>JBANSL010000004.1:59754459-60422792 GCA_037127255.1 Persicaria tinctoria
CCTGACTCTGGAATGTTTCTCATCATATATTCAAACACTTGCAATTTGTTATTTTTCCTCTTCTTATTTTTCTCATTCCGTCAAAAATTACTTCTCTTATTTGGCTTAGTAAACTAGTTGAGGTTCTGCGATTGATATTCATACAGTCCCTGAGATTCGACACTCGATTACTACAATTGACACTGTACGCTTGCGGGGTGTTGGTTTTAGACCGATCATTCGATCAAGCAAAAACTTAGCAGATGTATTCACCAAGGCTCTACCCATTACAACTTTTACACAACTCATACACAATATCAATATGCAACGCCTGAAAGATGTAAGCTAAATTGAAGAGGAGAATAAAGACTGCACTCTTTTTCCCTTAAACTTGATTTTTAGTTGCATCGGGTTTTTCCAAAAAAATATTTTTAATGAGTCAGCATATAACAAGGTTTATTCAAGAGGAGCGTTATTATATTATCTTTATATTATTATTATATTGGGAATGGATAAACACTTTTAACCATAGTTCTCTTATAAACTCCTATATAAAGGGTCTTTGAAAATCCTCAACACACATCAATTCATTCTTTACTTTTACTATATTATTATAGGATTATAGGATTGTACTAAAAAAAATCATTCTTAAATGGCTTAATCGACTAACCGAATGACCGCGGTTTATTTTTATTGGGTGTTGCTAGATACACCACAAATCACAAGGTTAAAATTGCACGTTCTTAATGGCGTGCAAGCCTTGTGTCTAATTAACATTTTTAAAAAAAAATTAACCCTTTTTAATCATGCACGTCCTTAAGAACGTCCATGATTTGGGGTGTATATAGCCAAACCGTTTTTGTTTATCATATTCAAGGATGGTAGTATTACATTATCTCAACTCGCAATGCTGACGAAGTGACGAGTGACGACTCGTGTAGTCACTACTCAACTGGTTTCTTTCTTTCTGAATAGGTAAATATATAGATAGTGGCAAAAGCCAAGGAGTAACTAACAAAGGTTGGGTGTTAGAGAGAGAAACCTTAAGAGAGAAACTCTTTTGAGGGTTTCTTTTCTCTTGGCTTTCTCTTCTCGTTTTGGCCCTTCCTCTTACTCGTGGACCCACGGTTCTTCAATTTCTTATGGGTTTTTATACAAACTCAAACGATTGGGTGTTTATTGTGGGGATTTTTGCTGTTTTAGAGTTTCTTGTGATTTTTTGTTTTGGAGTAGCTATTCATGTGGGTCTTGGTCTGTTGAATTTATCTCGTGTTGATTTTTTCGACGGCTTCAAACCCAGTTCTGGGCGTTTTTGGTGGGTTGGGATTCAGATCCGAAGTTTTCTTAATCGTCACCTCATCTTTGCTCGGATCTGAATCTTGTATTCGTGTTCTTTGGCGATTTCATGGGGCCTTGTTTCTGGGTTGGTTTCGTCGGTGTAGTGGTCAGATCTGGGCTCTAATTCTTGGGAGTGTGTTGTGTGGAGCTCGGATCTTGATTTTATTTCGGCGTTCCCATCCTTTTCCTCATTTCTGGCTGTTGGGTGGTGCGCTATTAGGGGCTGTTGGTTGGGCTATGTGGTTCGGCCGTGGGTTCGCAACTGATGGCTTGAGCCTTGGAGGGTGTAGGTGCGTGTGGGCTGTCTGTGTGGGTGACCAGTTGGTGCGAAGGGGCTGCAACATCGAGCCCCCCCGGTTGCGGGATTTGCTCTCCTCTTTCTCGTCTGACTGGTTTTCGGGTCGGGTTGTCATCTCACTGGTTTTTTGGGCTGCTCATCTTGTTGCTCGTGGGTTCTTGATGGGGTGCTGTCCAATGGCTGGTTTTGTGTACCGATTGGGCTCCATGGAGTTGCTGGGTCCTAGTTTTGATGACTGCGTGGGAGTGGCTTGTGGTTCCAAGTTGCTGGGTCGGGTGTGACTCGTTTGCTGCAGCCGTTTGGTCTCCGTTCTCCTCTTCATTGTCTCAAATTATTTTCTTGAATGAGCTGAACTCAATGAGTTCAATGGTGGCGGGCCTGGGTTCCTTTTTGGTTGTGTTCAATGGGTGTGTTGTGCTCTTCCAGCAGTTGGTGGCGTGTGGGTTCGTGAAATTGTTGGCGCGTGGTCCCTCTTCCTCCTCGTTTTTCATGTGGTCCTGCTTATTTTAATTTTATCTTGAGCTGCACTCGACAGGGCTTGTTTGGCTGTGAGGAGTTAGCGTGTGCAGGTGACCTTCCTTGTTGCACATGGGTGACGTAATTTTTGGCCTATTCTATTGTTTATTTAAAGTTGCAGATTACTTTCTTGCATCTTTGAATTTACTTTTGGAATGGGCTGAATTCAGTGGCATGTGACATGGTGAGTGAAATAGTTTATTAGTTTATGGTAGCATGTAATTGTAGGGTGGAATATTTCAATTGTGTGGTAGCACATGAGTGGTATGCCGTTGTGGGGTTTAGGTGCCATGTGTGATGACGTGGCATGTGGGTTTGGTTGTATGTGGTTGTTTATGTAGTGATGTGTATTTTGTTGCCGTTTGTTGAGTCCATTATGAAGTTGGGGTTGTGTGCTAGTCATTTCTACGATTCTTCCACATTCCCATGTCGGCAAGCTATACTAGATAATGTGCTTCAAAACTATGCTTGTCTTGGTATGGACTGGGATGTGGATGCGTTGTGGATTTGGTCTAGCGACTCCCCATTTTTCATTTTGTGGTTCGATTGCGGTATGAGCGGTAGTATTCGAGCGTAGGTAGCTTGGAGATAGGAGAGTTGTGGGTGTCATCCTTTTTTCGTAAGACCCGTGGTATGGTCTTGCTTCATGTTACTTTTTGGCTTTATGCCACTATCTATATATTTACCTATTCAGAACATAAAGTAAGACCAAACCAAGAGTCTTACGGAAAAAAAAACAAAACTACGCACAAAAGTATAACCCGCAAATTACATCCGCACTTACCCCACTCGACCCGTAAACGATGTAAGAAGCGCTAGACTAACTCCACCCCGATCCCACATCCCAATCCACAACAGGACAAGCTTAGTTGTTAAGCTCATCATCTCATGTCACTTGCCGATATGGGGATGTGGAATCGAAGAAGACGAGGCTAGCACTACATCAGATGCAGGGCACGACAACATCAAAATCCCACAATACCACTCAGAAACGGAAAATGTTTAGTCTACCAGGGTGGTGGTATACCACCCTGCCACATCACCCAAAAAGTGATTCCCCATCTTTTATTTTAATTAGTCAGCATTTGAATTAAAAAATTAAATCAAATAGAATTACTGTACAGTATTAGTTTTACATTAATTAGCCTACTCTAGCAACTTAGGATTAAGGTTTAGAGTAATTAAAACTAGTTATTCCCTGTTTGGTTATCACCAAAAGAGAGTACAGGTTAATTTTTTATTTTGCTATTATCCCCCCTCTTCTCTACCTATAAAAAACTATCATTAAAAAAGAAATCCATTTGCACTAGTTTTAATTAACTTATCGATCAGTATCATTTACTAATATGAGTAACTTATCTACATGAGAAAAATCTAAATATAACAGAAATATAATCCAAAGCTTGAAAAAAAAACCCATTAACTCGATCATACTGCAGTTCAATGAAATGAATCTCTATCCATATTTAAGGTCACTATTGCGGGTTTAATGGAAAAAAAATCTCGATCAGAATTCAGTTCATAAGGTCACTGTTTATGGTTCAATAACATCCCATTAACTCAGTTCTAATATTCGTTGCTTGTGAATGATCTGAAGCTTGAAAAAAAATATCGTAAATAATTAGTGAGTGTAACAGTTGACGCAGATGAACATAGAGGGTGGTTGACAGATCGGAGAGGAATGGCTAAGCGAGGGTGATGCAAGGTCCCATCGATCTAGGTGTGGGTCTCGTTGGAGGGTGGGCGAGATCGACGAAGTTGTCGTGGCGATGAAGTGCGAGAGAGAGGTGCTTGGGAGAGAAAGGGAAATGGTGGCGTAGTGATTCGGTACCGGTGCCAGAGAAAGGGGTATGTACTCAGAGAGGAAGGAAGGCGGGACTGTTGGGTTTTCGGGGTTGAGATAAAGCGTGTTCAATGCAGTTAATGAATGTAGCATTGGTATTTTGAATACTCCATCGATCCGCGAGATATGTTTCGGTAACTGTTGTGAAGTAATAAGGGAATTAATAAGGGGAGTTTTCTTAGGACAAAATTATGATAAAAAAAAAATAGCTTGAAGGAACTAGCAAGTATCGAACCTAAGGACATTAAGCATACGGACACAACACACAACCACTGAGTTGGGGTAGATCATTGTTCTATTTCTCATTTGATTATTTATATTTCAGTTGTTAAAAAAATTATGACTAGCTAGTATAAGTCTCGTCTCGTACACGAGAATATGTTAACATAATATTTTTAAAATTATATATTATTATTTATAAAAATATATATATTATTTATAATCATGATAATGAATCCAATAAAACTAAATTATTAATGTAAGAATTTGACTAATTCAATGATATATATATATATATAATGATAACGGTTACATGTCCAACACTTGAATAAATCTAAAGTGTTGGATTAAAAAGTTGAACGCTTGAGATTTACAAGAAATTTTGAAGATAAAAATTATTCGTATATCAATTGATATTGATATTTTGATACCGAGATAAAAAAAATTTGAAGATAAAAATTATTTTGATATTCGTATGTCCAATACTTGAATTTTTTTTATTAATCAAAACGAAAAAGATATCCAATACTATAATGTTCAAATTTTTTGATCATTACACATAAAAAATTTGATATTATTGTTATTATTATTATTATTATTATTATTATTCAATTTTATTATAATAGAAGCACCTACATGAAATTGGATCGGAGTCGACTAACAAGCTGAGCTCCGCATCCCTTTTGAATACTAAACGCAATCCTAGTCAAAGTGTGACAAAAGCCCCTACTATATCCCGGTACCCCCTTAGCGACCCCACACACCCGCTTCAGAAGCCCCATAGCCTCATCCTCTAAGTCACCCATAGTGGAAAAAGAAAACGGCATAAAGTGATAACCTTTGGCCCTGCAAACATCTTCGTACTTCTTCCTCTTGTTATCCGCCGCCACTCTAGCTGCTTTACCAGGAATGAAAATTGAAAGCCCAGCCGAACTGAAGATAGAAGTCCCTGTAATGTCCACGCAAGTGTCTTTGCCCTGGACCCAGTTGTAGAACAAAATATCAGCTGGTCGAAGCTCCCCTCCCTTGTCATCAACCATTCCCGTAGACGCCTCTTTACGGACAGAGATACCAGCCTTCAAGCACTCATCATATAAAGCATCACGCACCACATTGTGTCGATGCTTAACACCAATATCGGCAGCACACGCAAGTGCATGATCGCCCCATACATCCAAAATACCTTTCTCACAAGCAGGGCACTTGGATCCCGCACTAAACAATTCAATTCCCATACGGTATTTAAGAACTGAGCGAAAGGTAATGGGATTCATAACTTGTCCAAGACCGAGAATAGGAGCAGCCTTCAACCACTGTTGGCCCATAGGGAGCTTCAGATTTGCAATAAGAGCTTCTTCCCTCCCAGTAAGAGCGAAGTCCACCTTGAGATGCTTGTACACATTTTTGTAGTAACAGCTAGCCAATTTCTTCATTAGGTAGGGGGCTGGCTGTAATACATCCATGTCCAAGTCATCCTTATCGATAGCATCAACCCAACTGGAGACCTCTAACTCGAAAGAGTTCCCATCACCAATCACTTCAGCACTCCTCAAAATACGGTCCTGCAAACCGCGAGACTGGATCCTTGAAGCGAGAAAAGCATAATGCAATGTGTCTGCAGCGGTGTAGACTCCAAAACCGCCATAATCAAGGGGCACAGTAGACAGACGCCACTGAAAAGGGCCAAAGCCGGATCCACCAAGTGTAACTATCTGTTCCATTGAAGCCCTCAAAGAATCATCAAAAACACGGTGAGCATCTATAAAACATGGGGGTGGGGATGTTCGCATCGCAAAGTAAAGACGAGAGACTCCTGAGCAAGCTCGCAGGAGCAATAACTCGCATTGAGGATCATCCAACTTCTTGATGGCTTCCATCAGGGCATTAGTTTTCAAAACTCTCTTCATCATCACCTCGTTGCAGAAGGAGAAATCCAAGCTAACCGCTCCACCAAGGAGCTTAACTCCCCCCACCAGGCGTGAAATATGCTTAGGAAACAACCCGAATTCCCTACACCGTGGGTCCTCACTCGGCCAGAATATTTCTGTTTTATCGATATTGAGGTGAAGCCCTAAGGCCGGACCATCTTCTCGAACAATAGCAAGCGCCTTGCTAACCATCAAAGTGTCTCCAATGAACGTCCCATCATCGAGGTACCAAGCATTAAGCTTCAGCTCGCAACTATCCTTAACCTTACGAATCAAAGGGTGTAATGTAAGTGAGAACAGTAGAGGACCAAAAGGATCTCCTTGTTGGACTCCCTGACACGAATATAGCACCTGATCACCATAATATAAGCGAGCGGGGCGTGCATAGCAAAACTCGACCCACTGCGATATGAAAGGGCACATACGCCAAACCTCCTTAATCATGGCACTACGATCAACAAGATTAAATGCATTTTTAAAATCAACTAAAAGCATCGACATGCTATTATCAGACCCTTGAGCTTCTACTAATCTGTTGACCGCATGCAACACAGCTTCTCCGCCTCCCGAAACCCCCACCCCAAATTGCATATCCTCCAAATACGGTCCAAGGGTTTTACCAGCCGAGGATGCAGCCACTTTGGACACCAAGCGCCTCCAAATCGAACCAACAGCTATGGGATGAACCCCTCCACCCGGCTTAAGAAGAGGCGTGAGAGGAGCACTTGCAACAAATTCACTCAAGGAGGCAGGACAACGACCACTGAGAAATAAGTTAACCACACTCGCAATAGAGTCAACTACCTCCTCAGTTATGGCCACTGCCGCCCCGCTAAGAGCTTCCAACAAATGTTGGGCGCGGAGCCCATCCCTCCCACATGAAGTGCCCTTCGGGAAACTTCTAATTCTGTCCAAAACTAAATTCCTGGAAACCTGTAAGGCATTACAATCGATAGGCTCAGGAGGCAAAAAAGGCGCGGGAGAGACCGGATGTTTGTCAGCAAGCTCTTTTAGGGTTTCATCATTCTGGGGAGCAACACCCGAAGACGTAAGAATACGAATGGCTGCAGAGAAATGACCATCACTAACCTTCCTCTCGCAAAGCTTAGCAGACTGCTCCTCCTGACTCATCTCCCTATCACAAGCGGAGAGATCAAAACTGGTGGACAACAAATCAGATACGAGACGCTGAATACCCCCAGGCTCCTTCCACACCCGGATAGCCTTTGAAATATTATCAACTTGTAAACTTCTCTTCAGCCCCAACCGATTTTCAGCACTAGTTTTGGGCTTGTACCTATGAAGGATACAAAGTGGCAGAATGAAAAGACGCACCCACACTGACAAGTTGGTCGGATCAGATGTGACGCTATCAAGGGCATCCTTGAAAACTCTAGCAAAGCTCAGTCTACACTTCCAAGGGATACTTTTAACCGTGTGAACTTTAACATTAGACACCCTTTCTAACAAAGCTACATCAAACGGGTCACATTGGGCATTCGTAAGGGCTATATCAAATTATCAACCGAATGCCCACCTATATCAATACTAGGGCGAGACAGACTGTGGATAAAGAAAGCAATTGTTCCATCCTTAGACAAGGGGGCTTCGACGGTGTCACCGTCATGAAAGCAATTATTTGACACTGTATGAGTGACACAACACTGCCCACAAAACCAGAGACCAAGTTGCTTAAGAACCGACTCAAACTTGCAAAAGATATCAAGGTTCGACCCGATGAGCGATTTAAAGCCCGGTAACGCCTCGTCACAAAGATGAATATCACGCAAGTGTCCAATAAAGTAGGCCGAGGTGAGCCCCTTGCCACCCCCATCCCGACATCCATCACACCCAATGAAGGGGCAATGAACCCTAACCGGCTGCATACCCCCACCTCTCATGGTGCCTGCCGCACACAAAACAACCGAACAATTACGCACAATGACCTCGATCGACCTCGATCAACCTCGATTAATCAAGCACATGAAACACAACCTCGGACACAACAAGCATATCGACAGCGAACCCGGAACAACAAGCACATAAGCCACCGGCTGAAAAACAAGCAAGGCCGACTGACTAGAAACCAAACACAGCGCCTCCCCACATCATCACCGAACCGCCTGAACAACAAACACACAGCGCTGACCCGTCTGAGCCGAACTGTCTAATCCGAACTGTCTGAACCGCCCTACACCACTGAACCGTTTGAGCAGTACCCGTCTGAGCAGTAACCACACCCAATCGGCCAAAAACAGACCGCCCCGATCACCGACTCACGATAAGAACAAGGAGAAGAAGGAGAAGAGCAACAAACCTGCAGCGAGTCCCCATGGATCAAATCCAGACATAGAGAAGGAAGGTGACTAGAAGACGGATCCCCTCGGCATGACGCCTCCGGACACCGGGCTGAACAGAAGGAGCCACCATCAACAATCGACCGCTGACCGCCGATCACCGTGCAGCATCCGGCGTTCCAACTTAGGTAGTTAAATTAAAAACACAAAGTATGATTGATTTGAGAAAATCTTGTGACAACAATTTGAGTATATTAAGAAAAAATATAAAGTTGGGTGAAATTTGGGTATATTAAAAACACAAAGTATGGTTGATTTGAGAAAATCTTTTTATTAGTAATGTAGGGTGCCGATCCCTTAAACCCAAAAGAATTATGGAAGCTTTTAAGTATATGTATGGTGTTCATCCTGTAACAATATAAAATTTAGGCGTTTATGAATAATATTCGAAAATATTAACCCTTATAATTATTTATTATATTAATCCCATCACATTCAGAACCCAACTAATCGGTCAGGCCCAACCCAATAAACCCAGCTAGGAACCCTAGAGCACATCTCTACTCCTCCTTGAACCTCAACCGGACCCTCCTCCTTCAACCTCCACATCCGCCTCTGCCCCCGCCTCAACTGTCGTTAGTACAGATTGACGAATAGTCAGGCCCAGCCTCCGCCGCCTCTGTAACTCAGGCTCAACATCAGCTGTCGTTGACGGCTCCACCCTCGCCCCCGCCTCCGCCTCCGCCTTTTTTCATTGGATTTGAGGCTCAACACAGGTCACGTGAAACTTCTTAGGGTTTTTGCAAGCCTAATGGATGAAAACCTCAAATTCACCTTCCTCTTAACGCCTCTCAATTATATTATTGTATAGATGTTTTCGATCAATAAAAAAAGGCCAATAAGTCTTTCGATTAGAGCAAGTTCGATCAGTGGGTGCATCTACCCTCCTCCGCCACCGCTCCTCCCTTGTCTACCGCCCAAGAAGACGCCATCAAGCTACTGCTTCCAACGCCACCCAAATATTAGTTGCACTTTGGATTGGATTTCATTAGTTGCACTGTTAATAGACTCACCCAAAGAATAAAGATGATTAATCAGCACCGTATATTCATTTGGCGGTGTTTATTTAGTGATTAAATTAAACTATTGAGGAAAAAAATCTCAAGTTTAAAACTCAAATTTGGAAGCCTTTAAATTCCGGCCAAACAAGGCCTAATAAAATATGTTAAAAATAATTAATGATTTTTAAAATTGGTATAAAATCATTGGAACTAACAAAAGAATATATTTTTTTTTATTGAGAGTGGCCCACCTAAATTCCAACAAGATGACATGTCATGGTGGTAGTCTACCAGGTGTGGCTCTAACATAAACATCCTCCCTCAATAAAAACCACCCACATATTTCTAAAATCACACAATAAAAACCCCAATAATCTTTGACCACACCACTAGTCAACTAACCCAAACAACTAATAAAATAATGCTAAATGGATTTGCATCATCAAAGAGTTGCTGGGAAGGGAAAACAAACACGCCAATGGAGGGCCCCACGCTGCACACCTCACGTGAAAAAGCGCAGCTTTAATAAAGCTGATTTTCAGCAAATGCCAACTGGTTTCTTTCTTTCATTTCGTATACAATGGCACTTGTGCCAAAACATTTGCAATTCCTCCGCCGCCCTCCTCTTCCTCTCGCTCAGTCGCAGGTACTCTCCTACGCTCTCTCAATTCAACTCCATTTACTGTTCCTTTCGTTTGGTTGACAACAAATTAAGGGTATTTTTTGTATCTCCGGCCAGTGCCCCCCCACAATTCGACCGTCGGTGTATCTATCTGGCCGCTATGCCGCGACTCCCATGACGCTGCCAACTGATGAATTGTTAAAGATGAAAATCCCCCATGTATTGACTGTTGCCGGGTCGGATTCGGGTGCGGGTGCGGGCATTCAAGCCGACCTCAAAACCTGCGCCGCCCGCGGAGTGTTTTGCTCCACTGTCATCACTGCTCTCACCGCCCAAAACACTGTTGGAGTTCAGGTTAGGTTTCCTCCTCGTTGGTTTTCGGCCTCTAGGTTAAATCAAGAAATTTGAATTTAGGTAATCCATTCTCATTTCCCGTTTCTGATTTCGGTCAAATTATGTTGGCCATGTTGCACTTTAGCGGGTATTAGGTTATCAATTTTGCATATTTACACTGATCAGAAATGTTAGATTTTTTGCAGCAGGAAAAAAATGTTACATTTTTATGGATTGATTAAATACTTCAAACAATTTTCAGGAAGTAAATGTTATGCCAGAGGATGTAGTTGCAGAGCAGTTGAGGTCTGTGCTATCTGATATGCAGGTGGACGTGGTGAGTTTTGCTTTTGACATTTGGAATAGATTGGTGTATATTTTTTTTTGATAATAATAATAATAATAGATTGGTGTATATTGTAGAATGAAAGATGGGGCGTGTTCCTATAAAAACCAAAGTTACAGTAGGGAATGAAAGGAGTGTTTTGATTGGTTGAGAATCATATAAACTTAGGGTTCAATATTTTTTTTTTATAATTGTGGGTTTGAGATATTTTTATAACAGTGGGTTTAAAATTTTGCGACTGCGGATTCAAGATTATTTTTAAACTATGGGTTCGATATTTTTTAGAATTGTGGGTTTGAGATTTTATACATATGGTTCATGATTTTTATAATGGTAGATTTTATAATTATAGGTTCACGATTTTATAACTATATTTTGAAGATTTTTGTATAACTATGAGTTCAATATTTAATAACGGTAGGTTCAAAGATTTATAATTACAGGTTTAAGATTTTATAATTATAGATTCAAGATTTAATAATAATAGATTCAATATTTTTATAACGCTAGGTTCAATATTTATAAAATGGTAGGTTCAAGATCTTATAATTGTAGTTATAAGATTTTTATAATTATAGGTTCAAAATTTTATAACGATAAGTTCGAGATTTTTATAGTTATGAGTTCATAGGTTTTTTTTATAATCTTGAGTTTGGGATTTTGTAATTGTGGATTCAAGATATTTTTATAACTACCGGCTTAAGATTTTATGACCGTGTGTTCAATATTTTATAACGGTGGGTTTGAGATTTTTTATAAAAGTGGGTTCGAGATTTTCTAAATAGTATAGGTTCATGATTTTTACAAGGGTGGGTTCAAGATTTTAAAAATACAGGTTCAATATATTTATAATAGTAGGTTCGACATTTATTTCTATAACCGTGTGTTTAAGATTTTATAATTCTAGATTCAAGATTTTATAACAGTGGGTTCGAAATTTTATGAACGGAGACTTGTAGAAGATACATTTGTTCAGATTATGTTTTTTGAATTTATCCTTCTTATGGGTTGACTCGTTTGGATATCACCTTTGTAGAGAATACAAAGTTTTGTGAATGCATTCCTTGATGAATAAGGCAAGGCTTTCTGCAACAGTTTTACCAATATGACACAGCATGAAATGCAACTTTAGAGTTGGGACACCAGGTTGCAGAACACAAATGAACGTGGGTGCCATATATACATTGTGATACAAAAACCTGATAAATTTTTTTTTACAGAAAAATCAATACTTTATCTATCAACCAGAAACTTCTGCTATTCATTTCTTTTCAAACATTTTTAGTGGAACTCTTCAAAACTCCTTAGACTAGAACATTCATTTCTATCATTGTTTCCGTGGCAACTTTGTATTTGATTCTTTTCTTTGAATGAGAACAACGGAATTGAGAAAGATGCATTGACTTGGATGCACATATAGTTCAGTATGGAGTGGCGCAGATTGACTTTGCATACTTGACACTCAATTTTCTTTCAGCAAGTTTCAGAATCTCCTTCTGAAGAAGCATCAAGCTTGCTCTTTGGGTCTTCCCTCTTTTATGTCTAAGGTTTTTCATCTAATAAAGTGATGGCTATTTTGGTGTCTGGTCATTGAGTCACAGCTGCTGTGTATGGTCACTGCTCATTTAGTCAGAACTGGTGTGTTTAGTCTTCCAGAGCTCTCCACTGAGCCCATCCAGCCACCATTCCAGATTCCCACTGCTGTTCTTCCTTCTCTTGCTCTTCACCTTCCCGTCTACCTACAACAATGCATCATCTCTAGGCCACCACTCATCCTCATCGTTATAATCATCGCTCACTTCCCCCTACTGCTGTTTAATCTTCTTCTTCCCCTAACTAGGTTCTGCCTCCACTTCAAGCTGATGTCGTCATCCATCGCCATCCACCAGTCCAATCTGTGCAATAAAATAAATGGATGATTCAAAGACCTCCTACCTGGTAAAGTGACATGTCATTTATCAGCATCTAAGAAAGTATTTTCCTTTCTTAGAAGATTGAGGAATTTGAAGACCTCCTTCACAGTAACCAAACTACAATCAAAGTTTCTATGAGCTTTGAGTCGGGGATGCCGAGATGATTTGGCTTCGGGGTCCACACAAAAAGCAGTTGTTCTGATGATTTGCAGGAAAGATCCTTGAGTAGTAAATCGTCTGGAATGAAAACATCACGTTTGTTAATCAACTGGATTTCACCCGACGAAAAAGTTGGGACTCTTGTCACGCCTTCCAACAGGGTCTTTGAATTCCAACATAAAAGACGGAAGCAGTTCTCAGATCTCACATCAGAAGTGGATAGCGGCTTCACCCGGAATGAAGATTACTTGCTTTGCATATATTTTTTTCGCATTTTAGGGCTGTCTCGAGTCATGAAATAGGTACGATTCATCCCAATTTGAAATTTACAGGTTAAAACAGGCATGATTCCTTCCATAGATATTGCCAAAGTACTTGTGGAGTTTCTCCTGGAGTTTCCGGTTCGAGGTATATATTAGTATTTGGTTTGTATTGTGTAATTTGGTTTTAGCTCTACTAAACTATTTAACTTAGTTATCTATTGAAGGCAGCTTTAGTGGTGGATCCTGTCATGATATCTACTAGTGGAGACACACTGACTGATTACTCTGTTCTGGAAGCATTTAGGTTTGTGAGTTGCATTTGTTTTTGTTTATAGTATGTTATTTGAGTTTTTCCAATAATGTAATACTACCTTCGTCCAAAAATACATGTCCCTTTACTATTTATGCACGTTTTTTTAGGAGTTAAAAATTATATAAATTATTAATTTTTTTTAATAATTATAAACCTATTATCAATAAGTTTCTAATTATTAAAAAAATTAATAAAAAAGTTAATATTTTATATAGTTTTTAGCTCCTAAAAATACGTACTAAAAAGTAAAAGGACATGTATTTTTGGACAGAGAGAGTATTAGATATGGTTTTGGTTATGCGGATCCCACGAATCATACATTTTGGCATAATGTCCTCTTGGGGCAAAAAATGCATCTTCGTGAATATCGCTACATTTTAATTAATTTTTAATTTTTTACATCTTAAGTGATTTTTTTTCTTTTCTTTTTTCTGCAGAGAGGGGCTTCTTCCTATGGCTGACATAGTAACACCGAATTTGAAAGAAGCTTCAATGTTGCTGAATAATCTAAAACTAGATACTATACCTGACATGAGATCTGCTGCAAAGTTAATACATGATATGGGTCCAAAGTGAGTACCTCTTATGACTGTGTTTCATGCTATCTTGTCTATTTGGTATGGGAATCATCTTCATTAGAATCAAAGATTTGTTACTCATGCTTGCTAACTTCATTGCTAACTTCATCTTGGTTCCAATCCTCTGAAGAGGTAAGGACTAGATTTTAGGTGAAGAATCATCCGGGAAAGCTCTTCTAGGGGTAGCACAACAGTTTTGGAATATAGAACTTGAAGTATTACATTTAAGGAAGAGTTATATGGTAGTAGGAGTAGAAAAAGTAAGGTCAAGAGTTATATATTGCTGATTTGGTAACTATTACTCATGGACCAAAAACAACTAAAAAATAATACTAACTATTACTAACTATTACTCAATTATGTTACAACTAAAAATAATACTAACTATTACTCATGGACCAAAAATATTACAAACTTTAGAAATTAGAAATTCTTATACAAACTATGCATAGTTAAATCAATTATGTTACAAATTGCTGATTTGGTAACCGAAAATTACTTTGGACTTAAAATGAAATTAAAATGAAGTTTGGTATAAATGTAAAATTAAGAAAAGTTGTTTGTCATCATCTCCTGGTTCTCGATGTTTGCAACAAATGAAGAAGAAATCATGAAAGCTCTAATATTAAACCACATCAAAATAATCGAAAAGTTGAATTATACTATGGCCTTGTTTGTTGTTGGTATATGGACATCAGATATCATATATTGGTTTAAGAAATCGGTATGAAGGCATGGGTATCGGATTGATATCTGTTATCATTTTTTGGTAGGCTAAGTAGATGAGATATGAAATATAGATATAAAATTCTAAAACCTAAACAATTAATGAACCAATAGAACCAAAAACAAAATCTACAAAAAATATTAGAAAATAAACATAAAATAATCAAAATTCACAACCCATCCCCAAAAAGTTAACCAAAAGAAATCAGCCAAAGAAATTCATAATCCAAATTCAAGAATTTTTTTCCAAAATATTCATTAAAAAATAATTATTTACTAAAATATTTATGGTTTCAAAATATTTACAAAAATATTCATTTTTTTCAGCTTTATAAGAGAAACGCAATTTTAGTGTGAATCAGCACTTTGGACTTGATACTGAAGAAAAATATTACAATTTTCTATAAAAAACGCGGTTCGAGACCGCGTTTTTACTTAATTTACAAAAAAATGAAAAAAAAAATTTCATTAGAAAATTTACCCTAAAAATTTCAAAAAAAAAAAACGCGGTCCGAGGCCCGACCTCCGGGCTCCAGCGATTTCTCCTTCCTTTTCCCTAATAAAAATGAAAAAAAAATTCTTCATCGGAGAGACGTGGTTTCAAGCCACGTCTCTAGAATAAAAAAAAATCCCTAATTACATAATTCATCCCGAAATTAATTTAATAGTAAAAACGCGGACTCAACCCGCGTTTTTCTGCAAAATCTGACAAAAATGAATATTTTTGTAAATAATTTGAAAGTGTGGATATTTTGTTAAATATTTATTTTTGGGTGAATATTTTGAAAAAAAATTCCAAATTCAACAGCGACAAGAAAATTGAACTCCTAGGGTTTTACCGGCAAAGGAAGGGGCTCGGACCATCTTCAACCATAGGGAAGCCTCTTACTCTTTATTTATTCCTCTTTCTATCATAATTTTACACCTCATTTATTTTTGGAATAAAGATCAAAAATAATACAAACTATCAAACGTGGACCGAAAATAATACGAACCTTAAAAATAACTAATTCGTATACAATCTATGACATAATAAACCAATTTTTGATATAGCTATCAAAATTCCATTCAAAGTGCTGATTTTGCAAACGGAAATAAACTTTGGGCTTGAAATTAAATTAACTTAAAATTGAAATTGCAGTAATCCTGCAAACTTGTGAAAATCATGAACGCTTGAAGAACGGTCAAACTGAGGTCTTCCGTGTTCGATCTGGATCTTTCGATGAAGAACATGGTGGATGGACGAAGGTTGAAGATGAAATGGACAGAGAGGATGGAAACAAAAATCAAAGAAATTACACATCACCATCTTTACTCAAACATACTCAAAAGAACACACACGAAAATCACAAGAATTTAACATCAAATCGAATATAAATCATCAAATTTTTATAGGAAATAGATAGATCTAAACCATATCATGATTAACCACATAATTTGCAACATTAATTTCTTGGATCTGAATTTTTTGGATCTGAATTTTTGGGTTCAAGAACCCTAATTTTTTAAAACCCAAATTCGAAACTGATTTCTTCTATAGAGAAAAGCACGAGAGAAGGCGAGGTGAGAGATCGAGGAAGCAGAGTTGCTTCCATGGCTAGTTCCGGTGCTTGATGTCGGTTCAATTTCGGAATGAAGGCCACTGGTTTCTTAGTCTTCCATGGCAACGAGAAAGGCCAAGAACGTGGGAGGAAGAAGGTCATTTTTTTAGTTTCAACACATTCTCCCAATATTTTATGCTAATTACATTTTAAGTCCAAAGTTTATATCCGTTTGCAAAATAAGCACTTTGAATGGAATTTTGATAGCTATATTAAAATTGGTTTATTATGTCATAGTTTGTATACGACGATGGAAATCGTCGTTGACGGCGCCGAAATTCCTATCTCCAGTCCTTCGGTAACTGAGGATGGACTCTTTCTCGGCCGACGTTCGACGAAGGTTTTTATTCTTCATAGGATTCCTCCTCTCTCTCTCTCTCACCACTTCCCCTCTCTCCTCCTCTTCCTCCATCTCCGTTTCTCTCTCCTTCGAGCCATTTGAGGCCTGATTCTGTCGGGAATGGGAATTGGAGCAAGGCGGCGGTGGAGCTGAATTGCGGTAGATGAGTTTTGAATTTCGTGTTTGTTCGATCACTTGCGTACGGTGACTTATTATGTTTGGTTTAATAACCCTCTTGTATATGGGCGTAAGTGATGTGATTTGATGTGGTGACGCAGAATCGAAAAACAGGAAGGATCGGAAAAACAGGAATGATTGGGATGTTGACACTAGGTGGTGCTTTTCAGCCGAATTTATTGGACTTCATGTTTGATCAAGTGTTAATGGATGACATTCAGGTTGGATATGTTCAAATACAATCACCGGGTAAAACAAAATATTAGGTGTCAACTAGTGATGACTCGTTGAAGCAAGTCGTTGGGAGGAGGTTCTCAATAGTAAAAGGTAGGAGGGTGTTTCATAGGAAGTATGTGTCGGTCGTTGGGTTTGACGTACGTATTAGTGGAGCACGTCCTCATCGAGGCGACACAATTTTGCATCTCTACATGAGGTGAATAGACATGGTTTTGTGCAAACAAGCACAAAACAAGGATAACGGAAACGGATGACCAACCGTATGGGGGTGCAAGGCTCACATATTTATGAAATTCAAAGGCATGGATGGGTACGATATAACTCGAATGGATGAGCGACATACGCCCCACTAATACAAGAAGCATCAAATCAATTTTTGAATGTGCACAAGAAGCTTGATTTTGGATATGAAAAGTTTTGTGCACGGGTACCCTTTGGTCCAACTATGACCCATCGGCTAATGAAAGAATGTAGACAAGACTTTACAAATGGAGGTCTAGCGCTGTAGGATATTATAAACTTCAAATGCGATATGATGACCTATATAAGGTGCAGAGATACACAAATGGTGCTTGATAGGTTTGTGCTAAAGAGATATAGTCATCATTATCTTCTTTTTTGATCATGTTGTCAATGAAAAGAATCATCTAATAAGATGATTCTGGTGCGATCCTATATTTCGAGCAAATTATGTTGCATTTGGTGATGTGTGATTTGACTCAGCATACCAAACCAACACCAAATGCAACATAATTTGCTCGGGATATAGGATCATCAAGCACCATTTGTGCATCTATACCCGAATTATAGGTCATCACATCGCGTTTGAAGTTTTTAATATCTTGTAGCGCTCGACCTCCATTTGTAGAGCCTTGTCTACATTCTTTGATCGATCGATAAGTCATAGCTGGACCCAACTGTGCCGGTTCACGGTTGATCATGAACTCTTGATGTCCAAAATCAAGCTTCTTGTGCACCTTTAAAAATTGATTCGATGCTTCTTACATCAGTGGGTGCGTACATCGCTCATCCATTCGAGTTATCTCTTACCCATCTATGCCTTTGAATTTCATAAATATACGAGCCTTGCACCCCTACATGGTTGGTCACCCATTTCCGCTTTCCTTGTTTTGTGTTTTTTTTTTTGAGCAAAACCATGCCTATTACACCTCATGTAGCGATGCAAAATTGTGCCGTCCGGATGAGGACATGCTCCACTACTACGTACGTCAAACCTAACGACCGACCCATACTTCTTGTGAAACTCCATCCAATCTTCTACTATTGGAAACCTCCTCCCAACGACTCGCTTCAACGAGTCATCACAAGTTGACACCCAATATTTTGTTTTACTCGATGATTGTGTTTGAACATATCCAACCCGAACGTCATCCGTTAACACTTGATCAAACATGAAGTCCAATACATCCCACCTGAATAGTACCACCTAGTGTTAACATCTCAATCCTTCCCGTTTTCCGAATCTACGTCACCACATATCAAATCACATCATTTACGTCCATATACAGAAGAGCTATTAATCGAAGCATAATGAAATCCAGGGCTTTTAGCATCCACCATACCGCCATCAACATCAATAATTGCATAGTTATAACCGAATAATTGCTTTGAAACATCAAACAAATGGACGTTTTCTAAACAAATTTCCGAATCTATCAATTACATTATTCAAAACTTCGTGTCTGACAATCGTTTATCTTCTTCCTCTGTTCACCGTCCCCTTGAAAGAAACTGTTTATGATTTTGAAAGATTTAACGTAACAAATTAATTGATCATGATCTTGAATTGTTGGACAACAAATCTTTTAAAATAGGATATTTCAATAAATTGGTACAATAATTTTTTTTGAAAAAACATCCCTATCCACCGTTGAAATCCATATCCGGATTTTGGCAGTTAATCAAATTGTGTTGTGTTTCACACGCCCTGTATCTTTGAGGGTGGGGTAAGTTTTCTCATGGGGCCCACTTTTTTTTAAAAAAGAAATTATAAAAATCCTAAATTAATCGTAGACCTTCATTTTAATTCGATCAATATTTGTTAATAATTAACACCATAAGACTTGTTATTATTTGATCCATCCTCTCTCTCTGTATATATATATAAAGGGATGCGCTCCGGTGAAATCCAAAATTGCGGTAAAAATATGTGAGGACCGGCGTTTTAGCCTGGTTCACTTGCTTTATAGACCGGTTATGAATAGAACTGATATATAAAGTCACAAATTTTAGCCCGGTTCTGAATAAAACTGAGCTATAAAGTCATTATGTAATTTTAAAACATGAGTTTTTTAGCACGATTTTTAGGGTTGACCGAACTATAAAGTCATGTGTTATTTTAAAATTGGAGTTTTTAGCATGATTTATAGGTTGAACTGAGTTGTAAAGTCACCGTGTGATTGAGGTTTTTAGCACAGGTTTCAAATAAACCAAGCTATCAAGTAGTCTTCACGGTTTTTATCACAATTTGAGGTTTTCACCGAAGTCAATCCCTATACATATATGTATGTATGTACATATATGAGAGAATTTGTGGAGGAGGGGTCGGTGATCCTCGACATTGCAGCCAACGTCAGTTTGATGATTTTCTGGACAAATTTGAAACCAGATCCAGTATAAAAAAACGTTAAGTCTATTGGCAAGAAGTTTTGTTTATTGGCAAGATAAACTTTATGTAATTGCACTCTTGTCTTTTTTATTTTTTATAAAATAATTATGGATTGGCTAGTGACCTAAAAAAAACCTTTAACCATAATTTTTAACCGCAATCCTACCTCCTTCAACCGACACAACCATCTTCAACCTCTTCCATCATCCTTTAACCGCATCCATCCTTCTTCCAACGCATCCATCATCTTCATTTCTACTTATTTTTAGAGCGTTTGTTTTCCTGACATCTAAACCGATATATCATTACAAAGGTGTGTTATCTCATATAATGTCAAAATCTCATTGATTTCGGGTGGATTCGACCTATAAAATGGGGGTTTTTAAATTTTGGCAGAAATGTTAAAATCCAAAATCTCAACCGTTTTTCGGTTATTTTTTCGGGTTTTTTTTTGTTGTGTTTTGTTGCTATTATTAGGATAGAAGTGTTGTATTTGCAAGTTTGGATGTCAATGTGAGTTAGAAAGGCTTGATTTAAAAAAAAAATAGAGGCTCGATTTAGGGGGATTTATAAGTCAAGAAGAACACGACAAACTAGGCTGGTCACAAGCTCTCAACTCAACGAACCTAGCCGAGGAGAAGGGGTAGGCTCGGTGAACTAGTACGAGGGTATGGATTTTTCTCGTAGAAATTGGCCAAGGTTCCACCAAATGCTTCAAGAACTATGTCGAGGGAATACTATAGGCTCAATAATTTTAAACGGTTGTATCCTCACACCAAAAATGCAGTTTTTTTTTTGTCAAAGTCCACCAATCTCAAATGTAAAAACCCAAAACAGATCCAAAATACTGGTTTTCATCATATTAAACGAGATTGATGATATATTCGAGACTTCGGTATTTGGATTCCTCGGCGTTCCTCGAGCTAATCCGTAATTAGTTTTCAGGTTGACAAATCAGCACTTTTGCTGGATGTTTGGGCAGAAAGAGGTTTCATATCATAATTAGTTTAATTGGGGATAGTTGGTATATGGATTTGTAGTTTCTAAAGTTTGTATTATTTTTGGTTCATGAGGGATTGTTGGTATTATTTTAAGTTGTTTTTCCTTATACATATAAACACTTGAATAGTGTTTGGTTAATACATTTTACAGGGTGTTTAAAATAATGTAAATTTTAAATATCTATATTGTAAATTGTGTCAAACAAACACCCAACCTTGCATAAGGTTTATAATGTAATTGATTGACATAATTTACAATGTATTTTATTTAAAATTTATGTTAATTTTAAACACTTTATAGCATGTGTTAACCAAATACTATTCAAATATTTATATTTTTAAGTTCATTGTAATTATAATGCATTGGAATCCAAACACACCCTTGGGTTACTATATACGGCCTCAAACATAAGATTGATAGGAAATGTACGGTTCATCTCAAAACCATTTTAACTCTCAATTTCTGCAAATCTGCAATGACGCCCTTTGGATTTGCTGAAATAAATTGTTTTCTGTATTTTTCAGATGTGTGCTAGTCAAAGGTGGGGATTTACCTACATCATTTGATGCGGTAGATGTCTTTTTTGATGGTATGCTCATCTTGGATTCTTAATATAGCATATGGGTTAATTGTTACTTGCTCGTCTTGGATTCTTACTACAGCATATGGGTTAATTGTTACTTTTAAAAAAAAAAAAATTTGCATTTTCAGGTTGCTTATGAATTATATGGCTTTTTTCCATAATTAAGCTGCAGTTACTGGTATCTCACACAGGATCGGAGTTTTATGAGTTCATTGTGCCACGCATTGAAACTCGAAACACTCATGGAACAGGGTGCACTTTGGCCTCTTGTATAGCAGCTGAATTGGCCAAAGGGTTGCCCATGCTTTCAGCTGTTAAGGTGATTTCTCCATAACTGCATTTATCTGTTCCTGGAAATTACTAAATTGAAACTGATTGTCATTTGTGAACTCAACTCCTAGTTTTAGATGTTATCCAGGCCCTTTTCCATTGCTTCAGTAAAGCTTGGAATTATTAAACTGAAACAACACTTAAGGTGTTCGTTTGTTTATCTATCTTCTCACAGGTAGCTAAGCGCTATGTTGAAACTGCTCTAATGTACGGAAAGGACATGGCCATTGGCAAAGGGCCACAAGGTCCCTTTGACCATTTGTTGAAGCTTAAGGATACTGCTCAAAGATCATCTGCTCAGCATGTGTTCCGTCAAGAGGACCTCTTCCTTTATGCTGTTACCGATTCGAGGATGAACAAGAGACGGGGCCATTCCATTACTGATGCTGTTAAAGAAGCAATAGAGGGAGGGGCAACCATTGTTCAACTCAGGTGGGTGGCTGTTTATATGTCTTAATATAAAACTGAAGTTCTATGTGCTAGTTAACTGCGATAAATTTATCATTTTCAGAGAAAAGGACCTTGAGACCTCAGACTTCCTGGCTGCAGCCCATGAATGCGTTGCCATATGTCGCTCCAAAGGCATCCCTATATTGATAAATGACCGAATCGACATAGCCCTTGCCTGTGATGCAGATGGAGTACACATCGGCCAGTCAGACATGCCAACGTTCACTGCTCGTGCACTCTTAGGGCCCGAGAAGATAATCGGTGTGTCTTGTAAGACAGTGGAACAAGCCAACAGAGCATGGAAAGACGGGGCTGATTACATAGGCTGTGGTGGCGTTTTCCCTACCAACACAAAAGCCAACAACATCACAGTTGGCTTGGACGGGCTGCAAACTGTCTGCTTAGCGTCCAAGCTACCTGTTGTCGCGATTGGTGGAATAAACGCCTCAAATGCTCATTCTGTGATGGAGCTTGGTAATCCAAACCTGAAGGGCATTGCGGTTGTGTCAGCCTTGTTTGACAGGGAATGTGTCTTGACAGAGACCAAGAAGTTGCATGCTTTGCTAACCAAAGCTGTATCCAAGGAAATTAATATCGACATTGATTGACGTTATCAAACTGTAAGATTTTACTGATGCAGAAACATATTTACTGTGGTGCATTCGGATTGTTATTTTGTTTCAATTACGTTTTGAAATTGACATTATATTTTCTTCCTGTATACCAGAGATCTTACATTTTCTGTCCTTGTGAAAGTTTTTAATTCAATTTCCTTCACAAAACATAACATCAACATGGTGAATGAATGATGCCACGAAAAAAAAAACAGTATACTCCTTCCGTTCGCGAAAACTTGTCATTTTAGAATTTTGATTTTGTTCAAAAAAACTTGTCACTTTAGAGATTTTACCCATATATTTCCAAATTTACCATCATTTGTTTAAAATTCGAATTACCTTGAAAAATGTGATTGTACTTTGTTAAGAGAAAAGTAGGGGTAATGTTGGTAGTTTAACTATTTCTTAAATATTGTGGCGGAAGCTAAAATGACAAGTTTTCGCGAACGGAGGGAGTAGAATCCAAAATATTACCAGATATTATACAAATGATCAAAATTTCCATAAAAATAATGGAGCCATCTAATATAATTCTAACTCGGCCAGACTAGTACCTACCTACCACGGTTTGGCAAAAGCGGTGGGTGCCCAAATTTTTTTTTTTTTTTTTTTCAATGTACATATTATCTGGCTTGTGGTCAAAGGGGGAAACAATTTACCCCTTTTATGGTTTCTGAAACCGTGACCAGTAATTTTCTCACAACTTTCAAAACTGTCGCCAACACCATGTATTTGAAATTTTGACCATTCGGTTATCAATCCAGTTTACAGTTTACTGGATATGCGCTAAAGAAACAACTGATATGATTTCCTTGAGACGGGTCACCGCTTTGCAAGTGCACGCCGTCAGGGTCTTCTTGCGCCCTATCCATCAAGGCATGCGCACGCCAGGGAAAACTCTTCCCTGACTATTAAAGCCAGAGCGTCGTGTAAGCTCCATTTCCTTGTGACTTGTCAGCCATATCCCCTAACATGACTGCAAATATTGAGCCAAATCCAAATACTGCTTCACTATATGCGCAACAAGTGATAAACAATGTAGTAGTGTTTAAGTCAAGCCAATAAGCTTAAGCTATATTCTATAAACCCATACAGTGGAGTAATATTTAGTCAGGTTCCACTAATGTTTACTGAAACTTGAATGGGAAAAAGAAGTATGAAAAACCTCAAGCTGCAGCTTCCACTGAAAATTTGGGCTCTAGTAATCGATCAGCAAAGGAAGGAAACTGGAGATGCCTCAGCATCATGGCAGAGGAGAGGAGAAGGGCCACCGGATTTGCCTTCTTTTGTAGAATAATCTTCTCATAACCCACATTCCCAGCTGAAGCACCCTGCTCAAAGACTGCAGTTTCGGCTGCCACATTTCCTATAGATACAGATTGTAAGGTCAGAATGATCAGAAATTTGTAATGGACTCAAATAGATGTTAGAAGTAGAAAATTTGGGCTCTAGTAATTTTTACCCTACACTTAAGCTCAAAGATACTGCATTTGTCAAATCATCAATGAGTTTTTTTTAAAAATGGGTACATTTAAATTCTACTCCTGACTAATTCAGCCAGTTTTTAGTTGATTAGGTGACAAGACTACAACCGATTATAAAGCTGAGAGTATTGCCTGAAAACTATAATAAGCAATAAAATGAAAAATGGGTCTCCTTCTTAAGTGCTGGATCTAAAACATACTGATACTATTAATAGACAACCTCAGTTATATACCATTATTATGCATACTATATCCCAATGCCCAATTTTCAAAAGACCAATCTATCAAATTAACCTCATCATAGAACCACTGCATGAGACTAACATGATGAGTTCCTTGAACACTAGGGTCATTGCAAAATCAGACCAACATGATGACATTGCAATGCTCCAGAGTCCAGGCATGTTAACCTGATAGAGTCTATTTTAGTCATGTTTTTAGTATATATTTGCACATTAATTTAGAGCATGTTTACATGTTTTATAGCTTATTTGTTATTATTTAGTTTTCAGAGTCTACACTAGTGTTTTTATATATTTCAGGTATTTCTAAGTTGGATCGTATGAATTTAAAAGATTGCTCGGGATTATTATACAAATTGGAAGCGAGATGGGCCGGCTACGTATTTGGACTGATGAATTGGAATGCTTCGTTGATTTGGACTGAGATGAATTAGAATTTGGAAGCAAGGCGCCGATTTGCAATTGAGTTCTTCGTTATATATATTATTATATTTAGGTTAATAAAGATAGAATTAGATTATATATATTTATATTATATATTATATAGATTAGGTAGATTAGGAGGGTATTGCTCGTTCATATCTATATATACATTCATATACACCGTTCAGAAAGGTGGAGTGATGCCGAATGTGAAATGCTACGGTGCAATGCAATTCTAGTCTTCATATTATATATTAGATTAGTTAGATAGATTAGAATTAGATATATTTATATTATATATATTGTATAAATTAGGATAGATTGAGGTTAGATATTATATATACTTTCAACATTCATACGTATAGGGGGGGCGTGATACAGTGAGACCGGCCGATTACCGTTTCCACCACCATTAACCCTAATTATGTTTTGTTTTATTTTTATGGAGATCTAAACTCTCCCGTTCTGTCTACAATTTGAAGCTTTGTTTGGATTGGTTTGTGAGCTTCTGAATCTTGTTCCTTATTTCCTATATTGAATGTTTCGACTTCTTTGTGCTTGAATGTTTGATTGTTTTATTCTATCTCGACTGATCAACTTGGTAGAATCAATTCAATTGCTAGGGTTTTGTAGATTCCTGATTGGAACCTTAACCCAAGTGGCAAACTTATCACTTTAGGGCTGATTGAACTAATTGGATGAGTAGGAAGTTGAATGTGTTGTTAAATCCTTCTTTAGGGACTGCAAATACCTTGGTTAATCTCTGAACTTAAAAGCTATCAATTGGGTTAAATCCTTCTTTAGGGACTGTTCGATTGATAAGGGTTTCTAGGACTGATTGGACTAGTAACTATATTAGGTCGGGACAAGGGCATTCATAGGAAGACTAAAAGGACAAGAGGAAGTTACAAGATCAATCCAACCAAATAAAGTGGATAGTTGTAGGTAGAGCGATTCTCTCTAATTGCTTTGCATCAATTTGTTTATAGTTTATTTTATTTTCTTTCTTATTTTCAATCACTCAAAAACCCCCCGTTTCCTATTAATTGGTAAATAAACTTAACTTAGGAATAACTTGATTCTATGTGGGATCGACTCGTGCTTACCACACTACATTAGTTAGGTAGGTTCGAATTTATTTTGATACGGTTTACGCGACTAAAAAATCGTCCATCATAACCATTCCAGAAATGAGACTAAGAAACAAAATCATAGGCAGCATACCTCCAGGCATTACTCCAGTACCACCGGCTATACCTGCAGCTGTATTTGCCACAAGATTTCCATAGGGGTTCGGAGTGACCTGCAAATATTTGTCAAGTCATCAAAAGCATTACTAACTAGGGCTAGGAAAAATCTGGATCGGACCGGGACCAGACCGGAATTTACGGTCTTTGGATCGGACCGGAATATTACGGTCTGTTCCACGGTCCAAAGTCCAAAATATTTTTATTTCCGGGTTCCGGTCCAAACCCGGGACCAGACCGGAATTTCCGGTCCGGACCGGAATTGGACCGGAACCATGTCATTTAAAAAATAAAGAGGCAGAGGTACGCGGCACGCGTTTTACTATTCTAGCGCTAATTTCATGAGACCACCCAGAGTTTTTAGAACATAGTGGCAATGGCCCCTGACCCCACCCACACCCTCCCCCACCTCTTTCTCTCTCGTACCCTAGTACCCCACACCCGTTTTTTTTTAATTTTATAATTCATTCTCAATTCAATGTTTATTATATTATGGGGTACTACTTATTTTTGTCACAAATTAAGGCTACTCAAATTAGAAGAATTTTATTGCTTATTTAGTTGTAATTTGGGCTGCTGTTATGTGCCAAAAAAAAACAGGACTGCATGTACAACCGGTCCAACCGGTCTTTCCGATCCGCGGACCGGAAAACCCGGGACCATATTTCTCGGTCCCGGTCCGATCCGTGGTCCATGTTTTCAAAAATTCCGGTCCACCGGATCGGACCGGAACCGAAAATTCCGGTCCATACCGGATGCCCAACCCTATTACTAACTAATACATCCAAACATGTCCAACCATTAAGACATATCAGATGCTTCTTGAACTTACCTAATAGCTAGAGTAAACATGTCCAAACCTCAAAATTAAAGATACTGTAGGGAAAAAATCAAATTGAGACCTAAGTCCCACAAGAAAATCAAATATACATACCATCACATCAAATTGCTCAGGCTTTGATACAAGTTGCATGCAGCAGTTGTCCACTATGATTTCATTGTGTTTGATTCCAGGATACCTTTTTGCAATTTCTCGACAAGATTCCAAGAAAAGACCATCGGCAAGCTTCATTATATTTGCTTTGTGGACAGTAGTGACTGTCTTTCTGTTGTTGAGGTAAGCATACTCAAAGGCATATTTTGCAATACGCTCTGAACAAAACTTTGTGATGACCTAGCCAAGTGTTGAAGTAAGATTCAAAAAACTCCAGAACATAAAATGTTAAGGAAAGAATAAGCTCAGAAACTCAAACAGTGACGTGAATAGAACTCCAATTTGTACTGAAAAAGCATAGTTCATTAAATATCCCCAAACTCAAGTCTCAAGGCATACAAAATTCTCAAAGCTTACATGCCCCCCACACTCTAAATCTAACAAATGAAGAGCAAAACCTACCCCAAGCCAGAAACAAAATTTTAAAGATGATCAGAAAGATTTAATATTGTAAACTGTTCAAAATACAACTAACTTGTCATCCACAAAAGGGGCACATAAGCAAGTATAAGCCATTCATGAGTATCAAAACCTTTATATGGCACTATGTATAAGTTCCAACCAAGATAGAGAAAGTAATATTTTTCCATATATATTTTCCTCAAATCATAATAAGCTACTAGTTCTTTACTAATACTAGGCCATAGTAAATACCCATGACACAATTGAGGTGTGTTTGTTTTCATGATGTAAATGCAAGATGATAAGGCCTGATAAAGTAGCTGATATGATGATAGTGTGGTGATAAGGAAACCTGGTAATTCAATAGAAAACACTCACTTAGCCATCGCCAAGAAGAAAAAAAAGTCCTAACTTGGTGAAAAGGAAACTAGGGTTTAGTTTGTTGTGTTAGGACTCTTTGAACCCAGTAAATAGGGTGAAGACATGATTAGGCACTTGAAGGATATAGGAACTTTCATCGAGTATCAAGTGTCAAAGAAACAGTTGTTGAAGTTAATAACAGGGAAATTCCATATCAGATCATATGTACAACTCTATCAATGATCCATCGTGAAGGGACACAAAACACCAGGGTCAAACAAAAACAACAAATTATCTCTTCGTTCTATTTTGGCCGGTACCTTCTTAAAAACCATGAGTTCCAACTTCAATTTTGCTTATTAATCTCTAGATTTAAATAGGCTATAAGCAAAATCAAGCATCATGAATTTAATGGATTCACAAAGTCAACTAGAGACCCAAAGAACTCCAAAATTCAATGACAAGAAATCAAAATCAAACAGTACAAACAAAAAAACCAATACCTTGAGACTTTCAACAACTCCTGGGACCACCTCGTGCTCGAGCCCGGAGTACTCCTCCTCGGTGTTCTCGCGAATCACCACAATATCGACATTTTGGTGCCTGGTAGGCAGCCCAGGGAGATTGAAGCAATTCACCAGCGAAGCGTACAAATCAAGCTCCTTCCTCAATTGGACATTCAACGAGCTGACACCGCCACCGACCGACGTAGCAAGCCCTCCCTTCAAACAAACTTTATTCCTGCGGATCGACTGAACAACCTCTTCCGGAACCTTCTTCATGTCGCCGTGAATATCATACTTCTCGAAGTAGAGCGGCGCATGCATCGCCTCCATCACCTGCTCGACAGCGTCGGTGACAAGCGGTCCGATTTCGTCCCCGGGGATCAAAGTTACAGCCCTGGGAGCTCCGTCGCCGGGACGAGGCATGTAGGTGACGGATCGGCACCATGAGGTGATCGCACCACCGGGGATCTGCTGCTGAGCTGAAGAGGAGGCGCCTTGGAAGAGCTGCTTTAGAATCGGAGTTGTTCGGCGGGCCATCGGAATCGGATCCGGATTGGAATTCGGATTAAATCGTTGACGTGAAGCGAATTTCAAGCGTAATTCGTAGGGAGAAAAAGAGGGATTTCGACGGCGGAAAGTAGGGAGAGCTGGAGAGGAGATCCAGCTATGGAAACGCTATCTGAAAAGAGTCGACGCGCAAGGGAGGTGACCATTGACGATGTGTCTCTTTCTTTTTACTTTTTTTTTTTTTAAATATGACGCATTTTGTAGTAGTCTATGGTGATGACTCAAGTCATGAGTCTCACGTAACCCGGGTCGGCAATTCTCAGTTTCTGATGAGATCACAAAGATATTGATTCTGAGGTATTGAGCAGGCAGGAATAGAATGATCAAGGTGTACAATTTTTTCAGCCACTTTATTCTGAAGATGCCTAATATGGTTTGTTTTGACCTCACACTGCAACCGAAGTAAGGTATGTATGTCACAGAATATATTTTCAATTTGCCTTGGTGGTTTCCATGTTCCATTGACAACGTTAATAACTGTTAAACAATCACTCTCAACGGAAAATTTATTCATGTTTCTAGAAATAGCATTCTTTAGGCCAATAAGGACCGCCCGAGCCTCTGTTTCTACAACTTTGTGTTGGCCCACACTCTGTTAGTGGATTACCAGAGGACAATCCATGTGATCTTTAATAATAACACCAACAAACGAGGGGCCGGTTATTGAAGTATATCCATCCACATTTACCTTATACCACCCTTTCCTAGGTTTTTTCCATTTCTCAGAACATGATTTACGTTGTCCTAATTTCTGTCGAGCCTCCCTTTCTTCATTTATCTCTTGATCAGATATTTTAGTTTTATCCCATATTGTTTTTTTTTTTGTGTTACAAATTGAAATATTTCCTCCACATTAGAAGGTTTGCGGTTTTGAAAGAGGATTTGATTTATGTACGTCCAAATCGCCCACCACTTAATGGCTATCATAGTTTTCTTAGGGGCAGGTAAACCGCCCACAAATTCCATAAGGGGCTTTATTTGGCCTCTCATAAGCGGCGTCCCCGTATGATACATTTGAATATCATTGTCTTGCATTTGTGTGGAAGCAAACACAGGGCACTCAACAAATAAGTTGTATGCATCTTCATAGTGATGATTATAAAAAGCACATCCTTGAGGAATAGGAATTCCATTCCGGCCAAGCCTATCTTTTATAGGTAGTCCGTCTAATCCGACATGCCACAAGAAGTTTCGTATTTTTGGTTGCACATATAATTTCCACGTCCACCCAGAAGAGTTATTATTGGCTGAGCTCAAGCCATCGCAAATGAGATTCATTGCACTCACAGTAGTGAACCAAGCCGATTTTGAGGGTTCCTAGTACAGACGATTTGGGATTTGCATTGAGAAGATATGGGCATCCTTAATTTTAGATATTATGTGTTGCTGTAGATAACTGGATAACGATTGTTTATCCCATTCACCATTCTTAATAAAAAATTCCACTTTAAAGTTTTATGTGTTATTAGGCGGAATACCCCCTAGGTCCACAATGGACGAGGAACCACAACATCGACCAAACCAGAAATTTATCGATTTACCATCTCCAATATTCCAAACAAGACCCTTGCGGAAAAGTGGGAGAAGCTTGCTTAGTTTGCCCCATTGCCACGAAGCAGAGCCAACTCGTTTGTATTCAAGTAGAGGTACATTTTTAAGGTAATTTTGGTGTCTTATCGATACCCACATGTTTGTTGGTTCATCCAGTATCTTCCTAAGTAGCTTTAGTTAATGATACGACCCGAAGGATCGATCCAACAAGTTACAAAGCTTCAACCGAGCACGAGAACAAAATTTGACACACGCGACTATTTTATTTGGATTTTTTTAGATTTATGGAAAAATAAAAGACAATATATGGATGGCTAAATCTATGAGCATCTCACCCATAGACTTACCAAACTCGCTCTCTCACTCGTCGACATCTCACTCCCGAGAAATCAAGCCTTTGTTTGAACAACTCTAACAAGCATCTCACCGGAAAGAGTTACACAAACGGGACCATTCCTCGGCCTTTCACTCCGGAATGGGGTGTCAAAATGGCATCTCACCAAATCAACCAAGCACACACTTTTTTCCAAAAATTCTCAACTCAATCTTCTTTCTCATGGCAAAGGTTTAGCCATTTTATAGGCATAAAACAACAACAATTAAAACAACAAATTAAAGACGGAAAAGACGAAAAGTTTCTCGGAATTGATGGAGAAATGGGGAGAGCTTCATGGTGGAAAATGAAGGGTCAGTTGTCCTCATGAAGTGTAGAAAACAATCAATTCCCATTGGATGAAGACCCTTCGATACATCTAACCTATTCCGACTTCATTCAATGCATCGGGAAAGCTGTCCAGATTTCAAAATGCATAATTATAATTATTGCCAATTTCGGACCTGTTCTTGGATGATTTTGGAATTTTGATCTTCATAAGAGATGTAGCCCTTTGAATCAGATTTCCAACAAGTACTCAAGGACCTCCATCGAACTAATATAACCCATTTTATGACTGAAATTTTGAGCATGCATCAGAAGAGCCCGGATCACATCAGTTAAAGAGAAACATTTATATCACCCATTTTCGGAATTCCCATACCTTCTAAACGTGTTGGCCTACATATTTTGTCCCAAATAATGAGAGGTCGGCATTGTAAATCTTTATTCCAGAAGAACGTCTTATTTATCTGGTCTAACTCCTTATGAATTGTTGAGGGAAGCATAAATCTTTGCATTACATAACTAGGTTTCGCAAGCAAGTTGGATCTTATGAGCACCGCTCTCCCCTCCTAGGAGAGCAAATTAGGTATCCATTTTGAAAGTTGCTGCATGGATTTGCAAACAGTTTCTTCAAAGGTTTCTTTATTCACTCTTCCATTTATGATGGGGCAACCCAGATATTTTTCTAAATTTGTGGAGCTTGGTATGTTAAGGATCCCTTGCAGCATAATTTTTCTTTGCACAGATACACGAGGTAAAGTTTGAAAGGCTGATTTTTGATAGTTTACCTTTTGTCCTGATACTAAACAGTAGCTATCAATTATTTCTTTCAATCTGCGATAAACATTTGCATTGCCTTTACAGAAGATCATCATGTCATCAGCAAAGGATAGAAACGGAATCCTTAAAGAATTTCAGGCACATTGAAACCCGATAAGAATTTTCTCCTTAGCTGCTTCCCGCTGGAGAGCTCGGGCAAGAACTTCAGCACCCAGGATAAACAAGAACGGGGATAAGGGTTCCCTTATCGAAGCCCGTGTTGTGGAAAGAACATCTCTGTAGGTTCGTTATTAACAAGAACCGAATAGCAAACTGTCTGAACACATTCCTTGATCCAATTTAGGAATTTTGGATGGAAACCGAAATTCTCTAAAACATCAGCTAGAAACGACAAGCTTAGCCTATCATAGGCTTTTTTCGTATCCAGTTTTACTGCCACCCACCCCTCCAAACTAGTCGGAACATCGATGAACCCTGGCTATCAATACACCAGGATTGATTGATAATATTTCTATAATCGTTTCTTAGGAACCACATGTTTTCCATGCGAAAAGAAAGAGCTTTGCTATTACTCTTTTCCTCGATTTCTATGCCAATAAGGCAGTGGTCAAAAGACGTGAAAGTGAAATTTGTTGTTTGAATGTCCGGGTATATGTTTAATACTTCTCGTGTAACCAAAACTCTATCAAGGTTTTCATACATCCAATCGTTGTCAGGTTGAGATTTCCTCCATGTAAATTTATTGTCAGGTTGAGATTTTCTTACATCCGGATTGATGATTCGGCGGGCTGGTCGGGTTTTGGTTAGAGTCATATCTCGGTAATACGTCGACCCGCTGAATCGGTCAATTTAAAAATAAAAGTTCAAAAATTGGAAATGAAGTAGTCATTGCATGGTTGAATGAGAACTAGCCATTGGGTAGGTTTCACGCTATAAATAATATCGGAATGTATTATATGTTTACACAATTTATTTATTTTTTGGTCAAAGTTTACACAATTTATATAATAGTTTCAATAGGTACTAAATTTTGACAAATCATGTCTAACCGAGTCCAAAGAAGCGAGATTGAATCCAAAGCTGGATCTTTTAGTGAATTGAGAGATATCCTCGGCACCGGAGGCCCTGTATTTGTTGTTTGGTTTACTAAGGGTTCGAGACAAGATGACATAAGTTTTGTTGTGAAATGCAAGTTTTGTTTAGCGACTTTCAGACATCTATACTAATACTAAAAACAGAAGCATCTCCCGCCTACGTGGCTTCACGAGGAGGCTCCATTCCACGTGTCATCATAGGAAGGATTCCACATCTCCCACTCTTTTTTCTATCTCCAAGTGGACCACTAATTTTCATCCACTTGGTTAATTTTTGCCACATCTTCATGGTAACCGCCACACCACTACTACCTACCCCACTAAGTTCACTAACCACCCCACTAACCCCACTAAAACATTTTTAAATATTCATGAAATTAAATTAATTTCACACTATAAAGCTATTTAGTTTATTAATAAAATAAGAGAAAATGTTATAATTAAAGAAAAAAATATATGATATATTTTATTATAAAATAAATAGTTTTTTAATATAACCACTATTATTAACCTTTTTAAAAACACTTTAGCTATCTAATAAAGTTTATTATATGTGTATAATCAATTGCCATCTTGATAATACTTCTCTTTATATTATTGTTTAGAAATTATTCGGTTAAGGATTTATAAATAAATTTCTAACGAACCATTATTTTCGTTTTTATTATTTCATCGTCTTTATAGATTATTAAATTCTTTTGCGTATTTTTTAACATATCCCTACCACTATACTCTCTAAATTACTTATATTATTATTATATTGTAAAATATAAATTTTTTTTTAACCAAATATTAAAATACCCGTGTCTTAGACACGGGACTTACACTAGTTCAATATGAAGTGGATATGGAAACTACAAACATCATATCAAGGTGCGACACCCGGAGAAGCTCGATTTGGCCCAAGAGTGAGGTTAATCAAGTGCTTGGGTAAGTAATTTTCATACTCTTTGCCTGGTTGGGCCACTGAATCGGGTTGTTTTTGAAAAAAAGAAGTTGTTGTAGGTTATATTTGGCCTATAAGACGACTTCTATCCCTCTCCATTCCATTTTTCTCATCCAACATTCCAATTTACAATTTGTTAATTTCGTCATGGCAGATCAATCTCGATGTGCAGATGATTTTCTTTGTGAAGACAAGTTCACAAGATATTTCGGAAAGAAAGAGATCGCGCCTGTCTACTTTGAAGCTGTTTGTAAGCATTGTGGTCATAGGTATAAGGCAAAGAATAATTTGGGCTACAAAAATTCGAAGAAGCACATTGGGAGCAAACACCTAGAGAAAATATGAGCAACGAGTAATTAGGGAGTATTTTTATGTTCTTTAATTAGTTATAACTTATAAGTTGGTTTTTATGTTTGTAATGGCAAAAACGACATGTCATCTTCGAAGTTCCAAACTCCGATGCCGGAGTCGTTTGTGTAATTGATATTCGTAGTGGCTTAGTTTCCATGTTTTTGGTCATAAATTAAGCCTTTTTTTAGTCCATATTTAAAGTCTTTTATGCATATTTGTGTCGGAAAAGTATGGAAATTGTGTAGTTGTTGATTATTTGCAAGATATGGAGTCTACACAAAGTTTGGTGTGATTTCAGAGATTTGGAGCTATTTTGAAGACACATTAAGGAGATTAAAGGAAGGTCAAGAACATGTGAAAAAAGCAAAAGAAGTGGATGCGGAAGCAAACAAAGTCGACGAGATGGAGCAGCTGGAGAAATTCCCTCTTTTCACAATTTTGTACTTCGAGTCAAGATCTGACCTCTCCATGGAAGCTATAGATCTTAAAAAGAGCTTTCCAACGCATATTCATATGCGTCAATCGGACAATTGAGGAATCCAAAAAGTGTGTTACAAGATAGAGCTGAAGCAGTTGAGAAAGCAGGATCCGCTGCTAGTGAAAGGCCATCCGCTAGTAGCGGATCAATCCGCGAGCAACATGTCCGAGCACTTTGATAATGCATATTTCATATAGGTATTATAGATGTTTCTTATTTCTATTAGGTATTGGTTTTGTTATGTTTTGAATCTAGTTCCGTATATTACTTGTGATGTATTCGAGTTCGTAATCTATACGTTCTTAGTGTTTATTCTACAGAATTACATTTCGACCTTGAATGGACTTTGGGAAGAGCTTAAGAAGCATGTTTTGGGGCATATGGAGGCTAAGGAGGAGCTACGGAAGAGACATGAGGCACGACATTGGAACCTGTTGAAGAAAATTGAAGAACGCCGCACAATGCAGAGATGGTGCCCGCCGCCCCTTGCACGACGCCCGTCGTGAACCCAGATTCCGGATACGCGGTTTTGGATCCGAAGACCATAATTTTATATTATTTGCTATTAATTCCTACTAGGGTTTGGTCGACCTTTGGGAGGCATTATTAGTTGTTTTTCGGTTCTAGGAGGATTGTTGTTGGTTGTTTTTGAGAGAGACTATGAACTCAATGTGAGAAAGAGAGAGAGAGAGAGAGAGAGAGAGAGAGAGAGAGAGAATTGGCCTATGAGTTAGCAACTCATAGTTTTGCATGTGATTCACAGACATGGTTGTTTGGATTGTGAGGATTTGATTCTATTTGATTATGCATGTTCTTAATTATCCTCTTGTGCTTAATTTACATTTGTGTTCCTTTATATGCCTGATCAACATGTTAGGAATTGTATCTTTAGCTATGAATTCGTTGTTGTTTTCTCGATAGCAAACAAAGGTATTGATGATAGTAATGTCTCTTTGTCTTTGTAGTGGATGATTTCAGTTGATCTATATTTAGGATATGCGATTAGGATTGAGTTCGGTATGCGTCTATTAATCTTAATTGTGTAAAGTCAATGTGTCAATTGGTCTTGATTACTTGAGTTCTTAATGCTATTCTTTAGTGATATTGAATAAGATGAGCGAATCTCTACGGATCTCTCAACTTTAGTCAAGTAGACCTATGAATATGAATAATTGATAGATCAATCCGAGGACGATGAATTCCAACCATTGTCAGAGAATTACAGGTGAAATGTTCTTTCTACTTTGATATCTGTTTGCTTTGTTATTTGCAAATTGGTTACTTTCACATATTTGCTATTTGTCAAGAATCATTGCTTTGTTATAAGAGTGTTTGTTTAGCCCTTTTGTTATTCGCACGACATTATCTCACCATCGGCATGGTACCGATGCCGAGTACCCAAGTCGGCACCATTTCTGCCGAACCCGAGTGCCCAAGTCGGCACAATATCTGCCGAACCCGAGTGCCTAATTCGGCATTATTGATCGAGTATGTTGAAAGGCCTATAAATAGGAGCTTGGTTGGAGTTATTTTCGACAGCAATTTCATCATAGCATCGGAAAAAATGGCGCTACCGGAAGAAGATGGCGGAGGCGATTTACCGTTCGACATTTTTAGCTATAGTGATTCGGAGGAGCTCGTGAAGAATCTCGAGGTAAAATTTTCATACATTGTTAAAGTTTGTAAGACGAATATATATAGAACAAGATAGAGACCCCAGACTTACGTAGAAGGTAGGAACCAATACCAATGACTATATAACCCACCTCTGCAACCCTACACAACCAAGCAGACAACTTGGAGGCACAAGGAGGGGGCTCGTGGATACTAGGATCACCAAGTCTTGCGAAGTTGATGAATACAAAGCAAACCAAGCTAGATCAATACCAATAGTTGCAATTGAAGAGCACAGCTCTATTCAATCGACAAACACTCATTGTGTTTCACACAAAAAAGAGAGCTTTTCTCATATAATTCAACGTCTATGATTACAAAGGAGGCATTCGGCTTATATAGACCTAACTAGGACCGAATGTGCTGATTTTAATAAAACTAACAACTATAGGAATTAATTAAAATAAGCTTAAAGTTTCCTAAAAGAAATACTAAAATAGGAAATAAATATAATGTTCCAAAACTTAACAAAATCCCGTCAAAACCAATGACAGCTCAAAGAATGTGGATTTCGGCCAAGCTCTAGGTCGAATCTGGAAAAACCTTCAACAAACATTTTGTAGATCTCTTCGTCCTCGTTCCAACAAGGTATGGCACGTCGAAAAGCTGTCAAACTTCTGAACGAGAGTCTAAAACGTGATTAATCCAAGCTTGCACCTTTGGAGCATCTCCCATGGTGGAGCCTTCTTCTTCCTCTTGAGAAGGACATCATCCGAAGGTGTTTTGGATGGTCACGCATCAATCTCCCTTTCTTGAAAAGGATTCGTCCTCGAATCCAAGGTCGCATTTGATTCCGCAAAGGCATCCACACGAACTCCTGGATCGAATACTTCATGTCCATGAAAACTCTTCTCAAGAATGATTGTTGTAGGGATTGATCACTCCTTGATGGTTATTGTCTCAGCTTCATCTACAAAATCAAGAAAAGAAACTTGATTAGTGCAAAATTCAGATTTCATATTAATGTCATGATGTCCTAATTGAATATGCACTTGAGCTTGGTCATTAATCCCTAAGTTTCCATCCAATGCTAGCAAGTTTTCATCATTTTTCAAGGTTGAAGTTTCAATTAATTCAAGGCTAGCAATAGTAGAAGAATTTTCTCCATCAATGATCATATTAGAAATTTCGCCTTTTTCTAAGCATTTAGTATGACACAAATCTTCTCTTTGATTATCATCACATGTCGTAGATTGAACATTTAAAACTTTACTAACAACCAAAGAATCTTCATCCTCATATTCAATGCCATCTTCATGATCAAAGATAAGTAAATTAAGAACTTGATCATTATTATCAACATGGTCTATATTTTCAGCAATAAGAGAAGTATCTATGCTAGAAGAAACAGTATGTTGAATAGCATTATTGGGAGTAATAGGATGAATTTCTTCCCTTTCAATTGGTGGAACTTCATCTCTAGGTGGGACTCCTTGTCCAAACACCGTATTTGAGCCAAAACGTCGAAGCTCTATTGCCGTCAAGCTTTTATCCATCTTAGCTAAGATCTCTATGGCGGTACTGAACCAGTCGTTTCCCTGGTTATTAGACATTGCAAATAAAGACAAACAAAGAACTATGTGAAAGGTTAGAAAAATATAAACAAGCCCAATGTGTTTCGCTCACACTCCCTCTCTAATTGGTATGTCATGCTTGTTGGGGCAATCCGCTTTGGGCAAATCAACACTCAAGCAAAAACCTAACAATCAAAGTATATATGAGAGAATGAACAAACAACCCAACAAAAGTACTCGGCAAAAGGCTGCTGGACAACAAGGTCGAAATTGACCAAAATACCTCGACAGAACCTGACACTCGAGCGGCACTCGAGCGGCACTCGACCAGAACAAACGGAACTCGACCAGCACAAAAGGAAACTAAGAAAGCATGGAAATTTACCTCTTTTTGATTGAAAACCTTTAGGTTAGGATGTTGTAGTTGCAAGGTAGGGTTTCAATTTTGTGGAGGTATGTGTTTTTGGGATAGGGGTGTAACGACTAGGGCTGAGAAAAAGGTTCACCAATTTGTCCTTGGGAGCTTTCTTGCACTAGATCAAACAACTTTATCTTTTTTTTTGACTTACTTTTGCCCCTAGTGAATTTTATCCCCCTAGGTCCAAGTTCAATCTATATATATATTTTTTTTGAATGAATTTTCGAATCTGATTTTTTTATATACTAATGCAAGAAAGACTTTATAATATGTAAAAGGACTCGAAATACTGAGACTAATGGTGATAAAAGATAAAAAATTCAGCCCTAATGATATATTTATAAACAACCTTTGGATAAATTAGGTAAGTATATCTTTCTTATGCCTTTAAGATATATGATAGATTTAAAGGAATAAATTCTACCACAAATCAGATTTTAATAGGCAAGGCAAATAGATAAATAAATATTCCAAAGATAGAAAAGATAGCAAACTAGGGTTTCTTGTGTGGAGGACTGAAATTTCGGCCAAGAAGAAACTATGGGGACATGTGATGCCGTCGGCTATGTGCTCACAAGGGGGCTGTGCACACGATGGTCGACTCCACGGTCTCGGCTAGGCTTTGTGTTTAGGCTACGCAACCACAACAATCACAAACAAGAAACGTTAGTGCAAGAATCAAATAAAGAATTCAAGAAGTAAATAACTAAAACAAGAACTGACTCTATTTTTGTTGTTTTTGTGTTTATGAAAAGAAAAAGACTCAATCTTGATGTCGGAAACCAAAGCTCTAATGCCAATTTGATACGGGGTTAGCCGTGGGATGGTCCGATCTTCGACAATCAAGCAAGAACTCAAAGAAAGACTCAAGAACTGAACAAGAAAGCAAGAACTCGATCAAGATCAGTCAAGAACATCCAAGAAACAATAAAAGACGCAGCAAGAATCACCAAGAACAAGGGTTCTTGATGTCAACAATAAACAAGAATGCAAGACTCGAACAAACAATGATAAAGACTCGAAATTGAATTGCAAGAATTGAAAGACACGACCTGATATGGACTGAATCGATCTATATAGAACAAGATAGAGACCCCAGACTTCCGTAGAAGGTAGGAACCAATACCAATGACTATATAACCCGCCTCTGCAACCCTACACAACCAAGCGAACAACTTGGAGGCACAAGGAGGGGGCTCGTGGATACTAGGATCACCAAGTCTTGCGAAGTTGATGAACACAAAGGAAACCAAGCTAGATCAATACCAATAGTTGCAATTGAAGAGCACAGCTCTATTCAATCGACAAACACTCATTGTGTTTCACACAAAAAAGAGAGCTTTCCTCATATAATTCAACGTCTATGATTACAAAGGAGGCATTCGGCTTATATAGACCTAACTAGGACCGAATGGGCTGATTTTAATAAAACTAACAACTATAGGAATTAATTAAAATAAGCTTAAAGTTTCCTAAAAGAAATACCAAAATAGGAAATAAATATAATGTTCCAAAACTTAACAAAATCCCGTCAAAATCAATGACAGCTCAAAGAATGTGGATTTCGGGCAAGCTTTAGGTCGAATCTGGAAAAACCTTCAACAGCAAAGTTGTAGATCTCTTCGTCCTCGTTCCAACAAGGTATGACACGCCTCAATCCGATTAATATGGAATCCGTAAGACCCATTTTACAGAGACGTCGAAAAGCTGTCAAACTTCTGAACGAGAGTCTAAAACGTGATTAATCCAAGCTTGCACCTTTGGAGCATCTCCCATGGTGGAGCCTTCTTCTTCCTCTTGACAAGGACATCATCCGAAGGTGTCTTGGATGGTCCCGCATCAGGGTACCTTTCGTTTACGATGTGATAAGTAAAGAGGGGCTCGAGATAGTCCAGATGTCGACTTAGATTTTCCTCCTGCATCGAGTAGGTGAGGGAAAACGACAAAGCTCGGATGCGAGTTTGAGCTGGAGGGTCGTCAAAATGATGTTGACAATTGGACCATCAAGGTTATAGGCGGTGTGCATAACCACAAGCTTGCGGATAAGAGGTTAGGACATCCTTATACCGGTCGATTAACACCAGGTCAACATCGGCAGGTTCGTCGTGATACCTTGATTGGGTTAAGACCACGAGATGTGATGCGCGGGATGAAGTATGATGATCATGACTGCGTGACGGACATTCGTCAAATGTACAATGCACGAGCCCAGTTGCGGAGAAGCGTTGCAGAGGGACGGAGGGACCTACCTCAAGCGCTACACAAACTCCACCAAAAGGGATACTATATTGCCACAAGGAAGGCCTCTAAAGCAGGAGTAGACGAGGTTACCGACGTACTTTTGTCGCATCCGCACTCGCGCCATCTTCTGATATTGTTTCCATATGTTATCGTGATGGACTCGATCTACAAGATGGACGAGTCAGAGTTATCACATTTTGTCGACTACTTTTATATTTGTCATACGTTGTAGCATTTTGTTTTACGAATTCATGTTCATGTGGTAGGTATGAAATGCCGTTGCTAGAGATCGTTGGGATTACTAGCACAAAGAACAAATTTGCAATTGCGTTCGTATTCATGGCAGGGGAGAGCACGAATCACTATAGTTGGGCACTAAGGCGACTACGTCATTTGTGCGGTCAACGACTCCCAGAAGTAATTGTTACAGACAAAGAGTTGATTCTTATCAAGGCTCTTCGGGAGGAGTTTCCCATGGTAAAGCATATGTTGTGCTCCTTTCATATTATGTGCAACATTGAATTGAAGGGTAGGATCACACAATCGAGTGAGAAGCGAACCGCCTTCTACAATGGCTGCTTTGCCTTATTTGAGTCGACGACTGAAGAAAGTTATGAGGTGCGTCTATAATCGATGAAGTCGAAATGAGAGGCACGATGGGGTCTTATGAAGTACCTTGAAGACACCTAGCTCATAGAGTTTAAGGAGGCGATTGTTCGTGCATGGGTTGATAAGTTCCTACATCTGGGGATGCGAACTACGAATAAGTAAGTGACATTGAATTGTATAATTTTTTAATTATTATATTTAATTTTCCTATATACGTCAAACTCATAGTTTTTTTATGTTATAGTGTCGAGTCAGCACATGCAAAATTAAAGTCCATGCTAGGGACGGCTGTTGGTGGGTTCGTTGATGTTACAGACTATAGTGACAACATGGTCAATGAATAGGTAGACCAACTCAGAGGGTTCCTTGAAAAGTCACGGTTGACAATCAAACGGTGTGTCATGAGTGAACCAATTTTCGCCTCTCTATTGATGCAGGTGACTAACGAGTGCTTCGACCTTCTGTTGGCCAACTACAACAAGGCGAAGGCACTTCCGTCAAGTCATGATGGTGTTTGCAGGGATTGCTATTGGAGGGATGCTTACGGTGTTCCATGTGTACATGAATTCTTAGACGCAATCTCCAACCGGCAACCTATTAAGCCCTCGTAGATTCATCCATTCTGGAAACAAGTAATGTGGGATCTAGTGATTCCTCCCGAGGTATCCAGTGGAAGAAACGATGACACAACTCCAAATAGTTAAGAATTTGTCACCCTTCGAAGGGAGATTGATGGAAACAACCTTACGCCTGATCAGCAGGATTTGATGGGCGAGACATACTTCAACATGAACAACCTTGGTTTGTCGACCATGAGAGAGCCAATCGGGATCCATCGAAAGGGTCGTCCTACAGGGAGACGATCATTGCAGCGAGACCTTTCTGGATTTGAGCACGGGAGACGAGATGGTGATGCTCGGGCGCGTGGTAGAGGCCGATCATGAGGTAGAGGTCGGCAGGTAGATCCTTCGGTTATGTTGACTGATCACATCCATAAGTTCATGCTACACTTTGTTGATAGAAGTTGCCCGGTTGCTGGTGATGCTCATTGCGGTTATCGTGCCTTAGCGTTGGTTCTTGGGTATGGCGAAAACCAGTACATGCAAGTCAGAAGAGAGGCCGCTGACGAGATTCGAGCGAATAGGTGGTTGTACCAACCCGCATCACTATTACACTCGATTGACGATCTCATCGAGAATGTTGATGTGCAAGACCCAGCTCCTTGTTTACATCGTTATGAAAACTGGATGGAGGCACCTATGATCCCACTTGATGTAGCAACCTTCTACCACAAGGTCGTTGTGGTCCTAAGTATCGACAATCCTCACACCTTCTTTACTATTGTCACAAATGGGTCGAACCAAACTCCACCGACTGAGGTTATTACATTAGCCTGGTTGAGAAGCGTCCATTGGAGCCCCGTCTGGCTATTACAAGGGTCACCACTTCCTCTTACTGTACCAGAAAGGTTGCATTTCCACTACCCAAGTGTGAATGGATGAGATAGCCCATACAACGAGCGCATTCAACAATACATCAACTACAGTCAAGGGGAGAGAGCGGGCCACGAGTTATGATGATTTGCTTTTCACATAGCGTACCTAATGGATTTGAATTGATGGAGCTATGTACAACTAATATTATGCAATATTAAAGTGTTAGCAATTCGCAATACGTACAACTAATATTTAAGAATTGCGAAATAACATTTTTTATAAGGTTTGATATTATGATAAACAAATTGAAACATTTTTTAAAACCTGCATCACTATTACACTCCTACAGCATATTGAACTTTACTTTGAACAAACTTAATGAGAAGAACAAATTGATACATAGCACAATCCCAAATAGAGTACATGAATAACATGAAAACTGCAATGACAAAACAGAAACAACTAAAAGGGTCCATCCCAAAACAATGCAGGCAGATAGTGTCAAAGTACGCGATCCCAAGTCCATTTCCATGACACTTATCAAGCGTTTGACATAAATTGGTAGAACTGAGAGGCACGAACCTGAGTAGGCACCACATGCAACACTTCACCACGCGCTTCCCTGATGTATGCTCGGATCTCAGCAGCAGTAAACAATTGATCACCACGAGCCAGCATTGATTCCAGACGAGACATCAACACCCCAAAACGCTACATATCAAACAATACGATGGTGATCACTAAAAATGTATTAAACAAACCAACTAAAATGAAAGGCCATTGGTATTATTCATACGAACTCGCTGATCGTACACAGCAACAGGCGGAGCAATTGTTTTCGGTAGCTGTTGGCGTGAGCTTTTGAAAACAAATGGATGGTCGTGCTCACCAAACCACTCCATGTACTCTGCGGAAATGGCGTGAGGCTCAAGCGCTGATGTATGTCCGATGAATGAGATCTACACAGTTGGAACAATTAAGTAGTCATCCCAACGCTCGTCCACGGGGTGCCATAGCAGCTTCAGGCCCCTTGGCATATGGGGTCTCACTTCTGTAAGGGGGAGGATTCTATCCATCAGAATTTTCTGCACATACCCAAACTGGCGCAAAACTCGGTCCGGCATGTAGGCTTCCTTGACTTTGGAAAATTGTATTATTCCTCTGTACCGAGATACTCGGTAAAACCCATCGAAATCTAGAGGAACGTAGGGCATGAACTTGACGTCCTCGGCACGCATTGATTCTAGTTGTTTTATGAACTTCAGAGTCCTCGCCGATGTCACATTTGGTGTGGGTCGGGAAGCATATCGCTTTGCCCAGCGTGGGTCTCCATGGTCCGCCGGGTCCTCACATATGCCGGGTGCGAACATTGAGAAGTGAGCAAAGATCCAATACTGAAAGACCATAACAAATGTAAGGCATTGACTAATATTAAATAATATAACACATCAGTTATAGGGGATGGAATCATACCTGCAGCAGAGCAAAACACCCACCAATGGTAGACATCCCGGACCTCGACGATATCCCCAGCTGTCGATACAGATATGCTAGGACACCCATTCCCCAAGTGTACTATGGGGTGCATGTATGATCTGTCACGAAGTCCAACACACCTATAGGTATGGTCCGTATGGAGGTGGTGGTTCTGTCGTTCAGCACTACGTAGCCAAGAACCTCCAACAGATATCCTATTGCGATTACCCGATGGGGTGTCTGTGGGTTGAGCAATAGCTCCGAAAAGTGCAAATCCAGGCTGTTGTGGAAAAATGAATTCCCACTTGGTACGAAGTCGTGCGTGGCGAAGTTGGAGTTTTCTGTCATCCACTGCCGTCGGACAACGTTTGAATAAGTAGAAACAAGTGCGATACCGTCGATTTGCAGACCAAACAACTTGTGGACATCGTGCAAGGTAATTGTCATCTCCCCCCATGGGAGATGGAAGCTATTGGTTTCTGGATGCCACCGATAGAGGAAGGCTTGGATGAGACAGTGATCTTCTATGTCAAAACTTATGTCATCCAACACATGCAACCCACTGTGCCTCGCCAAATACTACCAGCTCCACTGGTTTGCTTCACAAGGCCAGCTGCGCACTGTTTGAAACCGTTCTCCACCCCTGATGCTCTTTACATGCATCTCCACCGCCTACAAACCATATAATGAGATATTCAGCGTAACAATTGTACACGCAATAACCGTAAATGTTTACAAATCCTTCATAAAAGTACACCCACCTCATTTATCCACAGACTGCGACACCTGTGAATCCTGTAGTGTCGAAGTGGCTTGCCAAACTTGGGGTGTCCGTCGTCCACATCCCGAATGTTCAGCTCGTCCAAATAACCTAGGCGGGCATTGGGGTTATGCAAGGGGTCTGTACTAGATACACCCCCTAATTGGCCACCTGTCCCGTAAGTGTCAAACGATGGTGTCGATGGCCCGACGGACGCTTGGTACGATGTTCCATTAACTAGGTTGGAAGAGGACACACCCACGTCACGGATGGGCTGAGTGGTCATTCCCGGCCACATCCGCCACTATTCAGGGCCCAGCACGGGCGTAGACTCGGGGGTCTGGTGCCATGTGACTCCCCACGAAGTCGTATTATGACTGAAGTCGGGGCTATGCTAGGTCTCTGGCGCCTGTGACGTATCGACCTCGTCGACGCTGTAATCGGCGAGGAAATCCTCGTCGTCGCGCCCTAGAAACGATGTGCTAGACCACACGGGCGCCTGCACCGGTGGTTCAAATTCCGGTTGTTTAATGGCGGACGTGCTCGCACGAGCCGGCTTTAACGGCCTATCACCTCGCCTTACAGACGCGGTTAGCATTACCCGTTCGCGCTGGGATACGGCCCGCCTCATTGCCTACATTAGCAAAATGATCACATTAATACTGACATCTGTAACTTATTTCTTAAATCATATTGTAAAGTTAAATAACATACTAAACCTTTAAATATAATCAAAATAATTCACTTTTGTGGTATATCAACCTAGCATATCAAATGCAATATTAATTATAATTTTCACATAGTTGGACCACATTTTATCAACTTTCATACTAAATTATCCATTATTTTTGTCTTTCATACTAATTTATCCATTATTTGAACATATAATATTAATTATCCATAAACTATGTGAAAAATAATTATCCATTATGTGAACATAAAATAATAAATCTTGTCTTTCACATAACATACTACATACCCTTCATTTCAAATATCCATTATTTTTTTTTATATTTTGCACATAAAATAAACAAATTTTTTGAAAATTCCAAAAGCATACTAAACTCACATGTAATCTTGATTCCATATGTAATTGGTACGGAGTTCCATTTTTAAATTTCACATTACTAAACCTACGTTTCATAACATCTATCTATCTATTAATATTACTAATTCTGCTAGCATTTTGCTGACGTGTCACGCCCACAATTAAAGTTGAATTTTTTATTCAAATGAGATTTTCTTATTGATCAATATTATTATGGAAACTTTAAAATATTTGTTTCCTATTTTAAATATGATTTGAATCCATTACTTTTTTTTATTTTTTGTTATATTGCCGTAAATATTGAGACGTGTTTTTTTTTCTTTTTCCGATTGCAATATTCTCATAATTCGTCTACATAAATTGAACTTAAATTTGAATCTTGGTATATTTTATTTTTGGAAATTTATACTCTACATAGACTCATATCCAATTGTCTGTTTATAAAATGCTACGGAGTATAAATTAACTTTCACATATGTTCATATTTTCTCACCAACCATGCAAGTATTTCATTTTCAAATAAATTAATCAAAGATGTACTCGGAATGCCTGGATTCATCATCTTAACGGATTGAATTCATTTAAATATTTATTTATTATATCACATGTATCCCAATCATGTTAAAATTTACTACTCTCTCTATTCGTTTAGCTAAATATGTTGTTTAATATTCATTCACGCTTTGCTAGGATGGTAGAAATTATATAAAATATTATTTTTTACAAATTTTTTATAAATTAATTTCGATAATAGGTAATCTATTAATAATATTAATCCTACTATCATATTGCTGATGTGTCACGCTCACAATTAAATTTGAATTTTTTTATTTAAATGGTATTTTCTTATTAGTCAATATTATTGCTGAAATTTTAAAATATCTGTTTCCTATTTTAAACATATTTGTTTCCTAATTTTATACTAGAATATTATTTAATTTGATATGTTGTATGTAAATTTGTGATCTATTTTAATCGTCTGCGTACATTGAACATTCGTCAAGTCTTGGCTGATTTTATTCTTGGATATTGAAACTGTTGATTTATCATATTTAACCGATTGCAATATTCCCCACAATGTCTACATACAACGAACATGTAATAATCAATTTTTAAATATTCGATTTCAAAAATTAATTATAAAAATCAATTAGAGCCAAAAAGTTTTTTTTTAATTTAATTATTTTAGACGTCTTAAATGACTATCGAAAAATAAATAATATTTTAAGACTCACAAGCATTACTAATGCTTATTTTACATCTTGGATGAGGCTTTTTAGATCCATTTTCTACCTTTAAGGATTTTTTTTACAATCTTACCTTCGTTTTCACTATTTATTTCTCTCTCTTTCTAACAATCTTTCTCATGAAAATAATGAATAAGTTATGTACATCTACATAACTTCAAAATTATTCACATAATCATGTGCTTATGATTTTTTAACATTTGTACGGGAGCTTATATTTCACTTTTTAGATCTATGCTAATGATAATAATTATATATTTATTTCAAATTATATTAGGTGGTGTGTTTGAGTATTATTACTACTTTACCTTATTAAATCATTTTCAAAATTTGTATCGTATCTCTTTCCAACTAATTTAAAAATTATAAAAAAAATACTTTATGCATATTTTTGTTGTAAAAACGTATATATATTAATATAGTATTATATAAATATATAAAATGATGTTCAAATTAAAATGGATCAAGCTCCCGTGCCTTCAAGGCACGAGTATTACACTAGTTTTTCTTTAAACCTACATTCCATATCTAAATTTGTCTAAGCCTACATTTTTCTCTAAACCTACATTCCATTTTATCCTGATTCCATTTATAATTGCATTAAAAATTTCATATCTAAATTTAAATAACTAAACCTACATTTTATCTTGTTTCCATTTATAATTGCATTAAAAATTCCATATCTAAATTTTACATAACTAAACCTACATTTTATCTTGATTCCATTTATAATTGCATTCAAAATTCCATATCTAAATTTTACATAACTAAACCTACATTTTATATTTATTCCATTAAAATCTTGACCTATAATAACATAAAACTAACATTAAAATCTCGACATACCTTCGTTGCGGCTTGCGCTCGAGGATCGTTCGACGGTGGTGGAGGTGAAGGCTCCTGCGGCTCTTCGCGGTCATGTTGTTTGAGGAAATCGAGACTTGTAATTAAAATATAAATAAATCAAAGCAAACCAGATCTGTCCCGTGCAAATAATGTTCAAGACTCCCTCCTGATGTAGCAAGAGAAAGTCAGGTTCGATCCACGAGGAAGCGAGTCAACAGATCTCAGGCAACAGAGGAATCTCACGGCAGAAGTCGACCACAGATTACCCGATCTCGAGTAAAGTTACTCGACAGAAGATCGGACAGGTCGAAACAGAGCAAGCGGCAGTCACAGGCTTTGGTCGATATCGAGAAGATTTACTCGATATCGAGTAAATTTCATCGACGTCGAGGAAAACTTGGCCGATGTCGAGTTCCTGCAGTTCAGAAGCTATGACGATCTTGTTGATCGAAAATCAGTACTCGATGTTGACCAATTTTGGTCGAAATCGAGGAAAATAGTAAGCAAAATAAATGCAAAATTCGAATCTTTAACCGATGGATGAAAGAGAACTTCCAAGATTAGGGTTTGCGACAACGATTACCATGAAAGCGGAATATAAATTATAAAATGCGGTGACTTTATCGATAAAGGAGAAGGCCTTCACCTAATCCGGCAAGTAGGAATATAAATCTCGCGATAAATAACCCTAATTGCATCTATTCCTTTTCATAATTAGAATTTATAATCTTCCGAATAGAAATCCTAATTACTACCCATGTTTCACAACATGAGTTCTTCAATTTCTCAATCAAAGATGAAGCACATAGAATAGATTAAGATAACGATAAAATACCTCCTTTTGCAATCGCTAATCCACCAACATGGCTCTCGTTGGGCTCACCCCAACCCCAGAAGTAGGTGGACTACTCGCACCTCATCGCAATCGCAGACATTGATTGAAAAGAAATAACTTGCATAAACTATATTCAAAGTCTTTACAATCCCGACACTCAAACTTTCGTAGAATGCCAAAACCCTAAAACCTTTGAACTCCTAAACTTCTCTGTGGAACTACTTCTCTAGCTTCTGAATTCAATGACTAAAACTCAGCCCCATGGGCTTTATTTATAGGGCTTAATCCTTGCTAATCAAGGAAAGCAATCTATATCTACTTCCTAAAGATAAAATTAAATAAAGATAAAACATTAATTCTAAAGGGAAATATCTAATATCTAAATATCTCTTGTCATAAGTGAATAATCTTCTCTCCTTGGATAAATCCTTGATAGAACTTGATAGATTCGGATTTCCTTGCATCGAAACAAGCCCACTCGACTCGGACAGGCCCAATAGCGTCACGTCCCAGAGAGCTTTTGCTCGATATCGAGGAATTTCCTCGACATCGAGGAACTCTTCGTCGACTTCGGCTTCCTTCGTCTCATCGAGTAGCTTCTCCTCGGACCCTCGATCAGGCGTTGCTGTTGGGTTTAGTCGATATCGAGGAATTTCCTCGACATCGAGGAAATGTATCGACGACTTGGCTTGTCTGGCTTTCTCGATCTGGTTTCCTTCCTCGAGTCCGGGTGTGGCTGCAAGTCTTGGTCGACATCGAGTAATGTACTCGATATCGAGTAAAATCTTGATCTCGAGTTGGCTTCGTTTTTAGTTCTCGACTTGGCTTTCCTCAAGCAAGCTATTCTTCACATTTGTTGTCGATATCGAGGAACTCTTCTCAACATCGAGTAAAACTCGGCTTCCGTCCTCTCATCTTGGTTTTGTCCCGGAATGGCTCCAAATTCTGTAATATTAAACCAAAACTTATGTAGACCTTTATTTCTTGCAAATAAGCATATATTACATAAATTCAACATATTCTCAGCCCGAAATATGCAAAGTATATAGAATAAGGAGCTAAAATGTGCACAAAAACATGGCTATTGTAGTGGACATCAAATCACCCCATACTTAAGCTTGCTTGTCCCCAAGCAATAACTTGGATGGTCATTTAGGGGAAACCTGCAAAGACTCTCAACGTAATGGATTCATTGTAATATCACCCAACACTCGATTGCCATCCTTGAAAAGGTACTTGGTGCCTACAAATCCGTGCATGTGAATGAAACGCAATTTCTGCACACAAACGGAGGTTTATACTAAAACAATTTTATGTGACAAAGCAACAATAATCAAGAGGATCTTATTTCAGCTCAAAAAGGAGTAGATAGGTAAAAGGCTAAAGGTGGGCAATTTTTGGCCATGTGGTGTTAAATCCGGGGAAATGCATTATTTCCAAACTTTCTCAACCACATTCCTTCTTCATAAGATTCATCACCTTTCATAATGCTTTTTCCAATAATAATGATTTTTCCTCTCTAACCTCAGCACTGCCTTCTCGCGAGTCGCAAACATGGGTGTCATGAATGGCCCCAGATACTTAGTGTCTTGGACTCCTCACCTTGGTGTCCCATCCTTCAGAACTATTATCTCAACGCAGGCAGGGTCGGTCTACCTTTATCTCCTGAGGTGACCGGATTTTCTTTCACTCATTAAATTTTCAATAAATTTGAATTTTTCTTGCCAAACTCCAATAATGGTATAACAACACAACAAACCATATAATGGCTCCATAAAATGAATTTCATTTTCAACATAATCCCCGGATAGGGTATAAGGTAAAAATGAGCAATATAAGGCATATGTGGAGCAATAATGATATATAGGCAAATAAGGCTTATAATATGGCTTTTGTGATGTAATTGGGTAAAGGTATGGCTAGAAGTATATATAAAAAAATGAGCATATATGGAAATTTAAAATCCTCCATCCTCTTATTGTGCATTATGTCAAAAGCAACATCAATTTACCTCACTTATGTGGTTTTACCATAAAAAAATCGTACGTCATTGAGACTTCTCTTTTCTAGGTAATCTTGTGCAATATCTCTAACAAATCCATCATTTGCATCGTCCTTATAACTTTCTTTAAAAGTGCATATTTTGAATAATAGGGAAATTAACCATGCAAATGCGATGAATAATATGCAACTAAAGTCAAATACAGAGTTGTGCCATGTCCTAAATAAATCCGATACAAACCATGAAATAAAACTTAAAATACAGTATGGAAGCACATAAAAACAAATAAAGTCCTAAACATAGTCTTTACTCCCACCCCATACTTAAAATAGACAGTGTCCTCACTGTCAAAGAAATATAATCAAAGGGAGGGAAAAAGACTTACAGAGTGGCTCACTGATGCGGTAGGGGACCTTGGTAGGGTAGGTGTAATCCAATCTGGTAGTCAGAAGCTCCTCCTAAGGAAGAGCTACCAGGCTGCTGTGAAGATCCTCCAGCGTCATGTGTACTCCCGTGTCGCTGGAACTATGAAGGGCGGCCCCAAAGGCGCTGATCCATGCCTCCGAAGATATCTCTGACATAGGAGTGGTGAGCCGTGGTAGCTGAATACAGTCGCTCATGGCGTCTGTCAATGGGGTCAACCCAGAGTGACAGGGAGGTCATCTGGTCGATCATGGCCACCCGAAACTCCCGCATCTGTCGCATCTCAGAAAGCATCTCCTCTGAATATCCTCCAGCATGGTGAGCTTGCTGGGTATGGTGAGAGTGATGAGAGGGAATCTGCTGAGGGGAGTGGTAGGAGTGGTGGGAGGGGATCTGATGTGGGGAGTGGTAAGAGTGGTGAGAGGCATGTGGGCTGTCAGCCTCGTTGTTGTCGTCATCCCCTTCGTTCCCACCATCTGTAGGATCTGGCTGAGGGTCTACGGCCATATGCTCAAGGTCGTCGTCAAAGATAGGCTCGTCCCACAGCATAGGGTCAGCAACTGGGTCAATGGTAGGGTGGTAATCCATCATTGTCCATGTGGTGTACCAGTCACGGACACGGTGCAGATCCATCAACTCCTGTCGAATGGGTATATGCGATCTAAAATGGACCCATCTAACGTGGCGGCGTTCTATAATATGTCCCTTTTGCAGGGACGCCAAGTTGATCCTCATCACGTTCCACGCAGTGTACCGGTGGACGGGGAGCTCGAGGTGTAAGGCAAGGATAGCCACCATATAGCCGTCGTATATGGCTACCCGGGGAAGGTTCCGATGGGAAATACAGTGCTCTAGCCAAGCGTAGGCGAGCGGCAGGGGGTCAGACTCAAAAAGCATCCATCGGAGACACTCTGTCTCTGGCTGGTTGGGCCGCCGCAGCTCAGGGTGGGCCCAAATTGTGCTGCCCAGAATCCTCAAAATAGTAGCGAATAAAGGGCTAGCTATGTTGGTAGTGTAGGTGGTGTCCTGGGTAGGCTCCAACACGCCGGACGTGTAGCGCCATATCACATCTGTATCGTGGATGTGGAAAGGGTTGGTGGTGTGGCGGAAGTCAAAGGCGACGTTCAACTGCTCCAAAGTCATGGTGAACCGCCTGTTGGCTAGCTGGAAGTGGACGCGGCGGGTGGAGGCAGGTGAATCTGGGATCCGGATTGTTGCTAGGAACTCTCCTGTCAATGTCGGGTAGTGGTGGGCTAGGGGCTCAATCAGACGGTCAGCATCAAGCCAACTAAACCCCTGGATCATCCAGAAGTGCATGCCCAGCTCCTCCATAATCGACCGGTGATACCAACGGGCTTTCTCAGCCCGCGCTGCTAGGTCCTCAGCTAGCAGACGTGTCTCCTCATCAGCAATCCTCAAACGATCCATGTCTGCAAAATAAAGTACCCTTTATAAGATAATATCTAAATAAAACATACTTAGTTCATAAACTATCCTATAAGATATAATAAATAAGCATAAGGAAGTGTATATCATCAAATCATGTAATAATTCATATAATGGAACAAGAAATGCAACATATATATATATGAATTTAAATAAAGCTCTAAAATTCAAGAAATTCCCAAATATAATGTGAAATAAATCTCAAATTTCATGAATTCATTTGTCAATATAAATGAACTAAGCATGAAAATCATTTAGATATATAAAAATTTAGCCCATGAAATATAGCTATTTCCATATATAACCCATCCTTAATAATATAAATGTCAATTTCCCGCGCAAATTTCAAACCCTAGACATTCAAAACATAACTCTAGATCCAATCTCTACCTAGGTTCTCATAAAAATAGATAATCTGAAATTTAGAGAGAATAGAGGGAGAATTCATACCTTAGAGTTGAAATAGTGGGTAGAAATCAGTAAATAGAGAAAAGTAAGGGCGGGTTCTCGGTTTTGGGTTCAAGAAACCAACAATGGTGGTTTTCGAACCTGTCAGACGCGCGGGGAAGGTGAACTGGGCTCGGCCGAAACTGCAGGTGGTCGGAGGTGGTGGATCTGGGCTGGAGGAGACCGGAAACGGTGAAGGGTGGGCGGATCTGGTGGTGCGAGGGTGGTCGGCGGTGGGCTTGAGAAACAGGGAGAGCATGAGGGAAGGGGCTCATATTTCAGCTGCTGGTGGTCGGGGGGAGTAGATCCGAGTCGTAGGTGGCCAGATTTGAAGCGAGGCTGTCGGATCTGGGGAAAGGTGGCCGGTTCCTGGGGAGGTGAGGTGTTCAGCGACGATGGTCCGAGATGGGTGTGGGAGCGAAGGTCGGCTCGGCTGTGCTTGGGGAAGGGAACTGGGCTCGGCTTTGGCGACGGTGTGGCGAGGTGGGTTCTGGGTGGCCGGAACTCCGCGGCTGTGTGCAACGAGAACAGGCGGGAGGGAGCGAGAGGAGGAAGACAAAGGTGGCTGTGGTTTCTTGGTTGGCTAGGGTTCTCCCAGTCGGGCAAGGAGGGAGAGGGCTTTCCAAGGTGAGTGTTTAAATATAAAAAGAAAGAAAAACCGAAAATAAATAAATAAAACTATACGTATTTTTTTTAAAATTTTGTTTAGAGAAAGAAAACTTACTTGAAACCTCCCACTTACCTAACTAGAAGAACTCGACTGATAGGGAACCACCCTTGAATGCCTGAATTTAGCAATGAGAAGAGATTATGCACGAATTTCAAGAAAATAAAATAAAATTAAAGAAAAAGGAGTAGAAAAAGCGGGTTGCCTCCCGTAAGCGCTAAGATTTAAGCCGTTAGCTCGACCCACTTCCATGTTTTAGGCTTTGACCAACGCCAGGGTGGCGCGAATCTCCTCTTCCGGGTCTTCTTTTTCATAGTATTTCTTGACCATGTGCCCATTTACCTTAAAGGTGGTTCCATAAGTGTCAATTAACTCTACTGCTCCATGAGGGTATATGTGGTGAACCACGAAAGGTCCACTCCATCTTGTCCTGAGCTTCCATGGGAAAAGACACAGTCTAGAATTATATAAAAGCACTTTGTCCCCTACCTCATATGTCTTTGGCACCAATTTCTTATCGTGTCATCTCTTGGTGCGCTCCTTGTAGATTTCGGCATTCTCATAGGCTTTCAACCTTAGCTTCTCTAACTCATGCAAATCAATAAAGCGTTTCTTACCTGCCTCGTCGAGATCCATGTTGAGCTCCTTGAGGGCCCACATTGCCTTATGCTCTAGTTCGATAAGTAAATGGTAAGACTTGCCATAAATCAAGTTGTAAGGAGTTGTTCGCAGCGGTGTTTTGTAAGCCGTCCTATAAGCCCATAGCGCATCATCAAGTTTAGATGACCAATCCTTCCTTGAGCGAGAGACTGTCTTTTCCAAGATGGCTTTGATTTGACGATTAGAGACCTCCACTTGACCACTAGTTTGGGGATGATAAGGTGTTTCCACCCTGTGTGTCACCCCATACTTAGCCAAAAGAACCTCAAATCCTCTTTCGATGAAATGTGAGCCACCATCTGAAATAAGAACTCTGGAACACCAAAGCGAGGAAATATGTTAGTTTTAACAAACTTTGAAACTACCTTTGTGTCGTTGGTCCTAGTTGCAACAGCCTCAACCCATTTAGAGACATAGTCGACCGCCACAAGGATGTATTTGTAAGGTCCTGAAGCAAGGAATGGTCCCATAAAGTCAATTCCCCACACATCAAATAGCTCAACCTCCAAAATCTCTGTGAGTGGTGTCTCATTCTTCCAAGAAATGTTGCCCGCTCTTTGGCACTCATCGCATGAAGTGACATAAGCCTGCACATCCCTGAAAAGATTAGGCCAATAAAAACCACATTAAAGTACCTTAGATGCAGTTTTGAAGCCTTTTGCATGTCCGCCTGTAGGGAGAGTATGGCAATGGAGAATGACACTTTCCACCTCCTCCTCCGGAATACAACGTCTGAACATATGGTCCTTTCCTTGTTTTAACAAGTAAGGATCATCCCAATAGTATTGCTTGACGTCGTGGAGGAACTTCTTCTTTGCGTGTGAGGATAGTCCTAACGGAATCTCATTTCCTGCAAGATAGTTAGTGAAATCCACATACCAGGATACCTTTGATCCTCTTATAGCATATATATCATGTATAGGAATAGTCGGAGGGGTAAAGAAGAAATCCTCACCGGAATTTGTACGAAAAATCTCACCCGAAGACTTACCAGGGTTTGGCCGATTTTGAGTAAAATCACTCGATATCGAGTAAGCAGTAGCGTCTGCTGGAGTTGTGCTCAAATGTTGGTGGTCTGTCGAGGTGGGTTTGGTCGACATCGAGTAACTCTGCAGCTCAAATCCATGCAAAGAAGAATACTCACCTGGTTTACTCGATGTCGAGGAAGATTGCTCAATGCGAGGAGAACTGTGTCAGTCCGCATCAAGTGCTCGTTCGGGCGAGAGTCGTCGATTGGTGTGGTGTCATGGGCTTCTTCTAGCATGTCTTTGGGGAGCCTGGATAGGTGATCGGCGACCGAATTCTCTATGCCATTTTTGTCCTTTAGCTCAACATCAAACTCTTGAAGTAGGAGCACCCATCGTAACAACCTTAGTTTAGCATCCTTCTTTGTCATCTAATATCTAAGAGCAGCATGGTCAGTATGGACAATAACTTTAGAGCCAACAAGATAAGAACGAAATTTTTCAAAAGCAAAAACCACATCAAAAAATTCCTTCTCTATTGTGGTGTACTTAGCATGAACCACATCAAGAGTCTTGCTTGCATAGTAAATGGCATGTAGTTTCTTGTCCTTCCGCTGTCCTAGAACTGCTCCCACGGCATAATTGCTGGCATCGCACATGATTTCAAAAGGTAGTGACCAATCCAGCGATTGAATGATTGGAGCGGAGATAAGGGCTTCTTTCAACCTGTTGAAGAGTTTAAGACATTCGCTAGAAAACACAAACTTAACATCTTTCATAAGAAGGTTAGTTAACGGTTTGGCAATTTTAGAAAAATCTTGAATAAACCTTCTATAAAAACCAGCATGACCAAGAAAACTCCTTATCTCTTCGATGGATGATGGTGGGGGCAATTTCTCCATTAGCTCTATTTTGGCCCTGTCCACCTCAATACCTTTTTAGACACCTTGTGGCCTAGCACAATTCCTTCCCTTACCATAAAATGACACTTTTCCCAGTTGAGAACCAAATTTGTCTCTTCATAACGCTTGAGTACCCTGCGTAGATTAGAGAGACAGATATCGAAAGTAGTGCCATAAACAGAGAAATCATCCATAAATACCTCCACTATGTCCTCTATCATGTTGGAGAAGATGGCCATCATACACCTTTGAAAAGTTGCAGGGGCATTGCAAAGGCCAAAGGGCATCCTCCTATATGCAAAGGTTCCATAGGGGCAACTGAAAGTGGTCTTTTCTTGATCATCAGGATGAATAGGAACCTGCCAAAAACCAGAATATTCATCCAGGTAACAAAAGTAATCATGTTCAGCTAACCTTTCGAGTACCTGGTCAATGAAGGGGAGCGGATAATGATCCTTCCTGGTGGCGGTGTTAAGCTTTCTGTAATCTATGCACATCCGCCAGCTGGTAGTGATTCTTTTAGGAACAAGTTCTCCCTTCTCATTCTCTTCAACGGTCATTCCACCCTTCTTAGGAACAACATGAACAGGACTTACCCACTTGCTGTTGGAGATTGGATAAATTATTCCTGCATCCAACATGCGGTGGATCTCTTTCGTTACAACCTCCTTCATGTTGGGGTTAAGCTTCCTTTGATGCTCAATTGTTACCCTGTGATTATCTTCCAAAAGAATTCTATGCATACAAATAATGGGTGAAATACCTTTTATGTCCTCTAGAGAATAGCCAATGGCTTTCCTATCAGTGCGGAGGACTTCTACTAGCTTGTCTACTTCCTGTGTGTTTAATGAAGCACTGATAATTACAGGGAAAGTAGAGTCAGGACCAAGAAATTCATACCTAAGGGTGTCAGGTAATGGCTTCAGCACCGGAGAAGAGCCATGTGGAATCAAGATGGGCTCTACTTCCTCCGCCTTCATGATTTCCTCTAGGTAATCTGTCTCAATCCTCATGAAAGAAGCATCCAAATAAGCTACAGGAGTTGACGTCGACCAAGCATACATCGAAGACAACGCTGAATCGGACATATGACTGTATAGCTGCAAGAAAGTACTCGACATCGAGTTAGAAAGATCATAATCGACCAAAAATTTAGAACTTACCTTTGTTGCAGATTTGGTTGACGTCGAGTTATTTTCCTCGATATCGAGGAAAATTGTGCTCGCCGAGTTGGCTTTCTCGACTTCTGGTGTACCTGCATGGAAGAAAGTAGTCGATGTTGAGGATAACTGCTCGACATCGAGAAGATTTAGGTGGCTTACCTTTTCTGGAGGAGTGGTCGAAGTCAATTTCGGGCAAGTTTCCTCGACATCGAGTAAATTGGTCGACGTCGAGGAAATCTGCTCGACTTCGAGTGATTCGTTCAGCTCTGCTGACAACGCATCGTCGAAGAACTCTTCCTCACTCGATTCAGCAGCAATTAGTTCCTCCTCTAGTGTAGATTCTGCCTTTAGCCCCTTCTTCCAAAAGTCTTCCTGCATGCTCATTGTAAGAGATAACATTAAATTTTGAATAAATAGCTTTAATTTCCATTACCTCTTCTGTGTCAGGATTGAAAAAGTACTCGATAATCTCATCTCCAATGGTGAAAGTGAGAATTCCCCTCTTTACTCCAATGTTGACATCTGATGTTGCTAGGAAAGGTCGTCATAGGATGATGTGGCAAGCTGGGTCCTCAGTCATTTCTACTACAAGAAAATCTGTAGGGACAAAGAATCTACCAACTTTAACAGGAACATTATCAACAATACATGTAGGGATTACCACTGTGTTATTTGCCATGTAGAGCTTGGCATCAATAGGTTCCAGGGCACCTATCTTTACCTTTGACCAGATGGATAGAGGCATGATGCTTACGCTTGCTCCTAAGTCACACAGTGCCTTAAATCTATGTCGACCAAGTCCAACAGTGATAGCAAACTTACCTGGGTCAGGTCGCTTCTCAGGAAAATCCATCTTCTTGCATTCCTTGGCAATCTCAGTCATTGATCGCTTGTTGCGAAGAATCTCCTTGAGGAACTTGACGTAGGCAGGCATTTCGTGAAGTGCTTCTGTAAAAGGAATAGTAACATTTAGACTCTGAAGCAATTTCACAAAATGCTGAAACTTACAATCAGTTGGATATCTTTGGTTCTTAGAAGGGAATGGGAGCGTCTTCTTAGTTTTCTGAGCTAGAACAACTTCCGAAGGTGATGAAGACTCCTCGACATCGGACTGTTTTCGCTCGACATCGACAAAAATCTCGTCGACATCGACCAAAGTTGTCGACTTCGAGTTGCTATGTTGTGCAGATGAATCTGTGCTTTGCTTCTCCTCGACGTCGAGTTGCTTTTTGTCGACATCGACCAAATGTTGGTCGACATCGAGTTGGTGCTGCTCTTTCTCGAGGATAGTTTTGTCCTTTTCTTCTCCGTTCTCTGGCTCGTGCAATTTGTGACCGCTTCGTAGCTTTATAGCAGCGACATGTCCGTGCTGCCCCTAGGGATTTGGTTCTGTATGCCCTGGGAGCTGCCCGATTTGTCGAGGAATCTGCGTCGCGAATTGACACATTTGGGTCTCAATGTTCTTTTTCCAAATATCCAACTCTCCAAATCTTTTATTGATGTTCTGGAGCTGATTATTGCTGGCGCTTGTAGACTGCTGCTGCTATGCTTGATTTTTCCTCATCTCGTCGAGGAGGAGCTGTAGATCGTCCTTCCTCTGGTCCTTTTTCGGATGTCCTGGAGCTCTGTATGGCGGGGGGTTCCTAGGAGGACCTTGGTTCCATTGTGGTTGATAGAACCTTTGATCCCCCATATAGCGATTGGGACCCCCTGCGTAAGCTACCTCCTCGTGAGTTTCTGCCATCCTGACTTGCTCTGTGTGTGGCCACTCAGTAGAGGTGTGCCGCTGTGAACCGCATTCGATGCAAGGTTGGTTGACAGAGAGATACTTGGCTTGCTTGAGAAGCTTGCGATTCTGATCTTTGTAGTATTGCTCCTTGACATCTATATCAATCTCCTTAGGAGGATCATAGAGCGACATGGATGAGGCTGGCCTGGCGTAGGCATTCTCATTGTAGTTTGAAGGAGCCCCATATTTATTATCGTAGTTGGTAAGCTTGTCGAGTATACCGCATGCGTCAGCTGGTGGCATTGTCAGATACTCATATCGAGTATACTAGTTGATCCTATCCTTAGTGGTCAAGTCAAGAGAATTGAAGAAGATCTCCTGAATGACATAAGGTGGTTGTCCATGTGTAGGGAAGGATCGCAATAGTTCCTTATATCGTTCCCATGCTTTTGCTAGCGGCTCCCCAGGCTTCTGTTTGAAGGCTGTAATCTTCTGGCGGAGGAGTGCTGTCTTGGAAGGAGGAAAGAATTTGTTGAGAAATTCCTACTCTACATGAGCCCATGTAGTGAGGGATCGCGGTTTCAGTCCTTTAAGCCACTTCAATGCTGGACCGGCGAGAGACCACCAGAAAGCCTTCATCTTGACATATTCCAGAGTAGTACCTTCAACAAGAGTACAACACATGTCAGAAAAATTGGTAATATGTTCAAGAGGGCATTCATTAAATCTTCCATGAAAAGCATCATTTTTAAGTTCAATAAGGAAGTGAGTGCGAATTTCAAAATTATTTTAAGGTATTAGAATGACCGATTTCGGCACGACGAGAGTCGGGTGCATGTAATCCTCTGCAATGGTTGGGTATTGGGCAAGCTCAGCTTCTGCTTGCCTCCTTCGCTCAGCTTCATGTTCCCTATGATGCGGGACCATCCAAGACACCATCAACGACACCTTCGGACACACCTATCATACATGGGGATGGGCCTATGATTCGAGCTCGTGCGAAGGAAGTCTTACTCAAGAGGAAGAAGAAGGCTCCACCATGGGAGAAGGTCCAAAGGTGCAAGCTTGATCAAATGACGTTTTAGACCCTCGTTCAGAATTTTGACAGCTTTCGACGTCTCTGTAAAATGGGTCGTACGGATTCAATATTGATCGGATTAAGGCGTGCCATACCTTGTTGGAACGAGGACGAAAGGATCTACAACTTTGCCGTTGAAGGATTTTCCAGATTCAACCTATAGCTTGGCCGAAAACCACATATTTTGAGCTGCTGCTGGTTTTGACGGGATTTGGAACATTATAATTATTTCCTATTTAGTATTTCTTTTACTTAAGTTGTTTTAGGAAACTTTAGAGGTTATTTTATTTAATTCATTCAAGTTGTTATTTTATCTTCTTTAGTTAGTAGAATCGGCCCATCAGGCCATAGAGTAGTCTATATATTTCAATTCCCCCTTGTAAATCAAGAGGAACATTATGAATATAATGTAGATCTCTCAAATTGTGTGAAACACATGGAGTGTCTTGTTGATCTAACTAGAGTTGTGCTCGTTGATCACGAATTGGTATTGATCTAGCTTGGTTTGCTTTGTGTTCATCAACTTCGCAAGACTTGCTAATCCTAGTATCCACAAGCCCCCTCCTTGTGCCTCCAAGTTGTCCGCTTGGTTTTGTAGGGTTGCAGAGGCGGGTTATATAGTCATTGGTATTGGTTCCTACCTTCTACGGAAGTCTGGGGTCTCTATCTTGTTCTATATAGATCGACTCAGTCCTTATCGGTCGTGTCTTGTTATCAATTTCGAGTCTTTATTTCAGTTTGTCGAGTCTTGCATCTTTCTTTCGAATCTTGCTGCGTTTCTTGAGAATCTTGATCGATTCTTTAAGTTTCTTTGCTGCGTCTTTTATTGTTCTTGATTGATCTTGATCAAGTTCTTTCTTTTCTTGTTTAGTTCTTGCTTGTTGTCGAAGATCGAACCATCACACGGCTAACCCCGTATCAAATTGGTATCAGAGTTTTGGTTTCCGACATCAAGATTAAGTCTTTTCTTTCCATAAACACAAAAACCCACAAAAAAGAGTCATTTTCTTGTTTTGGTCTTTTACTTCTTGTTCATGAATTGATTATTGCACTAACCTTGTTTGTTTGTGATTGTTGTGGTTGCATAGCCCAAACACAAGCCTAGCCGAGACCGTGGAGTCGACCAAAGTGGTGCGCACAACCCTTATGAACACCCTAAAGCCGACGGCAACTACTGTCCCCATAGCCTTGCTTGGCCGGTTCCATCACTTACCCACAAGAAAACCCTAGTTTGTTCTATCTTTCTATCTTTGGCATATTTGATCTATCTTTTATCTAAATTCCATTTATCTATTGCCTTTATTATAAATCTGATTTTTGGTGGATAGAAATCATATTTATCTATCATTTATCTTTAAGGCTTTAGATAGATTCACTTACCAAAGATAAACAAAAGCCTCACCTATAAATCTATCTTTAGGGCTGAATTTCTATCATTTATCACCAACACATCAGATTTTCGAGTCCTACATCTTAATTTGAGTCTTTTCTTGCATTAGTTTCATATTTAAAAAAAAAAGAAATCAGATCCGAAAATTCAAAAAAAAAAAGAAAGTGTTTGTTAGTTGTTTGTTGATCTAGTGCAAGAAATCAACGACACCTTCGGACACACCTATCATACATGGGGATGGGCCTATGATTCGAGCTCGTGCGAAGGAAGTCATCCTCAAGAGGAAGAAGAAGGCTCCACCACGGGAGAAGTTTGATATCATCATATTCTACGTGTTATAGGAATAATAGTTTATAGTCGTTTTGAAGTCATTTTTATATGGTTTGCATGTCTTTTATATGGTTTTGGTTTAGTTTCTAGAATAGATGTCTACACTCGTGTTCCATTTGTTTTCAGGGGATTTGCAGCTTGTTCGATGTCAATTTGGAATCATGATGGAATAAGATTCATTGAAGCCAAGTTTGAGATGTTCATGGACGCCTAAAGAGTCTTGCATAGTGGTCTCAAGTGCAAGAAATCAAGCTAAGAAGAGCCTATTGCTGAATCGACGTTTTCTGGAGCAATCCTGTTTAGTGACATCTCAGTAAAATGAGTCGTTTGAGCTCCACAAAATTCGGATCCAAACGTTCTATAGCTTGATGGAAAGATGATTCAAAGACCTACAACTTTCTATATGAGCACTTTTGCAAATTCTGCCTACAATAGGGAGAAATCGAGCCAAGAAGTTGATGCTGAGTCAAAGTATCGACCTGGAACCATGGAGTATCGAGTCGGTATCCAAGCATTCCGAGTCGGTATACCGAGCAGAGAAGAAAGTTACGACATACCGAGTCGATACTTGCAACTACTGACTCGGTACTATAACCTTTCGAGTGAAAGATTGCCTTACAGCAGTGAAGTATCGAGTCGATACTCAGAAGTATCGAGTCGATACTGTTCCTCAGCGCCAGTTCGTCGGGATTATTTGTTCGGTTTTATATTTTGCTGAACGACTTTTTATTATATTTTATTATTATTTTAGGATTACTTTCATATTTTTTCTGGAAAGAATATAGATAGAGAATTAGGGTTGGAGGAAGGACGTCCAATTTTCACGGCAGACGCTAGTTGCAGACATTGAGAACTTAGGCGTTTCAGAGATTTCTTCTTGAAGATTTGTTTTGTTGGATTCAAGATAAGTTCCTTTAATCTAGTTTTATATTCTTCCATGATGAATTCTTTGATTATGTCTGAATCTATGTCTAGCTAGTTTTCTTGTTCTGGGGTTGGGGTGATCCCAACGATGCTGAGATAGACCTATGCGTGAAGATTTCCTGAATGAATTCTATTGTTTGTTTGATTTGATCCATGAGTGCTTAATGCGATCAATTCTATGATTGATTGGAATCCTTTTGATGTTCAACATGCGCCAGCTGCGAATTGAGATTGGATACATGGACAAAGTTGTTGGAAAACATGGATTGAACTTGAGAATTGTTTATGAGCAATCTATTTAATTCTCTTGAGGATATTAAACTATCATAGACAACCTAGGTTTGAATTGATTATGCGGATCACGCATGCAATTGTTTGATCGATTTGCTCGCTAGGGTCTAAGTGCTTAATGAGTCCAATTTGATTGATTAATCTACAACAAGCGCAAGCTGAGTGATAATTGAATGAAATGGACATAGTTATTGCAAGATGCGTAGGCTGAGTGATAATGAATTTAGATAGTTTACCTTCAAATATATCTTTTCAATTTGTTCAGGCATGAAAATTAAATAGTCTATCGAAGATGCATTGTTGTGGTGAACCTTGACTCTGGAATGTTTCACATCATATAATCACCGAAACTTGCAATTTGTTATTCTTATTTCCTTATTCCGTCAAAAATCACTTCCGTTATTTGGCTTAGTAAACTAGTTGAGGTTCTACAATTTGTATTCACAGTCCCTTAGATTCGAAACTCGATTACTACAATTGACACAGTACGCTTGCGGGGTGTTGGTTTTAGACCGATCAAGTTTTTGGCGCCGTTGATGGGGACTGTCGATAATATCAATTGTGTAACACCAATTAGCTTTCTAAGTCTTTTTGTAATTTTTGATGTTTTCTCTTTTTGTTTTTTTTCCAGGTGCTCTCTAAAACATGAATCATTACCCCTTTTGCGAATATTGTCAAAGATGGGGTCATATGACATGCGTTCCCTATTGCTATTATTGTGGTTTGTGGTGTCACTCAACCTGCCAATCTAAAACTAATGGGGAGCAGACGTTAAGGCAACGTCTGGCCAACCAAAATAGTTATCAGTCAGCATGTGAGCCATTTTGTGAGTTTTGCAAGATTTATGGGCATTTTCAACATGATTGTCAGTCAAAGAAAAATGTAGAGCAAATGTGCATGCAATTGCTCGCGTTCCAAGGTGCGACAGAGGCTCCCAGTAGCGAGGCAGAGGTCAATGATTCTTACGATTACATTGACAAATCAATTGAGATGGAAGACCATGGAGATGAGCCACAAGAGCGCAGTTTTGAAAAGCCTGAGTAGGACGAGGAACTCGTCGACTCTGAAGTATGGGAATCAATAGAGCGATTTCTATTAAATGTAGTCGCGCTGACAACAAAGGAGTCCACAAAAGAAAAGCCCAATGAAGAGCCCGAATTAGTTATTCATGAAGATTACTCATCCGCGGAACATCACGACTACCCATCTGCGGTTCATACAGATTATCCACCACCTCCGCCCATCTCTCTAGTGGTGATGCAAGAACACAAGGAACAACAATTTGTGGCATTTACAGGGATGCTTGCAAAGTGGCACACGGATGACCCACAGACAGAAATCTTCACTGATGCACCACATTGTTCCAAGTTGCAAGAAGTACATGTGATTGTGCGTCCACATGACATACCATCACGCACAAAACCCAAGGAGGAAATCCTATTGTTTGAAGATATTGGTACAGACGGAAGCAAAAAGGGAACAAGAGTCAAGAAAAGGAAGAGAAACACATACTTTGAGAGCAAGTGCATCGAACGATCAATGTTTTGTTGCTCGAAAAGGACTATACTAGATGGATGGAGAGAACCATGGACCATTCACTCTGGTAGATTCAAACGTTTTTGGAAGTACTGAATGGTCAAACTAATGACCAATAAAGAAGTGTTGCTTGTGAGGCAACCCAAGGTTAGTTTTCTATATTTTTCTTTTTGTTTTATTTGTTTTAATTCATTTGCATATAGTTAGGGTAGTACCTCTTGGTTGAGTTCTACATTGGGGACAATGTAGGATTTAAGTACGGGGTATAGTCATATTCATTCCTTTTATTTTTATGCTTTGCATTATGAAAAATTAGAAAATTAAAAAAAAAATATGTCATAAAAAAAAAAACATGTTTGTCTCATGTCTGTTTTAGTTTGAGTCTTTTATTTGGAGTCTATGAAAGTGTTTTATTGATTGATAATATCCCAAAATTTCATAATAGCCACAATGATGGGATGTTTGCCTACGATGCTAACATTTGCCTTATATTTATATGTCATTATCTCTTTGATGAATTGTCTGGCATGGAGTTATTTGTTAAGATAAGCATGATTTAGTCCTTAAACAAAAGCCTTGTGAGATTTGAGTCTAAAAGACGAACGTTTATACGAGTCCTCTCATTCTTTTTCATGTGTAACACTCACTTTTGTTGCTATCTTCAGAACTTGCTTTAGACTCTTATTTGAGGCTGCATTATAAAATTTGTGTACATGACATTAAAATGATTGAGGCATTGATTTCATTAGCCATTTTCTCCTCTCTTTACCTACCTTTTACATGATCCCTTTGCTTGAAACCCCTTTGAGCCTATAGCCTATTCTTTGGAACTCCACAAAATTATCCAAGCCATATTATATAAGCCTTTTTACCTGTTCGGGAAATTGGTCTGATTTTATTGAATGGTTGTGATGATGAAGTGGCTAAAAGGCAAGTATGGGGTGGAGATAATTGGTGTCACGTATTTGATATATTTTGCTTTGAATGATATATGCAATTATGTAGACATTCCTTGAGACAGGAGGAGGATAAAATTCACTCCTGGGTAAAAGTCAAGAAGAAGAAAAAATACGGTTAGTAACCGATCCTGCTTGTGGAGGATAAAATTCACACAAGGAGGAAAATATATAGGTGAGGTGGCTGAGACACTTAGTAATCGGGTGCATTCATCACAAATGTTTGTATTCGCGCAAAACAGTGTTGAAGCTAGAGAGAAAAGAAAAGAGTGAAAAAAGGAAAGAAAATGGTTGATTGAAGTCTGAAGTGCTTAATTGAGAATGCATTATTTGTGATGAAGTTGTTGATTTGGTTTGGTTTGTGAAGTTGTTGGCATTGGTGTTTTACTGGTTGCTCTTTGGCATGCTTTTTCCCGGATTTTTGCACCACATAGCCTAAATATTTCCATACTTTATTTTCCTTTACCTTAGCCTCATCACAACCTTTATAAAAGTCCTCGTGATTTTTGTTGTGTGCATGGTCTCAAGCGGTAAAGATGTAGAACGCTGGGCAAGCCTATGGTATAGATAAGCGCAATTGTTGAGATCGAGCGTAAATATCATTCATTTAAACACAATTGAGTGAGAGTGATCCACATAAAATATCCATGTGAGGTTTAGGACTTTTGATTGTTTTGTCTTCGGTAATGAGGAAATATGCTATGATGACATTTGTCTTGAGATTTTGATTTCATAATTATTATCGAAAGGACTTGAATAAGTTGAGGCAAACATTCTTTCTTACACTTGTGGTTGCAATAGACTAGTCTTGCTTGGGGACAAGCAATGTCTAAGTATGGGGTATTTTGATATCATCATATTCTACGTGTTATAGGAATAATAGTTTATAGTCGTTTTGAAGTCCTTTTTATATGGTTTGCATGTCTTTTATATGGTTTTGGTTTAGTTTCTAGAATAGATGTCTACACTCGTGTTCCATTTGTTTTCAGGGGATTTGCAGCTTGTTCGATGTCAATTTGGAATCATGATGGAATAAGATTCATTGAAGCCAAGTTTGAGATGTTCATGGACGCCTAAAGAGTCTTGCATAGTGGTCTCAAGTGCAAGAAATCAAGCTAAGAAGAGCCTATTGTTGAATCGACGTTTTCTGGAGCAATCCTGTTTAGAGACATCTCAGTAAAATGAGTCGTTTGAGCTCCACAAAATTCGGATCCAAACGTTCTATAGCTTGTTGGAAAGATGATTCAAAGACCTACAACTTTCTATATGAGCACTTTTGCAAATTCTGCCTACAATAGGGAGAAATCGAGCCAAGAAGTTGATGCTGAGTCAAAGTATCGACCTGGAACCATGGCGTATCGAGTCGGTATCCAAGCATTCCGAGTCGGTATACCGACCAGAGAAGAAAGTTACGACATACCGAGTCGATACTTGCAACTACCGATTCGGTACTATAACCTTTCGAGTGAAAGATTGCCTTACAGCAGTGAAGTATCGAGTCGATACTCAGACGTATCGAGTCGATACTCAGAAGTATCGAGTCGATACTGTTCCTCAGCGCCAGTTCGTCGGGATTATTTTTTCGGTTTTATTATTATTTTAGGATTATTTTCATATTTTTTCTGGAAAGAATATAGATAGAGAATTAGGGTTGGAGGAAGGACGTCCAATTTTCACGTCAGACGCTAGTTGCAGACATTGAGAACTTAGGCTTTTCAGAGATTTCTTCTTGAAGGTTTGTTTTGCTGGATTCAAGATAAGTTCCTTTAATCTAGTTTTATATTCTTCCATGATGAATTCTTTGATTATGTCTGAATCTATGTCTGGCTAGTTTTCTTGTTCTGGGGTTGGGGAGATCCCAACGATGCTGAGATAGACCTATGCGTGAAGATTGCCTGAATGAATTCTATTGTTTGTTTGATTTGATCCATGAGTGCTTAATCCGATCAATTCTATGATTGATTGGAATCCTTTTGATGTTCAACATGCGCCCGCTGCGAATTGAGATTGCATACATAGACAAAGTTGTTGGAAAACATGGATTGAACTTGAGAATTGTTTATGAGCAATCTATTTAATTCTCTTGAGGATATTAAACTATCATAGACAACCTAGGTTTGAATTGATTATGCGGATCGCGCATGCGATTGTTTGATCGATTTTCTCGCTAGGGTCTAAGTGCTTAATGAGTCCAATTTGATTGATTAATCTACAACAAGCGCAAGCTGAGTGATAATTGAATGAAATGGACATAGTTATTGCGAGATGTGTAGGCTGAGTGATAATGAATTTAGATAGTTTACCTTCAAATATATCTTTTCAATTTGTTCAGGCATGAAAATTAAATAGTCTATCGAAGATGCATTGTTGTGGTGAACCTTGACTCTGGAATGTTTCACATCATATAATCACCGAAACTTGCAATTTGTTATTCTTATTTCCTTATTCCGTCAAAAATCACTTCCGTTATTTGGCTTAGTAAACTAGTTGAGGTTCTGCAATTGGTATTCACACAGTCCCTGAGATTCGACACTCGATTACTACAATTGACACCGTACGCTTGTGGGGTGTTGGTTTTAGACCGATCAAAGGTCCAAAGGTGCAAGCTTGATCAAATGACGTTTTAGACCCTCGTTCAGAATTTTGACAGCTTTTCGACGTCTCTGTAAAAGGGGTCGTACGGATTAAATATTGATCGGATTAAGGCGTGCCATACCTTGTTGGAACGAGGACGAAGTGATCTACAACTTTGCCGTTGAAGGTTTTTCCAGATTCGACCTATAGCTTGGCCAACATTCACATGCCATAGAGCCCATCATGCCATAGAGCAGTCTATATATTTCAACTAGTGTAAATCCCGTCCCGTGTACGGGGAATGCGTTAATCTAACTATAAATTATTTTTTCCTCCAAAAAATAATATAAATATAAATAAAATTAGTTCGACAGGTTATATATAATCTGGATATCTTTTAATTAGATTCTCTCAAAATATAAATAAAATTCACATTTATAAGGTACTACGTAAAAGTTTTTTTTTTCTAATCTATGGTTAATTAAATCTCATGTAATTTAATTAGATAGTTGATTGTTAAAAATATTTTAATATTCTTGTTTATTAAATATGTAGTATATTTTTATTGCATTAGTTTACTAAAATATCTATGTACGGATGGATTGTGGCTACATATATGCCTATATAATGTTTTAATTATTTATTTTGTCCTCAAAAAATAATATAGATAGATATAAAATAACAATTGTTAAATGACTGATTTTGATATAAATAATTCTTTTCATCAAAAAATAATCTAAATATAAATAAAATAGCACCTATCAAATATTACATATTTATCTATTAATATTTTTGGTAACTATGACTATAAAAATTAGTTTTATTAATTATTTTTATTATTACTACTATTATGTTTAATTATATTGATATAGTTTTTTCCTTATATAATATCTACTCTTTTATAAGATATTCCATCTATCCAATTTTATGTGTTAATGATAAAATAAAATAATTATTTTTATTAGATTTCCTTTTTGACGGGAGAAAGTTATGTGAGACGCGCTCACGCGCTGCCACGTAGGCAAATTCATTCACATGCCGCCACGCAGACACCAATGCATCGGTTTTAGTATATGTATATAGATTCCCCTTTGTAAATCAAGAGGAGCATTATGAATAGAATGTAGATCTCTCAAATTGTGTGAAACACATGGAGTGTCTTGTTGATCTAACTAGAGCTGTGCTCGTTGATCACGAATTGGTATTGATCTAGCTTGGTTTGCTTTGTGTTCATCAACTTCGCAAGACTTGCTAATCCTAGTATCCACAAGCCCCCTCCTTGTGCCTCCAAGTTGTCCGCTTGGTTGTGTAGGGTTGCAGAGGCGGGTTATATAGTCATTGGTATTGGTTCCTACTTTCTACGGAAGTCTGGGGTCTCTATCTTGTTCTATATAGATCGACTCAATCCTTATCGGTCGTGTCTTGTTATCAATTTCGAGTCTTTATTTCAGTTTGTCGAGTTTTGCATCTTTCTTTCGAATCTTGCTGCGTTTCTTGAGAATCTTGATCGATTCTTTAAGTTTCTTTGCTGCGCCTTTTATTGTTCTTGATTGATCTTGATCAAGTTCTTGCTTTTCTTGTTTAGTTCTTGCTTTTTGTCAAAGATCGGACCATCACACGGCTAACCCCGTATCACCCTACCTGCTCTCTCAGTGGCGAGAGCAGCATTGTTGGCTTCTATTTCTGCCCTACGCCTTTGTATCAGCTGTTCATGTGTTTCTGCAGTTGCCATGGCTCTTTTCAATTTAGCGTGGACGTGTACAAGGCGTTCCAGATCGTCTAAGGCATCAAACTCAGGTGTTTGACCAGAACGACGCATACACCTGCGAAGTAACTCAAAGCAAACGTGAGATTCAACTACCTAAGGCGCGAATGATTGCTTCCCCGGCAACGACGCCAATTTGTTGTTGGAGGAAATCGAGTCTTGCAATTAAAATATAAATAAATCAAAGCAAACCAGATTCCGTTCCGTGCAAATAATGTTCAAGACTCCCTCCCGATGTAGCAAGAGAAAGTCAGGTTCGATCCACGAGGAAGCGAGTCAGCGGATCTCAGGCAGCAGAGGAATCTCACGACAGAAGTCGACCACAGATTACCCGATCTCGAGTAAAGTTACTCGACAGAAGATCGGACAGGTCGAAACAGAGCAAGCGGCGGTCACAGGCTTTGGTTGATATCGAGAAGATTTACTCGATATCGAGTAAATTTCGTCGACGTCGAGGAAAACTTGGCCAATGTCGAGTTCCTGCAGTTCAGAAGCTACGGCGATCTTGTTGATCGAAAATCAGTACTCGATGTCGACTAATTTTGGTCGAAATTGAGGAAAACAGTAAGCAAAATAAATGCAAAATTCGAATCTTTAACCGATGGATGAAAGAGAACTTCCAAGATTAGAGTTTGCGACAACGATTACCATTAAAGCGGAATATAAATTATAAAAGGCGGCGACTTTATCGATAAAGGAGAAGGCCTTCACCTAATCCGGCAAGTAGGAATATAAATCTCGCGATAAATAACCCTAAGTTTCACAACATGAGTTCTTCAATTTCTCAATCAAAGATGAAGCACATAGAATATTTTTTTTTTTTGGTGAAAACACATAGAATAGATTAAGATAACGATAAAATACCTACTTTTGCAATCGCTAATCCACCAACATGGCTCTCGTTGGGCTCACCCCAACCCCAGAAGTAGGTGAACTACTCGCGCCTCATCGCAATCGCAGACATTGATTGAAAAGAAATAATTTGCATAAACTATATTCAAAGCCTTTACAATCCCTGATGCGGGACCATCCAAGACACCATCAACGACACCTTCGGACATACCTATCATACATGAAGATGGGCCTATGATTCGAGCTCGTGCAAAGGAAGTCATCCTCAAGAGGAAGAAGAGGGCTCCACCATGGGAGAAGGTCCAAAGGTGCTAGCTTGATCAAATGACGTTTTAGACCCTCGTTCAGAATTTTGACAGCTTTTCAACGTCTCTGTAAAATGGGTCGTATGGATTCAATATTGATCTGATTAAAGCGTGTCATACCTTGTTGGAACGAGGACGAAGAGATCTACAACTTTGCGGTTGAAGGTTTTTCCAGATTCGACCTATAGCTTGGACGAAATCCACATTCTTTGAGCTTCTGCTGGTTTTGACGGGATTTGGAACATTATAATTATTTCCTATTTAGTATTTCTTTTACTTAAGTTATTTTAGGAAAATTTAGAGGTTATTTTATTTAATTCCTTTAAGTTGTTATTTTATCTTCTTTAGTTAATAGAATCGGCCCATCATGCCATAGAGTAGTCTATATATTTCAATTCCCCCTTGTAAATCAAGAGGAACATTATGAATAGAATGTAGATCTCTCAAATTGTGTGAAACACATGGAGTGTCTTGTTGATCTAACTAGAGTTGTGCTCGTTGATCACGAATTGGTATTGATCTAGCTTGGTTTGCTTTGTGTTCATCAACTTCGCAAGACTTGGTGATCCTAGTATCCACAAGCCCCCTCCTTGTGCCTCCAAGTTGTCCGCTTGGTTGTGTAGGCTTGCAGAGGCGGGTTATATAGTCATTGGTATTGGTTCCTACCTTCTATGGAAGCCTGGGGTCTCTATCTTGTTCTATATAGATCGACTCAGTCCTTATCGGTTGTGTCTTGTTATCAATTTCGAGTCTTTATTTCAGTTTGTCGAGTCTTGCATCTTTCTTTCGAATCTTGCTGCGTTTCTTGAGAATCTTGATTGATTCTTTAAGTTTCTTTGATGCGTCTTTTATTGTTCTTGATTGATCTTGATCAAGTTCTTGCTTTTCTTGTTTAGTTCTTGCTTGTTGTCGAAGATCGGACCATCACACGGCTAACCTCGTATCAAATTGGTATCAGAGCCTTCTTCTTCCTCTTGTGCCTTTATGATATAAAGACTCGGCCCAATTGGACCTTCTCCCATGGTGGAGCCTTCTTCTTCCTCTTGAGGATGACTTCCTTCGCACGAGCTCGAATCATAGGCCCATCCCCATGTATGATAGGTGTGTTCGAAGGTGTCGTTGATGGTGTCTTGGATGGTCCCGCATCAATCCCGACACTCAAACTTTCGTAGAATGCCAAAACCCTAAAACCTTTGAACTCCTAAACTTCTATGTGGAACTACTTCTGTAGCTTCTGAATTCAATGACTAAAACTCAGCCCCATGGGCTTTATTTATAGGGCTTAATCCCTGCTAATCAAGGAAAACAATCTATATCTACTTCCTAAAGATAAAATTAAATAAAGATAAAACATTAATTCTAAAGGGAAATATCTAATATTTAAATATCTCTTGTCATAATTGAATAATCTTCTCTCCTTGGATAAATCCTTGATAGAACTTGATAGATTCGGATTTCCTTGCATCCAAACAAGCCCACTCAACTCGGACAGGCCCAACAGCGTTGCGGCCTAGAGGGCTTTTGCTCGATATCGAGGAATTTCCTCGACATCGAGGAACTCTTCGTCGACTTCGGCTTCCTTCGTCTCATCGAGTAGCTTCTCCTCGGACCCTCGATCAGGTGTTGCTGCTGGGTTTAGTCGATATCGAGGAATTTCCTCAACATCGAGGAAATGTATCGACGACTTGACTTGTTTGGCTTTCTCGATCTGGTTTCCTTCCTCGAGTCTGGGTGTGGCTGCAAGTCTTGGTCGACATCGAGTAATGTACTCGATATCGAGTAAAATCTTGAACTCAAGTTGGCTTCTTTTTCATTTCTCGACTTGGCTTTCCTCGAGCAAGCTCTTCTTCACATTTGTTGTCGATATCGAGGAACTCTTCTCGACATCGAGTAAAACTCGGCTTCCGTCTTCCCATTTTGGTTTTGTCAGGGAATGGCTCCAAATTCTGTAATATTATACCAAAACTTATGTAAATTGTGAGTTGTTTAGAGAACTAAAAGGACTCTTTTTTTGTGGTTCTTTCCTTGGTTTCTGTCGAAGTCCTACAACCCCTTGTTGAGTTCTCTTGGTTGATTGTTTCATTCATATACTTTGATTGCTTTGTTCTTTGCTTGGTAGTTGATTTGCCCAAAGCGGATTGCCCCAACAAGCATGACATACCAATTAGAGACGGAGTGTGAGCGAAACACAAATTGTGAGCTGTTGATACAGTTTTACTAACCCCGTATTAAATTGGCATCAGAGCTTTGGTTTCCGACATCAAGATTGAGTCTTTTCTTTTCATAAACACAAAAACCACAAAAAAAGAGTCATTAAGTTAGAACATCATGACATTCATATGGAATCTGAATTATGCACTCATAAAGTTTCTTTTCTTGATTTTGTAGATGAAGCTGAGATAATACCCAACAAGGAGTGGTCAATCCCTACACCAATCGTCCTTGAGATGGATTTCCATGGGCATATGGTGTTCGATCTAGGAGTTCGTGTGGATGCCTTTGCGAAATCAAATGCGACCTTGGATTCGAGGACGAATCCTTTTCAAGAAAGGGAGATTGATGCGGGACCATCCAAGACACCTTCGGATGATGTCTTTCTCAAGAGGAAGAAGAAGGCTCCACCATTGGAGATGCTCCAAAGGTGCAAGCTTAGATTAATCACGTTTTAGACCCTCGTTCAGAATTTTGACAGCTTTTTGACGTCTCTGTAAAATGGGTCGTACAGATTCAATATTGATAGGATTAAGGCGTGTCATACCTTGTTGGAACGAGGACGAAGAGATCTACAACTTTGCCGTTGAAGGTTTTTCCAGATTCGACCTATAGCTTGGCCGAAATCCACATTCTTTGACCTGCTGCTGGTTTTGACGGGATTTGGAACATTATAATTATTTCCTATTTAGTATTTCTTTTACTTAAGTTATTTTAGGAAACTTTAGAGGTTATTTTATTTAATTCCTTTAAGTTGTTATTTTATCTTCTTTAGTTAGTAGAATCGGCCCATCATGCCATAGAGTAGTCTATATATTTCAATTCCCCCTTGTAAATCAAGAGGAACATTATGAATAGAATTTAGATCTCTCAAATTGTGTGAAACACATGGAGTGTCTTGTTGATCTAACTAGAGCTGTGCTCGTTGATCACGAATTGGTATTGATCTAGCTTGGTTTGCTTTGTGTTCATCAACTTCGCAAGACTTGGTGATCCTAGTATCCACAAGCCCCCTCCTTGTGCCTCCAAGTTGTCCGCTTGGTTGTGTAGGGTTGCAAAGGCGGGTTATATAGTCATTGGTATTGGTTCCTACCTTCTACGGAAGGCTGGGTTTTCTATCTCGTTCTATATAGATCGACTCAGTCCTTATCGGTCGTGTCTTGTTATCAATTTCGAGTCTTTATTTCAGTTTCTCGAGTCTTGCATCTTTCTTTTGAATCTTGCCGCGTTTCTTGAGAATCTTGATCGATTCTTTAAGTTTCTTTGCTGCGTCTTTTATTGTTCTTGATTGATCTTGATCAAGTTCTTGCTTTTCTTGTTTAGTTCTTGCTTGTTGTCAAAGATCGGACCATCACACGGCTAACCCCGTATCACACATTCTTTGAGCTGCTGCTGGTTTTGACGGGATTTGGAACATTATAATTATTTCCTATTTAGTATTTCTTTTACTTAAGTTATTTTAGGAAACTTTAGAGGTTATTTTATTTAATTCCTTTAAGTTGTTATTTTATCTTCTTTAGTTAGTAGAATCGGCCCATCAGGCCATAGAGTAGTCTATATATTTCAATTCTCCCTTGTAAATCAAGAGGAACATTATGAATAGAATTTAGATCTCTCAAGTTGTGTGAAACACATGGAGTGTCTTGTTGATCTAACTAGAGCTGTGCTCGTTGATCACGAATTGGTGTTGATCTAGCTTGGTTTGCTTTGTGTTCATCAACTTCGCAAGACTTGGTGATCCTAGTATCCACAAGCCCCCTCCTTGTGCCTCCAAGTTGTCCGCTTGGTTGTGTAGGGTTGCAGAGGCGGGTTATATAGTCATTGGTATTGGTTCCTACCTTCTACGGAAGCCTGGGGTCTCTATCTTGTTCTATATAGATCGACTCAGTCCTTATCGGTCGTGTCTTGTTATCAATTTCGAGTCTTTATTTCAGTTTGTCGAGTCTTGCATCTTTCTTTCGAATCTTGCTGCGTTTCTTGAGAATCTTGATCGATTCTTTAAGTTTCTTTGCTGCGTCTTTTATTGTTCTTGATTGATCTTGATCAAGTTCTTGCTTTTCTTGTTTAGTTCTTGCTTGTTGTCGAAGATCGGACCATCACACGGCTAACACCGTATCAAATTGGTATCAGAGCCTTCTTCTTCCTCTTGTGCCTTTATGATATAAAGACTCGGCCCAATTGGACCTTCTCCCATGGTGGAGCCTTCTTCTTCCTCTTGAGGATGACTTCCTTCGCACGAGCTCGAATCATAGGCCCATCCCCATGTATGATAGGTGTGTTCGAAGGTGTCGTTGATGGTGTCTTGGATGGTCCCGCATCAATCCCGACACTCAAACTTTCGTAGAATGCCAAAACCCTAAAACCTTTGAACTCCTAAACTTCTATGTGGAACTACTTCTGTAGCTTCTGAATTCAATGACTAAAACTCAGCCCCATGGGCTTTATTTATAGGGCTTAATCCCTGCTAATCAAGGAAAGCAATCTATATCTACTTCCTAAAGATAAAATTAAATAAAGATAAAACATTAATTCTAAAGGGAAATATCTAATATTTAAATATCTCTTGTCATAAGTGAATAATCTTCTCTCCTTGGATAAATCCTTGATAGAACTTGATAGATTCGGATTTCCTTGCATCCAAACAAGCCCACTCAACTCGGACAGGCCCAACAGCGTTGCGGCCTAGAGGGCTTTTGCTCGATATCGAGGAATTTCCTCGACATCGAGGAACTCTTCGTCGACTTCGGCTTCCTTCGTCTCATCGAGTAGCTTCTCCTCGGACCCTCGATCAGGTGTTGCTGCTGGGTTTAGTCGATATCGAGGAATTTCCTCAACATCGAGGAAATGTATCGACGACTTGGCTTGTCTGTCTTTCTCGATCTGGTTTCCTTCCTCGAGTCCGGGTGTGGCTGCAAGTCTTGGTCGACATCGAGTAATGTACTCGATATCGAGTAAAATCTTGAACTCAAGTTGGCTTCTTTTTCATTTCTCGACTTGGCTTTCCTCGAGCAAGCTCTTCTTCACATTTGTTGTCGATATCGAGGAACTCTTCTCGACATCGAGTAAAACTCGGCTTCCGTCTTCCCATTTTGGTTTTGTCAGGGAATGGCTCCAAATTCTGTAATATTATACCAAAACTTATGTAAATTGTGAGCTGTTTAGAGAACTAAAAGGACTCTTTTTTTGTGGTTCTTTGCTTGGTTTCTGTCGAAGTACTACAACCCCTTGTTGAGTTCTCTTGGTTGATTGTTTCATTCATATACTTTGATTGCTTTGTTCTTTGCTTGGTAGTTGATTTGCCCAAAGCGGATTGCCCCAACAAGCATGACATACCAATTAGAGACGGAGTGTGAGCGAAACACAAATTGTGAGCTATTGATACAGTTTTACTAACCCCGTATTAAATTGGCATCAGAGCTTTGGTTTCCGACATCAAGATTGAGTCTTTTCTTTTCATAAACATAAAAACCACAAAAAAAGAGTCATTTTCTTGTTTTGGTCTTTTACTTCTTGTTCTTTACTTGATTATTGCACTAATCTTTTTGCTTGTGATTCTTTGTGGTAGCAAGTCCTAAACACAAAGCCTAGCCGAGACCGTGGAGTCGACCAAGTGGTGCGCACATACCCTTTGTGAACACCCATAGCCGACGGCATCATTGTCCCCAAAGCCTTGCTTGGCCGACATCACATACCACAAAAGATAAAACCCTAGTTTGTTGCCTTGTTCTATCTTTGGAACTTTTGATCTATCTATATCTATTCCTATATTATCTATTGTCTATTTAAATTCTGGTTTTTGGTAGATAAAGTTCATTATATCTATCATATATCATAAAGGCACAAGATAGATCCTATTACCTAAATTAGTCATTCTATCCATATATTTGCATTAGGGCTGAATTTTGTTATCCTTTCACCACTACCATCAAATTTTCGAGTCCTACACCCTACTTTGAGTCTTTTCTTGCATTAGTTTCAGATTCAAAAAAAAAAAAAAAAAAAAAAAAATTAATTCAGTTTCGAAAATTCAAAAAAAAAATATAATAGATTTATCTCGGACCTAGGAGGATAAAATTCACTAGGGGCAAAAGTAAGTCAAAAAAAAAAAAAAGAGGAAAGTGTTTGTTCTACTAGTGCAATAAAGCTCCAAGGACATCTTTTGGTGATTTCTACAGCACTTAGTCGACAACCCTATCCCCAAACACATACCTACCTCCACAAAAATTGAAACCCTACCCTGCAACTACAACGTCCTAACTTAAAGGTTTTCAATCAAAAGAGGTAAATTTCTAAAGTTTTCTTATATTTCTCTTTCTTTTCTCTTGTGTCGAGTACTGTTTCCTTTGTTCAAGTGTTGTTGTGTGTTCATAGCTACTGTCGAGTGCTTGAATTGGTTGTGTCGAGTGATCTTAGCCCTTGTCGAGTTCTTTTCATTGCTTTGAGTTGTTGTTTGCTCGTGTCGAGTACACTAGACCCTTGTCGAGTGTTCTCTTGTCCATATCGAGTACTTCTTGTTGCTTGTTTGGTTTCTGTCGAAGTACTACAGCCCCTTGTTGAGTACTTCTTGGTTTTTGTTTCATTCATTCTCTTGATTGCATACTTTGATTGCTTTGTTCTTTGCTTGAGTGTTGATTTGCCCAAAGCGGATTGCCCCAACTAGCGTGACATACCAATTAAAGAGGGAGTGTGAGCGAAACACATTGTGAGCTTGTTTATATTTTTCTAACTTTTACATAGTTCTTTGTTTATCTTTATTTGCATTGTCTAATAGCCAGGGCAATGACTGGTTCAGTACCGTAATGGAGAAGTTAGCTAAGATCCAAGAGAATTTGGTGACCAATGAAGACTTGGTTAAGTTGGATCAAAGCTTTACGGCATATGAGCTTCGTCGTTTTGGCTCTAATACGGTGTTCGGACAAGGAGTCCCACTTTAAGTTGAAGTGCCACCAATTAAAAGGGAAGAAACTCATCCTATTGCTCCTAATAATGCTAACCAACATAATGTTTCTTCTGCCATGGATAATTCTCTTATTGCTGAAAATGTAGAGCATTTTGATAATAATGATCAAGTTCTTAATTTACTTGCCTATGATAATGATGGTTGCATTGAATATGAGCATAATGATTCTTTGATTGATAGTAAGGTTTTAAGTGTTCAACATATGTCTTGTGATGATAATCAAAGGGAAGAATTGTGTCATACTACATGCTTAGAAAAAGGCAAAGTTTCTAATATGATCATTGACGGAGAAAATTCTTCAACTATTACTAGTCTTGAATTAATTGAAAATTCATCCTTGAAAAAGGATGAAAACTTGCTAGTTGTGGATGGAAACTTAGGGATCAATGACCAAGATAAAGTGCATATTAAGTTAGAACATCATGACATTCATATGGAATCTGAATTATGCACTCATAAAGTTTCTTTTCTTGATTTTGTAGATGAAGCTGAGATAATACCCAACAAGGAGTGGTCAACCCTACACCAATCGTCCTTGAGATGGATTTCCATGGGCATATGGTGTTCGATCTAGGAGTTCGTGTGGATGCCTTTGCGAAATCAAATGCGACCTTGGATTCGAGGACGAATCCTTTTCAAGAAAGGGAGATTGATGCGGGACCATCCAAGACACCTTCGGATGATGTCTTTCTCAAGAGGAAGAAGAAGGCTCCACCATTGGAGATGCTCCAAAGGTGCAAGCTTGGATTAATCACGTTTTAGACCCTCGTTCAGAATTTTGACAGCTTTTTGACGTCTCTGTAAAATGGGTCGTACGGATTCAATATTGATAGGATTAAGGCGTGCCATACCTTGTTGGAACGAGGACGAAGAGATCTACAACTTTGCCGTTGAAGGTTCTTCCAGATTCGACCTATAGCTTGGCCGAAATCCACATTCTTTGAGCTGCTGCTGGTTTTGACGGGATTTGGAACATTGTAATTATTTCCTATTTAGTATTTCTTTTACTTAAGTTATTTTAGGAAACTTTAGAGGTTATTTTATTTAATTCCTTTAAGTTCTTATTTTATCTTCTTTAGTTAGTAGAATCGGCCCATCAGGCCATAGAGTAGTCTATATATTTCAATTCCCCCTTGTAAATCAAGAGGAACATTATGAATAGAATTTAGATCTCTCAAATTGTGTGAAACACATGGAGTGTCTTGTTGATCTAACTAGAGCTGTGCTCGTTGATCACGAATTGGTATTGATCTAGCTTGGTTTGCTTTGTGTTCATCAACTTCGCAAGACTTGGTGATTCTAGTATCCACAAGCCCCCTCCTTGTGCCTCCAAGTCGTCCGCTTGGTTGTGTAGGGTTGCAGAGGCGGGTTATATAGTCATTGGTATTGGTTCCTACCTTCTACGGAAGGCTAGGTTTTCTATCTTGTTCTATATAGATCGACCCAGTCCTTATCGGTCGTGTCTTGTTATCAATTTCGAGTCTTTATTTCAGTTTGTCGAGTCTTGCATCTTTCTTTTGAATCTTGCCGCGTTTCTTGAGAATCTTGATCGATTCTTTAAGTTTCTTTGCTGCGTCTTTTATTGTTCTTGATTGATCTTGATCAAGTTCTTGCTTTTCTTGTTTAGTTCTTGCTTGTTGTCAAAGATCGGACCATCACACGGCTAACCCCGTATCACACATTCTTTGAGCTGCTTGTAAGATAGCGGAATTGATGTAAAGTCCTCCTTGAGGGTTTCCATTCATTGATATAACATATATATAGGTTACAAGGTATTGGGCCTTAACGGGCTTTCAGCCCACTATACAATACGAGACCTATGTAATCTATCAAACCCCCGCAGTCGAAACGGGAGGGGTCGGTACAGTGAGACTGGAACGAAAATCAATGAATAACTGTCTAGGTAAACCCTTGGTGAATATATCAGCGTACTGATAAGAGGACGGGACATGTAGAACGCGGACATGTCCAATGGCAACCTTGTCCCTGACGAAGTGGAGATCAAGCTCAATGTGCTTCGTGCGTTGATGTTGGACTGGGTTGCTAGCCAGGTAGACGGCGGAGACGTTGTCAGTGTAGACCAGAGTGGCCTTCTGTAAGGGGCATCGTAGCTCAAGCAGGAGATTGCGGAGCCAAGAGCACTCAGAGACAACGTTGGGAACACCCCTGTATTCGGCTTCAGCGCTGGAGCGAGACACGACGGACTGACGCTTGGCTGACCAAGACACAAGAGTGTCATTGAGGAAGACACAGTAACCAGACGTGGAGCGACGTGTGTCAGGACAACCACCCCAATCCGCATCAGTGTACGCCACAAGATCAAGCTTAGAGGAAGGAGTGATGGTGGTGCCGAGCTCGAGGGTGCCGCTGATGTACCGAATGATCCGCTTCAAAGCCTGAAAATGAGGTTCCCTAGGGGCATGCATGAACAAGCAGATCTGCTGGACGGCGTAACTGATATCAGGCCTGGTGAAAGTGAGATACTGAAGAGCACCAGCGAGGCTCCTGTACAGTGTTGGATCATCAACCAAAGGACCAGAATGAGCACTGAGCTTGTTGAATGTATCGACTGGGGTTGCGACGGGATTGCAGTTGACCATCTTAGCACGAGCAACAATCTCAGCAGCATACTTACTCTGTGAGAGAAACAGACCAGACGCATGCCGCTGAACGGCAACTCCCAAGAAGTAAGACAGCGGACCCAGATCAGACATGGCGAATTCCGCACTCAACCTCGAGATGATGGACGTTCGAAGAGCATCAGAAGAGGCTGTGAGAATGATGTCGTCTACATAGAGCAGCAGGAAAGCCAAGTCCGAGCCTCTGCGTTAGATAAACAGAGACGTATCCGATCGGCTGCCAGTGAAACCCAGGCGGAGCAGATGAGACGCAAACCGCTGAAACCATGCCCGTGGAGCCTGTTTCAGACCATACAGAGAGCGCTTGAGGAGACAGACATGCTGTGGACGCTCAGCATCAGCAAACCCCGGAGGTTGAAACATGTAAACCGTCTCATTCAGATGACCATGCAGAAAGGCGTTCTTGACATCCAGCTGATGGATGCCCCAGTTGCGCGACAGAGCCAGACTCAGGACCACTCGGATAGTGGCAGGCTTGACCACAGGGCTGAAGGTCTCATCACAATCAATACCGGCCTGTTGAGATCTACCGTTAACCACCAGACGGGCCTTGTAGCGCTCCAATGTCCCATTAGAGCGGAACTTGTGACGGAAGAGCCACATACAGCGAATGACGTTCGCCTCAGGAGGGCGAGGCACAAGAACCCAAGTGCCATTCTTCGTAAGGGCCCTGTATTCGTCGAGCATAGCCGCCTGCCAATTCGGGTCTAGGAGGGCTGTTTTGTGGGAGGTGGGAACGGGGGAGAGGGAGGTCTGGGTGGAGGTAGAGGGTGAAAGGGAGTCGGGAAAGATGGGGGCAGGAGAGGCTAAGGACGCGGGCACGCCAGCGGAGGACGTGGGAGCGCCAGCTTGGGGCGCGGGCGCGCTAGGTTGGGGCGCGGGCGCGCCAGGTTGGGGCGCGGGCGCGCGTAGGGGAGGCTTGGATGTTGGTGGAGGGAGGGGTGAGGTTCTTGTGGGGGCCGCCGCAAAGTGGGTTGCGGCGGGCGCCGCGCGTAGGGGAGGCGCTGATGTTGGTGGAGGGGATGTGGGGTGTATTGCGGGGTGATGGTCGGCGGTCATGGAGACGATCTGTCGGGGTCTAAAGACACCGGAGACGCTGCGGGTGTGTGGTTTGGTGATGGATGGTGGCGGGGGAGGTGGGGGAGGGGGAGACGCAGGAGCACCGGGAGAGCTCTGGGGAAGAATGAAGTGAGGGAAAGGCGACTCAGACTCTGTGGACGACACAGGGGGTGTGGGAGACGCGAAGGGAAATCGCGACTCATCAAAGGTGACATGACGAGAGAGAATGATCTTGTGAGTCTTGATATCGAGGCAAATGTAACCGCGATGATCAGACGGGTAGCCAAAAAAGACACAAGGGGTGGAACGAGGGTGAAGCTTGTGGGGGGCAGTGGATGACTGATTAGGGAAGCATCAGCAACCAAAGGTACGAAGGTGATCATACCTAGGCTCGGCGTAATAAAGAGTCTGAGCTGGCGAGCGATGTTGTAGGGTAGTGGAAGGGAGAATGTTTAGGAGATAACATGTGGTGGATAAGGCGTGAGGCCAATAGGGAAGGGGAATAGATGCGTGGAAGAGGAGAGAGCGCATCATGTTGGTAATGGTTCTGATGATTCTTTCTGCCTTGCCATTCTGCTGAGAAGTATAGGGGCAAGACAAGCGATATGAGATCCCATTTGCAGCAAAGAAGGAGTGAAAGTCTCTGTTGTCAAATTCACGACCATTGTCACATTGGAAACTTTTGATGGACATGTGGAATTGTGTTTTGATGTAGGTATGGAATCTGGCAAAAATAGGAAACACTTGGGACTTGAAATGCAACGGGAAGACCCATAAGTAATGAGTGTAATCATCCAGAAACAAGAGGTAGTACTTGTGACCCTCCTTGCTAGGCACGGGAGAGGTCCAAATGTCGCTGTGAATGATATCAAATGGAGCAAGGGTAGAGGTCAAAGACCGTTGAAACGGCAGTCTGGCATGTTTGCCTAGTTGGCAGGAAGAGCATAAACCAGAGCGTGGGTCTTTAGTACATGTGACAAGGTTCTGGGAACGGAGGACATCTAGAACGGCAGCGCTGGGATGGCCCAGACGTGCATGCCAGAGGCTGGATGACGATGCCGAGAGGGCGACCGGACACGATTGACGGGACGCAGGAGGTGGTGTGACAGGGTAGAGCTCCCCGGTGCTGTTACATCTCATGCGAGTAACCCCCGTAGTAAGATCGTTCACAGAGAAACCATAGGGATCAAACGTAAGGGAAACGTTGTTGTCAGTAGTGAACCGACGGACAGAGATAAGGTTTTTGACAATCTTTGGGGAAATAAGGACATTGTTGAGATGTAGTGAGTGGGTTGGGGTCTGTAAATTGGCGTGGCCAATACCCGAAGTAGCAAGACGACCACCATTTCCGACGATAATAGAGGGGGCAGGGCCCTTAAAAGAAATAGAGGAGAGGTTACCTGAGGAGTTCGTCATGTGAGAGGTGGCACCAGTGTCCATGTACCAAGAAGAATCTGAAGATGTCTGCTGCGTAGAGGAGAAGGCGTGATGCAGAGCTGGCGGAACATAGCCTGGATCAGGCGATGTCAGACAGGCGTGAGGCCCGGCATGTCGAGAGGTAGAGTATGGGTGCATGGGGACGATGCGGGAGGGTGGCCTGACGCGGGCGCGCTGAGGATGACGCGGGCGCGCTGAGGATGACGCGGGTGCGCTGAGAATGACGCGGGCGCGTCTGGGGACGACGCGGGCCGAGAGAGAGAGGGGGAGGGGAAGGGTGGCGGTGCAGGGGAACCGAGGATGGCGGTTCCGGCGACGGTGGCCTTGGAGAGGGAGAAGGCGGCGGTGTCGCTGTGCGCGGAGTAGTCGAGAGCAGGGGCCGGAGAGGCGGCGGTGAGGAGGAAGGTCGGAGGAAGAGGGAGGATCAATTTAGGGTTCCGTTAGGAAGAAAAGGCTGTGATACCATGTAAGATAGCGGAATTGATGTAAAGTCCTCCTTGAGGGTTTCCGTTCATTGATATAACATATATATAGGTTACAAGGTATTGGGCCTTAACGGGCTTTCAGCCCACTATACAATAGGAGACCTATGTAATCTATCACTGCTGCTGGTTTTGACGGGATTTGGAACATTATAATTATTTCCTATTTAGTATTTCTTTTACTTAAGTTATTTTATGAAACTTTAGAGGTTATTTTATTTAATTCCCTTAAGTTGTTATTTTATCTTCTTTAGTTAGTAGAATCGGCCCATCAGGCCATAGAGTAGTCTATATATTTCAATTCTCCCTTGTAAATCAAGAGGAACATTATGAATAGAATTTAGATCTCTCAAGTTGTGTGAAACACATGGAGTGTCTTGTTGATCTAACTAGAGCTGTGCTCGTTGATCACGAATTGGTATTGATCTAGCTTGGTTTGCTTTGTATTCATCAACATCGCAAGACTTGGTGATCCTAGTATCCACAAGCCCCCTCCTGGTGCCTCCAAGTTGTCCGCTTGGTTGTGTAGGGTTGCAGAGGCGGGTTATATAGTCATTGGTATTGGTTCCTACCTTCTACGGAAGCCTGGGGTCTCTATCTTGTTCTATATATATCGACTCAGTCTTTATCGGTCGTGTCTTGTTATCAATTTCGAGTCTTTATTTCAGTTTGTCGAGTCTTGCATCTTTCTTTCGAATCTTGATGTGTTTCTTGAGAATCTTGATCGATTCTTTAAGTTTCTTTGCTGCGTCTTTTATTGTTCTTGATCATGTTCTTGCTTTCCTTGTTTAGTTCTTGCTTGTTGTCGAAGATCGGACCATCACACGGCTAACCCCGTATCACACATTCTTTGAGTTGCTGCTCGTTTTGACGGGATTTGGAACATTATAATTATTTCCTATTTAGTATTTCTTTTACTTAAGTTATTTTAGAAAACTTTAGAGGTTATGTTATTTAATTCCTTTAAGTTGTTATTTTATATTCTTTAGTTAGTAGAATCGGCCCATCAGGCCATAGAGTAGTGTATATATTTCAATTCCCCCTTGTAAATCAAGAGGAACATTATGAATAGAATTTAGATCTCTCAAATTCTGTGAGACACATGGAGTGTCTTGTTGATCTAACTAGAGCTGTGCTCGTTGATCACGAATTGGTATTGATCTAGCTTGGTTTGCTTTGTGTTCATGAACTTCGCAAGATTTGGTGATCCTAGTATCCACAAGCCACATCCTTGTGCCTCCAAGTTGTCCGCTTGGTTGTGTAGGGTTGCAGAGGCGGGTTATATAGTCATTGGTATTGGTTCCTACCTTCTACGGAAGCCTGGGGTCTCTATCTTGTTCTATATAGATCGAGTCGGTCCTTATCGGTCGTGTCTTGTTATCAATTTCGAGTCTTTATTTCAGTTTGTTGAGTCTTGCATCTTTCTTTCGAATCTTGCCGCGTTTCTTGAGAATCTTGATCGTTTCTTTATGTTTCTTTGCTGCGTCTTTTATTGTTCTTGATTGATCTTGATCAAGTTCTTGCTTTTCTTGTTTAGTTCTTGCTTGTTGTCGAAGATCGGACCATCACACGGCTAACCTCGTATCAAAGCCTTTTATTGTTCTTGATTGATCTTGATCAAGTTCTTGCTTTTCTTGTTCAGTTCTTGCTTGTTGTCGAAGATCAGATCTTAGCCCTTGTCGAGTTCTCTTCATTGCTTTGAGTTGCTGTTTGCTTGTGTTGAGTACACTAGACCCTTGTCGAGTGTTATCTTGTCCATATCGAGTACTTCTTGTTGGTTGTTTGGTTTCTGTCGATGTACTACAACCCCTTGTTGAGTTCTCTTGGTTGATTGTTTCATTCATATACTTTGATTGCTTTGTTCTTTGCTTGGTAGTTGATTTGCCCAAAGCGAATTGCCCCAACAAGCGTGACATACCAATTAGAGAGGGAGTGTGAGCGAAACACAAATTGTGAGCTGTTTATAGGACAAATCATGAGTCTTTAAAACACTTTAAAAGCCAAGATAAACTTGATAGAAGGCATGGTAGATGGATGGAATTCATTAAAACATTTCCTTATGTGATTAAGTATAAGAAGGGCAAAGACAATGTGGTAGCTGATGCATTATCTAGGAGACCTATTCTAGAAGAAGATATCGAGTCTAATGTGTTACCTAGGAGACATGTTCTTTTAACCACTTTGGATTCTAGAGTCTTAGGCTTTGTCTACATAAAGGAATTGTATGAATCTGATGTGGATTTTGGAGAGGTCTATCGAAATTGCTTAGAAAAGGGTCCAAATGACAGTTTTTATATACAAGAAGGATTCTTATTTCGAAAAGATCAAGTGTGCATTCCTAGGTGTTCTCTACAATTATTACTTGTTAGTGAAGCTCATAGTGGTGGATTAATGGGACATTTTGGTAGAGATAAGACTTATCATACTCTGAAATCACATTTTTATTGGCCACATATGCTTAGGGATGTTGAATATTGTCTTAAGAGATGCATAGATTGCATTAAAGCTAAAGCTAAGCTTATGCCCCATGGCCTTTATACACCACTACCGACCCCATCAGCCCCTTGGGAAGACATATCTATGGATTTCATAGTTGGGTTGCCTAGAACTAAGAAGGGGAGGGATTCTATATTTGTGGTAGTGGATAGGTTCTCTAAAATGGCTCATTTCATTGCATGTCATAAAACTGATGATGCTACCAACGTTGCTAATCTCTTCTTTAGAGAAGTAGTTAGGTTGCATGGCGTGCCTAAAACCATTGTTAGTGATAGGGATGTGAAATTCTTAAGTCATTTTTGGCGTACATTATGGAATAAATTGGGAACTAGATTGCTATTCTCTACTTCTAGCCACCCCCAAACCGATGGCCAAACTGAGGTGACTAATAGAACACTTGGTACCATCCTTAGGGCCATTATTAGGAAGAATTTAAAACTTTGGGAAGAACCCTTACCTCATGTGGAATTTGGGTATAATAGAACCATGCATTAGGCTACTAAACTCACTCCATTTGAATGTGTATGGTGTTAATCCACTAACCCCTTTTGATCTTACTCCATATCCTATGAGAGACAAAGAATCATTTGAGGCAGGTAAGCATATCAAGTTCATTAAGGAGCTGCATGAACGAACTCGAGAGAAGTTGAAGCTAAAGGCTGAATACAATGCTAACAAGGCCAACAAGGGACGTCGCTTGGTCACATTTCAGCATGGAGATCTTGTATGGGTGCACTTGAGGAAGGAGCGGTTTCCAGAAGCACGGAAGAACAAGCTCTCACCTCGTGATGATGGGCCATTTCGAGTGAAGAGGAGAGTGGGCGACAATGCCTACCAATTGGAGCTTCCTGGAGACATGGGCGTGAGCGCTACATTCAACGTCGCGGATCTAATCCCTTACTTCGCTGTGGATGAAGACTTGGATTCGTGGTCGAATCCTTTTCAAGAAGAGGAGGTTGATGCGGGACCATCTTCTAAAGCTCCAAACACACCCATCATTCTTGGAGAAGGACCAATGACTCGAGCTAGAGCTAAGAAGCTTCAGAGAGACTCATTCCAATTCGTCACTCATGCTTTGTTCTCGAGCAAGGTTCAACTCCCTGAGCCTACTTTGAATACTTACATGTGCAAAGGAGTTGCTGATGATCTCGATGCCAACACCAGAGGTATCGACGCCAACGTCTAAACACATGTTTGAGTACTGAGGCCCTCGGCGCCAATACCCAGCCCTCGGCGCCGACACCAGAACACTTAGAATCTACATGGGCCGAATTGGGCTTTCTTTAAGAGTTAATTTTAAGACCTTTTTACTTATGTTTCTAACTTCAAAAAAAAAAAGATGTTAGTTTTATCTTATTCTATCTTCTTTTACTTAGGAAAATCGGCCCAACAGATTTCATGCCCTATATATTTCGATTTCAGCTTTGTAATTCAATTGGAACATTGATAATATAGAGTTATTCTTCTCAAACGTATGAAACACTTAGAGAGAGAGATCTGGCCGAATTGAGCAGTGCTCTTCAGGATCTCGAATTGATTGGTAATCTCAGCTTGGTTTGCTTTGCCGTTCATCAACTTCGCAAGACTTGGTGAATCTAGTATCCACAAGCCCCCTCCTTGTGCCTTCAAGTTGTCCGCTTGATTGTGTAGGGTTGTAGAGTCGGGTTGTGTAGTCATTGGTATTGGTTCCTACCTTCTACGGAAGCCTGCGGTCTCTATCTTGTTTTATACAGATCGACTCAGTCCATATCAGGTCGTGTCTTTCGATTCTTGCAACTTTCTTTAATCGGGTCTTGTTCTTGTTTAAGTCGATTTAAAGTGCATCCTTTGTTCTTGGAATCTTTGTTGAGTCTTTCATCTTTCTTGAAGTTTCTTGCTTGTTGTCGAAGATCGAACCATCACACGGCTAACCCCGTATCAAATTGGTATCAGAGATTTGGTTTTCGACATCAAGATTGAGTCTTTTCTTTTCATAAACACAAAAACAACAAAAAAAGAGTCCTTTTCTTGTTTTGGTCTTGTACTTCTTGTTCTTTATTTGATTATTGCACTAATCTTTTTGCTTGTGATTGTTTGTGGTTGCATAGCCTAGCCGAGACCGTGGACTCGACCAAGTGGTGCGCACATACCCTTTGTGAACACCCATAGCCGACGACATCATTGTCCCCATAGCCTTGCTTGGCCGACATCACATACCACAAAAGATAAAACCCTAGTTTGTTTCCTTGTTCTATCTTTGGAACTTTTGATCTATCTATATCTATTCCTATATTATCTATTGCCTATTTAAATTCTGATTTTTGGTAGATAAAGTTCATTATATCTATCATATATCATAAAGGCACAAGATAGATCCTATTACCTAAATTAGTCATTCTATCTATATATTTGCATTAGGGCTGAATTTTGTTATCCTTTCACCACTACCATCAAATTTTCGAGTCCTACACCCTACTTTGAGTCTTTTCATGCATTAGTTTCATATTCAAAAAAAAAAAATTAATTCAGTTTCGAAAATTCAAAAAAAAATATAATAGATTTATCTTGAACCTAGGAGGATAAAATTCACTAGGGGCAAAAGTAAGTCAAAAAAAAAAAAAAAAAAAAGAGGAAAGTGTTTGTTCTACTAGTGCAAGAAAGCTCCAAGGGCATCTTTTGGTGATTTCTACAGCCCTTAGTCGACAACCCTATCCCCAAACACATACCTACCTCCACAAAAATTGAAACCTTACCCTACAACTACAACGTCCTAACTTAAAGGTTTTCAATCAAAAGAGGTAAATTTCTAAAGTTTTCTTTTATTTCTCTTTCTTTTCTCTTGTGTCGAGTACTGTTTCCTTTGTTCAAGTGTTGTTGTGTGTTCATAGCTACTGTCGAGTGCTTGAATTGGTTGTGTCGAGTGATCTTAGCCCTTGTCGAGTTCTCTTCATTGCTTTGAGTTGCTGTTTGCTTGTGTCGAGTACACTAGACCCTTGTCGAGTGTTCTCTTGTCCATATCGAGTACTTCTTGTTGCTTGTTTGGTTTCTGTCGAAGTACTACAGCCCCTTGTTGAGTTCTCTTGGTTGATTGTTTCATTCATATACTTTGATTGCTTTGTTATTTGCTTGGTAGTTGATTTGCCCAAAGCGGATTGCCCCAACAAGCGTGACATACCAATTAGAGAGGAAGTGTGAGCGAAATACAAATTGTGAGTTGTTTATAGTTTTACTAACCTTTAACATAGTTCCTTGTTTCTTTTCTCTTTGTTATAATGTCTAATATCCAGGGCAATGACTGGTTCAGTACTGTCATGGAGAAGTTAGCTAAGATCCAAGAGAATATGGTGACCAATGAAGAATTGGTTACGTTGGATAACAGCTTGACGACACTAGAGCTTAAGCGTTTTGGCTCTAATACGGTGTTCGGACAAGGAGTCCCACTTCAAGTTGTAGTGCCACCAATTAAAAGGGAAGAAACTCATCCTATTCCTCCTAATAATGCTACCCAACATAATGTTTCTTCTAGCATAGATGCTTCTTTTATTGCTGAAAATGTAGAGCATGTTGATAGTAATGTTGATCAAGGTTTTAATTTATTTGCCTATGATGATAATGTTTGCATTGAATATGAGCATGTTGATTCTTTGATTAATTTAAGTGTTCAACCTATGTCGTGTGATGATAATCAAAGAGAAGATTTATGTCATAGTAAATGCTTAGACAAAGGCAATGTTTCTAATATGATCATTGATGGTGCAAATTCTTCTACCTTGAAAAGGGAAGAAAACTTGCTAGCATTGGATGGAAACTTAGGGATTAATGACCAAGCTCAAGTGTATATTCAATTAGGACATCATGACATTAATATGCAATCTGAGTTATGCACTCATAAAATTTATTTTCCTGATTTTGTAGATGAAGCTGAGACAATAACTATCGAGGAGTGGTCAATCCCTACAACAATTGTTCTTGAGATGAGTTTCCATGGACATATGGTATTCGATCCAGGAGCTCTTGTGGATGCCTTTGCGGAATCAAATGCGACCTTGGATTCGAGGACGAATCCTTTTCAAGAAAGGGAGATTGATGCGGGACCATCCAGGACACCATCAACGACACATTCGGACACACCTATCATACATGGGGATGGGCCCATGATTCGAGCTCGTGCGAAGGAAGTCATCCTCAAATGACGTTTTAGACCCTCGTTCAGAATTTTGACAGTTTTTTTACGTCTCTGTAAAATGGGTCGTACGGATTCAATATTGATAGGATTAAGGCGTGCCATACCTTGTTGGAACGAGGACGAAGAGATCTACACCTTTGCCGTTGAAGGTTTTTCCAGATTCGACCTATAGCTTGGCCGAAATCCACATTCTTTGAGCTGCTGCTGGTTTTGACGGGATTTCGAACATTATAATTATTTCCTATTTAGTATTTCTTTTACTTAAGTTATTTTAGGAAACTTTAGAGGTTATTTTATTTAATTCCTTTAAGTTGTTATTTTATCTTCTTTATTTAGTAGAATCGGCCCATCAGGCCATAGAGTAGTCTATATATTTCAATTCCCCCTTGTAAATCAAGAGGAACATTATGAATAGAATTTAGATCTCTCAAATTGTGTGAAACACATGGAGTGTCTTGTTGATCTAACTAGAGCTGTGCTCGTTGATCACGAATTGGTATTGATCTAGCTTTGTTTGCTTTGTGTTCATCAACTTCGCAAGACTTGGTGAATTTAGTATCCACAAGCCCCCTCCTTGTGCCTTCAAGTTGTCCGCTTGATTGTGTAGGGTTGTAGAGGCGGGTTGTGTAGTCATTGGTATTGGTTCCTACCTTCTACGGAAGCCTGGGGTCTTTATCTTGTTCTGCATAGATCGTTTCAGTCCTTATCGGTCGTGTCTTTATATCAATTTCGAGTCTTTCTTTATTTCTTGTTGCTGCGTCATTGAGTCTTGATTCGTTTCTTGCTTTCTTGTTCGTTTCTTGAAGCTTTCTTGGCCGCGTCTTTAAGTTCATGTTCAGTTCTTGCTTGTTGTCGAAGATCGGACCATCACACGGCTAACCCCGTATCAAATTGGTATTAGAGCAAGAACTAAACAAGGCAACAAAAGAACTGAACAAGAACTATTACACAGATCACAATTTTGCTTGTGATTGTTTGTGGTTGCATAATGTTTAGTTCTTGCTCTAAAACCAATTTGATACGGCTAACCCCGTATCAAATTGGTTTGTGGTTGCATAATGTTTAGTTCTTGCTCTGAAACCAATTTGATACGGCTAACCCCGTAGAATTGCTCTTGATAACCCCAGATTGTTTCATTCATATAAAGATCACCTTTGGACCTTCTCCCATGGTGGAGCCTTCTTCTTCCTCTTGAGGATGACTTCTTTCGCACGAGCTCAAATCATAGGCCCATCCCCATGTATGATAGGTGTGTCCGAAGGTGTCCTTGATGGTGTCTTGGATGGTCCCACATCAATCCCGACATTCAAACTTTCGTAGAATGCCAAAACCCTAAAACCTTTGAACTCCTAAACTTCTATGTGGAACTACTTCTCTAGCTTCTGAATTCAATGACTATAACTCAGCCCCATGGGCTTTATTTATAGGGCTTAATCCTTGCTAATCAAGGAAAGCAATCTATATCTACTTCCTAAAGATAAAATTAAATAAAGATAAAACATTAATTCTAAATGGAAATATCTAATATCTAAATATCTCTTGTCATAAGTGAATAATCTTCTCTCCTTGGATAAATCCTTGATAGAACATGATAGATTCGGATTTCCTTGCATCCAAACAAGCCCACTCGACTCGGACAGGCCCAACAGCGTCGCGGCCTTGAGGGCTTTTGCTCGATATCGAGGAATTTCCTCGACATCGAGGAACTCTTCGTCGACTTCGGCTTCCTTCGTCTCATCGAGTAGCTTCTCCTCGGAACCTCGATCAGGTGTTGCTGCTGGGTTTAGTCGATATTGAGGAATTTCCTCGACATCGAGGAAATGTATCGACGACTTGGCTTGTCTGGCTTTCTCGATCTGGTTTCCTTCCTCGAGTCCGGGTGTGGCTGCAAGTCATGGTCGACATCGAGTAATGTACTCGATATCGAGTAAAATCTTGAACTCGAGTTGGCTTCTTTTTCAGTTCTCGACTTGGCTTTCCTCGAGCAAGCTCTTCTTCACATTTGTTGTCGATATCGAGGAACTCTTCTCGACATCGAGTAAAACTCGGCTTCCGTCCTCTCATCTTGGTTTTGTCCCGGAATGGCTCCAAATTCTGTAATATTAAACCAAAACTTATGTAGACCTCTATTTCTTACAAATAAGCATATATTACATAAATTCAAGATATTCCCAGCCCGAAATATGCAAAGTATACAGAATAAGGAGCTAAAATGTGCACAAAAACATGGCTATTTTAGTGGACATCAGGTCCCTCGTTCGAGCGAGAAACTCGCGCCACTTCACCATATCTCCTTCAAATCTCTCTTGACGACAATTACACCTGGGCTACCGACTTGCAACTCGCTTATGAAGAAGGTAAGTAGTGTGTGAGTGGTGTGTGTAGTGCAAGGGTGGGTGTGGCTATTTATAGCCGATCGGCAACTCCTATGCCGACCTGGGCATTCGGCATTGGCTCAGTCCGACAGGACGCCAAGCTTTAATATTCCCTGCCAGATTCGCTGCAAGATGTCTGACGGTGCAGACGATGGGAAATGCCGACCTGGGCATTCGGCATCGGCTCAGAGGACGGGATATGCCATAGTGGATGGGACGTGTGTCAGGTTGACTGTCCAATCTGGCTTCACTTTCGTCAGTCCGTGTCTGTCGACCTGGGCATTCGGCATCGGCACCCTGTCTGGCGGGTTGTGTGTTCGGCATCGGCTTTTTTCATGTCATCTCGAGCTTCCGGGGTCAGTACCATGCCTTTGGCGATATTTTGGCCGTGGCAATAGCAGTACCCTTGTTTAGAGTTATTGAATAGGAAATCGCTTCTCCTTGTGGGTTCGACACCGGACTTCATCGCTATACTAATACTTATTTGGTTTATCAAGTGATTGATTGCCTAACCTATTGGTTGTGCATTTAAGTTAGGATATTATTATTATTTGGTAAAGGAAGAAAGTGCCAACGACGTTCATCCCGCATCAAATTCTTGGCGTCGTTGCCGGGGAGAAGAAAGTAATTTGCTTTCCTTTAACTTTTTCAATTACTCTTTACTTTGAGTATGTTGTGTCTTTGTATGGTTCAAAATAGATCTTATAATTCATCGCCTTTGTCTTATGATCCTGAGATTGAAAGGTCTCTTAGGTTGAAGAGGAAGCTTGTGTTTAAGGCAGATGAATAGATGGCAGCGAACGTTGTTGTTAATCCGCCAAGAAGGACCGTGAGAAACTTAAAGGAACCTGATTTGAGTGCTCAATCACTTGCAATTAGTCTTCCTGATCTCCCTGAAGGTTCAAGATTTGAGTACAAGTCGAATTGGTCATCTATTTTGCCATACTTTCATGGATTGCCTGGGGAGGAACCAAACAAGCACCTTGCTACCTTTGTGAGCATGTATGATAGAATGAGACCCCAAGGCCTGCCTGACGAGCAATTGATGTTGAGAGTGTTTACCTTTACTTTGAAAGATGCTGCAAGCGATTGGATTTACTACCTACCCCAGAAAGGATTACTACTTGGGTGCAATTGAAGAAAGCTTTCCTGCAAAAGTACTTTCCTACGACTCGCCTCAACAAATTTATGAAGAAGTTGTCTATTATTGTGCAATCATCTATAGAGAGTCTTTATGAGTATGTTGAGCGGTTCAAGAAGCTTAAGGGTAGTTGTCCGCAACATGGTATACCTGAGGACGATCTAGTGTTGTATCTTTATGAAGGCTTGCTTGACACCGATAGGAGTTTCATCAATGCTACTAACAGAGGAGATATTTTGGATAAAACACCTCAGGAAGCAATGTAGATTTTTGAAGGGTTGGCTAATGCATTGCAACAATATGGGAGACACCAAGGAGTTAGAGGAGTTCATAAGTTGGATAGTTTGAGAGATGGACACAAGGATGATATCGATAGGCTTATAGAGATAGTGAACAAGATGGCTGTGAAAATGAATCAACCCCATTAGCCTAGATCATGTGGAGTTTGTGGAGATCCAACTTATCCGAATGATAAGTGTTCCTTGATTCAGGAGGGCACCGCTGAAGTGAATGCTATGGATTATGGACCTCGCTGCAACTTTGGTAACAATTACAATCAGGGCTACAATTCAAACTATCAAAGTGGATTATATGGAAGAGGCCAACAATAACAATTTCCTTTTCATAAAGGAAAATTTGAGAATCGTCCTAGAAACACTCAACAATACGATAGAGATGAGACATTGAGGTTGTTGCTGGAGAAGATGAGTGTTCGATAGAATTTGTTGAGTCAAATGGGTAAGGAGATTGTTGAATTGAAAGCGACATAATCAGGTAAGTTACCATCGCAGGTGGTAGTGAATCTGAAGGAGAATGTTAGCACCATGACCCTTAGAGGAGGTAAACAAGTGAATATACCCACTATGAATGTTGAAGAGAGGCCTAGGGAAGAAGTTTATATGGTAAATAAGGAGGAAGAGACGGAATTCGAGACGCACTACATAGACAGCGCCCGCCGCCCCTCACCACGGCGCCCGCCGCCACCTTCATTGACGTATCCGACTTTTGACATTATTCAACCCCCGAAGAAAGCTTCTAAAGAGTGGTCTTCTGAGATTTCAAGACCTACACCACCCTTTCCTCATTCCTTAATATCCGATTGTAAGTGGGAAGATGAACAAATTCTTTATGACACATTTTCTCATTGTGAGGTAAATATTCCATTTTTCAATTTGATTAAAATTGTGCCTTGCTATGCGAAATTCTTGAAGGAGCTATGTACGATGAAGCACAAGCAAAGGATGAGAAATAAAGAAAAGGTAAGTTTAAGTGAGAATGTTTATGCTTTGCTTCAGAAATGATTGCCTGAAAAGTGCGGAGATCCAGGTATGTTTATGATGCGAGACGAATGTCGTTGACACTTTCGCCCTTTACCAAATAGTAATAAAAATCCAAACTTAGACACATAACCAATAGGTTAAGCAATCAATCACTTGATAAAACCAAATAACTACTAGTATAGAAATGAAGTCCGGTGTCGAACTCACAGGGAGAAGCGATTTCCTATTCAATAACTCTAATCAAACACTCTTTAAAAGCAAAGAAATAACCTTTTGAACAAATAGCAAATATAAATGTAACCAGATTGCAAATCACAAAGCATATTGATATCAAAGTAGAAAGAACATTTCACCTGTAATTCTATGACAATGGTTGGAATTCATGGTCCTTGGATTGATTTATCAATTATTCATATTTCTAGGTCTACTTGACTAAAGTTGATAGATCCGCAGAGATTCACTCATATTATTCAACATCACTAAAGAATAGCATTAAGACCAATTGGCACATTGTCTCTATTCAATCAAGAAAGATAGGCGCATACCGAACATGTAACGACTCGGGATTATGATTCTTGAGTTACGTTTCGAGGGATAAAACCCCTGATGCAGGACCATCCAAGACACCTTCGGATGATTTCCTTATCAAGAGGAAGAAGAAGGCTCCCCCAGGGGAGAAGGTCCAAAGGTGGAAGCTTGGCGTTTTTACATTAGTCCAGCAACTTGACAGCTTTTCTCATAAAATTCAACGTGAATGATTTTAATAAAACTAACAACTATAGGAATTAATTAAAATAACCTTAAAGTTCCCTAAAATAACTTAAGTAAAAGAAATACTAAAATAGGAAATAAATATAATGTTCCAAAACTTAACAAAATCCCGTCAAAACCAGCAGCAACTCAAAGAATGTGGATTTCCACCATCCAAGACACCTTCGGATGATGTCCTTATCACCCTCAATGGTAGCTATCACACCCTTAGGCAAAATCTGAACCTGGCTCCAGAAGTTATGGACACCAGCAAAAACAGACTTCAGCAGTTGTAAACGCCCAGCATACGAGAGGTTCCTTGAAGTCCAAGACGAGATAAGGCTCCCAACCTTCTCATACAGCTGCGTATATTCATGCATCCTAATCTTTCTCGGATGAAGAGGGAGACCCAAGTATCACTCTTCACACCAGCAAGAAAGATGGTGCTCTTCTCATTGTTTGCCCGAAGCCCCGACATTGCAAAGAAACTGTCCAGACACTCTTTAACGATACCTATAGATCGTAAATCAGCATGGCAGAAGATTAGTAGATCGTCAGCGAAAGCTAGGTGGACCAGCTTTGGATCGCAACACTTCAGGTGGAATCTGAACTGTTGATTCTCAGCAGCCTGTTGTAGCATCCTGCTCAGCATCTCCATACAAAGAACGAATAAATAGGGAGACAGTGGGTCTTCTTGTGGAAGCCCATGTTTCCCTTTGAAGAACCCCTCCGGTTCACCATTGATAAGCACCGAGAATGAAGAGGATGACACACACTCCATTATGAGGTTGACCAGCTTGTTCGGAAAGTTCAAATAAATCAGAGTAGCACGAATAAAGTCCCATTCAAGGTAATCATAAGCTTTCTGTAAATCGACCTTGATGGTGCATCTAGGAGATCCCCTTGTTGTACCATAGCCATTTATAATCTCAAGAGCAACATCACTATTGTGAGCTAACGATCTGCTCGGAATAAACGCTCCTTGACAATCAGAAATAACACCAGACATATCACCTTTGATTCTGTTCGCAATGATCTTGGTGATCACTTTCATTACCGTGTTACAACACGAGACCGGTCTCAACTGTGTGACCAAGGAGGGGTTTGAAACCTTCGGGATTAGAGATATGAAGGTGGTGTTCAACTCTTTAAGAACAAGCCCATGTCTAAACACTTCCCTAACCGCTTCACAAGTATCCTTGCCAACAATGCTCCAAGCATCCTTGAAGAACTTACTTCCAAAACCATCTGGTCCCGGAGATTTGTTAACCCCAACAGGCCACATACTCTTCCGAATCTCATCATAGCTTGGTAACAACGTCATCTCAGCATGCCTATTGTTATCTAGAACCGGCCCACTGGGACATTGAAACGGAAGAAGATCGGTCAGCTGCGTACCTAGGAGTTCAGTAAAAAATTTCAGCACATGTCGTTTAATATCATCCTCATCATCCATCTTCCCGCCTCTATCATCATTCATTATCAGAATACTATTTCTGGCAGACCTCTCTTTAAGATTTCTGCAGAACATTGATGAAGTTTCTTCACCCATCGTTAACCATTGTAGTTTAGCCTGCTGTGCTGTTAAGATCATAATGCGATTTAAGCTTTTCCTCAAAACATTCTTAGCCTGTATAATCTGCGTTCTAAGAGCATGGTTGCTCCTTTCCGTTCTCACTCTAAGTTGTAGCTCATGGAGAATGCCTTTCTGAAGTTTAATCTGAGCCTGGAGTTCAGGGAAACGTGCTTTGTTCCAAGGCTTCAGCACATCCTTGACAGATTTGAGTTTCTGAACCAGCTTATATTGTCTCGATCCGACAACTTCTTGACACCATGCTGCTCTAATCAGAGCTGGGAATTCAGCCTCAGAACCCCAGAAATTTTTATATCGAAATGGGTATCTTCTTAAAATATTTCTATCAAAAACAGCAGCCACAGCTGGAGAATGGTCTGATAAGCCAGGTGTATCAAAATAAGCTCTTGAATCCGTGTACTGTTCCATCCACAAGTCATTAACAATAATTCTGTCTAACTTTCTCTCAATTCTTTCCCCTCCCATTTTTTTGTTAGTCCATGTCAGCTTGGCTCCTGAATATGGGAGATCAGATAATCCACAGTCCTCAAGTATAGACATCAGCTCACCAAATTCATCTCGATGTGCTTTAACTGCTGGCCATTTCTCTTCTATACTTAACGTATGGTTGAGGTCGCCAAGCACAATCCATGGAATATCCATGTTACCAGCAAAGCTCCCTAAATCATTCCATAGAGGTTCTCTATCCACCTTTAAATTATGAGCATAAATAAACATTGCAACAAATCTAAATTTCTGATCTTTTGTCTCCACTGTGCAGTGAATGTATTGTTCGTGGACCTTTACAATCAAAACCTCAAACATGTTCGGGTTCCAGGTGACCCATATGCGACCCTTAACTGTTGGACTGCCATTAACACAACACTTCCAGCCCTGCATAAGCCTTCTATTGACAACCTCAAAATTACAATGCTTCAATTTAGTTTCCAGTAGACCAATCAACCCTATATCATGATCAAAACAATACCTAGTTATAAAACTAGTTTTAATCGGGTCTTTCATCCCAATTATATTGCAAGCTGCAATTTTCAACTTATCCATAATCAGGCTTTGTGTGAGTGCTACTCTCACAGTTCGACTGAACATGATAACTCCACTCCCTTTGATGGAAATCGGAATCAGTTTCAAAGGCCTTGACAGTATGTCTGTGTCAAAGGTCTTGGAGCTTTAACAGTGTTGACGAAATACAAAACCTGCTCTATATGTTATTATGTCCGAATATTATATTATGTTATTATAGGCTTCCATATTATTATTATATATTCACTAACCTTTCAGGAAGCTATTTGAATTATATCTCCTTCCTTAAGCGTTCATAGCTGAGAAAGATCAAATCGAGATCATGGCTTCCGAAGTTTCCAAAGATAGAAGATTGCGCTCAAGTCATGATCATCTCTTAGCCGTTGGAGAAGATTCCTTCCTCAAGTGGCGCCGATGATCTTCACTATATAAAGGAGAAGAAGAAGAGAGAGAGGACTGATGCACTTCAAGAATATCATTGCACAATCAGCCCTCAAGTTTACGTTCTCTCTTCAGCGTGTTCTCTCTGCTTGTTCTTAAGAGTCTTATATTTTGTTTCAAAGCATTTGAGAGATACACAGTGAGCTTATAGGATATATTTCGAGAGAGTGTTATACTCAAGAGTTTATAACTCAGGAAGTGGGTACTAGGCTATTGATTCTCGAGAGTAAGAGGATTGTACTAGATAACTGAGAGAGGTGGGGCTCTTCTAGATTGGTCTAGGACTCCAAGGGAACGTGAGTTGACTAGATTGCAATTGTATAGGAGAGAGGCTTCTCAGTGAGCTATTAGGATCCTAAGCTTTGTGAATCAATAAAGCCTGTTGAATCCTAGGGTTGTGGAAGAACCCTAGACGGGGACGTAGGCCAAGTTCGTGCCGAACCTCGTTAACAATTCGTTGCGTCCTTTACTTATTGCTTTACCTTATTTCCGCACTTGTTCGAATTGTATAACTTATTTGTGATTCAGGTTTTCCAGAGAAAAGATTAAGTCTAATCTCAAAGGGTTTTGCACGAGCTTCAAAAGCCTTGAGACTATCTGCGAAAAACGGGCATACTCTATTCAACCCCCCTTCTAGAGTATTTCTTATTACATTGTTTTACATTATCGAACCTTCAATTGGTATCAAAGCTTTACTCACTGCTTTTTGATCTAACAATCTTGTGAGTTTTCGATCATGTCTGGTGAAGCAAGCGGAGGATTTGCACAGGGAAGGTCTACCATTAGACCACCACTATTTGTAGGAAACAACTTTGTCCACTGGAGAGCATTGATGAAGATGTTCATTATAGATCAAGATCTGGAACTTTGGAACATTATAGAGAATGGTCCGAAGGTTCCAAAGAAAGACGGACCAAATGGAACCAAAATTGCGAAGGAGTCTGAATACGTCCAAGCGGATCTTGAACTCGTCTCCAAAAACTACAGGGCCATTAACTTACTATATTGTGGTCTTAGTACTGATGAGTTTAACCGTATTTCATCTTGTAGGTCAGCTAAAGAGATTTGGGACAAGTTGGTCGTCACATACGAAGGAACCAGTCAAGTGAAGGACACCAAGATCAGCATCTTCCTTCGAAAGTATGAACTCTTCAAAATGAAGCCAGATGAGTCTATTAAGGCTATGTTCACACGGTTCACGGAAATCACAAACAACCTTGACTCTCTCGGCAAGACCTTTGAGAATGTTGAGAAAGTGAGGAAGATATTGAGGTGCCTCCCAAAAGACAAATGGGGCCCGAAAGTGACAGCCATAGAGGAAGCCCAAGATCTCACCACTCTACCCCTTGATGACTTGCTTGGGAAGCTGATCACACATGAGATGATTCTCAATGAAGACGATGGAGAACTTCCAGCAAGCACTAAGAACTTGGCGCTCAAGTCTAAGAAGGATGAGCCCAAAGACGTGTCTGATTCTGATGATGAGGACGATGATGAGGATGATCCCTTTGATCTCATTGCAAGGGGTCTTTCTCGAATCCTCAAGATGAAGAAGCAATTCAACAACAAAGATGGATCAGAGTCTTCTAAATTTCGAGGTAAGTCTCAATACAAAAAATATGACAAGAAGACTAAACCTTTGTCTTGTTTTGAATGTGGTGAAACAGACCATCTAGTGAAAGATTGCCCTCAAAAGACGAAGAGTCAGTCCAAGAATGGTGATAGATGGAATGAGAAAGCCATGGTGGCAACTTTGAGTGATTCCGACTCAGGTGACTCAGATGATGAAAAGGCCAACCTTTGTCTCATGGCCTCAGGAGATGAATCCCGTGATAAGCAACTTGAGGTAACCGTAAGAGAGCTCATGGCAAGTCCAAAAGAGGTACTATCGGAATTCCTTTCTAATATGATTGCCAATGAAGAGAAACTTATTGCTCAAACTAACACTCTTATCAGGAAAACCGTGGACCAGGAAATAACTATTGAGGAACTGTCTAGGAGGGTCCAAAGTCTTGAAACTTCTTATTCAGGTCTTGACATTAAAGTCAAGATGCTTGATTTAGAGAAATCTGAACTCAAGCAAGATCCCTCCTCTCTAAGAAATGAGCATCATGACTTAGAGAACGAGAAGATCTCCCTGAATAATAAGATTCAAGACCAACAGACAGCCCTTATAAGTTTTACCAAATCCAAAGGCACTCTTGATAGGATGTTGGGTGAGCAACAAAGTTCTCTAAACAGAAGTGGTATTGGTTACAACCCGAGGTTTTTAAAGAAGCAACACATTACCACTTTTGTAAAGGCCAAAGGAAGCAGAACCTCTCCTATATGTCACCACTGTGCTAGAAAGGGACATGTAAAAGAGACCTGCCCCTATAGAAGAAAGGATCCTCATATTATTCGCAATACATTTCCTATTCACTTGAGAAAAGAACGGATAACGCAAGTTTGGGTCCCCAAAGGCACTATTTTACCAAATATGGTTTATCCCAATAAAGGATCTAAATTTGCTCACTGGTCTAGCCACAAAGGTTGATGTTTGTTTTGCAGGAGATCACCAAGGTGAAGGAGCAAAAATGGATTATATATAGTAGATGCTCGAGGCATATGAGTGGGAAGAGTTCTCTCTTTCATGATCTAAAGGAGCAATCCACATGAACAATCACTCTTGGTGACAAAGGAAAGTGCGACATCGTTGGTATTGGTAGTGTTGGGAGTGATCCTAACCACTGTATTAAAAATGTTTATCTTGTTAATTATTTGAAGTATAATTTGCTTAGTATTTCTCAACTATGTGATTATGGTAATGATGTTGGATTTAACAAGAAAAGATGTCTAGTGCGCAGAGAAGATACAGGTGAAATAGTTCTAATTGTCTATCGTTATAACAACATCTACGCCGTAAATGTTGATCAAGTGGCACAAGGAAGCTTAACCTGTCTAAAGGCTTTGACGGACGATCCAAAGCTCTGGCACAGGAGACTCGGTCATGTGAGTCCACATACACTACATAAGCTTGTGTCCAAAGGGCTTGTAAGATGACTACCTGAGATGGACTTCAAAGGTATTGAAATGTGCAAAGCATGCACACGAGGTAAACAAACACGTATCTCTTTCAAACCCAAAAAGGTTGTAAGTACTTCTAGACCCCTGAACTTTTACATATGGATTTATGTGGTCTTATGCGAGTCAAATCTCCCAATGGTAAAAAATACATGGTTGGTGTCATATTTGATGAATGCAGTGACATTTCTTTGAGTGAAAGTGTTGCAGATATAGATCTTAACAGCTATACAGAGAATGAGGATAGTGATGATGCTGCTACCAAGAACACAGAGAAGAGGAACATGCAAGAACCGATTCTTAACATTGAAGAATTGGCCCAAGGTGTTGAAGACTCGTCGAAAGCCCTTGGTGTCCAATCCAACAGTGTTGAGACGTCAGAAACTGCTGTAACTGAACCGAATAGGACCACGGAGTCAGATGTACCACAAATCAATCCTGATGGTGTGACGAATCAAGGAGCTGAGACTAGCAAAAGAAAAATTCAAATACTCCTCATCACACTCATTAAAGGATATCATCTCTGACCCTACTTCTAGTGTTCAAACTCGTTCTAAACTTAAAGATCTTTGTGCTTTTCACGCATTTGTTTCTCTTATTGAACCAAAGAAGGTAGATGAGGCACTTCAGGAGCCAGACTGGATCATTGCTATGCAAAGTGAGCTTAACGAATTTGAAAGGAACAAAGTCTGGACCTTGAAGCCTAGGCCAAAGCATCAATCAGTCATTGGCACACGATGGGTATTTCGAAACAAGCTAGATGAGAATAGTAAGATCGTGAGGAACAAGGCAAGGCTTGTTGCTCAAGGCTACAGTCAAGAGGAAGCATTCAAGGACCATACATATTGATGTAAGGCATCATTTCATTGGAGACCATGTCGAAAAAGGTGATGTGTCCATATCATTTATTTCAACTGATTATCAATGGACTGACATTTTTACTAAGTCTTTGGCAGAGGACAGGTTCACCTTCATTAGACGTGAGATCGGAATGCTTAACAAGGATGCACTTTCGTAGGGGGGGCATTCCCTTTACGAAAGATATATTCTACTCTGTATCAAGATCCTTGAACCTCGTTTCAAAGGTTGTGAACTGAACAGTAGAGCACATATAACGGATCATATATTTGGTTAATATCTTTATAGATATTTGATTAAATATAGTTTTAATGGTTTTTTAAACCTTTTTTATTTGTTACCTATTTTATTTTCCGAAAAATCTTTTTATCCGAGTACATTTTATTTGTGTAAATTATTTTAATATCGGATAAATCTTCTCTTGTCTTTATGTTTTGAAAGGATCTTTTTGAATTTTGAATTATTTTGGTAAGTCTGATTTTGGTAACTATTTTTAAACTCCTCCCTTTGTTGAAAGACAAAAGGGGGGAGATGGTTTGATGGTTTAGACTTTAAAACTGTTGTGAACCAAGGGTCTTGGAAGACCTTGTTTTGTTTTACTTTGTTGGATGTTTTTCATGTTAAACTTATGATCCAACATTTGTCTAACCCATGCAGGTACTTAGTCCGATTGTGCTTATGATATATCTGTTTGACTAAGTTGCAGGGATGCACAGGTTTTGTCTTTCATCAAAGGGGAGATTGATAACTCCACTCCCTTTGATGGAAATCGGAATCAGTTTCAAAGGCCTTGACAGTATGTCTGTGTCAAAGGTCTTGGAGCTTTAACAGTGTTGACGAAATACAAAACCTGCTCTATATGTTATTATGTCCGAATATTATATTATGTTATTATATGCTTCCATATTATTATTATATATTCACTAACCTTTCAGGAAGCTATTTGAATTATATCTCCTTCCTTAAGCGTTCATAGCTGAGAAAGATCAAATCGAGATCATGGCTTCCGAAGTTTCCAAAGATAGAAGATTGCGCTCAAGCCATGATCCTCTCTTAGCCGTTGGAGAAGATTCCTTCCTCAAGTGGCGCCGATGATCTTCACTATATAAAGGAGAAGAAGAAGAGAGAGAGGACTGACGCACTTCAAGAATATCATTGCACAATCAGCCCTCAAGTTTACGTTCTCTCTTCAGCGTGTTCTCTCTGCTTGTTCTTAAGAGTCTTATATTTTGTTTCAAAGCATTTGAGAGATACACAGTGAGCTTATAGGATATATTTCGAGAGAGTGTTATACTCAAGAGTTTATAACTCAGGAAGTGGGCACTAGGCTATTGATTTTCGAGAGTAAGAGGATTGTACTAGATAGCTGAGAGAGGTGGGGCTCTTCTAGATTGGTCTAGGACTCCAAGGGAACGTGAGTTGACTAGATTGCAATTGTATAGGAGAGAGGCTTCTCGGTGAGCTATTAGGATCCTAAGCTTTGTGAATCAATAAAGCCTGTTGAATCCTAGGGTTGTGGAAGAACCCTAGGCGGGGACGTAGGCCAAGTTCGTGCCGAACCTCATTAACAATTCGTTGCGTCCTTTACTTATTGCTTTACCTTATTTCCGCACTTGTTCGAATTGTATAACTTATTTGTGATTCAGGTTTTCCAGAGAAAAGATTAAGTCTAATCTCAAAGGGTTTTGCACGAGCTTCAAAAGCCTTGAGACTATCTGCGAAAAACGGGCATACTCTATTCAACCCCCCTTCTAGAGTATTTCTTATTACATTGTTTTACATTATCGAACCTTCAGAACAGAATCATAACAAACACTATCAGCAACCCTTGAAGCAGTGGGAATACTCAATTCGGATAGAACAGCAAAACTGGAGCTCAAAGTAATGTTACCCATCTCACTTTGGTTATAGTCTAGCTGAGAATTCACCTTAGCAAATTTCTTCTTATTCACATCTGACCAACCCGCCTCTCTAGAACTGTTGCTGACATTAACTCCTCCAGGAGGAGGTCCCAGCTGTTGGTCCTGAAGTGGAGACTCGCAGCCAACAACCCCCGACTGCAGGACGCCAGCATTCACAAGCCCCGTGCCTTCTGTGACAAGCGCACTAGTACTGTTGGGAACACCAGCCACGGACTGATCTGTCAAAAATACTGTCAAAATACCTTCCCCAAAAACAGGGGACGGGACAATCTAATTACCCTCCAAACCAGCATCAACCAAAACCTGACCAAAAACAGTAGCATCCGAGCTCTTAATGACATTTTTTTGCCTCCAAATCCACCTTTCTCTATTATTTTATGGTAGCCGGCCCTGATGGCGATTAATACGTACATCATGTTTCACAGCAGCACCTCTAGACTTAGGACAACAACTCAAATCATGCCCAAACTGTCGGCAGTCAGAACACCTCAACGGGAGCCATTCAAAGACCACTATTTGATTAAATTTGGACCCATCCAGATTCTCAATTTCAATAGCTTCCAAACCTGCTTCCTCTATTGTAACTTCCACCAGAAGTCTAGCATAAGACAATCTCTCACCCGAAGCTGTACGCTCATCAATGCACACAGGGGTACCAATTTCACAACCAAGCCTGCTCAAATTTGTATTAGTAAAAAGATAAGGTTCCAGGTCCGGGAGGCAGACCCAACATTTTATCAAAAGAACTCCAATCAATACGCATTCCAGGGAGCCATTTCTTCAGGATCAGAGGTTTGGAGCCCTGGACATGCCATGGGCCATTGCAGAGAACCCATTCCAAATCCGCCTCCGATCGAAACCTGAAAATAAACACGCCATTGCTTTTCTGAAATACCTTTGGAGGTTCAATACTCCATTCAACCTCTGTGAATTCTTGCACAGCCATAAACGGGGCTTGACCCCCAGCAATCACCCCAATTAGAGTCGAATCCCACAAACGTCGAGACTCTAGCACATCCTCAGGCCTCAATTTCAATTTACCTTTCTGAACATCCTCGAACACTAACAATTTCTCAGCAGCACTAATGTTGCGATTATTCTTCAATGAGGCAGGGCCAGAAGGGACAACGAACTTCTGCTTAGGTTCAAAGCTCCTTTTGAACGCCTTAAGGAAATCTAGGGTTTCCTTCTTACCAGCAATGTGCGAACCGTTCCCCTGAATCTTCGTGGAATTCCCTTCCTCTGGAATATCGTCCATCTGGATCCCCTTCTCTTTCAGAATCGGCATCCCCGTCCCAGAAGCCTGTCCGCTAACAGTCACCATTGGATTCCTATTCGCCGCGATTCTTGGATCCACCCTCACAAACCGTCGAGGCTGGGTAAGAGCACCCCCTCGACCCACACAGCTTCCTTTCCTTCCCATCCTGAGCACACCGCCGGCACAACCACCATAGGGGTGAAGCCAGTGACGGAGCATGAGCTCCCTCTTGGTAATCAAAACGTACTCTTATTGTATTGAAACAACAATTTCTTTGTTAATATAAGGTTTTATCAAACATTTGTTAGTTACTTATATGATTTTTCCTCAAAATATACTCTTATAGTATTCTAATAAGAATTTAGTAGTTAATACAAGGTTTTATTAAACATGATGTGGGACCATCCAAGACACCTTCGGATGATGTCCTTCTCGAGAGGAAGAAGAAGGCTCCACCATGGGAGAAGGTCCAAAGGTGCAAGCTTGGTTAAAAACGTTTTAGGCTCGTTCAGAATTTTGACAGCTTTCGACGTCTCTATAAAATGGGTCATATGGATTCAATATTTATTGGATTGAGGCGTACCATACCTTGTCGGAACGATGACGAAGAGATCTACAACTTTTTTGTTGAAGTTTTTTCCATATTCGTCCTAACGTTTGGTCGAAAATCAACATCTTTACAAGCTGTCACTGTTTTTACGGGATTTTATTAATTGTTGAACATTATAGTATTTCCAATTTTATCAACTTTCTTACTTAAGTTATTTTAGGTAGTTTCGAGGTTCTTTTATTGAATTACTTAAGTATTCTTCTTATCTTCTAGCTTTACTAGAATCGGCCCAAAACAGCCTTTAAGTCCTATATAAGTCGATTCCTCCTTTGTAATTCAGTAGGATTATAATGAATAGAATTAGTCTTCTCAAACTGTGTGAAACACATTGAGTGATTGTTGGATGATTAGAGCTGTGCTCATCATTCACGAATTGGTATCTATCTCAGCTTGGTTTGCTTTGCGTTCATCAACTTCGCAAGACTTGGTGATCCTAGTATCCACGAGCCCCCTCCTTGTACCTCCAAGTTGTCTGCTTGGTTGTGTAGGGTTGCAGAGGCGGGTTATATAGTCATTGGTATTGGTTCCTACCTTCTACGGAAGTCTGGGGTCTCTATCTTGTTCTATATAGATCGACTCAGTCCATATCAGGTCGCGTATTTCAATTCTTGTTCTTGAATTTCGAGTCTTGAATCTTTCTTTAGAGTCTTTGCTGTGTTCTTTAAATTTTTGATTGATCTTGTAGATTTCTTGATCGATTCTTGAAGCATTCTTGCTGTGTCATTGAGTCTTGTTCTGTTCTTGAGTCTTTCTTTGAGTTTCTTGCTTGATTGTCGAAGATCGGACCATCCCACGGCTAACCCCGTATCAAAACATTTGTTTATTAGATAATTTTTCCTCAAAACATACTCTTATAGTATTCTAATAAGAGTTTAGTAGTTAATATAAGGATTTATTAAATATTTGTTAGTTACTTATATGATTTTTCCTCAAAACATACTCTTATAGTATTCTAATATGAATTTAGTAGTTAATATAAGGTTTTATTGAAAATTTGTTAGTTACTTACATCAGTTTTCCTCAAAACATACTCTTATTGTATTCTAACAACAATTTATTAGTTAATATAAGGTTTCATTAAACGTTTGTTAGTTACTTATATGATTTTTCCTTAAAACATACTCTTATAGTATTCTAATAAGAATTTAGTACTTAATATAAGGTTTTATTGAACATTTGTTTGTTACTTACATGAGTTTTCCTCAAAACATACTCTTATTGTATTCTGACAACAATTTCTTTGATAATATAAGGTTTTATTAAACATTTGTTAGTTCTGAATGGGTAAATATATAGCTATGGTGTTAAAACCAGGTAATACAAAAGTGTAAGACCATACAAAGGGTCTTACGTAAGAGGGACAAACACTATACCCAAAAGTCCCCTCTATACCTCCACCAAATCCTAATCATCCATTTTCCCGAAACCCCTATGCAACCAAAAGTAAAACCTATCCCTCCAGGCTCGCCGATCCAGAGTAACCACTAGCGTACTTTCGCTTAATGGATAGCTGGGATTGACAACTCTCTATAATGCGATGAACACAACAAGTTACATCAAAAGCTTCTTGGGTAAAGGCAAGTTTGTTAGAAGCATGCCATGTAAAATAAATAAGTGCTTGGAAGCTAAGGAGCTTCATTTGGTACACTTTCTTCTTCCTTGTCTTCACTGGTACAGCTGCAAACCAAGCAAGCCATTCAGAGATGGTTTCAAATCTGCAGGAGATGCCACACCACTCAAAGACTTTCTACTGGACAGCTCGGATGATGGGGCATTCGAACCATAAGTTGTCTGTAGTCTCCTCAGCACGCCGACACAACGCACAGCAGGTCGCATCAGCACCCAACCAGTGTTTGGTGATGGAGCCAGTCTGCAATCGCTTCTATCTAGCGAGCCATGTAATGAAAGCCCACTTTGTGCTATGGGGTTTGCTCCATAGAAGACCTCAACAATCAACCTCATGGCCTCTCGGACGGAGGCGTTCATAAAGCTTGGAGCAGGACATGCGACCCCCATCGTTCAGCAGGTCGTCAATCACAAAGTGCCCACTCGTTGTGGCATGGACAACATTGCTCAGCAGCTCCTCTTTGACCTGTATAACAGCTTTCTAGAGCCATGAATCATCCCTCTTCAGAATACCTTCCAGATTGCCACTCCATAGGAACCGTCGCATCATCCCTTCAATGCTGTCGAGCACCCCTTTAGGGAGTAGAAGTGATTGACTCCAGAAGGTGTTGATTCCCAAGCACACAGATTTTATGAGCTGCATACGACCCGCATACGAAAGCTTTCGAGCTGCCCAAGTGTTGATTGTCTTAGTGAATTTGCTGTATAATTCACTATATTCATGCACCTTTATCTTGCGTGAGCTTAGCGGGGTGCCTAAATACTTCACTGGCAGTGATCCTCAAGAGTAACCCAACTGAGCCACAATGTTGTTCGTCACCCCCTCAGAACAGCCAACAGTGTATATCGTGCTCTTCTCCACATTCACCCTTAACCCAGAAACCGTGAAGAACTCCTCTAGGCAATCCTTTATAATGCTCACTATTTTAAGATTACCATGGCAAAAGATCAAGAGATCATCTGCAAAAGCTAGATGAGTGAGCTGTAGACTCTTGCACTTTGGATGGAATTTGAACCCCGGTGTCTTGGTGGCTTTGTGCAGCATACGACTTAGGATTTCCATATAGAGGACGAAGAGGTAAGGGGAGAGGGGATCCCCTTGCCTCAGCCCTCTCTTGCCGTGGAAAAACCCCTCAGGTGCACCATTGATAAGAATAGAAAAGGTTGGAGTGGTGACGCACTCCATAATAAGAGAGTTGAGCTTTGTTGGGAAGTTGAAGTATTCCAGAGTTTGCTGTACGAATTCCCAGCTCAGAAAGTCGTATGCTTTCTGTAGATCCACTTTGATAGTGCACCTGGGCGAACCCCGCTTTGTCCCATAGCCATATACAATCTCAGTTGCAACTGCTGAATTCTGGGCAATGGATCGGCCAGGGATAAAGCTCCCTGGCTGTTGGATATGACATCACTAAGCATCCCTTTTATTCTCCCCGATATAATCTTTGTGAAGACCTTCAAGACAGTATTGCAGTATGAGATAGGACGCAGGTCCTTCACAAGTGTGGGGTTGCTAACCTTTGGAATCAGTGAGATGAAAGTCTAGTTGAATTGCTTCAAGATTTTCCCATTTCTGAAGATCTCTCTAATTGCTTCACATGTGTCAACCCCTACAATACGCCAATCATCTTTGAAGAATTGGCTACCGAATCCATCCGGTCCCGGAGACTTGTTGGCTCCTATGGACCACATTTTCTTTCGGACTTCATCATAGCTAGGCAGCCTGATCAGATCTGATGCATTCGCGCTATGAACCTCAGCCCCTCTGTCCAGTTGCAGCCCCATGTTGCGCTCAGTAGGTGTGGCTAACAGCTCGGTAAAATAGCTCAAAATATGGGCTCTGATAGCCTCTTCACTCTCTAATTCCTTTCCATCAGCACCACGCATATAAAGAATAGCGTTACGAGCTTGCCGTTCTTTGACACTCCTGTAGAACATGGAGGAGGTTTCCTCACCCATGGTAAGCCAGTGAACTTTTGCCCTTTGAGCAGTTAAGCTCATGAGACGAGCCACATTCTGTCTAAGAACCCGCTCAGCCACTGCAATATCCTCTTCCAGTCTCTCATTGCCCTTTTCTGTGCGAATTCTCAATTGTAATTCATGCAGGGAGCTTTTGTTCAGCTTTATCTCAGTTTGTAGTTCCGGGAACCTGGTCTTATCCCATGGCTTGAGGGTGTCCTTGACACTCTTGAGCTTGCTTGCAAGTTTGAATTGCCGTGAGCCAACAACATCCCCGTTCCAAGCAGCTCTGACCAGTGGTTCAAACTCCTTTTCTTTACCCCAGAAGTTTTTGAATTTGAAGGGATATCGACGTGTACAGATCTGATTTCTGAGTAAGACCACAGCTGGTGAATGGTCAAAAATGAGGAGGGGTGTCAAAAAGGGCTTTCGTATTATCAAACATTTCAATCCACTCCCCATTCACTAGAACTCTATCTAGTTTCCTTTCCAATCTCGTTGTCCCTTTCCGTTTGTTAGTCCAAGTTAGCTCAGCCCCCGTGTATGGGAGATCAAATATGATGCATTCCTCAAGCAGTGTTTGCAATTCAGAAAAATCAGAAAAGTCATCCCCATGTGCTTTCTTTTGCGGCCATTTCTCCTCCAGTTTCAAAATGTAGTTTAAATCACCCAGAACCGGCCAATGTAGGGAGTTCTGATCAGAAATGTTTTTTAGATCTGTCCAAAGGGAAACCCTATCAGCTTTAGCATTGTGAGCATAAACAAAGGTGGCAAGGAACTCAAATTTCTGATCAGTGGACACAACATGACAGTGGATGTATTGCTCTTTGATACTGAGCACATCCACATGAAAGACACTCGGGTTCCAGGTAACCCAGATCCTCCCTTTCTCCTCCCTGCTTCCATTAACACATACCTCCCAACCATGCATCAATCTGCGCCTGACGTCTTCAAAATTCTTGTATACTAGCTTAGTTTCCAGTAAACCCATGAGACTAATGTCATTATCAAAACAATAAGTAGTTATAATATTATTTTTAACGGGATCTTTAATTCCCGCAATATTCCAGGCTGCAAATTTGAGCTTATCCATCAGAGTTTCCCAAGTGAGTGCTACCCTCACTGCCTGATCTTGAAGAACCAGTATTGTTGTTGCTGCTATCAAGGGGTGGAAAATCAGCCTCCAAATTGAGGATATCAAACATAGATTTTGAGATAATAGGAGCTCCATTCGACTGATCAGTGCCATTACCCTTAAAACCTTTAGCTGAGAAACTCGGAGATTTTCCTGATTTTTTATTCCCAACAGTACACCATCCCCTTTGGTCATCTGTAGCAGACGGTCTGTTAGCCCCATTCATATCGACTTCTGTAATTCCTGGATTCCCCGGATTCATATTCTCGCACTGCTGATGTCCATTACTCTGTTCAGAATTCACAGATTGTGGATCCAGAGATTCACCATCAACTAGGCCATTTTTGATGTCCTTCCCCGGATTTGTTTCCCTATAGGCCTCATCCCTCTGTGCATCGTGACAGTTACTTGGTGTTTCCGACGTCTGTCCCTGTTTACTGTCATTGTTATGTATCAATTTAGGCCGCCATTCCATACGAGCTGGTCTCTTCTGAGCAATCTTTAGTTTGTAACAACCAGCATCTGTGTGCCCAAAGTTGCAGCAGTGTTTGCAAATCAAAGGCAGCCATTCAAAAATCACCTGCTGATTGTATTTTGAGCCATCCACATTTTCAATTTCTACATATTCAATACCAGCTTCCTCGATAGATACCTCAACCAACATTCTTGCATACGAGATCCTGTCACCTGATGCAGTTCTTTCATCAATACAAATTGGCGTCCCAATGGAGCATCCCAGCCTGCTAAGGTTTGTGTTTGTGAACAGGTATGGCTCGAGGTCAGGGAGACACACCCAACTCGGGATTTTATCAAAAGCATTCCATGAAATCTGCATACTCGGGCACCATTTTTTCAGAATCAGAGGTTTCGAGCCATGGATGTTCCATGGTCCACTGCACAAGACCCAGTTAAGATCCTCCTCCGAGTTAAAACGGAACACGAACACCCCATTGTTCTTCAGTAATACCTTGGGCTGCTCAATCTTCCATTCGGCTTCAACAAAGCTCTTCATAGCGAGATAAGGAACATGACCATCAGCAACAACCCCAATCAATGTCGCGTCCCACTGCTTTCACGATTCTTCCACATCCTCGGGGCGAATTTTGAGTTTCCCTTTCTCCACATCAGCAAAATAAGTGAGCTTTTCAGCTTGAAAGATGTTTCTGTTGCTTTTCGACGGTGAATCTTGGCTACTTCCAAAGAAGTACCGTTTGGGGTCGAAACTGCGTTTTAGGGCTTGGACGAAATTCATATCCCCCATCTGCTGTTGGCCACCATTAATGGCTTCACCAACCTTCTGACCTACCTCCGTAGCCTCTCCCGTGGTCCCCTTTCCCAGATCTATGGCTTTCCCTTTTGGATCTGTAGACGCATTCAATGCTTCGCATCTAGGGTTTCCAGATGATTTGTTGCCCAGAGTTCCCGCCTCCATGAACCGTTTAGGTTGGGGAAGCCGTCCACGAAACCCATCCAAGCCGTCCACGAAACTTTGTTAATATAAGGTTTTATTAAACATTTGTTAGTTACTTATACGATCCAAGACACCTTAGGATGATGTCCTTCTCGAGAGGAAGAAGAAGGCTCCACCATGGGAGAAGGTCCAAAGGTGCAAGCTTGGTTAAAAACGTTTTAGGCTCGTTCAGAATTTTGACAGCTTTCGATGTCTCTGTAAAATGGGTCGTATGGATTCAATATTTATCGGATTGAGGTGTGCCATACCTTTTCGGAACGATGACGAAGAGATCTACAACTTTGTTGTTGAAGGTATTTCCATATTAGTCCTAAAGTTTGGTCAAAAATCAACATCTTTGCAAGCTATCACTGTTTTGACGGGATTTTATTAATTGTTGAACATTATAGTATTTCCTATTTTATAAACTTTCTTACTTAAGTTATTTTAGGTAATTTAGAGGTTATTTTATTTAATTACTTAAGTATTCTTTTTATCTTCTAGCTTTACTAGAATCGGCCCAAAACAACCTTTAAGGCCTATATAAGTCGATTCCTCCTTTGTAATTCAGTAGGATTATAATGAATAGAATTAGTCTTCTCAAACTGTGTGAAACACATTGAGTGATTGTTGGATGATTAGAGTTGTGCTCATCATTCACGAATTGGTATCTATCTCAGCTTGGTTTGCTTTGCGTTCATCAACTTCGCAAGATTTGGTGATCCTAGTCTCCAGGAGCCCCCTCCTTGTGCCTCCAAATTGTCCGCTTGGTTGTGTATGGTTGCAGAGGCGGGTTATATAGTCATTGGTATTGGTTCCTACCTTCTACGGAAGCCTGGGGTCTCTATCTTGTTCTATATAGATCGACTCAGTCCATATCAGGTCGCGTCTTTCAATTCTTGTTCTTGAATTTCGAGTCTTGAATCTTTCTTTAGAGTCTTTGCTGCGTTCTTTAACTTTTTGATAGATCTTGCAGATTTCTTGATCGATTCTTGAAGCATTCTTGCTGCGTCATTGAGTCTTGTTCAGTTCTTGAGTCTTTTTTCGAGTTTCTTGCTTCATTGGCGAAGATCGGACCATACCCTTATAGTATTCTAATAAGAATTTAGTAGTTAATGTAAAGTTTTATTGAAAATTTGTTAGTTACTTACATCAGCTTTCCTCAAAACATACTCTTATTGTATTCTAATAACGATTTATTAGTTAATATAAGGTTTTATTAAACATTTGTTAGTTACTTATATAATTTTTCCTCAAAACATACTCTTATAGAATTCAAATAAGAATTTAGTAGTTAATATAAGGTTTTATTAAACATTTGATATTTACTTATATGATTTTTCCTCAAAACATACTCCTATAGTATTTTAATAAGAATTTAGTAGTTAATATAAGGTTTTATTAAACATTTGTTATGTACTTATATGATTTTTCCTCAAAACATACTCTTATAGGATTCTAATATGAATTTAGTAGTTAATATAAGGTTCTATTCAACATTTGTTAGTTACTTACATGAGTTTTCCTCAAAACATACTTTTATCGTATTCTAACAACAATTTCATAGTTAATATAAGGTTTTATTAAACATTTGTTAGTTACTTATATGAATTTTCCTCAAAACATACTCTTATAGTATTCTAACAAGAATTTAGTGTTTAATATAAGGTTTTATTAAACATTTGTTAGTTACTTATATGATTTTTCCTCAAAATATACTATTATAGTATTCTAATATGAATTTAGTAGTTAATATAAGGTTTTGTTGAAAATTTGTTAGTTACTTTTATCAGTTTTCCTCAAAACATACTCTTATTGTATTCTAACAACTATTTATTAGTTAATATAAGGTTTTATTAAACGTTTGTTAGTTACTTATATGATTTTTCCTTAAAACATACTCCTATAGTATTCTAATAAGAATTTAGTATTTAATACAAGGTTTTATTGAACATTTTTTAGTTACTTACATGAGTTTTCCTCAAAACATACTCTTATTGTATTCTAACAAATATTTCTTTGTTAATACAAGGTTTGATTAAACATTTGTTAGTTAGATATATGATTTTTCTTCAAAACATACTCTTATAGTATTCTAATAAGAATTTAGCAGTTAATATAATGTTTTATTAAACATTTGTTAGTTATTTATATGAGATTTCCTCAAAACATACTCTTATTGTATTCTAACAACAATTTATTATTTAATATAAGGTTTTATTAAACGTTCGTTAGTTACTTATATGATTTTTCCTTAAAACAGACTCTAATAGTATTCTAATAAGAATTTAGTATTTAATACAAGGTTTTATTGAACATTTGTTAGTTACTTACATGAGTTTTCCTCAAAACATACTCTTATTGTATTTTAACAACAATTTCTTTGTTAATAATATAAGGTTTTATTAAACATTTGTTAGTTACTTATATGATTTTTCTTCAAAACATACTCTTATAGTATTCTAATAAGAATTTAGTAGTTAATGTAAGGTTTTATGGAAAATTTGTTAGTTACTTACATCAGTTTTCCTCAAAACATACTTTTATCGTATTCTAACAACAATTTCATAGTTAATATAAGGTTTTATTAAACATTTGTTAGTTACTTATATGATTTTTCCTCAAAACATACTCTTATAGTATTCTAACAAGAATTTAGTGGTTAATATAAGGTTTTATTAAACATTTGTTAGTTACTTATATGATTTTTCCTCAAAACATACTATTATAGTATTCTAATATGAATTTAGTAGTTAATATAAAGTTTTGTTGAAAATTTGTTAGTTACTTATATCAGTTTTCCTCAAAACATACTCTTATTGTATTTTAACAACAATTTATTCGTTAATATAAGGTTTTATTAAACATTTGTTAGTTACTTATATGATTTTTCCTTAAAACATACTCTTATAGTATTCTAATAAGAATTTAGTATTTAATACAAGGTTTTATAGAAAATGTTTTAGTTACTTACATGAGTTTTCCTCAAAACATACTCTTATTGTATTCTAACAAATATTTCTTTGTTAATACAAGGTTTTATTAAAGATTTGTTAGTTAGATATATGATTTTTCCTCGAAACATGCTCTTATAGTATTCTAATAAGAATTTAGCAGTTAATATAATGTTTTATTAAACATTTGTAAGTTACTTATATGAGATATCCTCAAATCATACTCTTATTGTATTCTAACAACAATTTATTATTTAATATAAGGTTTTATTAAACGTTTGTTAGTTACTTATATGGTTTTTCCTTAAAACACACTCTTATAGTATTCTAATAAGAATTTAGTATTTAATACAAGGTTTTTTTGGAACATTTGTTAGTTACTTACATGAGTTTTCCTCAAAACATACTCTTATTGTATTTTAACAACAATTTCTTTGTTAATAATATAAGGTTTTATTAAACATTTGTTAGTTACTTATATGATTTTTATTCAAAACATACTCTTATAGTATTCTAATAATTGGAACATTTGTTAGTTACTTACATGAGTTTTCCTCAAAACATACTCTTATTGTATTTTAACAACAATTTCTTTTTTAATAATATAAGGTTTTATTAAACATTTGTTAGTTATTATATGATTTTTATTCAAAACATACTCTTATAGTATTCTAATAAGAATTTAGTAGTTAATGTAAGGTTTTATTGAAAATTTGTTAGTTACTTACATCAGTTTACCTCAAAACATACTCTTATTGTATTCTAACAACGATTTATTAGTTAATATAAGGTTTTATTAAAAATTTGTTAGTTACTTATATAATTTTTCCGCAAAACATACTCTTATAGTATTCTAATAAGAATTTAGTAGTTAATATAAGGTTTTATTAAACATTTGATATTTACTTATATGATTTTTCCTCAAAACATACTCTTATAGTATTCTAATAAGAATTTAGTAGTTAATATAAGGTTTTATTGAAAACAATTTAGTTACTTACAAGAGTTTTCCTCAAAACATACTCTTATTGTATTCAAAAAAATATTTCTTTGTTAATATAAGGTTTTATTAAACATTTATTAGTTACTTATATGATTTTTCTTCAAAACATACTCTTATAGTATTCTAATAAGAATTTAGTAGTTAATGTAAGGTTTTATTGAAAATTTGTTAGTTATTTACATCCGTTTTCCTGAAAACATACTCTTATTGTATTCTAATAACGATTTATTAGTTAATATAACGTTTTATTAAACATTTGTTAGTTACTTATATAATTACTCCTCAAAACATACTCTTATAGAATTCTAATAAGAATTTAGTAGTTAATATAAGGTTTTATTAAACATTTGATATTTAATTATGATTTTTCCTCAAAACATACTCTTATAGTATTTTAATAAGAATTTAGTAGTTAATATAAGGTTTTGTTAAACATTTGTTAGTTACTTATATGATTTTTCCTCAAAATATACTATTATAGTATTCTAATATGAATTTAGTAGTTAATATAAGGTTTTGTTGAAAATTTGTTAGTTACTTACATCAGTTTTCCTCAAAACATACTTTTATCGTATTCTAACAACAATTTCATAGTTAATATAAGGTTTTATTAAACATTTGTTAGTTATTTATATGATTTTTCCTCAAAACATACTCTTATAGTATTCTAACAAGAATTTAGTGGTTAATATAAGGTTTTATTAAACATTTGTTAGTTACTTATATGATTTTTCCTCAAAACATACTATTATAGTATTCTAATATGAATTTAGTAGTTAATATAAAGTTTTGTTGAAAATTTGTTAGTTACTTATATCAGTTTTCCTCAAAACATACTCTTATTGTATTCTAACAACAATTTATTCGTTAATATAAGGTTTTATTAAACATTTGTTAGTTACTTATATGATTTTTCCTCAAAACATACTCTTATAGTATTCAAATAAGAATTTAGTATTTAATACAAGGTTTTATAGAAAAATTTTAGTTACTTACATGAGTTTTCCTCAAATCATACTCTTATTGTATCCTAACAAATATTTCTTTGTTAATACAAGGTTTTATTAAACATTTGTTAGTTAGATATATGATTTTTCCTCGAAACATACTCTTATAGTGTTCTAATAAGAATTTAGCAGTTAATATAATGTTTTATTAAACATTTGTTAGTTACTTATATGAGATATCCTCAAATCATACTCTTATTGTATTCTAACAACAATTTATTATTTAATATAAGGTTTTATTAAACGTTTGTTAGTTACTTATATGGTTTTTCCTTAAAACACACTCTTATAGTATTCTAATAAGAATTTAGTATTTAATACAAGGTTTTTTTGAAACATTTGTTAGTTACTTACATGAGTTTTCCTCAAAACATACTCTTATTGTATTTTAACAACAATTTCTTTGTTAATAATATAAGGTTTTATTAAACGTTTGTTAGTTACTTATATGATTTTTCTTCAAAACATACTCTTATAGTATTCTAATAAGAATTTAGTAGTTAATGTAAGGTTTTATTGAAAATTTGTTAGTTACTTACATCAGTTTTCCTCAAAACATACTCTTATTGTATTCTAACAACGATTTATTAGTTAATATAAGGTTTTATTAAAACTTTGTTAGTTACTTATATAATTTTTCCGCAAAACATACTCTTATAGTATTCTAATAAGAATTTAGTAGTTAATATAAGGTTTTATTAAACATTTGATATTTACTTATATGATTTTTCCTCAAAACATACTCTTATAGTATTCTAATAAGAATTTAGTAGTTAATATAAGGTTTTATTGAAAAAATTTTAGTTACTTACAAGAGTTTTCCTCAAAACATACTCTTATTGTATTCTAAAAAATATTTCTTTGTTAATAAAAGGTTTTATTAAACATTTGTTAGTTACTTATATGATTTTTCTTCAAAACATACTCTTATAGTATTCTAATAAGAATTTAGTAGTTAATGTAAGGTTTTATTGAAAATTTGTTAGTTATTTACATCAGTTTTCCTCAAAACATACTCTTATTGTATTCTAATAACGATTTAATAGTTAATATAACGTTTTATTAAACATTTGTTAGTTACTTATATAATTTTTCCTCAAAACATAGTCTTATAGAATTCTAATAAGAATTTAGTAGTTAATTTAAGGTTTTATTAAACATTTGATATTTACTTATATGATTTTTCCCCAAAACATACTCTTATAGTATTTTAATAAGAATTTAGTAGTTAATATAAGGTTTTATTAAACATTTGTTAGTTACTTATATGATTTTTCCTCAAAATATACTATTACAGTATTCTAATACGAATTTAGTAGTTAATATAAGGTTTTGTTGAAAATTTGTTAGTTACTTATATCAGTTTTCCTCAAAACATACTCTTATTGTATTCTAACAAATATTTCTTTGTTAATACAAGGTTTTATTAAACATTTGTTAGTTAGATATATGATTTTTCCTCGAAACATACTCTTATAGTGTTCTAATAAGAATTTAGCAGTTAATATAATGTTTTATTAAACATTTGTTAGTTACTTATATGAGATATCCTCAAATCATACTCTTATTGTATTCTAACAACAATTTATTATTTAATATAAGGTTTTATTAAACGTTTGTTAGTTACTTATATGGTTTTTCCTTAAAACACACTCTTATAGTATTCTAATAAGAATTTAGTATTTAATACAAGGTTTTTTTGAAACATTTGTTAGTTACTTACATGAGTTTTCCTCAAAACATACTCTTATTGTATTTTAACAACAATTTCTTTGTTAGTAATATAAGGTTTTATTAAACATTTGTTAGTTACTTATATGATTTTTCTTCAAAACATACTCTTATAGTATTCTAATAAGAATTTAGTAGTTAATGTAAGGTTTTATTGAAAATTTGTTAGTTACTTACATCAGTTTTCCTCAAAACATACTCTTATTGTATTCTAACAACGATTTATTAGTTAATGTAAGGTTTTATTCAAACTTTGTTAGTTACTTATATAATTTTTCCGCAAAACATACTCTTATAGTATTCTAATAAGAATTTAGTAGTTAATATAAGGTTTTATTAAACATTTGATATTTACTTATATGATTTTTCCTCAAAACATACTCTTATAGTATTCTAATAAGAATTTAGTAGTTAATATAAGGTTTTATTGAAAAAATTTTAGTTACTTACAAGAGTTTTCCTCAAAACATACTCTTATTGTATTCTAAAAAATATTTCTTTGTTAATAAAAGGTTTTATTAAACATTTGTTAGTTACTTATATGATTTTTCTTCAAAACATACTCTTATAGTATTCTAATAAGAATTTAGTAGTTAATGTAAGGTTTTATTGAAAATTTGTTAGTTATTTACATCAGTTTTCCTCAAAACATACTCTTATTGTATTCTAATAACGATTTAATAGTTAATATAACGTTTTATTAAACATTTGTTAGTTACTTATATAATTTTTCCTCAAAACATAGTCTTATAGAATTCTAATAAGAATTTAGTAGTTAATTTAAGGTTTTATTAAACATTTGATATTTACTTATATGATTTTTCCCCAAAACATACTCTTATAGTATTTTAATAAGAATTTAGTAGTTAATATAAGGTTTTATTAAACATTTGTTAGTTACTTATATGATTTTTCCTCAAAATATACTATTACAGTATTCTAATACGAATTTAGTAGTTAATATAAGGTTTTGTTGAAAATTTGTTAGTTACTTATATCAGTTTTCCTCAAAACATACTCTTATTGTATTCTAACAAATATTTCTTTGTTAATACAAGGTTTTATTAAACATTTGTTAGTTAGATATATGATTTTTCCTCGAAACATACTCTTATAGTGTTCTAATAAGAATTTAGCAGTTAATATAATGTTTTATTAAACATTTGTTAGTTACTTATATGAGATATCCTCAAATCATACTCTTATTGTACTCTAACAACAATTTATTATTTAATATAAGGTTTTATTAAACGTTTGTTAGTTACTTATATGGTTTTTCCTTAAAACACACTCTTATAGTATTCTAATAAGAATTTAGTATTTAATACAAGGTTTTTTTGAAACATTTGTTAGTTACTTACATGAGTTTTCCTCAAAACATACTCTTATTGTATTTTAACAACAATTTCTTTGTTAGTAATATAAGGTTTTATTAAACATTTGTTAGTTACTTATATGATTTTTCTTCAAAACATACTCTTATAGTATTCTAATAAGAATTTAGTAGTTAATGTAAGGTTTTATTGAAAATTTGTTAGTTACTTACATCAGTTTTCCTCAAAACATACTCTTATTGTATTCTAACAACGATTTATTAGTTAATATAAGGTTTTATTCAAACTTTGTTAGTTACTTATATAATTTTTCCGCAAAACATACTCTTATAGTATTCTAATAAGAATTTAGTAGTTAATATAAGGTTTTATTAAACATTTGATATTTACTTATATGATTTTTCTTCAAAACATACTCTTATAGTATTCTAATAAGAATTTAGTAGTTAATATAAGGTTTTATTGAAAAAATTTTAGTTACTTACAAGAGTTTTCCTCAAAACATACTCTTATTGTATTCTAAAAAATATTTCTTTGTTAATAAAAGGTTTTATTAAACATTTGGTAGTTACTTATATGATTTTTCTTCAAAACATACTCTTATAGTATTCTAATAAGAATTTAGTAGTTAATGTAAGGTTTTATTGAAAATTTGTTAGTTATTTACATCAGTTTTCCTCAAAACATACTCTTATTGTATTCTAATAATGATTTAATAGTTAATATAACGTTTTATTAAACATTTGTTAGTTACTTATATAATTTTTCCTCAAAACATACTCTTATAGAATTCTAATAAGAATTTAGTAGTTAATTTAAGGTTTTATTAAACATTTGATATTTAATTATATGATTTTTCCCCAAAACATACTCTTATAGTATTTTAATAAGAATTTAGTAGTTAATATAAGGTTTTATTAAACATTTGTTAGTTACTTATATGATTTTTCCTCAAAATATACTATTACAGTATTCTAATATGAATTTAGTAGTTAATATAAGGTTTTGTTGAAAATTTGTTAGTTACTTATATCAGTTTTCCTCAAAACATACTCTTATTGTATTCTAACAAATATTTCTTTGTTAATACAAGGTTTTATTAAACATTTGTTAGTTAGATATATGATTTTTCCTCGAAACATACTCTTATAGTGTTCTAATAAGAATTTAGCAGTTAATATGATGTTTTATTAAACATTTGTTAGTTACTTATATGAGATATCCTCAAATCATACTCTTATTGTATTCTAATAACAATTTATTATTTAATATAAGGTTTTATTAAACGTTTGTTAGTTACTTATATGGTTTTTCCTTAAAACACACTCTTATAGTATTCTAATAAGAATTTAGTATTTAATACAAGGTTTTTTTGAAACATTTGTTAGTTACTTACATGAGTTTTCCTCAAAACATACTCTTATTGTATTTTAACAACAATTTCTTTGTTAATAATATAAGGTTTTATTAAACATTTGTTAGTTACTTATATGATTTTTCTTCAAAACATACTCTTATAGTATTCTAATAAGAATTTAGTAGTTAATGTAAGGTTTTATTGAAAATTTGTTAGTTACTTACATCAGTTTTCCTCAAAACATACTCTTATTGTATTCTAACAACGATTTATTAGTTAATATAAGGTTTTATTAAAACTTTGTTAGTTACTTATGTAATTTTTCCGCAAAACATACTCTTATAGTATTCTAATAAGAATTTAGTAGTTAATATAAGGTTTTATTAAACATTTGATATTTACTTATATGATTTTTCCTCAAAACATACTCTTATAGTATTCTAATAAGAATTTAGTAGTTAATATAAGGTTTTATTGAAAAAAATTTAGTTACTTACAAGAGTTTTCCTCAAAACATACTCTTATTGTATTCTAAAAAATATTTCTTTGTTAATAAAAGGTTTTATTAAACATTTGTTAGTTACTTATATGATTTTTCTTCAAAACATACTCTTATAGTATTCTAATAAGAATTTAGTAGTTAATGTAAGGTTTTATTGAAAATTTGTTAGTTATTTACATCAGTTTTCCTCAAAACATACTCTTATTGTATTCTAATAATGATTTAATAGTTAATATAACGTTTTATTAAACATTTGTTAGTTACTTATATAATTTTTCCTCAAAACATACTCTTATAGAATTCTAATAAGAATTTAGTAGTTAATTTAAGGTTTTATTAAACATTTGATATTTACTTATATGATTTTTCCCCAAAACATACTCTTATAGTATTTTAATAAGAATTTAGTAGTTAATATAAGGTTTTATAAAACATTTGTTAGTTACTTATATGATTTTTCATCAAAATATACTATTACAGTATTCTAATATGAATTTAGTAGTTAATATAAGGTTTTGTTGAAAATTTGTTAGTTACTTATATCAGTTTTCCTCAAAACATACTCTTATTGTATTCTAACAAATATTTCTTTGTTAATACAAAGTTTTATTAAACATTTGTTAGTTAGATATATGATTTTTCCTCGAAACATACTCTTATAGTATTCTAATAAGAATTTAGCAGTTAATATAATGTTTTATTAAACATTTGTAAGTTACTTATATGAGATATCCTCAAATCATACTCTTATTGTATTCTAACAACAATTTATTATTTAATATAAGGTTTTATTAAACGTTTGTTAGTTACTTATATGGTTTTTCCTTAAAACACACTCTTATAGTATTCTAATAAGAATTTAGTATTTAATACAAGGTTTTTTTGGAACATTTGTTAGTTACTTACATGAGTTTTCCTCAAAACATACTCTTATTGTATTTTAACAACAATTTCTTTGTTAATAATATAAGGGTTTATTAAACATTTGTTAGTTACTTATATGATTTTTCTTCAAAACATACTCTTATAGTATTCTAATAAGAATTTAGTAGTTAATGTAAGGTTTTATTGAAAATTTGTTAGTTACTTACATCAGTTTTCCTCAAAACATACTCTTATTGTATTCTAACAACGATTTATTAGTTAATATAAGGTTTTATTAAAAATTTGTTAGTTACTTATATAATTTTTCCGCAAAACATACTCTTATAGTATTCTAATAAGAATTTAGTAGTTAATATAAGGTTTTATTAAACATTTGATATTTACTTATATGATTTTTCCTCAAAACATACTCTTATAGTATTCTAATAAGAATTTAGTAGTTAATATAAGGTTTTATTGAAAACATTTTAGTTACTTACAAGAGTTTTCCTCAAAACATACTCTTATTGTATTCTAAAAGATATTTCTTTGTTAATATAAGGTTTTATTAAACATTTGTTAGTTACTTATATGATTTTTCTTCAAAACATACTCTTATAGTATTCTAATAAGAATTTAGTAGTTAATGTAAGGTTTTATTGAAAATTTGTTAGTTATTTACATCAGTTTTTCTCAAAACATACTCTTGTTGTATTCTAATAACGATTTATTAGTTAATATAACGTTTTATTAAACATTTGTTAGTTACTTATATAATTTTTCCTCAAAACATACTCTTATAGAATTCTAATAAGAATTTAGTAGTTAATATAAGGTTTTATTAAACATTTGATATTTAATTATGATTTTTCCTCAAAACATACTCTTATAGTATTTTAATAAGAATTTAGTAGTTAATATAAGGTTTTGTTAAACATTTGTTAGTTACTTATATGATTTTTCCTCAAAATATACTATTATAGTATTCTAATATGAATTTAGTAGTTAATATAAGGTTTTGTTGAAAATTTGTTAGTTACTTATATCAGTTTTCCACAAAACATACTCTTATTGTATTCTAACAACAGTTTATTAGTTAATATAAGGTTTTATTAAACGTTTGTTAGTTACTTATATGATTTTTCCTTAAAATCTACTCTTATAGTATTTTAATAAGAATTTAGTAGTTAATATAAGGTTTTATTAAACATTTGTTATTTACTTATATGATTTTTCCTCAAAACATACTCTTATAGGATTCTAATATGAATTTAGTAGTTAATATAAGGTTCTATTCAACATTTGTTAGTTACTTACATGAGTTTTCCTCAAAACATACTTTTAACGTATTCTAACAACAATTTCATAGTTAATATAAGGTTTTATTAAACATTTGTTAGTTACTTATATGATTTTTCCTCAAAACATACTCTTATAGTATTCTAACAAGAATTTAGTGTTTAATATAAGGTTTTACTAAACATTTGTTAGTTACTTATATGATTTTTCCTCAAAATATACTATTATAGAATTCTAATATGAATTTAGTAGTTAATATAAGGTTTTGTTGAAAATTTGTTAGTTACTTTTATCAGTTTTCCTCAAAACATACTCGTATTGTATTCTAACAACAATTTATTAGTAAATATAAGGTTTTATTAAACGTTTGTTAGTTACTTATATGATTTTTCCTTAAAACATACTCTTATAGTATTCTAATAAGAATTTATATTTAATACAAGGTTTTATTGAACATTTTTTAGTTACTTACATGAGTTTTCCTCAAATCATACTCTTATTTAATTCTAACAAATATTTCTTTGTTAATACAAGGTTTTATTAAACATTTGTTAGTTAGATATATGATTTTTCCTCAAAACATACTCTTATAGTATTCTAATAAGAATTTAGCAGTTAATATAATGTTTTATTAAACATTTGTTAGTTATTTATATGAGATTTCCTCAAAACATACTCTTATTGTATTCTAACAACAATTTATTATTTAATATAAGGTTTTATTAAACGTTCGTTAGTTACTTATATGATTTTTCCTTCAAACATACTCTAATAGTATTCTAATAAGAATTTAGTATTTAATACAAGGTTTTATTGAACATTTGTTAGTTACTTAGCTGAGTTTTCCTCAAAACATACTCTTATTGTATTTTAACAACAATTTCTTTGTTGATAATATAAGGTTTTATTAAACATTTGTTAGTTACTTATATGATTTTTCTTCAAAACATACTCTTATAGTATTCTAATAAGAATTTAGTAGTTAATGTAAGGTTTTATTGAAAATTTATTAGTTACTTACATCAGTTTTCCTCAAAACATACTTTTATCGTATTCTAACAACAATTTCATAGTTAATATAAGGTTTTATTAAACATTTGTTAGTTATTTATATGATTTTTCCTCAAAACATACTCTTATAGTATTCTAACAAGAATTTAGTGGTTAATATAAGGTTTTATTAAACATTTGTTAGTTACTTATATGATTTTTCCTCAAAACATACTATTATAATATTCTAATATGAATTTAGTAGTTAATATAAAGTTTTGTTGAAAATTTGTTAGTTACTTATATCAGTTTTCCTCAAAACATACTCTTATTGTATTCTAACAACAATTTATTCGTTAATATAAGGTTTTATTAAACATTTGTTAGTTACTTATATGATTTTTCCTTAAAACATACTCTTATAGTATTCTAATAAGAATTTAGTATTTAATACAAGGTTTTATAGAAAATTTTTTAGTTCTGAATTGGTAAATATATAGATGTGGTGGTTAATTTTTCCTCAAAACATACTCTTATTGTATTCTAACAAATATTTCTTTGTTAATACAAGGTTTTATTAAACATTTGTTAGTTAGATATATGATTATTCCTCGAAACATACTCTTATAGTATTCTAATAAGAATTTAGCAGTTAATATAATGTTTTATTAAACATTTGTTAGTTACTTATATGAGATATCCTCAAATCATACTCTTATTGTATTCTAACAACAATTTATTATTTAATATAAGGTTTTATTAAACGTTTGTTAGTTACTTATATGGTTTTTCCTTAAAACACACTCTTATAGTATTCTAATAAGAATTTAGTATTTAATACAAGGTTGTTTGGAACATTTGTTAGTTACTTACATGAGTTTTCCTCAAAACATACTCTTATTGTATTTTAACAACAATTTCTTTGTTAATAATATAAGGTTTTATTACACATTTGTTAGTTACTTATATGATTTTTCTTCAAAACATACTCTTATAGTATTCTAATAAGAATTTAGTAGTTAACGTAAGGTTTTATTGAAAATTTGTTAGTTACTTACATCAGTTTTCCTCAAAACATACTCTTATTGTATTCTAACAACGATTTATTAGTTAATATAAGGTTTTATTAAAAATTTGTTAGTTACTTATATAATTTTTCCGCAAAACATACTCTTATAGTATTCTAATAAGAATTTAGTAGTTAATATAAGGTTTTATTAAACATTTGATATTTACTTATATGATTTTTCCTCAAAACATACTCTTATAGTATTCTAATAAGAATTTAGTAGTTAATATATGGTTTTATTGAAAAAAATTTAGTTACTTACAAGAGTTTTCCTCAAAACATACTCTTATTGTATTCTAAAAAATATTTCTTTGTTAATATAAGGTTTTATTAAACATTTGTTAGTTACTTATATGATTTTTCTTCAAAACATACTCTTATAGTATTCTAATAAGAATTTAGTAGTTAATGTAAGGTTTTATTGAAAATTTGTTAGTTATTTACATCAGTTTTCCTCAAAACATACTCTTATTGTATTCTAATAACGATTTATTAGTTAATATAACATTTTATTAAACATTTGTTAGTTACTTATATAATTTTTCCTCAAAACATACTCTTATAGAATTCTAATAAGAATTTAGTAGTTAATATAAGGTTTTATTAAACATTTGTTAGTTACTTATATGATTTTTCCTCAAAATATACTATTATAGTATTCTAATATGAATTTAGTAGTTAATATAAGGTTTTGTTGAAAATTTGTTAGTTACTTATATCAGTTTTCCTCAAAACATACTCTTATTGTATTCTAACAACAATTTATTAGTTAATATAAGGTTTTATTAAACCTTTGTTAGTTACTTATATGATTTTTCCTTAAAACATACTCTTATAGTATTCTAATAAGAATTTAGTATTTAATACAAGGTTTTATTGAACATTTTTTAGTTACTTACATGAGTTTTCCTCAAAGCATACTCTTATTGTATTCTAACAAATATTTCTTTGTTAATACAAGGTTTTATTAAACATTTGTTAGTTAGATATATGATTTTTTCTCAAAACATACTCTTATAGTATTCTAATAAGAATTTAGCAGTTAATATAATGTTTTATTAAACATTTTTTAGTTATTTATATGAGATTTCCTCAAAACATACTCTTATTGTATTCTAACAACAATTTATTATTTAATATAAGGTTTTATTAAACGCTCGTTAGTTACTTATATGATTTTTCCTTAAAACATACTCTTATAGTATTCTAATAAGAATTTAGTATTTAATACAAGGTTTTATTGAACATTTGTTAGTTACTTACACGAGTTTTTCCTCAAAACATACTCTTATTGTATTTTAACAACAATTTCTTTGTTAATAATATAAGGTTTTATTAAACATTTGTTAGTTACTTATATGATTTTTCTTCAAAACATACTCTTATAGTATTCTAATAAGAATTTATTAGTTAATGTAAGGTTTTATTCAAAATTTGTTAGGTACTTACATCAGTTTTCCTCAAAACATACTTTTATCGTATTCTAACAACAATTTCATAGTTAATATAAGGTTTTATTAAACATTTGTTAGTTACTTATATGATTTTTCCTCAAAACATACTCTTATAGTATTCTAACAAGAATTTCGTGGTTAATATAAGGTTTTATTAAACATTTGTTAGTTACTTATATGATTTTTCCTCAAAACATACTATTATAGTATTCTAATATGAATTTAGTAGTTAATATAAAGTTTTGTTGAAAATTTGGTAGTTACTTATATCAGGTTTCCTCAAAACATACTCTTATTGTATTCTAACAACAATTTATTAGTTAATATAAGGTTTTATTAAACGTTTGATAGTTACTTATATGATTTTTCCTTAAAACATACTCTTATAGTATTCTAATAAGAATTTAGTATTTAATACAAGGTTTTATTGAACATTTTTTAGTTACTTACATGAGTTTTCCTCAAAGCATACTCTTATTGTATTCTAACAACGATTAAATATTCTAACAAATATTTCTTTGTTAATACAAGGTTTTATTAAACATTTGTTAGTTAGATATATGATTTTTCTTCAAAACATACTCTTATAGTATTCTAATAAGAATTTAGTAGTTAATGTAAGGTTTTATTGAAAATTTGTTAGTTACTTACATCAGCTTTCCTCAAAACATACTCTTATTGTATTCTAACAACGATTTATTAGTTAATATAAGGTTTTATTAAAAATTTGTTAGTTACTTATATAATTTTTCCGCAAAACATACTCTTATAGTATTCTATTAAGAATTTAGTAGTTAATATAAGGTTTTATTAAACATTTGATATTTACTTATATGATTTTTCCTCAAAACATATTTTTATAGTATTCTAATAAGAATTTAGTAGTTAATATAAGGTTTTATTGAAAATTTTCTAGTTACTTACATGAGTTTTCCTCAAAACATACTCTTATTGTATTCTAAAAAATATTTCTTTGTTAATATAAGGTTTTATTAAACATTTGTTAGTTACTTATATGATTTTTCTTCAAAACATACTCTTATAGTATTCTAATAAGAATTTAGTAGTTAATGTAAGGTTTTATTGAAAATTTGTTAGTTACTTACATCAGTTTTCCTCAAAACATACTCTTATTGTATTCTAACAACGACTTATTAGTTAATATAAGGTTTTATTAAAAATTTGTTAGTTACTTTTATAATTTTTCCGCAAAACATACTTTTATAGTATTCTAATAAGAATTTAGTTGTTAATATAAGGTTTTATTAAACATTTGATATTTACTTATATGATTTTTCCTCAAAACATACTTTTATAGTATTCTAATATGAATTTAGCTTTTAATATAAGGTTTTATTGAAAATTTGTTAGTTACTTACATCAGTTTTCCTCCAAACATACTCTTATTGTATTCTAACAACAATTTCTTTGTTAATATAAGGTTTTATTAAAGATTTGTTAGTTACTTATATGATTTTTCCTCAAAATATACTCTTATAGTATTCTAATAAGAATATAGTAGTTAATATAAGGTTTTATTAAACATTTGTTATTTACTTATATGATTTTTCCTCAAAACATAGTCATATAGTATTCTAATATGAATTTAGTAATTAATATAATGTTTTATTAAACATTTTTTAGTTACTTATGCGATTTTTCCTCAAAACATACTATTATAGTATTCTAATATGAATTTAGTAGTTATTGTTAAATATTAGTTAATTACTTATATGATTTTTTCTCAAAATATTCTCTTATAGTATATTCTAATATGAATTTATTAATTAATACAAGGTTTTATTGAAAATTTGTTAGTTACTTACATCAGTTTTCCTCAAAACATATTCTTATTGTATTCTAACAACAATTTATTAGTTAATATATGGTTTTATTAAACATTTATTAGTTACTTATATGATTTTTCTTCAAAACATACTCTTATGGTATTCTAATAAGAATTTAGTAGTTAATGTAAGGTTTTATTGAAAATTTGTTAGTTACTTACATCAGTTTTCCTCAAAACATACTCTTATTGTATTCTAACAACGATTTATTAGTTAATATAAGGTTTTATTAAAAATTTGTTAGTTACTTATATAATTTTTCCGCAAAACATACTCTTATAGTATTCTAATAAGAATTTAGTAGTTAATATAAGGTTTTATTAAACATTTGATATTTACTTATATGATTTTTCCTCAAAACATACTCATATAGTATTCTAATAAGAATTTAGTAGCTAATATAAGGTTTTATTGTAAATTTGTTAGTTACTTACATGAGTTTTCCTCAAAACATACTCGTGTTGTATTCTAAAAAATATTTCTTTGTTAATATAAGGTTTTATTAAACATTTGTTAGTTACTTATATGATTTTTCTTCAAAACATACTCTTATAGTATTCTAATAAGAATTTAGTAGTTAATGTAAGGTTTTATTGAAAATTTGTTAGTTACTTACATCAGTTTTCCTCAAAACATACTCTTATTGTATTCTAACAACGATTTATTAGTTAATATAAGGTTTTATTAAAAATTTGTTAGTTACTTATATAATTTTTCCGCAAAACATACTTTTATAGTATTCTAATAAGAATTTAGTTGTTAATATAAGGTTTTATTAAACATTTGACATTTACTTATATGATTTTTCCTCAAAACATACTCTTATAGTATTCTAATATGAATTTAGCTTTTAATATAAGGTTTTATTGAAAATTTGTTAGTTACTTACATCAGTTTTCCTCTAAACATACTCTTATTGTATTCTAACAACAATTTCTTTGTTAATATAAGATTTTATTAAAGATTTGTTAGTTACTTATATGATTTTTCCTCAAAATATACTCTTATAGTATTCTAATAAGAATATAGTAGTTAATATAAGGTTTTATTAAACATTTGTTATTTACTTATATGATTTTTCCTCAAAACATAGTCATATAGTATTCTAATATGAATTTAGTAATTAATATAATGTTTTATTAAATATTTTTTAGTTACTTATGTGATTTTTCCTCAAAACATACTCTTATAGTATTCTAAAGTGAATTTAGTAGTTATTGTTAAATATTAGTTAGTTACTTATATGATTTTTTCTGAAAACATTCTCTTATAGTATATTCTAATATGAATTTATTAATTAATACAAGATTTTATTGAAAATTTGTTAGTTACTTACATCAGTTTTCCTCAAAACATATTCTTATTGTATTCTAACAACAATTTATTAGTTAATATATGGTTTTATTAAACATTTATTAGTTACTTATATGATTTTTCTTCAAAACATACTCTTATGGTATTCTAATAAGAATTTAGTAGTTAATGTAAGGTTTTATTGAAAATTTGTTAGTTACTTACATCAGTTTTCCTCAAAACATACTCTTATTGTATTCTAACAACGATTTATTAGTTAATATAAGGTTTTATTAAAAATTTGTTAGTTACTTATATAATTTTTCCGCAAAACATACTCTTATAGTATTCTAATAAGAATTTAGTAGTTAATATAAGGTTTTATTAAACATTTGATATTTACTTATATGATTTTTCCTCAAAACATACTCATATAGTATTCTAATAAGAATTTAGTAGCTAATATAAGGTTTTATTGTAAATTTGTTAGTTACTTACATGAGTTTTCCTCAAAACATACTCGTGTTGTATTCTAAAAAATATTTCTTTGTTAATATAAGGTTTTATTAAACATTTGTTAGTTACTTATATGATTTTTCTTCAAAACATACTCTTATAGTATTCTAATAAGAATTTAGTAGTTAATGTAAGGTTTTATTGAAAATTTGTTAGTTACTTACATCAGTTTTCCTCAAAACATACTCTTATTGTATTCTAACAACGATTTATTAGTTAATATAAGGTTTTATTAAAAATTTGTTAGTTACTTATATAATTTTTCCGCAAAACATACTTTTATAGTATTCTAATAAGAATTTAGTTGTTAATATAAGGTTTTATTAAACATTTGACATTTACTTATATGATTTTTCCTCAAAACATACTCTTATAGTATTCTAATATGAATTTAGCTTTTAATATAAGGTTTTATTGAAAATTTGTTAGTTACTTACATCAGTTTTCCTCTAAACATACTCTTATTGTATTCTAACAACAATTTCTTTGTTAATATAAGATTTTATTAAAGATTTGTTAGTTACTTATATGATTTTTCCTCAAAATATACTCTTATAGTATTCTAATAAGAATATAGTAGTTAATATAAGGTTTTATTAAACATTTGTTATTTACTTATATGATTTTTCCTCAAAACATAGTCATATAGTATTCTAATATGAATTTAGTAATTAATATAATGTTTTATTAAATATTTTTTAGTTACTTATGTGATTTTTCCTCAAAACATACTCTTATAGTATTCTAAAGTGAATTTAGTAGTTATTGTTAAATATTAGTATGTTACTTATATGATTTTTTCTGAAAACATTCTCTTATAGTATATTCTAATATGAATTTATTAATTAATACAAGATTTTATTGAAAATTTGTTAGTTACTTACATCAGTTTTCCTCAAAACATTATCTTATTGTATTCTAACAACAATTTATTAGTTAATATATGGTTTTATTAAACATTTATTAGTTACTTATATGATTTTTCTTCAAAACATACTCTTATAGTATTCTAATAAGAATTTAGTAGTTAATGTAAGGTTTTATTGAAAATTTGTTAGTTACTTACATCAGTTTTCCTCAAAACATACTCTTATTGTATTCTAACAACGATTTATTAGTTAATATAAGGTTTTATCAAAAATTTGTTAGTTACTTGTATAATTTTTCCGCAAAACATACTTTTATAGTATTCTAATAAGAATTTAGTAGTTAATATAAGGTTTTATTAAACATTTGATATTTATTTATATGATTTTTCCTAAAAACATACTCTTATATTATTCTAATATGAATTTAGCTTTTAATATAAGGTTTTATTGTAAATTTGTTAGTTACTTACATCAGTTTTCCTCCAAACATACTCTTATTGTATTCTAAGAACAATTTCTTTCTTAATATAAGCTTTTATTAAAGATTTGTTAGTTACTTATATAGTTTTTGCTCAAAATATACTCTTATAGTATTCTAATAAGAATATAGTAGTTAATATAAGGTTTTATTAAACATTTGTTATTTACTTATATGTTTTTTCCTCAAAACATAGTCATATAGTATTCTAATATGAATTTAGTAATTAATATAAGGTTTTATTAAACATTTTTTAGTTACTTATGTGATTTTTTCCTCAAAACATACTCTTATAGTATTCTAATATGAATTTAGTAGTTATTATTAAATATTAGTTAGTTACGTATATGATTTTTTCTCGAAACATTCTCTTATAGTATTCTAATATGAGTTTATTAATTAATACAAGGTTTTATTAAAAATTTGTTATTTACTTACATCAGTTTTCTTCAAAACATATTCTTATTTTATTCTAACAACAATTTATTAGTTAATATATGGTTTTATTAAACATTTGTTAGTTACTTATATGATTTTTCCTCAAAACATACTCTTATAATATTCTATTAAGAATTTAGTAGTTAATATAAGGTTTTATTGAACATTTGTTAGTTAGTTACATGAGTTTTCTTCAAAACGTACGCTTATTGTATTCTAACAACAATTTCTTTGTTAATATAAGGTTTTATTAAACATTTGTTAGTTACTTATATGATTTTTCCTCAAAACATACTCTTATAGTATTCTAATATGAATTTAGTGGTTAGTATAAGGTTTTATTGAAAATTTGTTAGTTACTTACATCAGTTTTACTCAAAACGTACTCTTATTGTATACTAACAACAATTTCCTTGTTAATATAGTGTATTATTAAACATTTGTTAGTTACTTATATGATTTTTCCACAAAATATACTCTTATAGTATTCTAAGAAGAATATAGTAGTTAATACAAGGTTTTATTAAACATTTGTTATTTACTTATATGATTTTTCCTCAAAACATACTGATATAGTAATCTAATATGAATTTAGTAGTTAATATAATGTTTTATTAAACATTTGTTAGTTACTTATATGATTTTTCCTCAAAACATACTCTTATAGTATTCTAATATGAATTTAGTAGGTATTATTAAATATTTGTTAGTTACTTATATGATTTTTTCTGAAAACATACCCTTATAGTATTCTATTATGAACTTAGTAGTTAATATAAGGTTTTATTGAAAATTTGTTAGTTACTTACATCAATTTTCCTCAAAACAGACTCTTATTGTATTCTAACAAGAATTTATTAGTTAATATAAGGTTTTATTAAACATTTGTTAGTTACTAATATGATTTTTCCTCAAAACATACTTTTATAGTATTCTAATAAAAATTTAGTAGGTAATATAAGGTTTTATTGTACATTTGTTAGTTCTGAAGAGGTGAATATATAGCTATGGTTGTAAAAACCAACGTACAAAAAGGTAAAACCAAACAGAAAGTTTCACGTAAGAAGGGTCACAAAAAACTATACCCAAAACCCCTTCTATACCCACCGGTATCCTACAACTACTAGCCAACCCACGACCGCTATTCACTCTAACCCATCAAACCCTCTAACGTCAACCCACAACACCAACCAGTCACACCCCCAACCCATTAACAGTTCTGGCGATCCCTCCTATCCATGCTATTGGCACTTTTAACCATGGATTGTCTAGATCGACATCACGAAATGATAAGTGTAGCACAACGATTAACATCAAATGTCTCTTGACAAAATACAAGTTTGCTTCTAAATAGCCAAGTATAGTAAATAAGCACCTGGAAGGTAAGGAGTTTAAGCTGATACACTGGCTTCTTTCTCGTCTTATTGGGCTCAGAACCGAACCAATGGAGCCATTCAATAACACTGTCAAACCGGCACCCAATCCCACTCCAACTAAACACAATTTGGCGCACCTCATTGATAACTGGGCATGCGAACCAAAGGTGATCGACCGTCTCCTCGTCGCTCCGACACAGAGCACAAACCCCTGCTTCAGCACCCATCCAGTGCTTGGCAATACTCCCTGTCAGCACTCGTTTCTTTGCAGCTAGCCATGTGAAAAAAGCCCATTTTTTGCATTGGGGCCGCTCCCAAATGAGCTTTCCCCAATCTGTTTGTTCAACCCGGTGACGTAGGATGTCATACAGTTTAGATGCAGCCACGTCCCCATTACCATTCAAGATGCAATCTAGGCTTGGATTGGCGTCTCCTCCATCTGCTAATACACCCCTGATTTCCCTTTTGACTTGTAAAACCGCCTTCCAAAGCCAAGTATCATGAATGCTCGGAGATGACTCCCACCACTGATTGTCTCGCACATGGTTTGAGGAACACCACTGCAGCCATATACTCGACTTCTGCTGAATTAGGTCGCCCCAAAGCTTGGCAAATATGCTCCTGTTCCATGCGTGCAACTCGCGAACTCCCAACCCTCCTTCAGCAACAGGCCTAGTTACATCAGTCCATGCGACTAAGTGTTTCTTCCCTTCTAAATTGTTATTCCACAAAAATCTTTTCATCATGCTCTCAACACAATCCATTACCCCTTTCGGAAGCAGGATGCACTGGCTCTAGAAGGTATTAATTCCAGAACAGACCGACTTAATCAATTGCAACCTTCCGGCGTAAGACAATTTCCTAGAAGCCCAAGAATGCATTACCCCTCTGAATTTGTCATACAGCGGTTCATATTCATCAATTCTGATTCTCCTCGAGCTCAAGTGGACACCAAGATACTTCACATGCAGTTCACCTCGGGTAAAGCCCAGCTGTTGAACAATTATTTCAGCCTCCTCCTCCCTGCATCCAGCTAAGTATAGAGTGCTCTTGTCTATATTCGCACGCAGGCCAGAAACAGCAAAGAAACGATCCAGGCATTTCTTAATAATACTCACAGATCGAGCATCACCATGGCAGAAGATTAGCAAATCGTCGGCAAAAGCTAGGTGCACATGCTATAAGTTTTTACATTTAGAATGGAACTTGAACTCTGGATTTGCAGCTGCTTGATGGAGCATTCTGCTCAAAACTTCCATACACAGGACAAAGAGGTAGGGGGAGAGGGGATCCCCCTGCCTTAGTCCTCGTTTTCCTGGGAAGTAGCCTTCCGGGGCGCCATTGATTATAATGGAGAATGTAGGAGAAGTTACACACTCCATGACCAGCTTAACAAGAGTATTCGGAAGGTTCAGATAGCGCAGCGTTTCTTCTATAAAAGCCCAATTCAGATAGTGATACGCCTTCTGCAAATCTACCTTGATGGTGCACCGTGGAGAACCTCTTTTGGTGCCATATCCGTACACAATTTCAGTGGCAACGGCCGTATTGTGCGCCAACAAGCGCCCAGGGATGAATGCACCTTGGCTATCTGAGATAACATCATTCAGCAATCCTCTCAATCTCCCAAAAATGATTTTAGTCACTACTTTCAGTATGGTGTTGCAGCATGATATGGGTCTCAAATCCTTCACAAGAGTAGGATTCTTGACCTTAGGAAGGTGGGAGATAAATGTGGAATTGAATTGTTTCAGTAGTTTTCCATTCCTAAATATCTCCCTTATAGCTTCACAAGCGTCCACACCAACAATCCTCCACGCATCTTTAAAGAATTGACTACCAAAGCCGTCCGGCCCTGGGGACTTGTTAGAACCAATCGACCAGAATGTTTTCCTAATTTCATCATAGCTCGGTAGGCGGCAAAGTCCAGCAGCAACACTGTCATCAAACTGTGCAGCAGGTGGGATGTCAAGCATTTCTCTTGGTTCAACGGTGGACAGAAGGTCAGTGAAAAACCCCAAGGTGTGCTGCCTAATCTGTTCCTCATCAACAATTACAGTGCCGCTGTTATCCTTCATGTATAAAATCGCGTTCCTGGCTTGTCTCTCCTTCACACTCCAATAAAACACAGATGATGTATCTTCCCCCATTGTGAGCCAGTGCAGTTTAGCCTTTTGGGCAGTAAGACTTAAAAGTCGGGCAATGTTCTGCCTAAGTACAGCTTCAGCAACAACAATACTGTCCTCCAAAGCAGCGTTGCTCTTCTCTGTTCTGATTCTCAATTGAAGCTCATGCAGAGTCCCCTTGTTTAATTTAATCGTAGTTTCCAGTTCCGGAAATCATGCCTTGTCCCAAGGTTTCAATGCATCTTTTACACTCTTGAGCTTCTTGGCCAGCTTTAGTTGTCTAGAACCAACCACATCTTCAGTCCAAGCAGCTCTGACCAGAGCCTCAAATTCTCTTTCTTTACCCCAGAAGTTTTTGTATTTAAATGGATACCTGCATTGATTCATCTCATTTCTTAAATACACTACAGCAGGAGAGTGATCAGAGACCCCTGGTGTATCAAAAAATGCTTTAGTGTTTTCAAATGTATCCATCCACTCATCATTCACCAAAACACGGTCTATCTTCCTCTCAATTTTTTCCTCCCCCTTACGCTTATTGCTCCATGTGAGATTCGCGCCAGTAAATGGTAGATCAAAGATATTACAGTCCTCCAACACACTCTGCAGTTCAGAGAATTCATCCCCTTGAGCTTTTCTACATGGCCATTTCTCATCTGATTTCAGTATGCAGTTGAGATCACCCAAGACAACCCATGGTATGTTGGTGTTCGCAGCTATATCCCTTAGGCCATTCCATAGTGGTATCCTATCAGTCTTCACATTGTGGGCATAGATGAACGTGGCAAGGAATCTGAACTGTCTGTCCACAGTGGCTACCGAGCAGTGGATGTACTGGTCCTGCACAACCTTGATTTCAACCTCAAAAACTCTGGGATCCCAGGTAACCCAGATGCACCATTTAACTTCTGTACTACCATTCACACAAACAAGCCAATCCCTCATCAGTCTGCATCGTACATCGTCAAAATTACGATAATCAAGTTTCGTCTCCAAAAGCCCTATCAAGCTTATCTCATTATCAAAACAATAACTAGTAATTAAATTATTTTTAACGAGATCCTTTATTCCCGCAATATTCCAGGCTGCTAATTTGATTTTATTCATCACCACGACGTGTGTGAGTGCTACTCTCACTGGTGTTGAACTTCTACCCTCTGTTGCTGAGCAGCCCTTCCAAGAATACATCCTCATCTGACTGTGTGAGTAAAGCATAAGGGGAAACAGAAATGATTGGCTCTTCCTCCTGGACACGTTTACCTTTATCTGCATAGGCATTAGGAGGTTTCCCACTTTTCTTGCTTACAACATTGCTCCAGGACCTCTCCTCTTGGCGTTCTCTTTCATCTGTCAATGTGAGACTGCATGCCTTGTCATTAGCCTCTGTTGTCTGTGACACACAGTTGTTATTTGAGATTAACTGAGGTTGTCCAGCATTCAATGTCTCGACCTTTACATGCTCACCACTGATCTCTTGTCTGTCATTACTCCCCTCAACCACCACATTCAATACTGATTCACTTTTCAAATCTTTCATATCTTTCAATATCTGGATGGTATGATCAGAGATGCCTACTGGCTTCCAAATCGGGTTGTGGCTTAGTCAGTCACCCCTGCTGCCAAACCTTCTTTCTTTGTACTGGTCAGCTCTGTTAGCTCCAAGCGACACTCGGGCCTGTCCATTATCAAGCTGCCTACCTACTAACTTATGAAGAGCACATCTTTCCATTTCATGGCCAAATTTCCCACACAGATTGCATTTCAATGGAAGCCACTCAAAGATAATTTTTTGCTGGTAAGAAGAGCCATCAGTGTTCTCAATTTCAATAGACTGCAAACTAGCCTCCTTCACCGACACTTCAACCACTAACCTCGCATAGGAAAGCCGCTCCATCCTGGCTGTTCTACCATCTATGCATATGGGAGTACCAATCGCACACCCTAACCTACTCAGGTTGGTATTTGTCAGAAGAGTAGGATCCAGATCGGGAACACTTACCCAACATGGTATACGGTCGAAAGCACTCCACGCTATTGGCATTCCTGTAGAGCATCTCTTCAGAATAAGGGGCTTGGAACCATGGATATTCCAGGGGCCATTGCTCAGGACCCAATCCAGATCACTCTCCAAGAGACACCTGAAAACGTAGACACCATTCGCCTTTTGATACATTGAAGGCGATTCAATCAACCACTCTGAATCCACAAAATCCTTAACAGCCCCATACGGGACCTGATTCCTAGCTATAGTACCAATTAGGGTCGCACCCCATCGTTTCCTAGACTCCACCACATCCTCTTCCCTAATTTTGAGTTTTCCCTTTTGCACATCAGGGAAGAAAGTGAGTTTTTCTGCTTTCGCAATGTCCCTGTTTCCTTACCTGAGAGCTGTCGACTGCTCCCGAATCGTCTTCCTCCTCAAAGCCAGACTTGGGCGCATCGTCTCAGCAAAAGACAACTTCTCTTTCTCCTGAGCCTCGCCTGAGGTATCAGCCTTATCCTCTATGCCAGACGCACAATCTTAATACCCAGATTCCGATTTTCCCTTCTCAGACTCTACTCTCAGCTCATTCGATACTCCGTTCAACAAAGTGTTCGCGGTGCCGTCTACTTTCTCTGTCCCATTCCTTCCCGTACCTCCCTCTTGCTTCTTCCGGGGAGCACTAGAGCCACCTTTCTTTCCCATGTTCGGACGGCCGCCGGCACGGCCGCCGTGAGGGTGAAGCCGGTGGAGAACCGTACCCGAGACGCAAGAAACCCTAATCGCCCTAACCGCCGGCACAGACGAACATTTGTTAGTTACTTACATGAGTTTTCTCAAAACATACTCTTATTGTATTTTAACAACAATTTTAACATACTCTTATAAGGTTTTATTAAACATTTGTTAGTTACTTATATGATTTTTCTTCAAAACATACTCTTATAGTATTCTAATAAGAATTTAGTAGTTAATGCAAGGTTTTATTGAAAATTTGTTAGTTACTTACATCAGTTTTCCTCAAAACATACTCTTATTGTATTCTAACAACGATTTATTAGTTAATATAAGGTTTTATTAAAAATTTGTTAGTTACTTATATAATTTTTCCGCAAAACATACTCTTATAGTATTCTAATAAGAATTTAGTAGTTAATATAAGGTTTTATTAAACATTTGATATTTACTTATATTATTTTTCCTCAAAACATACTCTTATAGTATTCTAATAAGAATTTATTAGTTAATATAAGGTTTTATTAAACATTTGTTATTTACTTATATGATTTTTCCTCAAAACATACTCTTATAGAATTCTAATATGAATTTTGTAGTTAATATAAGGTTTTATTCAACATTTGTTAGTTACTTACATGAGTTTTCCTCAAAACATACTTTTATCATATTCTAACAACAATTTCTTAGTTAATATAAGGTTTTATTAAACATTTGTTAGTTACTTATATGATTTTCCCTCAAAACATACTCTTATAGTATTCTAACAAGAATTTAGTAGTTAATATAAGGTTTTATTAAACATTTGTTAGTTACTTATATAATTTTTCCTCAAAATATACTCTTATAGTATTTTAATATGAATTTAGTACTTAATATAAGGTTTATTCAACATTTATTAGTTCTGAAGTGGTAAATATATAGCTGTGGTGGTGAAACCATGAAAAAGATTACAAAAAGGTAAGACAAAACAAAGGGTCTTACGTAAGAGGGAAAGACTATACCCAAAAGTCCCTCTATACCCACCAATATCCCAACCTAACTCTCAAAGAACCCCTATATTTCTCCAATTCCTCAACCTAACTCGCAAAAAAGAGCTACATCCTCAACCTACTCCCACCGAAAGTAACTAGTAAACCCAAGCTCATCATATGACCCTTCGATCTAATCTATCCATGAAAGCATTGTTTTTACATAACATGGATAGACGAGATCTACAACTAGTAATGATAGAAGCTGCGCATTTTTTAGCGTCAAAGGGGTCGTTACAAAAGATTAATTTGTTTCTAGCTAGCCAAGTGAAGTATATTGTAGCTTGGAACACCATCAACTTAGCCCGATATAGATCAGATTTTCGGACATGTTTAGGCTCCCTAGCAAACCATGCAAGCCACTCCTCGATTGTTGGAAATCGGCATTGAATCCCAATCCAATTGAAAGTAATTTGTTGTACCTTTTTAATCTCGGAACACTCGAACCATAGGTGAGTTTCGCATTCCTCCATGCTCTTGTAAAGCGCACAGGTAGCAGCTCCCTCACCCATCCAATACTTGACTTTGTTCCCTGTTTGAAGTCGCCTGCGAGCCGCAAGCCAAGTCACGAAGGCCCACTTTCTGTTCTGCGTTTTTCCCCATATAAGACCACCCCAATCCACTTCCTGTCCCTTTCTACGAAGCACATTGTAAACCTTCGAGCACGATAGGCTACCATTGTCATTCAGGCAATTGTACAGCTCTTATGCAGCCACGTTTTCAGTCTCAAACGCAGCAGCCAGCTCATGTTTGATATGCAGCACATCCTTTCATAGCCAAGAATCATCCTTTTTTAGTGCAACATCACTACTAGGATCTCCATTTAGATGGTTGAGGAGACACCATCTTTGCCATATACTAGGCCTTGGGAGAACAATATCTCCCCAGAGTTTTGCAAAAACGCTTTTATTCCATGACAGAAGTTCCCTAATTTCCAGCCCCCCTTCACAATATGGCCTAGTAGTCTCCTCCCAGGCAACAAGGTTCTTTCAGCCATTTAGAGAACCACTCCAGAGAAAGCTTTTTAGCATACTTTCAATTTTCTCAATCGTACCTTTCGACAGGAGTATGGACTGACTCCAAAAGGTATGTATACCAGTGCATACAACTTTAATTAACTGAAGACGACCGGCGTACGAGAGCTTTTTAGCAGCCCATGATTGAATGAGCGAGCTAAACTTTTCATAGAGCTGGTTGTACGCATGTACTCTGATCCTTCTTGAACTCAGTGGTGTGCCCAAATATCTCACTGGAAGAGAACCCCGAGAGAAACCAAGCTGTTGTACAATACTATTAGTTAACTCCTCTGTACAACCAGCTGTATACACAGTACTCTTTTCAACATTTGCACGCAGTCCAGACGTGGCAAAAAACACATCAAGTGTCTCTTTGAGGATACGAGTTGAGTGCAGGTCTCCCTTACAAAAAATCAGTAGATCGTCGGCGAAAGCAAGATGTACCAGCTTCATGTTTTTGCATCTTGGGTGGAATTTAAAATCTGGTCTATCCGCCGCCCTTAGGAGTATTCGACTTAGAATCTACATGCATAACACAAAGATATATGGAGAGAGAGGGTCCCCCTGTCTTAACCCTCTCCTCCCCTTGAAGAAACCCTCAGGAGAGCCATTTATTATTACCGAGAATGCAGTGGTTGAGATGCACTCCATGATCAGATTTATCAAACCAACCGGCAGATTGAAATAAACAAGTACCTTCCGAATAAAATCCCAGCTGAGATAGTCATATGCCTTTTGGAGATCAACTTTAATAGTACATCTCAGAGAGCCTCGGGCATTCCTGTATCCATTCACAATCTCCGTTGCAATTGCGCTGTTGTGTGCCAAAGAACGTCCAGGAACAAACGCCCCTTGACAGTCGGATATGATTTCTCCAAGTTTGCCTTTTATCCTTCCTGCTATGATTTTTGTAACAACTTTAAGCACTGTATTACAGCATGAAATCGACCTGAGATCCTTGACAAAAGTGGGATTGGCAGTCTTTGGGATGAGGCAGATAAAGGTGGCATTCAACTGTTTCAACAAACTCCCGTGTCTAAAAATTTCCCGCACAGCTTCACACGTATCAATCCCCACAATCTTCCAAGCGTCTTTGAAAAACTGGCTCCCAAAGCCATCACGACCTGGCAATTTGTTTGCTCCGATAGACCCCATGGTCTTTCTGATCTCATCATAGCATGGTAATCTACTATAATATTCTGTTTGTGCTTCATCGAACCCTGCCCCAGGAGGGAGATCAATAGCAGCCCCACTAGGGGGGTTTGTAGACAGCAGATCAGTAAAGAAACATAGAATGTGCTGTCGAATACCCTCCTCAGAATCAATCTCTTTCCCACTGTTATCACGCATAAATAAAATAGCGTTTCTGGCTTGTCTTTCCTTCACACTTCTGTAGAACATGGAAGAAGTTTCCTCTCCCATCGTTAGCCAGTGCAGTTTCGTTTTCTGAGCTGTGATACTAATCATGCGGGCAACATTTCTTCTCAATTCTATTTCAGCTGCTGCAATCTGATCCTCAAGCTGATCATTCTGTTTTTCTGTTCGCATTCTCACTTGTAGCTCTTGTAGAATTCCTTTGTCAATTCTTATCTGAGCTTGGAGTTCTAGAAACCTTGCTTTATCCCAAGGCTTGAGTGCATCTTTGACACTCTTCAGTTTCTTGACAAGTTTGAGTTGCCTAGAACCAATCACTTTTGGAGTCCAAGCTGCTTTGACAATCGACTCAAATTCGGGCTCTTTCCCCCAGAAATTTTTATATTTGAAAGGGTACTTGTGCCGATTGGAATCATTTCTCAGAAAAACAACAGCTGCAAAATGATATGAGAATAATGGAGCATCAAATAAAGTCTTTGTGTTATCGAAAGATTCCATCCACAAGTCATTCACAAGAACTCTATCCAATTTCCTTTCAATTTTATCCCCACCCTTCTGTTTGTTATTCCATGTCAATCTGGCTCCAGTGTAAGGCAAATCAACAATCTGACATTCATCCAGCACGGTTTCAAGTTCAGCAAATTCATCCCGACTAGCTTTCCTTTGCGGCCATTTATCTTCTATGGAGAGAATACAATTAAGATCACCTAAAGCAACCCATGGCAAGTCCATGCTGCCAGCAATATTTCTCATAGCCTCCCATAAGGGAACTCTATCTGCCTTACAGTTATGAGCATAGATGAAAGTAACAGCAAATCTGAACTTATGATCACTAGACTCAACAATGCAATGTATAAACTGATCCTGTACATCCTTCACAACCACATAAAAAATAGCAGGGTTCCACGTGACCCATATCCTGCCCTTTTCCTCTCTATTTCCATTAGCACAGACCATCCAGTTCCTCATCAGACGCTTTCTCACATCTTCAAAATTATCCTGAAGCAATTTAGTCTCAAGCAGCCCTATAAGGCCTATATCATTTTCAAAGCAATAAGAATTTATTATACTATTTTTTACGGGATCCTTAATTCCCGCTATATTCCACGCTCCTATTTTCAACTTATCCATCAGAAGACTGTATGTGAGTGCTACCCTCACGTAAGTCAGAAATAGAACCAAAACAGAGATTGTCATCACCCTGGTCAGATTGCCCAAGCACATCAAAAAGGGATTTTGAAGCAAAAGAAAAATCTGTAACAACTTGCTTTCCTATAGCAGCTCCTGAGCTTGGGGATTTACCACCACGTTTACCAACCACATCAGTCCAGCCTTTGCCCAAATCACCTGAGCAAGGTTCAGCTGATACATTCCCTGAATACATACAATCAGTCTCCAATTCTGTCAAATTTAAGTTTATGCTGCCACTGTTATAATCCCTCCCCCTTTGCATATCCTTGCTGCATTCAATGGGATCCACAGGGGGTTTACACACAGCGCCTCCTCTCATATCCTTATCAATCTGAGATGTGTATTCAGAAATTCCCACAGGCACCCAAATGGCATTATCCAATCTTCTATCAGTTCTAGCAACATTACCTGTCATAGCAGCATGATTAGAGAAAGACCTTGAGCTCTCAATGCGTGAGCAGTGGAGACCATCCCTAAATCTCAAATGTTCAGCCATAGCTCGCTTTTTATTACACATGTCATCCGAGTGACCAAAATGTTTACACAGTTTGCACATCAGCGGGAGCCATTCGAAAATGATTTTCTGCATATTTGAGGATCCATCAGTGTTCTTAATCTCTACAGCCTCCAGACCAGCCTCTTCCACAGAAACTTCAACCAGAAGACGAGCATAAGACAGTCTTTCCTCTCTAGCTGTCCGGCCATCTAAGAAGATCGGTTTTCCAATAAAGCTACCCAGCCTGCCGAGGTTAGTGTTTGTAAAAAGAGTAGGAGCAAGGTTGGGAACGCACACCCAACAGGGTATACGAACGAAAGCGCTCCACGCAATTGGCATACCCTCATGCCATTTCTTAAGAATTAAGGGTTTAGAGCCCCGTACATTCCAATGACCATTACTCAGAACCCAATTGAAATCCTCATCCGAGATGAATCTGAAAACAAAAACTCCATTTGATTTCTGAAACATAGTCGGAGACTCAATCTTCCATTGCAAATCAACCAGCTCTTTAACAGCTCCATATGGGACCTGATGTCCTGCTATCACTCCAATAAGTGTCGATTCCCAGATCTTCCTCGAGACCACCACATCTTCCTCATGGATCTTCAGCTTACCCTTTTGGATATCAGGGAAAAAGGTAAGCTTTTCTGCTGCTGAGGTATTCCGGTTTTCCACATGAGGAGACGGAACGAAACTGCGTTTTAGGGCTTGGACGAAAGACAAATCCGACTTTCCTATAATCTCTCTCATCGCCTCATCATACTTTGAATCAACCTTCCCAGCCCCCGAGCTACCATCCCCAACCTGTTTCTCCTTCTCTGTCTGCTTTCCCAGATCCCGTTCAGTGCTCCGAGCTTTCCCCGATTCGCCTTTGTTCTCCTTCGAAACAGCCGATGAATTTGCGATTTGGGGATCGCCTATCCGTTTTTGCCTTGGAGAACGAGAAGAACCAGATCCACCTTTCCTTCCCATAACCAAAGACCACCATCGACACGGCCACCGTGAGGGTGGTGCCGGTGACGATGCTCGCACTACAGTCGCTCAGGCAAATCGCCCTAATTGCCGTACGGACACTCTCTCTCTGAACATTTGTTTCAACATTTGTTAGTTACTTACAAGAGTTTTCCTGAAAACATACTTTTATCATATTCTAACAACAATTTCTTAGTTAATATAAGGTTTTATTAAACATTTGTTAGTTACTTATATGATTTTTCATCAAAACATACTCTTATAGTATTCTAATAAGAATTTAGTAGTTAATATAAGGTTTTATTAAAAATTTGTTAGTTACTGATACGGGGTTAGCCGTGGGATGGTCCGATCTTCGACAAAAAGCAAGAAACAATAAAGAATGCAGCAAGAAACTTCAAAGAAAACCAAGATCTCGATTAAAGAAAGTTGCAAGAATCGAAAGACAGACTCGAAATTGATAAAGACACGACCTGATATGGACTGAGTCGATCTATGTAGAACAAGATAAAGACCCCAAGCCTCCTAAGAGGGTAGGAACCAATACCAATGACTATATAACCCGCCTCTACAACCCTGCACAACCAAGCGGACAACTTGGAGGCACAAGGAGTGGGCTTGTGGATACTAGGATCACCAAGTCTTGCGAAGTTGATGAACACAAAGAAAACCAAGCTAGATCAATACCAATAGTTGCAATTGAAGAGCACACCTCTGTTCAATCGACTTTCTCTGATTGTGTTTCACAATGAGAGAAAATAATAAATAAAAGACTAATTAAAATAAACTCTTAAAATTACCTAAAATAACTTAAGTAAATAATGTCTCTAAAAATAGCAATAAGGAAAGTCCTTTAATCCCGTCAAAACAGTGACAGTTTGCAAAGAATGCAATTTTCGGCCAAGCTCCATGTCGAATCTGGAAAAACCTTCAAGACCAAAGTTGTAGATCTCTTCTTCCTCGTTCCGACAAGGTATGGCACGCCTCAATCCGATAAATATTGAATACGTACGACCCATTTTACAGAGGCGTCGAAAAGCTGTCAAATATTCTGAACGAGAGTCTAAAACGTTATTTGCACATTTAGATCTTCTCCCATGGTGGAGCCTTCTTTTTCCTCTTGAAGATGACATCATTCTCACGAGCTCGAATCATAGGTGTGTCCGGAGGTGGCTTAAATGGTCCCGCGTCATTCTCCCTTTCTTGAAAAGGATCCGTCCTCGAATCCAAGGTCGCATATGATTCCGCAACGACATCCACACGAGCTCCTGGATCGAAAAACTTATGCCCATGTAAACTCATCTCAAGAACAATTGTTGTAGGGATTGACCACCCCTCGATGGTTATTGTCTCAACTTCATCTACAAAATCAAGAAAAGAAACTTGATTAGTGCATAATTCATATTTCATATCATCTTCATGATGTTCTAACTTAATATGTACTATAGCTTGGTCATTAATCCCTAAGTTGCCATCCAATGCTAGCAAGTTTTCTTCCTTTTTCAAGGCTGAATTTTCAATTAATTCAAGGCCAGCAATAGTAGAAGAATTTGCACCATCAATGATCATATTAGAAACATTGCCTTTGTCTAAGCATTTACTATGACATAAATCTTCTCTTTTATTATCATCACAAGACATAGGTTGAACATTTAAATCAATCAAAGAATCATCATGCTCATATTAAATGCAATCATTATCATTACAGACAAGTAAATTAAGAACTTGATCATTTTCAATATGCTCTACATTTTCAACAATAAAAGAAGCACCTATGCTAGAAGAAACATGATGTTGAATAGCATTATTAGGAGGAATAAGACGAGTTTCTTCCCTTTTAATTGGTGGAACTTCATCTCTAGGTTAGACTCCTTGTCCAAACACTGTATTAGAGCCAAAACGCCGAAACTCATATGCCGTAAAGCTTTGATCCAACTTAACCAAGTCTTCATTGGTCACCAAATTCTCTTGGATCTTAGCTAACTTCTCCATGACGGTACTGAACCAGTCATTGCCCTGGCTATTAGACATTGCAAATAAAGATAAACAAAGAACTGTGTAAAAGTTAGAAAAATACATGTGGTGACAGTTCTTCTCTAATATATGAATGGGTAAGAGGGTCGTAGACACTGTAATCAAAATAAAAATAGTATCATAGCCACTGTCACCACTATAAAAACAAAGCCATAAACACTGTAATCAAAAGGAAAACCCTATAGGCGCTGTTACAAAAATAAAAACATCTTTATAAACACTCTCACCACTATGAAAAAAGGTTCATAGACACTGTAATCAAAAGAAAACCCTAGGAAAATGTAAGTACAAAACCTAAATGGGCTAATGAGAAGCCAAAAGAACATGTGATGTACAGTATGGTTTAGGGTTTAGGGTTAAGTGTTTAGGGCCAAGGCCCTAAACCCTAAATCCTAAACCCTAAACCCTAAAATGTTAAGTACAGTACGTCGTTAAGAGATGATTGTTGTCACCAAATGGAAAACCCTAGGACAAGGTAAGCACATACCCTAAAGGGGCTAATGAGAAGCCAAAAGACATTAGGTGAACAGTTCTCCTTCAATATATAAATGGGTAAGAGAGTCATAGTCACTGTCACCACTATAAAAACCGGGTCATAGACATTGTCACCACTATGAATAAAGGTCATAGACATTGTAATCAAAGGAAAACCCTATAAACGATGTAACCAAAATAAAAAATCAAGGTCATAGAAACTGTCACCACTATGAAAAAAAGGTCATAAACATTGTAATCAAAGGAAAACCCTAGGAAATGGGAAGCACAAACCCTATAGGGGCTAATGAGAAGCCGATTTTCATATGGTGACAGTTCTCCTTTATATATGAATGAGTAAGAGAGTCATAGACGTTGTAAGCAAAATAAAAATAAGGTTATAGACACTTTCACCACTATTAAAATAGATTTATATATACTATAACCCTATAAAAATAGGGTCATAGACAATAAGTATTTAAAATACAAATAGGAAGATAATGTGGGAGTGGGTTGGCTAGTTGCTTAAAAAAATAGGAATGACTTAGTTTATTCCTTTGACATCCACAAGCTGCAAAACAAAAAAAAGAAAAAAAAAACTTTCATCCTCACTTTCCTCTCAAGCGCAGTATCTGCATATTCAAATTAACAAGCTTTCTTCTGCCTATTCAATTATAAACACAAAAAAAAAAACAGATACCAATTGCTTCTTCAAGACATTGAAGTGATTCAAGTGCACAATTTCGTGTTACGTCTTGACGACTTGTCGAATTGCTTTCCACATCACATCTCGTCGTTGTTAAACACCTCAAATTCGATCTCGCCGAGAGACCTCTAGACGACCTCCGACAGGAAATTGAGGGTCACCAACGCCGCCCCCTACGTCATTTCGAAGGTCCCAAGCCAGACCCTGGCTTCGTTGCAAGTCGAGTCTCGGATCTCCATGGCGCCATGGCGGAGTTGGATCGAATCTCCTCGGTGTCCTTCTCGAGGAGGATAGCGAAGAAGAGGAGCGTGTGCGACTAGGTGATGCAGGCCGGTGATGCTCCTGCAGGTGACGGAGTTGTCTTTGGCGAGGAGCCAAAGCGCTCCGGCCGCCATGGCCTTGAAGGTTGTATGTGCAGAACGGTGGGATACTGGGATGAGTAACAATTGAACGGGGTACATGGGGAAGGGTACTAAAATTAAAATAGGGGTAAACTTGGCATTTTGAAAAAAATTTGGCCATTTACTGGCAAAGAAATTTTTTTAGGACATTTAGTATTTGGTCCAATGGCCTTCGTCCTTTGGACCAAATTACTTCATTCATTCTAATATGAATTTAGTAGTTAATATAAGGTTTTATGGAAAATTTGTTAGTTACTTACATCAGTTTTTCTCAAAACATACTCTTATTGTATTCTAACAACAATTTCTAGGGGTGGGCACAAATCCCGCAAATCCCGATCCCGTCCTGGTCCCGTCCCGATCCCGGTGGGATTTAGGACAAAATAGCGAATCCCGTCCCGCAAAAATTATGCGGGACGAAATGCGGGACGATCCCGGTGGGATCCCGCAAATCCCGTCCCGTCCCGCATATAATAATAATAATAATAATAATAATAATAATAATAATAATAATAATAATATTATTATTATTATTATTATTATTATTATTATTATTATTATTATTATTATAGTAATAATAAAAGTTTACAAAGAATTAGTGGGGACCCGAGAGACAATCTGGGCCCCCACTCATTTAGCAATAGAAAACCCCACCCTAGTGAAAATATGAGCTGCGTTATGAGCCTCTATATCGTGAGTCTGGGCAAATTTCTGGATCCTCCTTAGAAGGCCTATAGCGTCTGCCTCCAGTTCACCCAATGCAGAAAAAGCAAAGGGTAAGAACCCATAACCAATGGCTTTACACTTATCACGATACTTGACCCGCTTTCGACGAGCCGCCCCAACCACCACCTGTCCTGGAACAAAATCAACCATCCCAGATTGCGTCAAAGGGGATGACCCTGTCAAGTCAACACAAACATCCAACCCTTCATCCCACGCATAAAGAAGCAAGTCCGCAGGACGGAGGGGTTTCCCGTCTCCCCCACATAGGCCAATATCAATCTCTTTACCAGCTGAGATCCCAGAACGATAACAGACATTCACCAGAGTGTCACGAACATCATCATTATTATTATTATTATTATCCCTTCCCAATCCTAATGCAAATCAGTACCATGTTGTTAATCCTCATATAGCTAAACCTTTATTTAATAAGAACATCTCTCCACGAAGGGAGAGACATGGTAGGAATAATGTGTTTGCTAATATGCAGAGACGACAACAACAGGAAGAGTACTACTTCCCAAAGGACGACGACGACTTCCAAGAGGATGATCATTGGGAGCAACGTCCTAGGCGAAATGACAGAGGAGGTCGATACCACTATCGAGCACCTAGAGAGTCTGCGCAAGATGGCATAGGTAAGGTAAAGGTAAAGATCCCTCAATTTTATGGTACCACCGATCCAGATGCATATATTGATTGGGAAACTAAAATGGATCAAATCTGGAATTGTTATAATTTCTCTAGTGCTAAAAAGGTGCAACTAGCTTCCCTAGAATTTCAATGTTCTGCTTTAATTTGGTGGGATAGTCTGAATAAAGAAAGAAGAAGAGCCCTTGATGCGCCTATCGCTTCTTGGACTCAATTAAAAGCACTTATGAGAAGTAGGTTTGTTCCCCAACACTACTCTAGCGAGCTTAGACAACGCCTAGAAAACCTTAGGCAAGGTAATAAAAGTGTTGAGGAAACCTTTAATGCAAAGCAAGCTAGAAACCATGGCTAGAGCTAATGTAGTTGAAAATGATGAAGATACAAATGCTAGGTTTCTTAGAATATTGCACCCCACCTTAGCTCATGAAATTGATTACTTTTCTTATTCTACGCCTACTGAACTTTTACATTTAGCTGTGAAAGTGGAAAGGAATGCTAGATACAGGAGCCAAGGTGGTAGAATGTCGAGTGGGCAACCCCAAAGGTGGCGTCATGGCCATGTGTAGAAGCCCCAAAGGAGGTTTGATGGCGGCTCAAGGGAGAGAGCAAGCCAACCCCAAGGGAGCAGTGAAGGCCGAATGCCTCATGAGCCCATCGACAATGGCAGAGCGCCTTGGAACGGACATGAATCGTCTAGGGTATCTACTGACCCTAAAGGGAGTAATCCTAACTCTTCTACTCTTAAACATATGTACATTCCTTTCTCTATATGCCAAGGTAGTGGACATATTATGAAGGATTGCCCAAATAAGAAGACTTTCATGATTAATCACCTAGGCGAAAATGAATCTGAAAATTCTACTGGTGAAATTGTTAAGCTTGTTAATAATGATCAAGATGCTAAGTTACTTGCCTGTGATGATAATGTTTGCATTGAATCTGGGCATGATGATTCTTTGATTGATTTAAATGTTCAACCTGTCTTGTGATGATAATCAAAGAGAAGATTTATGTCATACTACATGCTTAGAAAAAGGAAAAGTTTCTAATATGATCATTGATGGAGAAAATTCTTCTACTATTACTAGCCTTGAATTAATTGAAAATTCAGCCTTGAAAAAGGATGACAACTTGCTAGCATTGTGTGGAAACTTAGGGATTAATGACCAAGCTAATGTGCATATTTGTTAGAACATCATGACATTGATATGGAATCCGAATTATGCACTCACAAAATTTCTTTGCTTGATTTTGTAGATAAAGCTAAGACAATAACCATCACGAAGTGGTCAATCCCTACAACAATCAGCCTTGAGAAGAGTTTCCATGGACATAAGGTATTCGATCCAGGAGCTAATGTGGATGCCTTTGCGGAATTAAATGCGACATTGGATTCGAGGACGAATCCTTTTCAAGAAAGGGAGATTCATGCGGGATAATCCAAGACACCTTCGGATGATGTCCTTCTCAAGAGGAAGAAGAAGGCTCCACCCTGGGAGAAGATCCAAAGGTGCAAATGGTGTTTTAGACTCGTTCAAACTTTTGACAGCTTTTCTACGTCTCTGTAAAATGGGTCGTACGGATTCAATATTGATCGGATTGAGGCGTTCCATACGTTGTCGGAACTAGGACGAAGAGATCTACAACTTTGCTGTTGAAGGTTTTTCCAGATTCGTCCTATAGCTTGGCTGAAATCCACATTCTTTGAGTTGTTGCTGGTTTTGACGAGATTTTGTCAAGTCTTGAACATTATAGTATTTCTTATTTTAGCAACTTTCTTACTTAAGTTATTTTAGGAAACTTTGGGCCTATTTTATTAATTACTTTAAGTTGTTTTAGTTTTATCTTTTCTATCACCTAGAATCGACCCAATTCAGCCCTGCGTGGCCTATATATTTCCATTCCTTCTTTGTAATTCAATAGGAACATCATGAATAGAATTTAGATCTCTCAAATTGTATGAAACACATGGAGTGTCTTGTTGATCTAACTAGAGCTGTGCTCGTAGATCACGAATTGGTATCTATCTTAGCTTGGTTTGTTTTGTGTTCATCAACTTCGCAAGACTTGGTGATCCTAGTATCCACGAGACCCCTCCTTGTGCCTCCAAGTTGTCCGCTTGGTTGTGTAGGGTTGCATAGGCGGGTTATATAGTCATTGGTATTGGTTCCTACCTTCTACGAAAGCATGAGATCTCTATCTTGTTCTATATAGATCGACTCGGTCCTTATCGGTCACGTCTTTATTGCAATTTCGAGTCTTTATTGTTTCTTTCATTTGAGTCTTGTTTCTTTGTTGAGTCTTGCTGCGTTGTTTGATTTCTTGATCGATCTTGAGCCTTTCTTGGTCGAATCTTGCTGGTCTTGTTGAGTCTTTATTCATTCTTGCTTCCGTTCTTTAGTTTCTTGTTTGTTGTCGAAGATCGGGCCATCCTACGGCTAACCCCGTATCAAAATCTCACATGCATCATTGCCCAGGAGTGAGAGATAATCACCCAAAGATAAGAATTTGTAAACAAATTCCAAAAATTGATAACGTGGGTGGAGGAGGAAGGGCCAAGACGAGTAAGCAAACCAAGAGAAGAGGAACCCTCAAAAGAGAGTTTCTCTCTCTAGGTTCCTCACTCTAACACCCTTTCTCTAAACGTTTGTTAGTTACTTATATGATTTTTCCTCAAAACATACTCTTATAGTATTCTAATATGAATTTTGTTGTTAATATAAGATTTTATTGAAAATTTGTTAGTTATTTACATCAGTTTTCCTCAAAACATACTCTTATTGTATTCTAACAACAATTTCTTTGTTAATATAAGGTTTTATTAAACATTTGTTAGTTACTTGTATGATTTTCCCTCAAAACATACTCTTATAGTATTCTATTATGAATTTAGTTGTTAATATAATGTTTTATTGAAAATTTGTTAGTTAGTTACATCGGTTTTCCTCAAAACATACTCTTATTGTATTCTAAGAACAATTTCTTTGTTAATATAAGGTTTTATTAAACATTTGTTATTTACTTATATGATTTTTCCTCAAAACATACTCTTATAGTATTCTATTATGAATTTAGTTGTTCATATAAGGTTTTATTGAAAATATGTTAGTTACATACATCGGTTTTCCTCAAAACATACTCTTATTGTATTCTAACAATAATTTATCAGTTAATATAAGGTTTTATTAAACATTTGTTAGTTATATATATGATTTTCCCCCAAAACATACTCTTATAGTATTCAAGTAAGAATTTAGTAGTTAATATAAGGTTTATTGAACATTTGTTAGTTACTTACATCAGTTTTCCTCAAAACAGACTCTTATTGTATTCTAACAACAATTTATTAGTTAATATAAGGCTTTTTATTAAACATTTGTTAGTTACTTATATGATTTTTCCTCAAAACACACTCTTATTGAACATTTGTTGGTTAATATAAGGTTTTATTTCACATTTGTTAGTTACTTACATGAGTTTTCCTCAAAACATAATCTTATTGTATTTTAACAATAATTTCTTTGTTAATATAAGGTTTTATTAAACATTTTGTTAGTTACTTGTATGATTTTTCCTCAAAACATACTCTTATAGTATTCTAATAAGAATTTAGTAGTCAGTATAATGTTTTATTGAACATTTGTAAGTTACATACATGAGTTTTCCTCAAAACTTACTCTTATTGTATTCTAACAACAATTTCTTTGTTAATATAATGTTTTATTAAACATTTGTTAGTTACTTATATGATTTTTCCTCAAAACATACTCTTATAGTATTCTAACAAGAATTTAGTAGTTAATGTAAAGTTTTATCAAACATTTGTAGTTACTTATATGAGATTTCCTTAAAACATACTCTTATAGTATTCTAATATGAATTTAGTAGTTAATATAAGGTTTTATTAAACATTTGGAATCAGGGAGATGAAAGTGGAATTAAATTGTTTCAACAATTTTCCATTCCGAAATATCTCCCGGATTGCTTCACAGGTATCCACTCCTACAATCCGCCAAGCATCCTTGTAAAATTGGCTTCCAAATCCGTTCGGGCCAAGGGATTTGTTTGAGCCAATAGACCACATTTTTTTCCTAATTTCATCATAGCTTGACAGTCGACATAGATCAGCAGCTACATCATCATCAAATTGTGCAGCAGCAGGTAGGTGGATCTGTTTTCTGGGTTCTGCAGATGATAAAAGAACAGTGAAGAAGTTCAGGATATGCTGCCTAATCTGCTCTTCAACCTTAATCTCAGTCCCAGCGTCATCCTTCATGTATAATATCGCATTTCTTGCTTGCCTCTCCTTCACACTTCGATAAAACATGGACGAGGTTTCTTCCCCCATCGTGAGCCAGTGCAATTTAGCCTTTTGTGCTGTTAGGCTCAGTAATCTCGCCATGTTCTTTCGCAGTTCAGTTTCAGCAGCTGCAATGCTGTCCTCGAGTGCACAATTTCCCTTCTCAGTTCTGATTCTCAATTGAAGCTCATGAAGAGTTCCTTTGTTCAGCTTAATTGTTGTTTGTAGTTCTGGAAATCTAGCCTTGTCCCAAGGCTTCAGGGCATCTTTGACACTCTTTAGCTTCTTAGCGAATCTGAATTGTCTTGAACCAATCACATCTTCTGTCCACGCATCCCTTACCAAAGCGTACTCATATAATATTCTAATATAAATTTAGTAGTTAAAATACAATAATATTCTAATAGTACTCATCTTTGACACTCTTTATTAAACATCTGTTATTTACTTATATGATTTTTCCTCAAAACGTACTCATAAAATATTATAATATAAATTTAGTAGTTAATATAAGGTTTTATTAACCATTTATTAGTTACTTATATGATTTTTTCTCAAAACATACTCTTATAGTATTCTAATATGAATTTAGTAGTTAATATACGGTTTTATTGAACATTTGTTAGTTACTTACATGTGTTTTCCTCAAAACATACTCTTATTCACTAGTAGAAAAAAGGGCTTTTAGCCCGGGCGTTTTTTAGATTATAGCCCGGATATAGAGCTTATGGGGTCCGGGCATCAGCTTAATGTGATAATAGGTAAAGAGCCCGGACCCCAAATCTACACGCCCGGGCTAATAGAGGTTAGTGTGATTTGGGTAAAAAATCTCACAGCTTTTATAGCCCGGATGGAAGTTTAATATCCGGGCTATTTTTCCTATCCAAAAAGCATGTAAGCAGATTATATAGCCCGGATATTGGTAGATCCGGGCTCTTTGGTCTGTTATTTTTACAGCATGCAAATTGTGTTTATTTCCCGGATTTAATACATCCGGGCTCTTTTATATATATATATATATTTTTAATTGCCATTTTTTTAGGTCCAATTCCACATGTACATTTGACATTGTTCCCGTTCACCTGTTTGTTTACAAATACAGCACATACAAACACCAACAAAATGTAACACCAACACAACGCAAGGTTGATTATCAAAAGTAAATATGTTCTCATTAACATAATCCAAACACTAGTGAAATCCAAACCATGAACATGGCACTTGATCAAGCTTAAAACTATAGTAAATATCTTGTCTCTCCCTTGCAAAGTAGAACTAATGTATATAGGCCAAGGGCCAAATGTATGCTACTAACTAAAACGAAACATAACTAGAGAGTTTAGATGCTAAAAGACACAACTGATATGCTAGACTTGTGAGTCAATCTCGGTGGGTTCTTCGTTTGACATGAATCGCAATCTTTGTGATTTAAAATCTCCTTCTCTCCTGCACAAGTCAGCAGAGATAAGCGCATCAGAAAAGCCTAATAAACCCAACTAAGGAGGCAAATCTGAGTTACAATCTTCTTACATTAATTAGGATCAAGTTCATGAAATTGCACAAAAATAATCTATAGAGATCGATTGCAATTTTGAAAATACCCTATTAAAAATGAAGGTTTTGAGGGAGGTCTAAATCCAATTACATCAGCTTGAAAGGTATATAAGCATCTTATTGTATATAGTAAGGCATTTCATCCCATTTTCTGAATCTTGCTTGCTTATAAACAAAGTAGGAAAGTGTGAAATTCATATTATATATATTCTAGTGAAACTCACATTTCACCAAACCATACAACAATAAATAAATAAATCTGAAACAACATACACAATATCAGTAGAAGTTTGTATTCATCGTCTCAGCCACCAGAACAGGAGTATTTTTTCACTTTACATGAATCTGTTTTTTATTAAAATAAATAAATAAACTTTAAATAAATACAAAAGTGTTACCCATACATAGCTGAGACGACCTGTGTGAAGGGGTTGGATACTCAGATTCGACCGTGCTACAGAAGACAGAACTCTAGGTGCAGAGGAAGGATGATCGATTATGAAACTGAAGAAACAAAGAAGAAGCTGATATCAAAGCAACAGGGGAAAGATCAAAGACTTAGCAAGAACTGAGTTTTACGATTCTGCAGGGGGATAATATTGTATTCGAACAACAATTTATTAGTTAATATAAGATTTTATTAAACATTTTTTAGTTACTTATATGAATTTTCCTTCAAACATACTCTTATAGTATTTTAATAAGAATTGAGTAGTTAATATAATGTTTTATTAAACATTTGTAGTTACTTATATGAGATTTCCTTAAAACATACTCTTATAGTATTCTAATATGAATTTAATAGTTAATATAAGGTTTTTTAAACATTTGTTAGTTACTTATGTGATTTTTCCTCAAAACATACTCTTATAGTATTCTAAGATGAATTTAGTAGTTAATATAAGGTTATATTGAACATTTTTTAGTTACTTTCATTAGTTTTCCTCAAAACATACTTTTATCGTATTCTAAAAACAATTTCTTAGTTAATATAAGGTTTTATTAAACATTTTTTAGTTACTTATATGATTTTTCCTCAAAATATAGTCTTATAGTATTCTAATAAGAATTTAGTAGTTAATATAAGGTTTTATTAAACATTTGTAGTTACTTATATGAGATTTCCTTAAAGCATACTCTTATAGTATTCTAATATGAATTTAATAGTTAATATAAGGTTTTATTAAACATTTGTTAGTTACTTATATGATTTTTCCTCAAAACGTACTCTTATAGTATTCTAATATGAATTTAGTAGTTAATATAAGGTTTTATTGAACATTTGTTAGTTACTTACATCAAATTTCCTCAAAATATACTCTTATTGTATTCTAACAATAATTTATTAGTTAATATTAGGTTTTATACAACATTTGTTAGTTCTGAACCGGTAAATATATAGATGTGGTGGTTAAACCAAATTTACAAAAGAGCATGACCAAACAAGGGGTCATGCTAGAAAACAGAAACCAAAAGTCCTACCCAAAAGTGTGATGTTGGTCTTAGTATACCAACCCAAAAAATCTCCCAGCTGGTACCCCAGCAGAGACAAGCTACTCTACTGTACTGTTACAGACGCTCCTACCCTCTACCCCTCTATACAGTCAATCCCAACTAATGTCTCTCACACCCTACGGAGACCAAGTCCCTGGACAATGGCCTTGCTCTTCCATCTAGCTGAAATTCTCGTTCTGCAGCTTGCTACAATTGTTTCTGCACATTCAATCAGTCTGAACTCTTCTTGTCTGAATTTAACTCCATTCCCCCCCTTCCATGTGAAGTACACCAGAGCCTCAAACGCCAGCAACTTTGCTTGGTAAAGCTGCGACTTCTGTATTTTGTCTGTCACACCAGCAAACCAAGAGAGCCAATTCCCGATGGAGTTGAATCTACAGTAGATTCCAATCCAATCGAAAACAATATTCTAAACTTCCTAGGTTGCAGGGCAGCTGAACCAAAGATGATCTTCTGTTTCTGCAGTATCTCCGCAGAGGACACATTTGTTAGTTACTTATATGAATTTTCCTTAAAACATACTCATATAGTATTCTAATATAAATTTGTTAGTAGTTAATATAAGGTTTTATTAAACATTTGTTATTTAGCTATAAGATGTTTCCTCTAAACAAACTCATATAGTATTCTAATATAAATTTAATAGTTAATATAAAGTTTTATTAACCATTTGTTAGTTAATTATATGATTTTTCCTCAAAACATACTCTTATAGTATTCTAATAAGAATTTAGTAGTTAATATAAGGTATTATTGAACATTTGTTAGTTACTTAAATGAGTTTTCATCAAAACATACTCTTATTGTATTCTAACAACAATTTCTTAGTTAATATAAGGTATTATTAAACATTTGTTAGTTACATATATGATTTTTCCTCAAAACATACTCTTATAGTATTTTAATACGAAATTAGTAGTTAATATAAGGTTTTATTGAGCATTTGTTATTTAATTACATGAGTTTTCCGCAAAACATACTTCTATCGTATTCTAACAACAACTTCTTAGTTAATATAAGGTTTTATGAAACATTTGTTAGTTACTTATATGATTTTTCCTCAAAATATACTCTTATAGTATTCTAATAAGAATTTAGTAGTTAATATAAGGTTTTGTTGAAAATTTTTTAGTTCTGAATAGGTAAATATATAGCTGGGGCGGTTTAAAACTACCAAAACACGAGTTACAAAAGTTGTAAGATCAAACCATGGGTCTTACGTAAGAGGGTGTATACCCAAAAACCCCCCCTATGCCCACCAAAGAACAATTATGATAGCTCAAAAGAGTCACAACCTAACCAAAATCCCACCAAATGTAACCACTATCACAAACAGAACCTAATTACCCAAAACCATCCTCACTACATATAAGTAAAATCTGACTCCTACTATCTCCCCCGCCGATCCAGCCTTTCCATGTTAGCCTTATCTCCGCATAGCATGGAAAACCTGGATCGACATCTTGCTATAATCGACGCAGCACAGTGCATGATATTAAAAGGTTCATTACAAAATAAGGCTCTGTTTCGAGCAGCCCATGTGAAGTAAATGGTAGCTTGCAGCGCCATGAGCTTTAGCTGGAACATCCTTGACTTTTGTATATTTGGTGGTTCACGAGCAAACCAGTGAAGCCACTCCCCAATAGTATCAAATCGGACAACAATCCCTACCCAAGAGAATACCACCTGATGTACTGCTGAGATCGTGGGACAACCAAACCATAGATGGTCCTCGCTCTCCTCTTCCCCACAACAAAGCGAGCGGACTGCAACATCAGCAGGCATCCAGTGTTTGAGTCTTTGACCTGTCTGCAGCCGTTTGTTGACAGCCAACCAAGTGATAAAAACCCATTTTCTGTTCTGCAGTTTTCCCCAGAGCAATCCTCCCCAATCTACCTCTTGCCCTTTCGTTCGGAATAAATTATATAGTTTAGAGCAAGAAAGTTTATCACTTGGATCAAGCAAGGTGCTGAGCTCATATGCATCGAGGCCCTCTTCAACAAGGGAAGCCGACAACAGTTTTCCTCAAAACATACTCTTATTATATTCTAACAACGATTTCTTAGTTAATATAAGGATTTATTAAAAATTTGTTAGTTACATATATAATTTTTCCTCAAAACATATGCTTATAGTATTCTAATAAGAATTTAGTAGTTAATATAGGGTTTTATTTAACATTTGTTAGTTACTTACATCAGTTTCCTCAAAACATACTCTTATTGTATTCTAACAACAATTTCTTTGTTAATATAAGGCTTTATTAAACATTTGTTCGTTACTTATATGATTTTTCATCAAAACATACTCGTATAGTATTCTAATATGAATTTAGTAGTTAATATAAGGTTTTATTAAACATTTGTTAGTTACTTATATGAATTTTTGTCAAAACATACTCTTATAGTATTCTAAAATGAATTTAGTAGTTAATATAAGGTTTTATTGAACATTTGTTAGTTACTTACATCAGTTTTCCTCAAAACATACTCTTATTGTATTCTTACAACAATTTATTAGTTGATATAAGCTTTTATTAAACATTTGTTAGTTACATATATGAATTTTACTTAAAACATACTCCTATAGTATTCTAATAAGAATTTAGTAGTTAATATAAAGTTTTATTAAACATTTGTTGTAACTTATATTAGATTTCCTTAAAACATACTCTTATAGTATTCTAATAAGAATTTAGTAGTTAATAAAAGGTTTTATTGAAAATTTGTTAGTAACTTTCATCAGTTTTCCTCAAAACATACTCTTATTGTATTCTAACAACAAATTATTAGTTAATATAAGGTTTTATTAAACATTTATTAGTTACTTATATGATTTTTCCTCAAAACATACTCTTATAGTATTCTAATAAGAATTTAGTAGTCAGCATAATGTTTTATTAAACATTTGTAAGTTACTTACATGAGTTTTACTCAAAACTTACTCTTATTGTATTCTAACAACAATTTCTTTGTTAATATAATGTTTTATTAAACATTTGTTAGTTCTGAATAGGTAAATATATTGCTGTGGTGGAAACACCAGGGTACAAAATGTAAGACCAAACAAAGGGTCTTACGTAAGAAGGGAGACAAAAAACTATACCAAACCCCTTCTATACCGCTACCAAGTAATCCCCTATCTTTGCACATCATACTACATCTAAACCCATCACACTCACCCCAACCACATCTCCACCCCACCATCTACGTACTACTACCACAAAAGAGCACAAGCAAAAACAGTCACCAAAAAAGCCCCTAGTTTCCGCCTCTTCGATCCAGTCTACCCATGGGCTTAGCATTCTTCCTCATGGAGAGACGGGATCGAAAGCAGGCTATAACATGTGCAACACACCTAGAAATATCGAACGGTTTTTGGTTAAATACAAGTCTGTTTCTAGCTAAACAAGTGAAGTAAATTAAAGCTTGAAAACTAAAGAGTTTCATTTGGTAGATTTCCTTTTTCCTTGTTTTCTTTGTCTCTCGAGCAAACCATTTGAGCCATTCTTCAATTGAGTCAAACCGGCATCCTATCCCACTCCATCTGAATACGATACTCTGTACCTCTTGGATGACGGGGCAGCTGAACCATATGTGATCAGCTATTTCCTCAGCACTCCTACATATCGCACAAGTAGCCGCCTCCTCACCTAACCAATTCTTGGTTACACTTCCCATCAGAACCCTCTTTTTAGCAGCTAACCAAGTGATGAAGGCCCATTTTCGGTTTTGAGGTCGCTCCCAGATCACACTCCCCCATTCAACTGTGTTACCTCTGTGCCAGAGGATGTCATACATCTTGGCTGATGAGAAACGACCACTTTCATTTAGAACATTGTCCAGCGTTGGGACATGTTCAGCGTCAGCTAGCAACATGGTTCGGAGCTCATCTTTTACTTGCAAAATCGCTTTCCATAGCCACGTATCGTCCACTTTAGCCGAAACATTTTTTAGTTACTTATATGATTTTTCCTCAAAACATACTCTTATAGTATTCTAAGAAGAATTAAGTAGTTAATGTATAGTTTTATCAAACATTTGTAGTTACTAATATGAGATTTCCTTAAAACATACTCTTATAGTATTCTAGTATGAATTTAGTAGTCAATATAAGGTTTTATTAAACATTTGTTAGTTACTTACATCAGTTTTCGTCAAGACATACTCTTATTGTATTCTAAAATCAATTTATTAGTTAATATAAGGCTTTATTAAACATTTGTTAGTTACTTGTATGATTTTTCCTCAAAACATGCTCTTATAGTATTCTAAAAAGAATTTAGTAGTTAATATAAGGTTTTATTGAACATTTATTAGTTACATACATGAGTTTTCCTGAAAACATACTTTTATCGTATTCTAACAACAATTCCTTGGTTAATATAAGGTTTTATTAACAGTTTTTAGTTACTTATATGATTTTTCCTCAAAACATAGTCTTATATTATTCTAATAAGAATTTAGTAGTTCATATAAGATTTTATTAAACATTTGTTATTTACTTATCAGATTTTTCCTCAAAACATGCTCATATATTATTCTAATATAAATTTAGTAGTTAATATAAGGTTTTATTAACCATTTCTTAGTTACTTATATGATTTTTTCTCAAAACATACTCTTATAGTATTCTAATATGAATTGAGTAGTTAATATAAGGTTTTATTGAACATTTGTTAGTTACTTACAATAGTTTTCCTCAAAACATACTCTTATTTTATTCTAACAACAATTTATTAGTTAATATAAGGTTTTATTAAACATTTGTAAGTTACTTATATTAATTTTCCTTAAAACATACTCTTATATATAGTATTCTAATAAGAATTTAGTATTTAATATAATGTTTTATTAAACATTTGTAGTTACTTATATGAGATTTCCTTAAAACATACACTTATAGTATTCTAATATGAAGTTAGTAGTTAATATAAGGTTTTTTTAAACATTTGTTAGTTACTTATGTGATTTTTCCTCAAAACATACTCTTATAGTATTCTAATATGAATTTAGTAGTTAATATAAGGTTTTGTTGAACATTTATTAGTTAATTACACGAGTTTTCCTCAAAACATACTTTTATCGTATTCTAAAAACAATATCTTAGTTAATATAAGGTTATATTAAACATTTGTTAGTTACTTATATGATTTTTCCACAAAACATACTCTTATAGTATTCTAATAAGAATTTAGTAGTTAATATAGGGTTTTATTTAACATTTGTTAGTTACTTACATCAGTTTCCTCAAAACATACTCTTATTGCATTCTAACAACAATTTCTTTGTTAATATAAGATTTTATTAAACATTTTTCATTACTTATATGATTTTTCATCAAAACATACTATTATTGTATTCTAATATGAATTTAGTAGTTAATATAAGGTTTTATTAAACATTTGTTCGTTACTTATATGATTTTTCCTCATAACATACTCTTATAGTACTCTAATATGATTTTAGTAGTTAATATAAGGTTTTATTGAACATTTGTTAGTTACTTTTATCAGTTTTCCACAAAACATACTCTTATTGTATTCTAACAACAAATTATTATTTAATATAGGGTTTTATTGAACATTTGTTAGTTACTTATATGATTTTTCCTCAAAACATAATCTTATAGTATTCTAATATGAATTTAGTTGTTAATATAAGGTTTTATTGAAAATTTGTTAGTTACTTACATCAGTTTTCCTCAAAACATACTCTAATTGTATTCTAACAACAATTTGTTAGTTAATATAAGGATTTATTAAACATTTGTTAGTTACTTATATGAATTTTCTTTAAAACATACTCATATAGTATTCTAATAAGAATTTAGTAGTTAATATAAAGTTTTATTGAACATTTGTTAGTTACTTTCATCAGTTTTCCTCAAAACATACTCTTATAGTACTCTAATAAGAATTTAGTAGTTAATATAAGGTTTATTGAACATTTGTAAGTTACTTACATGAGTTATTGATGCGGGACAGTCCAAAACACCTTCGGATGATGTCCTTCTCAAGAGAAAAAAGAAGGCTCCACCTTGGGAGGAGATCCAACTGTTCAAATCACGTTTTAGACTCTCGTTCCGAAGTTTGACAGCTTTTCGACGTCTCAGTAAAATGAGTCGTATGGATTCTATTGTTATCGGATCGAGGCGTGCCATACCTTGTTGGAACGAGGACGAAGAGATCTACAACTTTGCTGTTGAAGGTGTTTCCAGATTCGACATGGAGCTTGGCCGAAAATCACATTCTTTGCAAACTGTCACTGTTTTGACGGGAATAAATAACCTTCTTTTGTTATTTTTAGTAACCTTCTTTATTTCAGTTATTTTAAGAAACTTTAGAGGTTATGTTTAATAATTCATTTATTTCTTTTATTTAGTTAAATCGGCCCATCAGGCCTATGTTATGGCTATATAAGCCGAACACCTACCTTTGTAATTCAGTAGGAACATTATGAATAGAATTTAGATCTCTCAAATTGTGTGAAACACATGGAGTGTCTTGTTGATCTAACTAGAGCTGTGCTCGTTGATCACGAATTGGTATCTATCTCAGCTTGGTTTGCTTTGTGTTCATAATTTTCGCAAGACTTGGTGATTCTAGTACCCACGAGCCCCCTCCTTGTGCCTCAAAGTTGTCCGCTTGGTTGTGTAGGGTTGTAGAGGCGGGTTATGTAGTCATTGGTATTGGTTCCTACCTTCTACGGAAGTCTGGGGTCTCTATCTTGTTCTATACAGATCGACTCTGTCCATATCAGGTCGTGTCTTTTCATTCTTTACCTTAAATTTCGAGTCTTTCCTTTTGTTATTGTTGCGTCGTGTCTTTCTTGGATGTTCTTGATTGATCTTGATCGACTTCTTGCTTTCTTGTTCAGTTTCTTGCTTGTTGTCGAAGATCGGACCACCCTGCGGCTAACCCCGTATCAAATTTGTATCAGAGCTTTGGTTTCCGACTTCAAGATTGACTCTTTTTTTTTTCTAAACACGAAAATAGAGTCTTTTCTTTGTTTGGTTATTTACTTCTTGCATTCTTTATTGATTATTGCACTAATCTTGAGTTTGTGATTGTTTGTGGTTGCATAGCCTAAACACAAAGCCTAGCCGAGACCGTGGAGTCGACCAAAGTGGTGCGCAATCCTCTTTGTGTAGCACCTAAGCCGGCGGCAATAGCCTTGTCCCCATAGTCATAGCTTGGTCGACTACATAAACACAAGAAACCCTAGTTTGTTGCTTTGTTCTATCTTTGGAACTTTTATTTATCTTATATCTATTCCATTTATCTATAGCCTATTTAAATTCAGATTTTATTTGGTGGAATTAATCCAATTATATCTAACAAATATATCTATAGGCATAAGATATATCCACTTTCCTATTTTATCCAAAGACTGTCTATTTATTTATCTTTAGGGCTGAATTTGTTATCTTTTATCACCTTCCATCAGAATTTTCGAGTCCTTGTTAGTATTTTGAGTCTTTTCTTGCATTAGGTATAAAAAAAAATCAGTTTCAAAAAAAAAAAAAAAATAGATTGAACTTGGACCTAGGATGATAAAATTCACTAGGGGCAAAAGTAAGTAAAAAAAAAAGTGTTTGTTTGATCTAGTGCAAGAAAGCTCCAAGGACCAAAATTGGTGATTTTTTACAGCCCTTATTCGACAGCCCTATATCCCAAACACAAACCTCCACAAAATTGAAACCCTACCCTGCAACTACAACATCCTAACTTAAGGTTTTCAATCAAAAGAGGTAAATTTCCAACTTTCCTTGTTTCTTCCATTGTTGATCACTTTTCTCTTCTGGTCGAGTGCCTTTTGTGTTGGTCGAGTGCCGTTTGTACTGGTCGAGTGCCGCTCAAGTGCCGCTCGAGTGCCAGGTTCTTTCAAGGTCTTTTGGTCGATTTCGGCCTTGTTGTCCAGCAGCCTTTTATCGAGTACGCTTGAGTCGTGTTTCATTTATTTTCTCATATACTTTCATTGTTAAGTTCTTTGCTTGGTTGTTGATTTGCCCAAAGCGGATTGCCCTAACAAGCGTGACATACCAATTGGAGAGGGAGTGTGAGCGAAACACATTGTAAGGTTGTTTATATTTTTCTAACTTTACATATTTCTTTGTTTGTTGTTTTGTGATGGCTAATATGGAGGGACGAGGGAAAGGACGATGGCAACAAGAAGAGTACTACTTCTCAGAGGACGACGACGACTTCCAAGAGGATGATTATTGGGAGCAACGTCATAGACAAAATGATAGAGGAGGTCAATACCACTATCGACCACCTAGAGAGCCTGCGCAAGATGTCATAGGTAATGTAAAGGTAAAGATCCCTCAATTTTATGGTACCACCGATCCAGATGCATATATTGATTGGGAAACTAAAATGGATCGAATATGGATTTGTCATAACTTCTCTGAACATAAAAAGGTGCAACTAGCTTCCCTAGAATTTCAAGGTTTTACATTAATCTGGTGGGATAATCTAGTTAAGGAAAGAAGAAGATCCCTTGATGCACCTGTTGCTTCTTGGATTCAATTAAAAGCACTTATGAGAAGTAGGTTTGCTCCTCCACATTATGCTAGCGAGCTTAGACAACGATTAGAAAATCTTAAGCAAGGTAGCAAAACTGTTGAGGAAACCTTTTATGCAATGCAAGAAACCATGGTTAGAGCTAATGTAGTTGAACCCTATGAAGATACTAACGCTAGGTTTCTTAGAATATTGCACCCCGCCTTAGCTCATGAAATTTATTACTTTCCTTATTCTACGCCTACTGAACTTTTACATTTAGCTATGAAAGTGGAAAGGAATGCTAGATACAGGAGCCAAGGTGGTAGAATGTCGAGTGGGCAACCCCAAAGGTGGCACCAAGGCCATGTGCAGCAGCCCCAAAGGAGGTTTGATGGCGGCTCAAGGGAGAGAGTAAGCCAACCCCAAGGGAGGAGTAAAGGCCGAATGCCTCATGAGCCCATCGACAATGGCAGAGCGCCTTGGAACGGACATGAATTGTCTAGGGTATCTACTGGCCCTAAAGGGAGTAATCCTAACTCTTCTACTTTTGAACATATGTACATTCCTTGCTTTATATGTCAAGGTAGTGGACATGTTATGAAGGATTGCCCAAATAAGAAGTCTGTCATGACTAACCACCTAGACAAAAATTAATTTGAAAATTCTAGTGATAAACATGATGAGCATGTTCATAATGATCAAGATCTTAATTTACTTGCCTATGATCATAGTGATTGCATTGAATATGAGCATAATGATTCTTTGATTGTTAGTAAAGTTTCAAGTGTTCCACCTATACGTTGTGCTGATAGTCAAAGCAAAGATTTGTGCCAAACTAAATGTTTAGAAGAAGGCATAGTTTCTAATATGATCATTGATGGTGAGAATTGTTCTACTATTGCTAGCCTTGAATTGACTGAAATTCCAGTCTTGAAAAAGGAAGAAAATTTGCTAGCATTGGATGGAAACTTAGAGATTAATGACCAAGCTAAAGTGCATATTAAGTTAGATCATCATGACATTGATATGGAATCTGAATTATGCACTCATAAAGTTTCTTTTCTTGATTTTGTAGATGAAGATGAGACAATAACCATCGAGGAGTGGTCAATCTCTACAACAATCGTTCTTGAGATGAGCTTCCATGGACATGAGGTTTTCGATCCAGGAGTTTGTCTGGATGCATTTGTGGAATCATATGCGACCTTGGATTCGAGGACGAATCCTTTTCAAGAAAGGGAGATTGATGCGGGACAATCCAAAACACCTTCGGATGATGTCCTTCTCAAGAGAAAGAAGAATACTCCACCTTGGGAGGAGATCCAAATGTGCAAATCACGTTTTAGACTCTCGTTCAGAAGTTTGACAGCTTTTCGACGTCTCAGTAAAATGAGTCGTATGGATTCTATATTTATCGGATAGAGACATGCCATACCGTGTTGGAACGAGGACGAAGAGATCTACAAATTTGTAGTTGAAGGTTTTTCCATATTCGACATGGAGCTTGGCCGAAAATCACATGCTTTGCAAACTGTCACTGTTTTGACGTGAATAAATAACCTTCTTTTGTTATTTTTAGTAACCTTCTTTATTTCAGTTATTTTAGGAAACTTTAGAGGTTATGTTTAATAATTCATTTATTTCTTTTATTTAGTTAAATCGGCCCATCAGGCCTATGTTATGGCTATATAAGCCGAACACCTACCTTTGTAATTCAGTAGGAACATTATGAATAGAATTTAGATCTCTCAAATTGTGTGAAACACATGGAGTGTCTTGTTGATCTAACTAGAGTTGTGCTCGTTGATCACGAATTGGTATCTATCTCAGCTTGGTTTGCTTTGTGTTCATCAACTTCGCAAGACTTGGTGATCCTAGTACCCACGAGCCCCCTCCTTGTGCCTCCAAGTTGTCCGCTTGGTTGTGTAGGGTTGTAGAGGCGGGTTATGTAGTCATTGGTATTGGTTCCTATCTTCTACGGAAGTCTGGGGTCTCTATCTTGTTCTATACAAATCGACTCAGTCCATATCATGTCGTGTCTTTTCATTCTTTACCTTAAATTTCGAGTCTTTCCTTTTGTTATTGCTGCGTCGTGTCTTTTTTGGCTGTTCTTGATTGATCTTGATCGAGTTCTTGCTTTCTTGTTCACTTTCTTGCTTGTTGTCGAAGATCGGACCACCCTGCGGCTAACCCCGTATCAGTTTTCCTCAAAACATACTCTTATTGTATTCTAACAACAATTTCTTTGTTAATATATGGTTTTATTAAACATTTGCTAGTTACTTATATGATTTTTCCTAAAAACATACTCATATAGTATTTTAATAAGAATTCCGTAGTTAATGTAAAGTTTTATTAAACATTTGTAGTTAGTTATATGAGATTTCCTTAAAACGTACTCTTATAGTATTCTAATATGAATTTAGTAGTTAATATAAGGTTTTATTAAATATTTGTTATTAATTACATCAGTTTTCCTCAAAACATACTCCTATTGTATTCTAAAATAAATATATTGGTTAATATAAGGTTTTATTAAACATTTTTTAGTTACTTGTATGATTTTCCTCAAAACATACTTTTATAGTATTCTAATAAGAATTTAGTAGTTTATATAAGGTTTTATTGAACATTTGTTAGTTACATACATGAGTTTTCCTCAAAACATACTTTTATCGTATTCTAACAACAATTTCTTAGTTAATATAAAGTTTTATTAAACATTTTTTAGTTACTTATATGATTTTTCCTCAAAACATAGTCTTATAGTATTCTAATAAGAATTTAGTAGTTAATATAAGGTTTTATTAAACATTTGTTATTTAGCTATATGATTTTTCCTCAAAACAAACTCATATAGTATTCTAATATAAATTTACTAGTTAATATAAGGTTTTATTAACCATTTGTTAGTTAATTATATGATTTTTCCTCAAAACATACTCTTATAGTATTTCAATAAGAATTTAGTAGTTAATATAAGATTTTATTGAACATTTGTTAGTTACTTAAATGAGTTTTCCTCAAAACATACTCTTATTGTATTCTAACAACAATTTCTTAGTTAATATAAGGTTTTATTAAACATTTGATAGTTACATATATGATTTTTCCTAAAAACATACTCTTATAGTATTCTAATACGAAATTAGTAGTTAATATAAGGTTTTATTAACCATTTGTTAGTTAATTATATGATTTTTCCTCAAAACATACCCTTATAGTATTCTAATAAGAATTTAGTAGTTAATATAGGGTTTTGTTTAACATTTGTTAGTTACTTACATCAGTTTCCTCAAAACATACTCTTATTGTATTCTAACAACAATTTCTTTGTTAATATAAGGTTTTATTAAATATTTGCTCGTTACTTATATGATTTTTCATCAATAGTATTCTAATATGAATTTAGTAGTTAATATAAGGCTTTATTAAACATTTGTTCGTTACTTATATGATTTTTCCTCAAAACATACTCTTATAGTATTCTAATAAGAATTTAGTAGTTAATATAAAGTTTTATTAAACATTTGTAGTTACTTATATGAGATTTCCTTAAAGCATACTCTTATTGTATTCTAATATGAATTTAGTAGTTAATATAAGGTTTTATTAAACATTTGTTAGTTACGTATATGATTTTTTGTCAAAACATACTCTTATAGTATTCTAAAATGAATTTAGTAGTTAATATAAGGTTTTATTGAACATTTGTTAGTTACTTACATCAGTTTTCCTCAAAACATACTCTTATTGTATTCTTACAACAATTTATTAGTTGATATAAGCTTTTATTAAACATTTGTTAGTTACTTATATGAATTTTACTTAAAACATACTCTTATAGTATTCTAATAAGAATTTAGTAGTTAATATAAAGTTTTATTAAACATTTGTAGTAACTTATATTAGATTTCCTTAAAACATACTCTTATATTATTCTAATATGAATTTAGTAGTTAATATAAGGTTTTATTGAAAATTTGTTACTAACTTTCATCAGTTTTCCTCAAAACATACTCTTATTGTATTCTAACAACAAATTATTAGTTAATATAAGGTTTTATTAAACATTTATTAGTTACTTATATGATTTTTCCTCAAAACATACTCTTATAGTATTCTAATAAGAATTTAGTAGTCAGTATAATGTTTTATTAAACATTTGTATGTTCTGAATAGGTAAATATATAGCTATGGTTGTAAAAACCAATTTACAAAAGAGCAAGACCAAACAAAGGGTCTTGCGAAATAAGGCTGGCTACAACAAAAACCAAAATGCCCCTTCTATACCCACCATATCCAATCCCCTCACAAAAAACACCAATCTGCCAATGTTTCAATCTCAACGACTCGCCCCCAACCAACCAAACTATCTACCCATACCAATCTAGACCAATCAAACAAGCTAGCTATGGGTGTGCCGAATCAACCTATCCACATACTTAGAATTCCTGGCCATGGATAGGCGGGTTCAGCAACTTGCAATAATCAAATTAGCAAAATTAGTTATGATGCGGGACCATCTTCTACAGCTCCAGACACACCCATCATTCTTGGAGAAGGACCAATGACTCACGTTAGAGCTAAGAAGCTTCAGAGAGACTCATTCCTATTAGTCACTTATGCTTTGTTCTCGAGCAAGGTTCAACTCCCCGAGCCTACATTGAAGACATAGATGTGCATGGGAGCACAAACGGAGGCTGAGCCACCTTAGAAGAGCTTGGGCCGAAATATTCTAAGTGTTAAAGCTTATTTTCAGCTTAAGACTTCTATTGGGCTGAATTGGGCTTTTTCTATTTATTATTTTTAAAGACCTTATTTACTTATGTCTTTAGGTGTTATTTAATTAGGCCCATTAGTAATTAGTTTTTATCTTATTCTATCTAGTAGAATCGGCCCGAACAACCTCTTAAGGCCTTTATATTGCCGATTCATCCTTGAGGAACAATTGGAACTTTGATAATAGAAATCTCTCATATGAGTTTAAACACACTAGTGTTTGTTGATTCAACTAGAGCTGTGCTCGTTGGTCATTGATTGATAATCTCAGCTTGGTTTGCTTTGTCGTTCATCAACTTCGCAAGACTTGGTGAATCTAGTATCCACAAGCCTCCTCCTTGTGCCTTCAAGTTGTCCGCTTGATTGTGTAGGGTTGCAGAGGCGGGTTGTGTAGTCATTGTTATTGGTTCATACCTTCTACGGAAGCCTGGGGTCTCTATCTTGTTCTATACAGATCGACTCAGTCCATATCAGGTCGTGTCTTTCAATTATTGTTATTCAATTTCGAGTCTTTCTTTGTTTCTTGCTGCGTTCTTGAGATGCTTGATCAATCTTGATTGTTTCTTGAATCAAATCTTGTTGTTCTTGTTAAGTCCTGAATCGTGTCCTTTGTTTCTTGATCAGTTCTTGCTTGTTGTCGAAGATCGGACCATCACATGGCTAACCCCGTATCAAATTGGTATTAGAGCTTTGGTTTCCGACATCAAGATTGAGTCTTTTCTTTCCATAAACACAAAAACCCATAAAAAAGAGTCCTTTTCTTGTTTTGGTTTTTACTTCTTGTTCTTTATTTGATTATTGCACTAATCTTTTTGTTTGTGATTGTTTGTGGTTGCATAGCCTAAACACAAAGCCTAGCCGAGACCGTGGATTCGACCAAGTGGTGCGCACATACCCTTTGTGATTACCCATAGCCGACGGCATCATTGTCCCCATAGCCTTGCTTGGCCGACATCACATACCACAAAAGATAAAACCCTAGTTTGTTGCTTTGTTCTATCTTTGGAACTTTTTATCTATCTTTTATCTATTTTCTTTATCTATTGCCTATTTTAAATTCTGATTTTTGGTAGATAAAATTCATTATATCTATCATATATCATAAAGGCACAAGATAGATCCTATTACCTAAAATAGTCATTCTATCTATATCTTTGCATTAGGGCTGAATTTTGTTATCCTTTCACCACTACCATCAAATTTTCGAATCCTATACCTTATATTAAGTCTTTTCTTGCATTAGTTTCAGATTAAAAAAAAAACAGTAGAGAAATCAGTCCGAAAATTACAAAAAAAAAAGAGAGAAAGTGTTTGTTAGTTGTTGTTGATCTAGTGCAAGAAAGCTCCCAAGGACCAACGGGTGAACCCTTATCTCAGCCCTGACACACATAAATCTCTACCAATGACCTCTTGCTCTAGCGGTAAGGGTGAGGTATCCCAAAGGAGAGGTCTCGGGTTCGAATCTCACTTGGTGCATTTAGGCCATATTAATTCCCACAAGCACGTACGACCAAGCGGTGTATACTAATCCGTAGGGCCAAGCCGATGTGGTGAAGTGGTTCGTGTGCAGGTAGGTGAGGTTACGATCGGTGATCGCACTTTGCGTAAGTGGTACTGAGCCTCCTCAAAAAGCCCCGCAAGGGGTTTCTGGGGTATGGGGCCGTGAAGCGGAGGGGTCAGTCACTATAAAAAGTTTACCCTACCAAAGTTTAAAAACTAGAAGCGATGAAGGCGCGTTTTGTTGAGAGTGTTTGTCCGTAAAAGTGAGATTTTGTGGGAGGTGTTTCCGTTCAGGTGGCGGCTTGCCGTCAGCGCCTGCCGAGGAACGAGGAGCTGAGGATCGGGATGACTAGGGTAAACACACCAGGGTCTGGGAGAGTGAAAATCTTACTACCAAGGAGAGGAATTCCGAATCGGGAGGGGTTTTTACGGAAACCTAGGGTTTCTGGGGAAAATGGAGAAGATAAGGGTGGCCAGGCCACGACGGCGCCAGCTGGGAACAGTGCTCGAGCGCCCGAAGGTACTGGGCGGATTGCAGATGCAGTCCGACGATACTTCGATAGGAAAGGGCAAACGACTGAAACAGATATGAAGGTGGAAGAGGGGAAAACCTTCGCGAGCTTGTTCAGTACGAACAGAAATCTCCTTCAAGCGGGGAAACTCAGCTACCATCCGGAGATTGAGAAGGGGAAAGTCGTTTTTACAAGGGCAGAAATCCAGGAAGCAAAGCGAGAGTGGGAGGCGACTCTAGTCGGGGTTATCCTTGGGATTAATCCCCATCTGCAGATGATAAGGGAGGTTGCTAGTAAAAAATGGCAGACAGAGTCACCACGGATACTGATGAAGGAAAATGGAGTTTTCTTACTTCGGTTTAGGAATAAAGAGGACATGAATTGGGTTATCGAGAAGGGTCCATGGGCATTTGAGGATACAAGACCCATCCTGCTAAAGCAATGGCACCCTGGTATGCCTATTACCTGGGAAATTTTTGATAGGGTACCATTGTGGGTCTGTTTGCCTAATCTGGATCCACTCCTATTTAATACTGATCTGCTCAGCAAGATTGGGAGCCCTATAGGGCGACCTGCATGTGTGGATAGCTGCACAACAAGGAGAAGCCGAATTTCATATGCTAGAATGCTTGTAGAGGTTACCCCGGAGGAATCCAAGAGAACTGAGCTGATTATAGCGGATGACCAAGGAGCCAGCAGGAGGCAGGAAATCAGGTTTGAATGGCTCCCCTGGGCGTGCTCGATGTGTAAGAAATTTGGGCATGATGACAGGCACTGCAGTGAAAAGCGTCTAGAGAAAGATAAACAGAAGGGGAATACAGATAGCAGAGTTAAAATTAGAGAACCTCAACTGCAATGGAAGCAAAAAGATAAATCTGGAGAGAGCAAAAGTGGAGATACAAGCTCAACATCGAAGGAAAATAGAATTGAACACCCACAGATGGATGACAGGAAAGGAAAAAATATAATACAGGAAGGGCAAGAGGAGAGATCTGACAGTGAGAAGCTGTATACGCCTATTCAAAGAAACAATGGGAGTAAAGCCAATACGATGGGAGGACATGAAAGGGGATGGTCATATGTGAATTCCAAAGGTGCATCAAAGCAAGGTTACAGGAAAAAGGGGCAAACAGATGATTTTTAAATTCATACCGGTAACAGATTTGAACAAGGGGGAGAACAGCCAGGCAAGAGTAGAACATCTGAGTAGAAGCTTAGCATTAATGATAGCAGTCCGGGTGGTAGCAGCCTGAATCAGGATGCTAAATGACGAGTCTAAAGATCGGAGCCTGGAACGTCAGAGGCTTTAACGACTCTAGCAAGCACCATATGGTGAATAATTTTATACATAGCAATACTATAAGTACATTAGCTGTTCTGGAGACTAAGATGACAGTAAAGGGTGAAAAGGAAGTGCTGAAGACTATGCCCCGGGACTGGAAGAATGTGGTTAACAGGATTAATACAGCAAAAGGTCGTATGTGGTTGTGGTGGGATCCCTGGGCAATTAATGTCAGTATTTTGATAATTGAACCACAACTTATACACTGTCAGATAGCCAGTATGGATGGTAGTTTCCAGTTTGTTGTTACGTTTGTTTATGCGCAAAATGCAAAAGCCCAGCGTCGAGAGTGTTGGGATTCTCTGAAACAGCTGAACATTGGGAATTCTATCCCTTGGCTAGTGATAGGGGATTTTAACTGTATCTATGAAATGAGTGATCGTTGGCCACAAGTGGATGTACCCACATACGACTTCTCTGAGATTCGTAGAATGATGGAAGAATGTGATATAGCTGATCTGGCATATACAGGATGTCGACTAACTTGGAATAACAGTCAGGTTGGTGCTGGAAGAATTGAAAGAAAAATCGACAGAGCTTTAGTAAATGAAAAATGGAGGGATCTGTTGCCTTTTACAAAAGCTTCATTTGATATGCCCCTTTTATCCGATCACTCACCCGTGGTGGTAACCATCAGAGAGGAACAGAGACAGAAGGGTTACCCCTTTCGATTTAAAAATTTCTGGTGTACAGAAGCCGATTTCCATCATATTTTAACAGGGGTGTGGAGGCAGTATTATAGGGGGAGTCGACAGTACATCCTAAGGCAAAAATTCCAGGCTTTGAAAGAAATCTTAAATGGGTGGGACAGAAGACAATTTGCCAAGATTTGACAGGATCTGGATAATGATACAAAGAGCCTTTGAGATGCTCAGCTGAGACTGCAGACAGATAGAACCCGAGAAGAACTGCAACAACGTGCAAAAGTCTTGCAGAGGAAAGTAAGGGAGAATATGCAAAGACTGAAATGCTTGTCTACCCAACAGGCGAAGCTGCACTGGTTAACTCAAGGCGAGGAGACATCGAGCATGTTTTATCGCCATCTAAAGGTACGAAGGGGTACTAACTCGATTATGTTCATGATGGATGAGCAAGGCAGAAAAGTTGAAGATCCAAGTGAACTAGCTACGCTTATAGTGGGGTTCTATAAAAAGCTACTGGGATCACCGTCAGCCAGAGATGACAGTTTTATATTCCCAGTTGGGCGATTATTGTTATCAAGTGAAGTGGATGGGATGGCAGAGGCACCAGCTATGATAGAAATTAAGAAAGTTGTGTGGAGTATTGGAGAGAACAAGTCACCAGGTCCAGACGGATTCGGGAGTGCAGTGTTCAAGAAGGGGTGGGATGTTATGAAAACAGATACTCGGAAGGCAATTCATGAGTACTTCCGTACTGAAAACTTGCTAAAGCAGTCCAACCACACCTTCATCTCCTTGATTCCGAAGGTCGATAACCCAACTTTGTTTAAGGATTTACGCCCAATTTCGTGCTGCAACACAACACTAAAGATGATAACAAAAATCCTAGATGAAAGAGTGAGAACAGTGCTCGATGGGTTGATTTCTGAATCTCAGGGTGCATTTGTACCAGGTCGGGCTATCAACCATAATATAGCAGTTGCAACAGAGTTACTCAGAGGCTATGGTACTAAAGGAGTATCACCTAGATGTGTCATGAAGGTGGATTTGCATAAGGTATATGATACCTTGAGTTGGATATTCATCGACAAGGTGCTGAAATATTTTAAATTCCCGGATCAGTTTGTAAGGTTGGCGATAGGGTGTATAACGACTGCAAGTTTCTCTGTGCTCGTGAATGGCGTCCCTGAGGACTTTTTCCATGGGAAACGTGGTCTGCGCCAGGGAGACCCCATGTCACCCTATATTTTCATGTTATGCATGGAAGTATTGGGAAGAATGCTCAAGAATGTAGCAAGTTGATACGGGGTTAGCCGTGTGATGGTCCGATCTTCGACAACAAGCAAGAATTAACAAGAAATAAAGAGGCAGCAAGGAAAGACTCTCAAGATTCGATCAAGAACAACCAAGATCGATCAAGAACTCAACACGAACACCAAGAACAGGGGCTGTACTTAATGCCGACTTCAAGAAGGTGAACAAGACTCGATAAAGACTCGAAATTGCAATAAAGAATTGAAAGACACGACCGATAAGGACTGAAACGATCTATGCAGAATAAGATAAAGACCCCAGGCCTCCTCAGAGGGTAGAAACCAATACCAATGACTACACAACCCGCCTCTACAACCCTACACAATCAAGCGGACAATTTGAAGGCACAAGGAGGGGGCTTGTAGATACTAGATTCACCAAGTCTTGTGAAGTTGATGAACGGCAAAGCAAACCAAGCTAGATCAATACCAATAGTTTCAATTGAAGAGCACAACTCTATTCAATCGACAAACACTCATTGTGTTTCACACAAAAAGAGAGTTTTTCTCATAAAATTCAACGTGAATGATTACAAAGGAGGTGTCGGCAATATATAGCCTAACTAAGGCTGATTTAGCCGAAAATATTAAATAAATAAATAACTAATTAAAACACCTAAAAACATAAGTAAATAAGGTCTCTAAAAATAACACATAAAATAACTCAATTTCGGCCCAATAGTAACTCTAAAGATGTTCCAACACTTAGCCATATTCCATTCCCGTCAAAACAGTGACAGACTTGCAAAGATGGTGATTTTCGGCCAAGCTCCATGTCGAATCTGGAATAACCTTCAACCGCAAAGTTGTAGATCTTTTTGTCCTCGTTCCAACAAGATATGACACGCCTCAATCCGATAAATATTGAATCCGTACGACCCATTTTACAGAGACATCGAAAAGCTGTCAATGCTACTGGACGAATGTAAAAACGTCATTTACATCTTTGGATCTTCTTCCAAGGTGGAGCCTTCTTCTTCCTCTTGAGAAGGATATCATCCAAAGGTGTCTTGGATGGTCCTGCATCAATCTCCCTTTCTTGAAAAGGATTCGGCCTCGAATCCAAGGTCGCATTTGATTCCGCAAAGGCATCCACACGAGCTCCTGGATCGAATACCACATTTCCATGGAAACCCTTCTCAAGGCTGATTGGTGTAGGGATTGACCACTCCTCGATGGTTATTATCTCAGCTTCATCTACAAAATCAAGAAAAGAAACTTTATGAGTTCATAATTCATGTTATCTTCATGATGTTCTAAATTAATATGCACTTGAACTTGGTCATTAATCCCTAAGTTTCCATCCAAAGCTAGCAAGTTTTCATCCTTTTTCAAAGCTGGATTTGCAATTAATTCAAGGCTAGCAATATTAGAACAATTTTAATCATCAATGATCATATTACTAACTATGCCTTTTTCCAAACATTTAGCATGACACAATTCTTCTCTTTGATTATTATCACAAGGCATAGGTTTAACAGTTAAAACTTTATTAACAATTAAAGAATCATTATGCTCAGATTCACTGTAATCATTATCATCACATGCAAGTAAATTAAGATCTTGAGTATTATTATCAACATGCTCTACATTTTCAGGAATAAGAGAATTATCTATGGCAGAAGAAACATTAAGTTGAGTAGAAATAGGATGAGTTTCTTCCCTTTCAATTGGTGGCACGTCATCTCTAGGTGAGGCTCCTTGTACAAACACCGTATTAGAGCCCAAACGCTGAAACTCTATTGTCGCAAGGCTGTTTTCCATCTTAGCTGTGCTGGCATTCATCTTAGCTATGTTCTCCATGAAGGTATTGTACCAGTCATTGCCCTGGCTGTTAGACATCGCAAATAAAGACAAACAAAGAACTATGTGAAAGGTTCGAAAAATATAAACAACCTCACGATGTGTTTCGCTCACACTCCCTCTCTAATTGGTATGTCACGCTTGTTGGGGAAATCTGCTTTGGGCAAATCAACAACCAAGCAATAGACTAAACAATCAAAGTATGTAATGAATGAAACAACGCAGAAGAGTACTCAACAAGGTTGTAGAGAACTCGATGTAAGTAATAATCTCAATTCAAGCAAAACAGATGGGAATTTGCAAGAATTCAACTCAAATATAGACCAGGAAGTACTCGATAAAGGTGGGGAAGTACTCGACACAAGCTATGGTGCACTCGACAGGGGTCTAATGCACTCGACACACACAAGAGAGAACTCGCAAGGGCTGAGATCACTCGACACAAACACTTTAAGCACTCGACAGTAGCAAATAACACACAACAGTACTCGATCAAGGTAGTAGAGTACTCGACACAAAGAGAAAAATAAGAGAAATAAAAGAAAGAATGGAAATTTACCTCTTTTGATTGAAAACCTTAAGTTATGATGTTGTAGTTGCAAGGTAGGGTTTCAATCTAGAATTTTGTGGAGGTAATGTGTTTGGGGAATAGATATGTCGGTTATGACTGGAGAGGTTCACCAAAAGAATGTCATTGGGAGCTTTCTTACACTAGATCAACAACAACTAACAAACACTTTCTTCTTATTTTTTTTTAATTTTCAGATCTGATTTTGTGTTTTTTTGTTTTTTGTTTTTATCAAATATGAAACTAATGCAAGAAAAGACTCAAACTAACATGCAGGACCCGAAAATCTCATTTGAATGGTGATAAAAGATAGAAATTTCAGCCCTAAAGATAAATTTATAGGTTAGGCTTTTGCTATCTTTGGTAAGTGGATCTATCTATAGCTTTAAAGATAAATGATAGATAAATAGGGATTATATCTACCAAAAATCAGATTTATACTAAAAGCAATAGATAAATAGAATTTAGATAAAAGATATATCAAAATTACCAAAGATAGAACAAAGGATAGAAAAGATAAACAAACTAGGGTTTGTCTTGTGTGGAGGATCAATTTCGGCCAAGCAAAGGCTATGGGGACAAGAATGCCGCCGGCTAGAATAGTGAACACAAGGTATGTGCGCACTGATCTGGTCGACTCCACGGTCTTGGCTAGGCTTGTGTTTAGGCTATGCAACCACAAACAATCACAAACTCAAAATTAGTGCAATAATCAAATAAAGAACAAGAAGTAAATAAACAAAACAAGAAAAGGACTCTTTTTGTAACTTTGCCTTTTTCTAAGCACAAATCTTCTCTTTGATTATCATCACAAAGAATAGGCTGAACACTTAAATCAATCAAAGAATCATCATGCTCATATTCAATGTAATCATTATGATCACAGGCAAGTAAATTAACATCTTGATCATTATTATCAACATGATTTACATTTTCAGCAATAAGAGAATTATCTATGCTAGAAGAAACATTAAGTGGAGTAGAAATAGGATGAGTTTCTTCCCTTTCAATTGGTGGCACTTCATCTCTAGGTGCGACTCCTTGTCCAAACACCGTATTAGAGCCAAAACGATGAGGCTCTATTGTCGTAAAGCTTTTATCTATCTTAGCCATGTCATTATTGAACTTTACCAACATCTCATTCATGGCGTTCATGGTGATCATCAAGGTGTTGAATTGCTCAGGAGTTATATTAGTGCTGGAGTTGTTCCCATTGTTGGGCTCGTTGTTATCCTGAATATTAGACATGAAAAAAAGAAGACAAACAAAGAACTATGTAAAAGTTAGAAAAATATAAATAACCTCACAAGTGTATCACTCACACTCCCTCTCTAATTGGTATGTCACGCTTGTTGGGGCAATTCGTTTTGGGCAAATCAACACTCAAGCAAAGACTTAACAACACAAGGTAAGAGATCAAGAGAATGGAAAGAAACAAACAACCGAAAAAAACCAACAGGACAAAAGTATCGAGTCAGTAGGACAAAGTATCGAGTCGGTAGTTTCACAACAGAAGCAAAGTATGGCCTCGGTATGCCAAGGTATCGACTCGGTATGTGTGGTATCGACTCGGTATGTGAGGGTATCGACTCGGTACCTATGGGTTTCCAGCACTCGACACACACGACAGGAGTACTCGACACAAGGCTGGAGCACTCAACACAAGACTGATTTTGTGGAAAAATAGAAAAGAAATAAAATAAACAACTTGGAAATTTACCTCTTTTGATTGAAAACCTTTAGTAAGGATGTTGTAGTTGCAAGCTAGGGTTTCAATTTTGTGATTTGTGGGAGGTATGTGTTTGAAGGGGTGTGTCGATTTAGGGCTTTGATAGATCACCAAAAGATGTCCTTGAGAGCTTTCTTGCACTAGATCAAACAAACTCTTTCCTTTTTTTTTTTTGACTTACTTTTGCCCCTAGTGAATTTTATCCTCCTAGGTCCAAGTATGTATGTCTTTTTTTTTTTTTTTGAAATTCTGATTTTTTTTTCTTTATAAACTAATGCAAGAAAGACTTAATGTAAAGTAAATGACTCGAAAATTCTGAAAGCTAATGGTGAAAAGATAAATTTCAGCCCTAAAGATAAATATATATAAACAACCCTTTTGATAAAATAGGAAAGTGAATCTATCTTATGCCTTCATAGATATTTGATAGATAAAATAAATTAAATCCACCAAAAATCAGAATTTATATAGGCAATGGATAATATGGAAATAGATATAGATAGATCAAAATTCCCAAAGATAGAAAAATAAAAAACTAGGGTTTCTTGTGTTTATGTGATGTCGTCCAAGCTGTGACTATGGGGACAGGGTATGCCGTCGGCTAAGGGTGTTCACAAGGGCTGTGTGCAACACTTTGGTCGACTCCACGGTCTTGGCTAGGCTTGTGTTTGGGCTAAGCAACCACAACAAAGGTTAGTGCAATAATCAATTCAAGAACAAGAAGTAAAAGACCAAAACAAGAACTGACTCTATTTTTGTGGTTTTTGTGTTTAGGAAAAGAAAAAGACTCAATCTTGATGTCGGAAACCAAAGCTCTGATGTCAATTTGATACGGGGTTAGCCGTGGGATGGTCCGATCTTCGACAACAAGCAAGAATTAAACAAGAACTAATAAAGATAGCAAGATTCTCAACCAAGAATTGGCAAGAATCGTCAAGACTCAAGAACGCAGCAACTAGAGATCAAGATTCGACCAAGAAACTTGCAAGATCGATCAAGAATAACCAAGAAACAAAAGAAACGCAGCAAGATTAATAAGACTCGACAAAACAGTATGAAAGACTCGAAATTGATATGAAAGACACAACCGATAAGGACTGAAACGATCTATGCAGAACAAGATAAAGACCCCAGGCCTCCTCAGAGGGTAGGAACCAATACCAATGACTACACAACCCGCCTCTACAACCCTACACAATCAAGCGGACAACTTGAAGGCACAAGGAGGGGGCTTGTGGATACTAGATTCACCAAGTCTTGCGAAGTTGATGAACGGCAAAGCAAACCAAGCTAAAACAAACCAATTCGATGATCAACGAGCACAGCTCTAGTTAGATCAACAAGACACTCCATGTGTTTCACACAATTTGAGAGATCTAAATTCTATTCATAATGTTCCCATTGAATTACAAAGCATAACTCGGCATTATATAGGCTTCATGGGCTGTTGGGCCGAGTTTGATGATAGAATAAGATAAAACTAACATCTAATGGAATTAATAAAATTACTCCTAAAGTTTCCTAAAATAACTTAAATAAGAAATATTCTAAAATAGGAAATACTATAAAATCCCGTCAAAACATGACAGCTTGAAAAATGTTGATTTTCGACCAAACTCTAGGACGAATCTGGAAAAACCTTCAACAACAAAGTTGTAGATCTCTTCGCCCTCATTCCAACAAGGTATGGCACGCCTCAATTCGATTAATATTGAATCCGTACAACCCATTTTACAGAGACGTCGAAAAGCATTCAAACTTCTGAACGAGAGTCCAAAACGTGATTAATCCAAGCTTTCACCTTTGGAGCATCTCCCATGGTGGAGCCTTCTTCTTCCTCTTGAAAAGGACATCATCCGAAGGTGTCTTGGATGGTCCCGCATCAAAAGGCCAAGAAATTGGTGAAGTGCAGCTAACAGCTCGCGATTCCTGGACATGGAAATGCGTTGTTGGAGTGTTTCAGGAATTCATAGCTGCGTTTGGAGATACGGCACCAGTGCTGGGCTTGGCTGAGACAGCAATGGAGGTGCTGGCTAGACCGGGTAACGACTTGACGAAGATAGCATATGAGGTATTGAGGGGAAGGGGCTCGAGAGTGCAGTGGGGGGAACTAATCTGGACCCAGCAAAAGTGTAAGCGATGGAGCTTCATCACATGGCTGGCTGCTCAGAACAGATTGCACACGAGAGCTCGTTTGTTTGCTTGGAATGCGGTGCAGTCATAAAGATGCATCTTCTGCGATGGTGAGATAGAGGATTGTGATCACCTATGGTTCGGGTGTGCTTATACCCGAGGTGTGGTTGACATAGTGTTGACATGGCTGGGGGTGTCGAGCAGGTTTGACACTCTAAGGGGATGGCTGGACTGGTTTGCCGACGGGAGTGATCGCCGGACGGACATGTACCAGTCAAGGCTCTTTGCGCTGAATAGTGTTATATATTACACATGGAGAGTGAGGAATATGGCAATTTTGGAGCATACTTTTGTTAGTATAGAGGAAACAACAAAGCTTATTGTAAATGAGTGCAAAGAAAGAATTCGAGCTAAGGGTAGAACCGTCGGTAGAGTGGATAGAGAGTGGAAGAGATGGCTTTTAGCCTAGCACAGTTTTTTGTGTTTTGCAAGTGATTCCCCGTTTTGAATCACTTCCTTTTGTATATTGGGGGAACCTAAAGGTCTCCCCCCTCATTTGGGAGATGTATATATATTTACCAGTTCAGGACACACATAAATCCCCAAACACATACACCTCCACAAAATTGAAACCCTACTTTGCAACTACAACATCCTAACTTAAAGGTTTTCAATCAAAAGAGGTAAACTTCCAAATTTTCTTTTCTTTTTCTTTCTTTTCTATTTGTGTCGAGTACTCTATTGCTTGAACGAGTGATGTTGTGTGTTCATTGCTACTGTCGAGTGCTTGCTTTGATTGAGTCGAGTGATCTCAGCCCTTGCCGAGTTCTCTCTTGTGTGTGTCGAGTGATCTCAGCCCCTGCGGAGTGATTTCCTTGTTGTGTCGAGTTGATTCATTGCAATTTCCCATCTGTTTGGCTTGAATATAAGTTTGTTGCTTACATCGAGTTCTCTACAGCCCTTGTTGAGTACTCTTCTGCGTTGTTTCATCCATTACACACTTTGATTGCCTAGTCTATTGCTTGGTTGTTGATTTGCCCAAAGCGGATTGCCCTAGCAAGCGTGATATATCAATCAGAGAGGGAGTGTGACCGAAACACAATTGTGAGCTGTTTATAATTTTACTAACCTTTAACTTAGTTCTTTGTTTCTTTTCTCTTTGTTATAATGTCTAATAACCAGGGAAACAATGGTGGTAACAATACCACTAACTCGAGTGCAACTGTGACGCCAGAACAGTTTGCCACCATGATGAATAACATCACTACCATCATGAACGCCATGGCTAACAAGGAGTCCGTAGCTGAACTAGCCGCCAAGGTGACAGCTTTGGAGAACTCTAGGCCGAGTGGATCGAATACAGTAGGTGGTCAGCAAGAGCAAATGCATGGAGAATGCTTGCCATCTGATTTTAATTTGAAGCAGCAGGAGAATCTACTAGATGGTTTTTCTAGTGCCTCTTCTTCCATGGCAAAATCTGTCACTGGCTTGGATTTTGCTGCTCCATTTGTTATTTATGTTGATGTTGATGGTGCAGCAAAATCTGGAGATGATATAGCCATAAGTATGCCGACAGAAATGAATGGTAAGGGTGGTGTCTCTTCTGATGGTGTCGTCTCTCACACAGGTGTTGATCAGTTGGTTACGGATTTGAATGTCAGTATTGGGGTATGTGATGCGCATACAGAAGTTGCAAATTCTGGTCATGCTGTCATTGAAAAACTGGATAAAAAAGGCACTTGGAGTGCTGTGGTGAAGAAGAATGCTGCTCGTTTAAACCCAACTCATGATCAGACCAGCAGCTTTGTGTTGCTTAACAGATCCCCAACCAGATTTGATGTGTGAAACTCAGTGGAAGTTGCACAGCTGCTGTCAATGGGTGAATCAGTGGTAAACTCAGATTCCGTTTTGATTAATGAAAGTGAGGGTAGCACTCACAAGATGTCGTCTTATGGATAAGCTGAAATTTGCAGCGTGGAATGTGGTGGGTCTGAATGACTCGGTGAAGGACAGCTTGATAACCACTTATTGTTTTGAAAATGAAATTGCATTGATTGGTTTGCTTGAGACTAAAATGCAGAAAAAAAATGTGGAGGATGTGAAGAGTAGACTTATGCAAGGATGGAAATGTTGCATGAATGGAAATGAACAGGTTAAAGGGAGGATTTGGGTTACTTGGAACCCAGCGGTGTTTGATGTTTGTGTGCTTGAAATTCACGAGCAGTATATCCATTGTTTAGTTGTGAGCATAGACTATTCTTTTCGATTTGTTGCTACTTTTGTTTATGCTTGTAGCTTCAAGCCTGAAAGAATCCCTCTTTGGGAGGAAGTTAGGAGACTAGTTGCTGTCACAAATTTGCCATGGATCGTTTTAGGTGATCTTAACTGCATTTTGAATGTTGATGATAAATGGCCTGTGAAACGTGCATTTGATATTGAATTTGAGGAGCTCTGAGCTGTTATAGATGACTGCGACCTTGCTGAACTGCCCTATACTGGTGCTACTCTGACTTGGAATAATAATCGATCAGGAGCTGCTAGAATTGAGAGGAAACTGGACCGTATACTTGTTAACAGCTGCTGGATTGATTCTTTTCCAGATTCTAAAGGTTTCTTTGACACACCCGGTGTTTCTGATCACTCACCTGGAGTTGTTATCCTACGCAACAATGTTTCTAGCAAGCATTATCCATTCAAGTACAAATTTTTTTGGGGCAAAGAGCATGAGTTTAATGCCCTTGTCAAAGCTGCGTGGCAGGTGGATAATGGAGGATCTAAATGTTGTTGCACGAGGATGGTCAAGTATGAAATAGATATAAAATAAAGATCAGACTGACTTTCCTGTCTCAGCAAATAAATACAAGACTTCCTCCCATTGTAGTAAGAGAAAATCAGGATCGAATCCACGAGGAAGCACGTCAGCAATTCTCAGGTAGCTGTAAATTCTCACAGAAGCAGAGCAGAACAGGCAGAATCGCAGAAACAGAAAGAAAGAAACAAATAACCCGGCAAGGGCAACTAAAACAAAAGCAAAGAAACTAAAAACAGAAAGTAAAGCAAACAAAGAACAACGCAAAACTGAAGCAAAGCAGAAACGTAAAGCAAAGCAGCAGACTGGTCGATCTCGACAACAGCAACTCGAGATCGACAAAGACAGTCGACAACAGTAACTCAGAAAACGAAAACAAAGCAACTCGATGAAAAACTCTCCTCGACCTCGACAAGAGGTACTCGAGATCGACAAAGCTTCGTCTAGATCGATAAGAAACAGAAAATGTAAATTTGCAGATTTTCGACAGAATTCAGAAATTCGACAGAAATAAACTTCAATATATTAAAAGATCTCCAAGGCCAGGGTTTCAACACCACAACGATAACCATGCAAAGTAACACACAAAGGCATAAAAGATCATGCTTTCCATCAAATAACTTTCGTCATTAACAAATAGGCATATAGAGGCTTTCGCATAAACCCTAATTGTTACTAACCCTTTTTCACATAATTAATCCAAGTTGCATTAAGGTCACTTTCGCTTCAATAACACAAACAAGGATCACCTTCAACTCTCGCAAAAGAATCATGCTCATAGGGATAGAAGATGAATTGCACAAAAAAGATCTGACCTTTATCGCATCGCCTCACATGGCCACCGTTGGGCTCACCCCAGCCCCAGAAGTGGGTGGACTACTCACGCCTCATCGCAATACAGACATTGATGTAAAAGAAGAAACTTGCATTAACTATATTCAAAAGCTTTTTACAATCCTGGCAATCAACTTTCGCAGAAAGCCAAAACCCTAAAAACCTTAGAACTCCTAAACTTCTCTGTGGAACTAACTAATTGTGTCTTGAATGATGAATAAAACTGAGCCCCATGGGCTTTATTTATAGTGATAAAACCTTGCTAATCAAGGAAATAATCATCTATCTCTATCTAAATCTATATCTAAAATTATATCTAAAAGCCTTAAAGATAAATAAATTGTTTTAAGGAATTAAATCTAAAAGGAAAAGATAAAACTAAATAGGGTAAGTCTTCATGTCTTGATAGATGTCCTTCCATAGATAGACTTTGATCAACTTTGGATAGATCTTCGGCCATTCTCGAATTCCTTCACGCCCAAGTAAAGCTAAACCGAGTAGGACTTGTCACGACGAAGCGTTTCTGGAAACTGGGTCTACTCGACCTCGACCACGGCTCGTCGACCTCGACCAGATTGGTTCGTCGACTGGACTCCTCGGCTAGATCTGCTCGATGTGGCTCGGACTTGGCTTCTGGCGCTCGTCGACCTCGAGTAACCCTTGTCGATGTCGAGTAGGAATGGGTCATCGATTAGGTCTTCTCGGGTAGGTGTGCTCGACAAGCCTCGGACATGGCTCGGACGTCTGGTCGATATCGAGTAGCCCTACTCTGTATCGAGTAGGATTCGTCGACTGGTTGGCTTGGTCGGGTGGCTCTGCTCGACAAGGCTCCTAGGCGTGGTCGATCTCGACTAAGCCTCCTCGAGATCGAGTAGAGGTGGTCTGCGTCTTCGTCCTCGGCTTGGCACAGCTCGTCGACTCCGGACATGGCTCCTCGATCTCGACCAAGGCTACTAGACATCGAGTAGGATTCCGGGAGTCGGGTTGTCTCTGGTGTCCTCGATCAGCTCTACTCGACCAGGTGTGCTCGACCAGGGCTCGTCGAGATCGAGTAGATGCTAGTCGATCTCGAGTAGAGTTCTCTCAGCTTTCTGCTCTGTTCTTGAAACACACTTTCCTGAGTCCTCGTTCGTCGGATTGACGCATATGACCATGCGTTGGAAAGCTCTTTCCGAGAGCTACAACTCTCATGAAGACATCAAAGCTTGATTCAGAATGAAGAATGGTGAAAAATGGCTTTTTCTCCAGCTGCAACATCCTTAGCTTCTCCATGAGTTTCCTTTAAGCTTCAAAGTGCGTCCGATTTCTGCGAAATATAACCAAAACTTGTGTAGACCTCCATATATTGCAAATAAGTGTAAACTACACAGATTCTGTATTGTTCTAACCCAAATGTATGAAATGCGTGCAGAAATCGATATAAAAGTAAGTGTAAAACATGGCAAATTAGCTCACAACAAACACCCCATACTTAAGCTTGCTTGTCCTCAAGCAATACTTTTAATTGTCATTCAGGGGAAGAATTCAAACTCTCAACATCTTAGATTCATTCTTATATAACCCTGCAATCAATTGCCATCCTCGAAAAGGTACTTGTGTCACAGATTCATGCATGTGCAAATATGTAAAAGCAACATCTACTCACAAAAGGAAGTTTATGCAAAAACATTCATAAGTGACAAAGCATGAATAATCAAGAAGACTTTAATTTAAGCTCAAATAAGGAGTAGATTGGTAAAAGGTTAAAGGTGGGCAATATTTGGCAATGTGGTGCTTTTGATCCGGGGAAATGGAGCACTTTCCAAATTGAATTTCCGCATTCCTTCTTCCATTTGATTCATCACCTTTCATAATGCTTTTATTCATAATAATGCTTTTACCTCTCTAACCTCAGCACTGCCTTCTCGCGAGTCGCAAACATGTGTGTCATGAATGGCCCCAGATACTTAGTGCTTTGGACTCCTCACAATGTGTCCCATCTCTCCAAACTATTATCTTAGAGAGCAGGGTCAATCTACCTTTATCTCCTGAGGTGATTGGATTTTCTTTCACTCATTAAATTTTCCATATATTTCAAACAATTTTCTTCCAAACTCCAATAATGAACACAACAACCATATAACAATCTCCATAATGTAACATCATTCTCAACATAATCCCCGGATAAGGTAAAGAATGACAATATTTAGATCATGTGGAGCAATATTTGAAATAAGGCATATTATGGCTTTTGTGATGCATAAGCATAGGTAAGGCTGGGAATTTAACAATATGAGCATTATATGGAAATATATAAAGTCCTCCATCATCTTATCATGCAACATGTCAAAAGCAACTTCAAATTTTACCTCCTTTCATGGTTTTCAAGAAAATAATGCACTTCATTGTGACTTCCCTTTACTAGGCAATTTCATGCTATATCTCTAATGAATCCAATTTTGCATCGTCAAGTTCAATATTAAACTTCCATGACATTATTCAAAAAAATTCAATGGGGGTCATTTTTCTCAAATTTTGGAAAACATGCATATATAAACACATAAATCAATAATGAATTCCAAAATAGCCATGTAGCAATTCAAGGAAATAATGCACAAGTCGTGTCAAATATGATCAAATATGCACAAAGTAAGCCCTTCCCCCACCCCATACTTAAACATTACAGTGTCCTCACTGTATAAAAAACAATGTAAAGGGTAAAGAAAGAAACTCACAAGACATGAGTGCAGAGCCGCAAAATTTCGAATGGAGCACCTCCTAGTCCGAGTGTTAATGTAGCTTGGTTCTATCCATTGACCTGAAAAGTTAGAAGACATATACCCACAATAGAAAAACCGAAAATGTTCAAAACCAAAAACAAAAACAAAGTCTCAAATGTCCTAAAAAGTCTATGTACATGCTCTAGATTTTATAGTCGCTAGGCCGACTTTCTCCATTAATGCTCAAGGTGGCATCTGCAGGGCCCATGTAGCTTGGGCCTCAAATAAGACTCCATTCTTGTCCATCAGCTGTAATCCTCCAGAATGGATCTTGTTCACCACGAACGGTCCCATCCGCTTCTTGTTGAATTTGTTAGGAAACCAATGATCCTTTGATTTAGAGACATAGAGTTTGTCTCCAACTTCATATTCCTTAGGCTCATCATTGGAAATCCTGCACAATCGCACATACCAAGGCAGACCTCTCCCATGTATAAATAAATCTTTAATGGAAATAGGAGAAGAAAGATCCATACCTTGACTTACCTTTGCAGAAACGTAATCGGGGACAACGGTGTTTGGTCGATCTCGACTAGGGTTAGTCGATCTCGACAAGACTGCAGGCTCTGGTGGTGTGCTCGTCGAAGAGGCAAAAGTCGAGGAAGGGGGCTTGTCGACCTCGAGTAGTCTGGTCGACCTCGACAAGAACTCTGCTCCTGGTGGTTGGCTCATCGAGGAAGGCGGGGCTGGGCTCTCCGAGTGGTGGTCGATCTCGACAAGTCTTGTCGAGATCGACGAGGGTTCTTCTCCTGGTTGCTGTGGCGTCGAGGAAGCTGGGACTGGGGGCGCCGAGTTGTGGTCGACCTCGACAAGACTTGTCGAGATCGACGAGGCTCCTGGCTCCGGTGTTGTCATCGTCGAGGAAGGCGCTGTCGAAGTAGGGCGCTGGTGGTCGACCTCGACAAGCCTACTCGAGGTCGACAAGAGTGGCTCCTCTGTTTTGCTGCTTGACGAAGCTGGCTCTGGTGGAGTCTCCTTGGTCTGGTCGAGATCGACTAGGGCTCTACTCGATGTCGAGGAGCCCTGGTCGATCTTGACCCCATACTTAGCTCCTGTCAAGGCATCCGAAAAATAATGAATCCACAACGACTTACCTAGATCTGTGTCGATTGGATTTTCTGTGTTCTCCTTGAGGATTGCCATGATCTCCTCCACTTGGGCCTCCATGTCCCTCTTTTCTATCTCCTCAGGGGTCATATTTCTGACGTTGGGTTCCCCGCAGGTGATGTAGCCAGCTGAGATAGATTTGACCTCTTCCATTGGACCTGTATGCCTTTCAGTTTTGTTAAAGGAATACTCAATGACCTCATCGCTGATGTTGAAGGTGAGCACTCCTTTCCTTACGCTTATGTTGGCATCCACCGTCGCCAAGAATGGTCTTCCTAAAATAATTAGACAAGCAGGATCTTCTTGCATATCAACTATTAAGAAATCAGCAGGAACGAAGAATTTACCTACTTGTACTGGGACATTTTGCACCATGCCTGTGGGGATGACCACCGTGTTGTTGGCCATGTATAGTCTAGCATCCACAGGCTCCAAGGTACCTATCTTAATCTTGGACCAAATCGTTAAAGGCATAATACTAACACTAGCTCCAAGATCACATAGGGCATTAATTTTGTATGGACCAAATCCAATAGTTATAGCAAACTTACCTGGATCCGGCCTCTTCTCCAATATGTCCAGATGGCTGCACTCCTCTATGATTTCTGCCATCGATCGCTTTTTGCTCAGGATCTCCTTCAGGAACATGACATAGGATGACATTTCATTGAGAGCTTATGTGAAGGGGATGGTGACGTTGAGCTTTTGAAGCATCTTGATGAAGCGCTGAAACTTTTTCTCCGCCGGGTCCTTTAGAGATTTTGTGGGGAAAGGCAGCTTCTTTTTCTGAGTCGGAGCCAGAACAGATGTCGGAGGTGCTGCAGACTTCTCTAACTCGACTGGGGGCTCCTCGATGTCGACCACGGTCTTGTCGAGATCGACTGGACTGGGTGCAGTCGAGTTGCTGTTCGGCGCCGACGAAGATTCTGGCAGGTTCTCCTCGAGGTCGAGTAGGCTCTTGTCGAGATCGACTAGGCCTTGGTCGACTAGCTGTTCTTCGTTGTCCTGCTGCTTTCCGTCCTCTGGCTCTTGCAGTTGATGGCCGCTTCTGAGTTTTATAGCAGCGATGTGTCCAGTCTTTCCCTTAGGATTTGGTTATGAAGATCCTGGAAGTGTCCCTGACTGTCTGGGGATTCCGGCTGCCAGCTGACCAATCTGTGTATCAACTGATTTCCTCCAGATATCAATTTCCCCAAGCCTAGAATTGACACCTTGCATCCGAGTATAGACGGAGTTGAAGGATTGCCTAGTTTCTGAGTGGTTTCTCCGTATCTCTTCCAGGACTGTCTGTATATCATCCTTTTTCTGGTCCCTTTCTGGATGTCCTGGAGCTCTGTAGGGCGGGGGATTCCTAGGGACACCTTGGTTCCATTGTAGTTGTTGAAACCTTTGGTCTCCCATGTAGCGATTGGGACCCCCTGCGTAAGCTACATTCTCATGGTGCTCTGCTATCCTGACTTGCTCTGTGTGTGGGCACTCAGGAGTGGTGTGCCTTTGCGATCCGCATTCTATGCAAGGCTGGTTGACAGAGAGATATTTGACTTGCTTGAGGAGCTTCTTATTCTGGTCTCTGTAGTATTGCTCCCTAACATCAGGATCAATTTCTTTAGATGGCTCATATAGGGGCATGGATGGTGCTGGCCTGGCGTATGGGTTCTCTTCATAGGTTACAGTAGACCCATACTTGTTGTCGTAGTTGGTGAGTTTCTCTAGCACACCCCATGCGTCACTTGGCGGCATCGTCAGATACTCGTAGCGAGTATAATTGTTGATTCTGTCCTTAGTGACTTGATCCAGAGAGTTGAAGAAGATCTCCTGGATGATGTAGGGTGGCTGTCCATGAGTAGGGCAAGATCGCAGAAGTTCCTTGTAGCGCTCCCATGCCTTTGCCAGTGGTTCCCCTTTCTGCTGTTTGAAGGCGGTGATTTTCTGGCGGAGATGTGCTGTTTTGGCAGGTGGGAAGAATTTGTTCAGAAACTCTTGCTCTACTTGGGCCCAGGTTGTGAGTGATCTTGCTTTCAGCCCTTCCAACCATTTCAGTGCTGGTCCAGCGAGCGACCAGCGAAAAGCTTTCATCTTGACATATTCCAAGGTTGTACCTTCTGCAAGAGTACGACACATATCATGAAAATTAGTAATATGTTCAAGAGGACACTCATTAAATCTGCCATAAAAGGCATTATTTTTAAGCTCTATAAGAAATTGAGTGCGAATTTCAAAAGAGTTTTCAGGGATTAGAATCGCCGATTCAGGCACGATGAGAGTCGGATGCATATAATCCTCAGCAGTGGTTGGATATTGGGCAAGCTCAGCTTCTGCTTGCCTTGCGCGCTCAGCTGCTTGTTCCCTCGCTGTCCTTTCATTGGCGATAGTGGCACCCTTAGCGGCGAGTTCCCTGGTAAGTCTGGCAATCAGCTGTTCCTGTGTCTCCGCAGCTGCCATGGCTCTTTGTAGTTGAGCTCTGATGTGAAAAAGGCGTTCCGGTTCGTCTAAGGCGTCAAACTCAGGTGTTTGACCAGAACGACGCATACACCTGCAAACTAACTCAAAGAAACAGTGAGAACTGACTACCTAAGGCGCGAATGATTGCTTCCCCGGCAACGACGCCAATTTGTTGTTGCAGGAGGATGGTCAAGTATGAAATAGATATAAAATAAAGATCAGACTGACTTTCCTGTCTCAGCAAATAAATACAAGACTTCCTCCCGTTGTAGTAAGAGAAAATCAGGATCGAATCCACGAGGAATCACGTCAGCAATTCTCAGGTAGCTGTAAATTCTCACAGAAGCAGAGCAGAACAGACAGAATCGCAGAAACAGAAAGAAAGAAACAAATAACCCGGCAAGGGCAACTCAAACAAAAGCAAAGAAACTAAAAACAGAAAGTAAAGCAAACAAAGAACAACGCAAAACTGAAGCAAAGCAGAAACGTAAAGCAAAGCAGCAGACTGGTCGATCTCGACAACAGCAACTCGAGATCGACAAAGATAGTCGACAACAGTAACTCAGAAAACGAAAACAAAGCAACTCGATGAAAAACTCTCCTCGACCTCGACAAGAGGTACTTGAGATCGACAAAGCTTCGTCTAGATCGATAAGAAACAGAAAATGTAAATTTGCAGATTTTCGACAGAATTCAGAAATTCGACAGAAATAAACTTCAATATATTAAAAGACCTCCAAGGCCAGGGTTTCAACACCACAACGATAACCATGAAAAGTAACACACAAAGGCATAAAAGATCATGCTTTCCATCAAATAACTTTCGTCATTAACAAATAGGCATATAGAGGCTTTCGCATAAACCCTAATTGTTACTAACCCTTTTTCACATAATTAATCCAAGTTGCATTAAGATCACTTTCGCTTCAATAACACAAACAAGGATCACCTTCAACTCTCGCAAAAGAATCATGCTCATAGGGATAGAAGATGAATTGCACAAAAAAGATCTGACCTTTATCGCATCGCCTCACATGGCCACCGTTGGGCTCACCCCAGCCCCAGAAGTGGGTGGACTACTCACGCCTCATCGCAATACAGACATTGATGTAAAAGAAGAAACTTGCATTAACTATATTCAAAAGCTTTTTACAATCCTGGCAATCAACTTTCGCAGAAAGCCAAAACCCTAAAAACCTTAGAACTCCTAAACTTCTCTGTGGAACTAACTAATTGTGTCTTGAATGATGAATAAAACTGAGCCCCATGGGCTTTATTTATAGTGATCAAACCTTTCTAATCAAGGAAATAATCATCTATCTCTATCTAAATCTATATCTAAAATTATATCTAAAAGCCTTACAGATAAATAAATTGTTTTAAGGAATTAAATCTAAAAGGAAAAGATAAAACTAAATAGGGTAAGTCTTCATGTCTTGATAGATCTCCTTCCATAGATAGACTTTGATCAACTTTGGATAGATCTTCGGCCATTCTCGGATTCCTTCATGCCCAAGTAAAGCTAAACCGAGTAGGACTTGTCACGACGAAGCGTTTCTGGAAACTGGGTCTACTCGACCTCGACCACGGCTCGTCGACCTCGACCAGATTGGTTCGTCGACTGGACTCCTCGGCTAGATCTGCTCGATGTGGCTCGGACTTGGCTTCTGGCGCTCGTCGACCTCGAGTAACCCTTGTCGATGTCGAGTAGGAATGGGTCATCGATTAGGTCTTCTCGGGTAGGTGTGCTCGACAAGCCTCGGACATGGCTCGGAGGTCTGGTCGATCTCGAGTAGCCCTACTCTGTATCGAGTAGGATTCGTCGACTGGCTGGCTTGGTCGGGTGGCTCTGCTCGACAAGGCTCCTAGGCGTGGTCGATCTCGACTAAGTCTCCTCGAGATCGAGTAGAGGTGGTCTGCGTCTTCGTCCTCGGCTTGGCACAGCTCGTCGACTCCGGACATGGCTCCTCGATCTCGACCAAGGCTACTAGACATCGAGTAGGATTCCGGGAGTCGGGTTGTCTCTGGTGTCCTCGATCAGCTCTACTCGACCAGGTGTGCTCGACCAGGGCTCGTCGAGATCGAGTAGATGCTAGTCGATCTCGAGTAGAGTTCTCTCAGCTTTCTGCTCTGTTCTTGAAACGCACTTTCCTGAGTCCTCGTTCGTCGGATTGACGCATATGACCATGCGCTGGAAAGCTCTTTCCGAGGGATACAAGTCTCATGAAGACATCAAAGCTTGATTCAGAATGAAGAATGGTGAAAAATGGCGTTTTCTCCAGCTGCAACATCCTTAGCTTCTCCATGAGTTTCCTTTAAGCTTCAAAGTGCGTCCGATTTCTGCGAAATATAACCAAAACTTGTGTAGACCTCCATATATTGCAAATAAGTGTAAACTACACAGATTCTGTATTGTTCTAACCCAAATGTATGAAATGCGTGCAGAAATCGATATAAAAGTAAGTGTAAAACATGGCAAATTAGCTCACAACACTAAACAGGTCAAGTTGGTTCATAAGCTGAAAAGTGTGAAAGAGGTTTTAAAACCTTGGGACAGAGCACGCTTCCCCGAGTTGCAAACCGTTGTCAAGCTGAACAAGGGAACGCTTCATGAATTGCAAATCCAGCTTCAGAGCAACAGAAGCTGTGAACAGCTGGTGGCTAAAATTAAAGCGGCTGAAGAGGAGCTTAGAAAGAATATGGCGCGACTTATTAGCTTAACTACTCAGAAAGCTAAGTTACATTGGTTGACAATGGGAGAAGAGACTTCTTCTTTATTTTATCGAAGTGTAAAGGAGAGAAGGGGGGTTAATGCTATAGTGAGGATAAAGGATGATAGAGGGCGTTTTCTGGAGGAAGATAAGGATATTAGAGCTCATGTTCTGCGCTTTTTTCGTGACCTCTTGTCGACCTCTGTAGCTACTGCCCGCTTTCCCAGTTTGCGGCATGGACATAAGCTCAATCCAGATTATGCGGATTCTCTGAATTGCATTCCTAGCTATGATGATATTCGGAAAAGCATTTGGAGCATTGGAAACAACAAGTCACCGGGTCCGGATGGCTTTGGGAGTCAGTTTTTCAAAGATGCTTGGTCGATTGTGGGGAAGGACACATGTGAGGCTATTCGGGAGAACTTTCGCAATGGTCGTGTATTGAAGAAAATCAATGCCACGTTCATCTCCCTCCTACCCAAGGTTCCCAATCCTACACTGGTGAAGGACCTCAGACCTATCTCCTGCTGTAATACAGTTATGAAAGCCGTGTCCAAACTGATTCTAGGTAAATTGAAGAGTAAGCTGAATGATCTGGTATCTGAATGTCAGGAAGCTTTCATTCCGGGTAGAGCTATGTCTCACAATTGTGCTGTAGCGCTAGAAGTTGTTAATGGGTACGACACAAAAAGGGTTTCACCTAGGTGACCATCAAAGTAGATCTGCAGAAAGCGTATGATTACCTCAGCTGTGATTTTGTCAGATCTACTCTCGTCTATTTGGATTTCCCAGGTAAACTGATATCTCTCATCATGGAGTGTGTCACGACCCCTTCTTTTTCTGTGCTGATCAATGGGGCGCCCGAAGGGTTTTTCCCGGGTAAACGTGGTTTGCGTCAGGGAGACCCTCTGTCACCATATCTATTTGTCCAGTGTATGGAAGTTTTGAGCAGAATGCTTCAGGAAGCTACAGCTGGTCCGTCTTTCAAGTACCACCCGAGATGTAAGAAGCTACAGCTTTCTCATCTGGCTTTTGCAGATGATCTCTTATTATTTTGTCATGCTGATCTGGTGTCTGTAAAGATCCTAAAGAAGTGTTTAAATGATTTCTTTGATGTGTCTGGGCTGCGTGCAAATAATGAAAAGAGCACAATGTTCATTTCAGGGGTTACAGAGACCGTATCTGAAGCTATTGGACAGCAGCTGGGGTTTGTGAAAGGGGTCTTGCCGATTAAATATCTGGGTATCCCATTGCATTCTAAAACAGTAACTATCCATGAATACGGGGATCTTTTTAGTAAATTTGAGAAGCAGATCAGGACTTGGGCTGCTAAGAAGTTGTCTTATGCTGGTCGGTTACAGCTTGTCAGATCAGTTTGCATGGGTGTGTTCACTTTCTGGAGCCAAGTACTTATTCTCCCTAAAGGAGTTGTGCACAAAGTAGAAAGTATGTGTAAACGCTTTCTTTGGAATGGAAATGACGAAGGCATGAAGCATCTGGTGGCGTGGGAGTGTGTGACTAAGCCTCTAGCTGAGGGAGGGTTAGATATCAGAGAAGTGTTGTCCTAGAACCGTAGTGTTCAAGCTAAGCTCCTGGGAGACTTGGCTCTCCACACGCCAAGTATATGGCATAGTTGGTGTACTCAGAACCACCTGAGGGGTGTTGATGTGTGGGAGTTAGACCCCAAGGTGGATAATAGCTGGTTATGGAAGAGTATTCTGTATACCCGAGATGATGTCAAGAGGGTTATCCATGATGGTAATCAACCCCATTTCTCTCTTGACCCAGTTCTGAACTCACATGGGGGTATCTCTTTCTCTAAACTTTATGAGCTGCTGCGTGATAAGGGCCCAGAAGTTATATGGGGTGATATGATCTGGAAGAAGCTTCAATGTAAGAAATGGGCGTTCATCGTTTGGCTTGCTGCCAGAAACAGGCTTCAGACGGGTCATAGGGTCAAGCATTGGAAGGGAGCGGACGCGGCTGTGTGCGTCCTTTGTCATCAGGAGGAGGAAACAGTTGACCATCTTTGGTTCAGCTGTCCGACCATTATGCTTGTACTCGAGCGAGTTATGAGCTGGGTGGGCTCTGGGTGCAGATTTCAGACTCTTACGCATTGGCTAGACTGGTTCGTATGCGAGTCGAAGACGAAGCAGAAGACACTACAGTTTCAGGCGAAGTTGTTAGTGCTTGAGGCTCTAGTTTACTTTACTTGGTTAGCTAGAAACAAAGTGATTTTTGGGGATGAAAAATTTGATCTAAATGTATATGCTTCACTCATTATAGATAGCTGCAAGTCCCGTATATCTGCCTTGTGGAAGTGCAAGTCACGAGCAGACTATACGTGGAAGTGCAGGCTTGTGGGTACATAGGGATTTTGGGGATGTGCAGTTAGTGCAGTTTGAGTAGTTGGAGGTTTTGGAGTGCTAGACATAGTTTGATGTTTTAGAGGTTTTTGGAGGGTATAGGGGCCATTTTTGGGTATACGGTTCCCTTTTAAATGGGATCCTAGTTCCGGTCTCATCTTTTGTATTCCTGGTGTTTACCACCTTCTCTCTATATTTACCTTTTCAGGCAAGAGGAAAGAGAGGTCATAAATCCTAACCCTATTCCTAATCCTAATTTGAATCTCAATAATCCTATTTTTGAAGAAAACAATTCTCCACGAGGTGGCTATCAAGAGCAATTCTATTACTCGGAGCAAGAGGACGACTTCCAAGAAGAGGAGTATTGGGAGCGACGCCCGAGACAGAATCAAAGGGGAAATCAGAACCGACCGCCTAGATACAATGATGACGACGGTATGGGTAAGGTTAAGGTAAAGATTCCTCCTTTTGATGGTAAGACTGATCCAGATGCTTATATTGATTGGGAGATTAAAATGGAACAAATCTGGAGTTGTCATAATTTCTCAGAACCTAAGAAAGTACAACTAGCTTCCCTAGAATTTCAAGGTTTTGCATTAATCTGGTGGGATAATCTTGTTAAGGAAAGAAGAAGATCCCTTGATGCACCTATTGCTTCTTGGGAACAATTAAAAGTGGTAATGAGAAATAGGTTTGTACCTCAACACTATGATCGAGAGCTATTGAACAGATTAGAAAACCTTAAACAAGGTAGTAAAACTGTTGAGGAGACATTTAATGTTATGCAAGAAGCCATGGCTCGAGCTAATATAGTAGAAACTCATGAGAAAACTAATGTTAGATATCTTAGAATCTTACATCCTGCTTTAGCTCATGAGATTGATTATTTTCCCTATACTACTCCTACTGAACTTTTACATCTAGCTATGAAAGTAGAAAAGGGACAACGCTACAAGAGCTAAGGTAATAGAGTTTCGAGTGGCCAACAACAAGGGTGGCATCCCAATCGGCCTCAATAGCCCCAAGGGCGCTCGGAAATGGGTCCTAGAGACTGAGCTCAGCAGCCCCAAGGAAGAGGTGATAGTCGACTGCCCCAACAACCCCTCGACAAAGGGAAAGGCGTATGGAATGGACGAGAATCGTCTGGGACATCTACTGGTCCCAAAGGGAGTAATCCTAACTCTTCTACCCTTAGATCTAGAGATATTGTATGCTTTAAATGCCAAGGTAGAGGACATTATATGAAGGATTGCCCTAATAAGAAAACTCTCATGGTTAATCACTTAGGAGAATATGAGTCTGAAAATTCTTGTGATGAACCTGACGAGCATCCTAATGACAATGATCAGAACTTAAACCTTGTTTGTTATGATAATGATGATGATGAGGTTGAATATGAGCATGGAGAATCTTTGATTGTTAGGAGAGTTTTAAGTGTTGTTCCTACACCATGTGATTATAATCAAAGAGAAAACTTATTTCATACTCGTTGTCTAGTTAAAGGAAAGGTTGTAAATGTGATCATTGATGGAGGTAGTTGTTGTAATTTAGCTAGTCAAGAAATGGTTGACAAATTGCATCTATCTACTGTCCAACACCCTAGACCTTATAAATTGCATTAGATGAATGATTATGGAAATTTGAAAGTTAACAAGCAAGTTAAGGTGCATATTAAACCAGGACATTATGAAGATGATGTTTTATGTGATATTGTGCCTATGCAAGCTTGTCATATTCCATTAGGTCGTCCTTGGCAATTTGATCGTAAGGTCCAACATGATGGTCATTCTAACCACTATGCCTTTACATTTCAGGGAAAGAACGTCGTTCTCAAGCCTATGACGCCTACACAAGTGGCTGATGAGATTGAGAAGCGCAAGGTAAGTAGAGGTGAGTTAGATAAGGCGGCTCAATCGAGCCAAGTGGATCCTCAAAATCGGCCTAAAGGTTTTCTCTTGACCTCCAAGAGTGCATATTTAGACGAATTTGCGGATGGAGAAACCACCCTTATGCACCTTATTAAAAGCTTGAAAATGTTGAGTGAAGAGCTTAAAGCTTCTCTTCCATCAAACATACTCGCTTTACTTGAGGAGTATATAGATGTGTTTCCCGATGACATACCACAAGGTCTACCCTCTATGCGTGGAATTGAGCATCAAATTGATCTTATTCCGTGGGCTGCATTGCCTAATAGGCCTGCGTATCGTATGAATCCCACTGAGACCCAAGAGGTCCAAACCCAAGTCCAAGAGCTGTTGGATAAGGGTTATATTAGAGAAAGCTTAAGTCCTAGTGCTGTACCTGTGTTATTAGTCCCTGAGAAAGATGGTTCATGGAGAATGTGTGTAGATTGCAGGGCTATTAACAACATTACTATTAAATATCGTCACCCTATTCCTAGATTAGATGATATGCTAGATGAATTGTATGGAGCTTCTATATTCTCTAAAATAGATCTTAGGAGTGGCTATCATCAAATTAGAATGAAGGAAGGTGATGAATGGAAAACAACCTTTAAGACTAAGCTTGGTTTATATGAATGGTTGGTTATGCCTTTTGGTTTAACTAATGCACCTAGTACTTTTATGAGATTAATGAATCATGTTCTTAGAAACTTTATAGGAAGATTTGTTGTTGTTTATTTTGATGATATTCTGATTTATAGCAAATCTCTTAATGAGCATGAATTACATCTTAAGGAAGTACTTAAAACGCTGAGAATTGAACACTTATATGCTAATTTAAAGAAATGTGAGCTATGTAATGAACAAGTGTCTTTTCTTGGATTTGTAGTGAGTTCGAATGGACTGCGTGTCGATGAGGCTAAGATTAAGGCGATCCAAGATTGGCCAACACCAACCAACATCGGCCATGTGCGCAACTTCCAAGGATTGGCGAGTTTCTATCGTCGCTTTGTACGTGATTTCAGCACCATCTCAGCACCTCTAACCGAACATACGAAGAAGAGAACTGAGTTCACATGGGGAGCAGCTCAGGAAGAGGCGTTTAACACGCTTAAGGACAAGCTCACCCACGCACCTCTACTAGCTTTGCCGGATTTCTCTTAGCCCTTTGAGGTAGAATGCGATGCTAACGTAATTGGAATTGGTGGAGTGCTTGGAAACTTAGAAGTTTCATAATGTAGGCCAGCTTCTTTCTTGTTCTCTTTGTTTCACTTGCAAACCATTCGAGCCACTCCCACACCGTGTCGAATCTGCATTCGGTCCCGCTCCTCAAAACTTACTCTTATTTGTAAGTTACTTACATGAGTTTTCCTCAAAACTTACTCTTATTTTATTCTAACAACAATTTCTTTGTTAATATAATGTTTTATTAAACATTTGTTAGTTCTGAATAGGTAAATATATAGTTGTGGTGGAAACACCAGGGTACAAAAGGTAAGACCAAACAAAGGGTCTTACGTAAGAAGGGAGACAAAAAACTATACCAAACCCCTTCTATACCGCTACCAAGTAATCCCCTATCTCTGCACATCATACTAAATCTAAACCCATCACACTCACCCCAACCACATCTCCACCCCACCATCTACGTACTACTACCACACAAGAGCACAAGCAAAAACAGTCACGAAAAAAGCCCCTAGTTTCCGCCTCTTCGATCCAGTCTATCCATGGGCTTAGCATTCTTCCTCATGGAGAGACGGGATCGACAGCAGGCTATAACATGTGCAACACACCTAGAAATATCGAACGATTCTTGGTTAAATACAAGTCTGTTTCTAGCTAACCAAGTGAAGTAAATTAAAGCTTGAAAACTAAAGAGTTTCATTTGGTAGATTTCCTTTTTGCTTGTTTTATTTGTCTCTCGAGCAAACCATTTGAGCCACTCTTCAATTGAGTTAAACCGGCATCCTATCCCACTCCTTCTGAATACGATACTCTGTACCTCTTGGATGACGGAGCAGCCGAACCATATGTGATCAACTGTTTCCTCAGCACTCCTACACATCGCACAAGTAGCCGCCTCCTCACCTAACCAATGCTTGGTTACACTTCCCGTCAGAACCCTCTTTTTAGTAGCTAACCAAGTGATGAAGGCCCATTTTCGGTTTTGTGGTTGTGATGTGGGACCATCCAAGACACCACCTGCAGACACACCTATCTTACATGAGGATGGACCTATGATTCAAGAAAGTGAGGACGATGTCATCCTCAAAAGGAAGAAGAAGGCTCCACCATGGGAGAAGGTCCAAAGGTGCATATTTGCTCACTGTTGGTATCGATGCCGACACCAGAGGCATCGACGTCGAGACCTGAAGATGCTATTTTACCTATTGTACCTACTGTTGGTATCGACGCCAACACCAAACCTCGGTGCCGAAACCTGGGCGCATAGAATTTATATGGGCCGAAATTAATAAGTCTTGAAAACCTAATTTTCATTGTTATTTTTAGTATCTCTTTTACTTAAGTTATTTTAGGTATTTTTAGGAGTTTATTTTCATTAATCTTTTATTTATTATTTTATCTAAAAATCAGCCATAGGTTTTCTATTTAAGCGGCTGATCTCCATTGTAAAGATGAACACGTTGAATTTTATGAGAAAAGCTCTGTTTTTGTGTGAAACACAATGAATGTTTTTCGATTGAATAGAGTTGTGCTCTTCAATTGAAACTATTGGTATTGATTTAGCTTGGTTTGCTTTGTGTTCATCAACTTCGCAAGACTTGGTGAATCTAGTATCCACAAGCCCCCTCCTTGTGCCTTCAAGTTGTCCGCTTGATTGTGTAGGGTTGTAGCGGCGGGTTGTGTAGTCATTGGTATTGGTTCCTACCTTCTACGGAAGCCTGGGGTCTCTATCTTGTTCTGCATAGATCGTTTCAGTCCTTATCGGTCGTGTCTTTATATCACTTTCGAGTCTTTAGCTACTGTTTTTGAGTCTTGTTGAGTTCTTGATCGTTCTTCGTTATCTTGTGCAGTTCTTGATCGTTCTTGGACATCCAACAGCCTTGGATTCTTGGTGTTTCTTGCGTTTCTTGGAGTGTTTGTTGCTGCGTTCTTGCAATCTTTATCGAGTCTTGATCATTCTTGTTCAGTTCTTTAAGTTTCTTGCTTGTTGTCGAAGATCGGACCATCACACGGCTAACCCCGTATCAGGTTGCTCCCAGATCACACTCCCCCATTCAACTGCGTTACCTCTGTGCCGGAGGATGTCATACATCTTGGTTGATGAGAAACCGCCACTTTCATTGAGAACACTGTCCAGCGTTGGGACATGTTCAGCGTCAGCCAGCAGCAAGGTTCGGAGCTCATCTTTTACTTGCAAAATCGCTTTCCATAGCCACGTATCGTCCACTTTAGCCGAAACATTTGTTAGTTACTTATATGATTTTTCCTCAAAACATACTCTTATAGTATTCTAACAGAATTTAGAAGTTAATGTAAAGTTTTATCAAACATTTGTAGTTACTTATATGAGATTAATTAGTTAAAACACACTCTTATAGTATTCTAATATGAATTTAGTAGTTAATATAAGGTTTTATTAAACATTTATTAGTTACTTACATCAATTTTCGTCAAGACATACTCTTATTGTATTCTAAAATCAATTTATTAGTTAATGTAAGGTTTTATTAAACATTTGTTAGTTACTTGTATGATTTTTCCTCAAAACATGCTCTTATAATATTGTAAAAAGAATTTAGTAGTTAATATAAGGTTTTATTGAACATTTGTTAGTTACATACATGAGTTTTCCTCAAAACATACTTTTATCGTATTCTAACAACAATTCCTTAGTTAATATAAGGTTTTATTAACAGTTTTTAGTTACTTATAAGATTTTTCCTCAAAACATAGTCTTATATTATTCTAATAAGAATTTAGTAGTTAATATAAGGTTTTATTAAACATTTGTTATATACTTATCAGATTTTTCCTCAAAACAAACTCATATATTATTCTAATATAAATTTAGTAGTTAATATAAGGTTTTATTAACCATTTCTTAGTTACTTATATGATTTTTTTCTCAAAACATACTCTTATAGTATTCTAATATGAATTTAGTAGTTAATATAAGGTTTTATTGAACATTTGTTAGTTACTTACAATAGTTTTCCTCAAAACATACTCTTATTGTATTCTAACAACAATTTATTAGTTAATATAAGGTTTTATTAGACATTTGTTAGTTACTTATATGATTTTTCATCAAAACATACTCTTATTGTATTTTAATATGAATTTAGTAGTTAATATAAGGTTTTATTAAATATTTGTTCGTTACTTATATGCTTTTTCCTCAAAACATACTCTTATAGTATTCTAATAAGAATTTAGTAGTTAATATAGAGTTTTATTAAACATTTGTAGTTACTTATATGAGATTTCCTTAAAGCATACTCTTATAGTATTCTAATATGAATTTAGTAGTTAATATAAGGTTTTATTGAACATTTGTTAGTTACTTATATGATTTTTCCACAAAACATACTCTTATAATATTCTAAAATGAATTTAGTAGTTAATAAAAGGTTTTATTGAACATTTGTTAGTTACTTACATCAGTTTTCCTGAAAACATACTCTTATTGTATTCTAACAACAAATTATTAGTTAATATAAGATTTTATTAAACATTTGTTAGTTAATTATATGAATTTTACTTAAAACTTACTCTTATAGTATTCTAATAAGAATTTAGTAGTTAATATAAAGTTTTATTAAACATTTGTAGTAACGTATATGAGATTTCCTTAAAACATACTATTATAGTATTCTAATAAGAATTTAGTAGTTAATATAAGGTTTTATTGAACATTTGTTAGTTACTTTCATCAGTTTTCCTCAAAACATACTCTTATTGTATTTTAATATGAATTTAGTAGTTAATATAAGGTTTTATTAAATATTTGTTCGTTACTTATATGATTTTTCCTCAAAACATACTCTTATAGTATTCTAATAAGAATTTAGTAGTTAATATAAAGTTTTATTAAACATTTGTAGTTACTTATATGAGATTTCCTTAAAGCATACTCTTATAGTATTCTAATATGAATTTAGTAGTTAATATAAGGTTTTATTGAACATTTGTTAGTTACTTATATGATTTTTCCTCAAAACATACTCTTATAATATTCTAAAATGAATTTAGTAGTTAATAAAAGGTTTTATTGAACATTTGTTAGTTACTTACATCAGTTTTCCTGAAAACATACTCTTATTGTATTCTAACAACAATTTATTAGTTAATATAAGATTTTATTAAACCTTTGTTAGTTAATTATATGAATTTTACTTAAAACATACTCTTATAGTATTCTAATAAGAATTTAGTAGTTAATATAAAGTTTTATTAAACATTTGTAGTAACGTATATGAGATTTCCTTAAAACATACTCTTATTGTATTCTAACAACAATTTATTAGTTAATATAAGGTTTTATTAAACATTTGTTAGTTACTTATATGATTTTTCATCAAAACATACTCTTATTGTATTTTAATATGAATTTAGTAGTTAATATAAGGTTTTATTAAATATTTGTTCGTTACTTATATGATTTTTCCTCAAAACATACTCTTATAGTATTCTAATAAGAATTTAGTAGTTAATATAGAGTTTTATTAAACATTTGTAGTTACTTATATGAGATTTCCTTAAAGCATACTCTTATAGTATTCTAATATGAATTTAGTAGTTAATATAAGGTTTTATTGAACATTTGTTAGTTACTTATATGATTTTTCCTCAAAACATACTCTTATAATATTCTAAAATGAATTTAGTAGTTAATAAAAGGTTTTATTGAACATTTGTTAGTTACTTACATCAGTTTTCCTGAAAACATACTCTTATTGTATTCTAACAACAATTTATTAGTTAATATAAGATTTTATTAAACATTTGTTAGTTAATTATATGAATTTTACTTAAAACATACTCTTATAGTATTCTAATAAGAATTTAGTAGTTAATATAAAGTTTTATTAAACATTTGTAGTAACGTATATGAGATTTCCTTAAAACATACTATTATAGTATTCTAATAAGAATTTAGTAGTTAATATAAGGTTTTATTGAACATTTGTTAGTTACTTTCATCAGTTTTCCTCAAAACATACTCTTATTGTATTTTAATATGAATTTAGTAGTTAATATAAGGTTTTATTAAATATTTGTTCGTTACTTATATGATTTTTCCTCAAAACATACTCTTATAGTATTCTAATAAGAATTTAGTAGTTATTATAATGTTTTATTAAACATTTGTAGTTACTTATATGAGATTTCCTTAAAGCATACTCTTATAGTATTCTAATATGAATTTAGTAGTTAATATAAGGTTTTATTGAACATTTGTTAGTTACTTATATGATTTTTCCTCAAAACATACTCTTATAATATTCTAAAATGAATTTAGTAGTTAATAAAAGGTTTTATTGAACATTTGTTAGTTACTTACATCAGTTTTCCTGAAAACATACTCTTATTGTATTCTAACAACAATTTATTAGTTAATATAAGATTTTATTAAACCTTTGTTAGTTAATTATATGAATTTTACTTAAAACATACTCTTATAGTATTCTAATAAGAATTTAGTAGTTAATATAAAGTTTTATTAAACATTTGTAGTAACGTATATTAGATTTCCTTAAAACATACTATTATAGTATTCTAATAAGAATTTAGTAGTTAATATAAGGTTTTATTGAACATTTGTTAGTTACTTTCATCAGTTTTCCTCAAAACATACTCTTATTGTATTTTAATATGAATTTAGTAGTTAATATAAGGTTTTATTAAATATTTGTTCTTTACTTATATGATTTTTCCTCAAAACATACTCTTATAGTATTCTAATAAGAATTTAGTAGTTAATATAAAGTTTTATTAAACATTTGTAGTTACTTATATGAGATTTCCTTAAAGCATACTCTTATAGTATTCTAATATGAATTTAGTAGTTAATATAAGGTTTTATTGAACATTTGTTAGTTACTTATATGATTTTTCCTCAAAACATACTCTTATAATATTCTAAAATGAATTTAGTAGTTAATAAAAGGTTTTATTGAACATTTGTTAGTTACTTACATCAGTTTTCCTGAAAACATACTCTTATTGTATTCTAACAACAAATTATTAGTTAATATAAGATTTTATTAAACATTTGTTAGTTAATTATATGAATTTTACTTAAAACTTACTCTTATAGTATTCTAATAAGAATTTAGTAGTTAATATAAAGTTTTATTAAACATTTGTAGTAACGTATATGAGATTTCCTTAAAACATACTATTATAGTATTCTAATAAGAATTTAGTAGTTAATATAAGGTTTTATTGAACATTTGTTAGTTACTTTCATCAGTTTTCCTCAAAACATACTCTTATTGTATTTTAATATGAATTTAGTAGTTAATATAAGGTTTTATTAAATATTTGTTCGTTACTTATATGATTTTTCCTCAAAACATACTCTTATAGTATTCTAATAAGAATTTAGTAGTTAATATAAAGTTTTATTAAACATTTGTAGTTACTTATATGAGATTTCCTTAAAGCATACTCTTATAGTATTCTAATATGAATTTAGTAGTTAATATAAGGTTTTATTGAACATTTGTTAGTTACTTATATGATTTTTCCTCAAAACATACTCTTATAATATTCTAAAATGAATTTAGTAGTTAATAAAAGGTTTTATTGAACATTTGTTAGTTACTTACATCAGTTTTCCTGAAAACATACTCTTATTGTATTCTAACAACAATTTATTAGTTAATATAAGATTTTATTAAACCTTTGTTAGTTAATTATATGAATTTTACTTAAAACATACTCTTATAGTATTCTAATAAGAATTTAGTAGTTAATATAAAGTTTTATTAAACATTTGTAGTAACGTATATGAGATTTCCTTAAAACATACTCTTATTGTATTCTAACAACAATTTATTAGTTAATATAAGGTTTTATTAAACATTTGTTAGTTACTTATATGATTTTTCATCAAAACATACTCTTATTGTATTTTAATATGAATTTAGTAGTTAATATAAGGTTTTATTAAATATTTGTTCGTTACTTATATGATTTTTCCTCAAAACATACTCTTATAGTATTCTAATAAGAATTTAGTAGTTAATATAGAGTTTTATTAAACATTTGTAGTTACTTATATGAGATTTCCTTAAAGCATACTCTTATAGTATTCTAATATGAATTTAGTAGTTAATATAAGGTTTTATTGAACATTTGTTAGTTACTTATATGATTTTTCCTCAAAACATACTCTTATAATATTCTAAAATGAATTTAGTAGTTAATAAAAGGTTTTATTGAACATTTGTTAGTTACTTACATCAGTTTTCCTGAAAACATACTCTTATTGTATTCTAACAACAATTTATTAGTTAATATAAGATTTTATTAAACCTTTGTTAGTTAATTATATGAATTTTACTTAAAACATACTCTTATAGTATTCTAATAAGAATTTAGTAGTTAATATAAAGTTTTATTAAACATTTGTAGTAACGTATATGAGATTTCCTTAAAACATACTATTATAGTATTCTAATAAGAATTTAGTAGTTAATATAAGGTTTTATTGAACATTTGTTAGTTACTTTCATCAGTTTTCCTCAAAACATACTCTTATTGTATTTTAATATGAATTTAGTAGTTAATATAAGGTTTTATTAAATATTTGTTCGTTACTTATATGATTTTTCCTCAAAACATACTCTTATAGTATTCTAATAAGAATTTAGTAGTTATTATAAAGTTTTATTAAACATTTGTAGTTACTTATATGAGATTTCCTTAAAGCATACTCTTATAGTATTCTAATATGAATTTAGTAGTTAATATAAGGTTTTATTGAACATTTGTTAGTTACTTATATGATTTTTCCTCAAAACATACTCTTATAATATTCTAAAATGAATTTAGTAGTTAATAAAAGGTTTTATTGAACATTTGTTAGTTACTTACATCAGTTTTCCTGAAAACATACTCTTATTGTATTCTAACAACAATTTATTAGTTAATATAAGATTTTATTAAACCTTTGTTAGTTAATTATATGAATTTTACTTAAAACATACTCTTATAGTATTCTAATAAGAATTTAGTAGTTAATATAAAGTTTTATTAAACATTTGTAGTAACGTATATGAGATTTCCTTAAAACATACTATTATAGTATTCTAATAAGAATTTAGTAGTTAATATAAGGTTTTATTGAACATTTGTTAGTTACTTTCATCAGTTTTCCTCAAAACATACTCTTATTGTATTTTAATATGAATTTAGTAGTTAATATAAGGTTTTATTAAATATTTGTTCGTTACTTATATGATTTTTCCTCAAAACATACTCTCTTAGTATTCTAATAAGAATTTAGTAGTTAATATAAAGTTTTATTAAACATTTGTAGTTACTTATATGAGATTTCCTTAAAGCATACTCTTATAGTATTCTAATATGAATTTAGTAGTTAATATAAGGTTTTATTGAACATTTGTTAGTTACTTATATGATTTTTCCTCAAAACATACTCTTATAATATTCTAAAATGAATTTAGTAGTTAATAAAAGGTTTTATTGAACATTTGTTAGTTACTTACATCAGTTTTCCTGAAAACATACTCTTATTGTATTCTAACAACAAATTATTAGTTAATATAAGATTTTATTAAACATTTGTTAGTGAATTATATGAATTTTACTTAAAACTTACTCTTATAGTATTCTAATAAGAATTTAGTAGTTAATATAAAGTTTTATTAAACATTTGTAGTAACGTATATGAGATTTCCTTAAAACATACTATTATAGTATTCTAATAAGAATTTAGTAGTTAATATAAGGTTTTATTGAACATTTGTTAGTTACTTTCATCAGTTTTCCTCAAAACATACTCTTATTGTATTTTAATATGAATTTAGTAGTTAATATAAGGTTTTATTAAATATTTGTTCGTTACTTATATGATTTTTCCTCAAAACATACTCTTATAGTATTCTAATAAGAATTTAGTAGTTAATATAAAGTTTTATTAAACATTTGTAGTTACTTATATGAGATTTCCTTAAAGCATACTCTTATAGTATTCTAATATGAATTTAGTAGTTAATATAAGGTTTTATTGAACATTTGTTAGTTACTTATATGATTTTTCCTCAAAACATACTCTTATAATATTCTAAAATGAATTTAGTAGTTAATAAAAGGTTTTATTGAACATTTGTTAGTTACTTACATCAGTTTTCCTGAAAACATACTCTTATTGTATTCTAACAACAATTTATTAGTTAATATAAGATTTTATTAAACCTTTGTTAGTTAATTATATGAATTTTACTTAAAACATACTCTTATAGTATTCTAATAAGAATTTAGTAGTTAATATAAAGTTTTATTAAACATTTGTAGTAACGTATATGAGATTTCCTTAAAACATACTCTTATTGTATTCTAACAACAATTTATTAGTTAATATAAGGTTTTATTAAACATTTGTTAGTTACTTATATGATTTTTCATCAAAACATACTCTTATTGTATTTTAATATGAATTTAGTAGTTAATATAAGGTTTTATTAAATATTTGTTCGTTACTTATATGATTTTTCCTCAAAACATACTCTTATAGTATTCTAATAAGAATTTAGTAGTTAATATAGAGTTTTATTAAACATTTGTAGTTACTTATATGAGATTTCCTTAAAGCATACTCTTATAGTATTCTAATATGAATTTAGTAGTTAATATAAGGTTTTATTGAACATTTGTTAGTTACTTATATGATTTTTCCTCAAAACATACTCTTATAATATTCTAAAATGAATTTAGTAGTTAATAAAAGGTTTTATTGAACATTTGTTAGTTACTTACATCAGTTTTCCTGAAAACATACTCTTATTGTATTCTAACAACAATTTATTAGTTAATATAAGATTTTATTAAACATTTGTTAGTTAATTATATGAATTTTACTTAAAACATACTCTTATAGTATTCTAATAAGAATTTAGTAGTTAATATAAAGTTTTATTAAACATTTGTAGTAACGTATATGAGATTTCCTTAAAACATACTATTATAGTATTCTAATAAGAATTTAGTAGTTAATATAAGGTTTTATTGAACATTTGTTAGTTACTTTCATCAGTTTTCCTCAAAACATACTCTTATTGTATTTTAATATGAATTTAGTAGTTAATATAAGGTTTTATTAAATATTTGTTCGTTACTTATATGATTTTTCCTCAAAACATACTCTTATAGTATTCTAATAAGAATTTAGTAGTTATTATAAAGTTTTATTAAACATTTGTAGTTACTTATATGAGATTTCCTTAAAGCATACTCTTATAGTATTCTAATATGAATTTAGTAGTTAATATAAGGTTTTATTGAACATTTGTTAGTTACTTATATGATTTTTCCTCAAAACATACTCTTATAATATTCTAAAATGAATTTAGTAGTTAATAAAAGGTTTTATTGAACATTTGTTAGTTACTTACATCAGTTTTCCTGAAAACATACTCTTATTGTATTCTAACAACAATTTATTAGTTAATATAAGATTTTATTAAACCTTTGTTAGTTAATTATATGAATTTTACTTAAAACATACTCTTATAGTATTCTAATAAGAATTTAGTAGTTAATATAAAGTTTTATTAAACATTTGTAGTAACGTATATGAGATTTCCTTAAAACATACTATTATAGTATTCTAATAAGAATTTAGTAGTTAATATAAGGTTTTATTGAACATTTGTTAGTTACTTTCATCAGTTTTCCTCAAAACATACTCTTATTGTATTTTAATATGAATTTAGTAGTTAATATAAGGTTTTATTAAATATTTGTTCGTTACTTATATGATTTTTCCTCAAAACATACTCTTATAGTATTCTAATAAGAATTTAGTAGTTAATATAAAGTTTTATTAAACATTTGTAGTTACTTATATGAGATTTCCTTAAAGCATACTCTTATAGTATTCTAATATGAATTTAGTAGTTAATATAAGGTTTTATTGAACATTTGTTAGTTACTTATATGATTTTTCCTCAAAACATACTCTTATAATATTCTAAAATGAATTTAGTAGTTAATAAAAGGTTTTATTGAACATTTGTTAGTTACTTACATCAGTTTTCCTGAAAACATACTCTTATTGTATTCTAACAACAATTTATTAGTTAATATAAGATTTTATTAAACATTTGTTAGTTAATTATATGAATTTTACTTAAAACATACTCTTATAGTATTCTAATAAGAATTTAGTAGTTAATATAAAGTTTTATTAAACATTTGTAGTAACGTATATGAGATTTCCTTAAAACATACTATTATAGTATTCTAATAAGAATTTAGTAGTTAATATAAGGTTTTATTGAACATTTGTTAGTTACTTTCATCAGTTTTCCTCAAAACATACTCTTATTGTATTTTAATATGAATTTAGTAGTTAATATAAGGTTTTATTAAATATTTGTTCGTTACTTATATGATTTTTCCTCAAAACATACTCTTATAGTATTCTAATAAGAATTTAGTAGTTAATATAAAGTTTTATTAAACATTTGTAGTTACTTATATGAGATTTCCTTAAAGCATACTCTTATAGTATTCTAATATGAATTTAGTAGTTAATATAAGGTTTTATTGAACATTTGTTAGTTACTTATATGATTTTTCCTCAAAACATACTCTTATAATATTCTCAAATGAATTTAGTAGTTAATAAAAGGTTTTATTGAACATTTGTTAGTTACTTACATCAGTTTTCCTGAAAACATACTCTTATTGTATTCTAACAATAATTTATTAGTTAATATAAGATTTTATTAAACATTTGTTAGTTAATTATATGAATTTTACTTAAAACATACTCTTATAGTATTCTAATAAGAATTTAGTAGTTAATATAAAGTTTTATTAAACATTTGTAGTAACTTATATGAGATTTCCTTAAAACATACTATTATAGTATTCTAATAAGAATTTAGTAGTTAATATAAGGTTTTATTGAACATTTGTTAGTTACTTTCATCAGTTTTCCTCAAAACATACTCTTATTGTATTTTAATATGAATTTAGTAGTTAATATAAGGTTTTATTAAATATTTGTTCGTTACTTATATGATTTTTCCTCAAAACATACTCTTATAGTATTCTAATAAGAATTTAGTAGTTAATATAAAGTTTTATTAAACATTTGTAGTTACTTATATGAGATTTCCTTAAAGCATACTCTTATAGTATTCTAATATGAATTTAGTAGTTAATATAAGGTTTTATTGAACATTTGTTAGTTACTTATATGATTTTTCCTCAAAACATACTCTTATAATATTCTAAAATGAATTTAGTAGTTAATAAAAGGTTTTATTGAACATTTGTTAGTTACTTACATCAGTTTTCCTGAAAACATACTCTTATTGTATTCTAACAACAATTTATTAGTTAATATAAGATTTTATTAAACATTTGTTAGTTAATTATATGAATTTTACTTAAAACATACTCTTATAGTATTCTAATAAGAATTTAGTAGTTAATATAAAGTTTTATTAAACATTTGTAGTAACGTATATGAGATTTCCTTAAAACATACTATTATAGTATTCTAATAAGAATTTAGTAGTTAATATAAGGTTTTATTGAACATTTGTTAGTTACTTTCATCAGTTTTCCTCAAAACATACTCTTATTGTATTTTAATATGAATTTAGTAGTTAATATAAGGTTTTATTAAATATTTGTTCGTTACTTATATGATTTTTCCTCAAAACATACTCTTATAGTATTCTAATAAGAATTTAGTAGTTAATATAAAGTTTTATTAAACATTTGTAGTTACTTATATGAGATTTCCTTAAAGCATACTCTTATAGTATTCTAATATGAATTTAGTAGTTAATATAAGGTTTTATTGAACATTTGTTAGTTACTTATATGATTTTTCCTCAAAACATACTCTTATAATATTCTCAAATGAATTTAGTAGTTAATAAAAGGTTTTATTGAACATTTGTTAGTTACTTACATCAGTTTTCCTGAAAACATACTCTTATTGTATTCTAACAACAATTTATTAGTTAATATAAGATTTTATTAAACATTTGTTAGTTAATTATATGAATTTTACTTAAAACATACTCTTATAGTATTCTAATAAGAATTTAGTAGTTAATATAAAGTTTTATTAAACATTTGTAGTAACGTATATGAGATTTCCTCAAAACATACTCTTATTGTATTCTAACAACAATTTATTAGTTCATATAAGGTTTTATTAGACATTTGTTAGTTACTTATATGATTTTTCATCAAAACATACTCTTATTGTATTTTAATATGAATTTAGTAGTTAATATAAGGTTTTATTAAATATTTGTTCGTTACTTATATGATTTTTCCTCAAAACATACTCTTATAGTATTCTAATAAGAATTTAGTAGTTAATATAGAGTTTTATTAAACATTTGTAGTTACTTATATGAGATTTCCTTAAAGCATACTCTTATAGTATTCTAATATGAATTTAGTAGTTAATATAAGGTTTTATTGAACATTTGTTAGTTACTTATATGATTTTTCCTCAAAACATACTCTTATAATATTCTAAAATGAATTTAGTAGTTAATAAAAGGTTTTATTGAACATTTGTTAGTTACTTACATCAGTTTTCCTGAAAACATACTCTTATTGTATTCTAACAACAATTTATTAGTTAATATAAGATTTTATTAAACATTTGTTAGTTAATTATATGAATTTTACTTAAAACATACTCTTATAGTATTCTAATAAGAATTTAGTAGTTAATATAAAGTTTTATTAAACATTTGTAGTAACGTATATGAGATTTCCTTAAAACATACTATTATAGTATTCTAATAAGAATTTAGTAGTTAATATAAGGTTTTATTGAACATTTGTTAGTTACTTTCATCAGTTTTCCTCAAAACATACTCTTATTGTATTTTAATATGAATTTAGTAGTTAATATAAGGTTTTATTAAATATTTGTTCGTTACTTATATGATTTTTCCTCAAAACATACTCTTATAGTATTCTAATAAGAATTTAGTAGTTATTATAAAGTTTTATTAAACATTTGTAGTTACTTATATGAGATTTCCTTAAAGCATACTCTTATAGTATTCTAATATGAATTTAGTAGTTAATATAAGGTTTTATTGAACATTTGTTAGTTACTTATATGATTTTTCCTCAAAACATACTCTTATAATATTCTAAAATGAATTTAGTAGTTAATAAAAGGTTTTATTGAACATTTGTTAGTTACTTACATCAGTTTTCCTGAAAACATACTCTTATTGTATTCTAACAACAATTTATTAGTTAATATAAGATTTTATTAAACCTTTGTTAGTTAATTATATGAATTTTACTTAAAACATACTCTTATAGTATTCTAATAAGAATTTAGTAGTTAATATAAAGTTTTATTAAACATTTGTAGTAACGTATATGAGATTTCCTTAAAACATACTATTATAGTATTCTAATAAGAATTTAGTAGTTAATATAAGGTTTTATTGAACATTTGTTAGTTACTTTCATCAGTTTTCCTCAAAACATACTCTTATTGTATTTTAATATGAATTTAGTAGTTAATATAAGGTTTTATTAAATATTTGTTCGTTACTTATATGATTTTTCCTCAAAACATACTCTTATAGTATTCTAATAAGAATTTAGTAGTTAATATAAAGTTTTATTAAACATTTGTAGTTACTTATATGAGATTTCCTTAAAGCATACTCTTATAGTATTCTAATATGAATTTAGTAGTTAATATAAGGTTTTATTGAACATTTGTTAGTTACTTATATGATTTTTCCTCAAAACATACTCTTATAATATTCTAAAATGAATTTAGTAGTTAATAAAAGGTTTTATTGAACATTTGTTAGTTACTTACATCAGTTTTCCTGAAAACATACTCTTATTGTATTCTAACAACAATTTATTAGTTAATATAAGATTTTATTAAACATTTGTTAGTTAATTATATGAATTTTACTTAAAACATACTCTTATAGTATTCTAATAAGAATTTAGTAGTTAATATAAAGTTTTATTAAACATTTGTAGTAACGTATATGAGATTTCCTTAAAACATACTATTATAGTATTCTAATAAGAATTTAGTAGTTAATATAAGGTTTTATTGAACATTTGTTAGTTACTTTTGTAAAGGCCCGAGTTTTTAAATAATAAATTTTAATAAATAATATAAATGGATTTGAGTCAAAAAAATAATAAGATAAAATAAAATAAAAATTCGGATATTTCAAGAAAAACTCGTCCTTAATTTCCTAAATCGAAATTGAAATCCTTAAAACGAGTTCCGGCATTATTTAATTGGAAATTTATAATACGTTATACTATGCTTTTATATACCGAAAATTTAAAATAATATTTGGAGTCTTATATTAAATTCGGATTTGGAAAATTAAGGAGTATATTAAACGTGTCGGGATAAGATCGAGCGAGCGGGTTGCGAGGTTTAGATTTCGGGTACTTTGAATTTTGACCTTGGGACCACATCTAGTTCTACTCCCCTCTCTCTCACATCCTAATTCAAAGATGCCCTTCAGTCCCCTTTGTCGATTAGCAGCAGAGGCACTCCCCTTTTACACCCTTCTGAACCTCACATGACAACTCTCCTCTCCTCTTCTTTTTGCCCTCAAATGCTCAGCTTTCCCCTCCCCTTTCTGCCTGTAAGAACAACTCAGGCCTCTCTTCACCTCTTTTCAATCCCCCGTTTGTCCAGCGGTAGTCAAGCCAAGACTGCACTTCCAACTTCATAACTAATACCCACACAACAATACACCCATCTCCCTTGTTCTGTTCTTCATAATCGAAGCCACCTCCCTCCGCCGCCAGTTCGTTGCTTTCCGGCCACCACAACCACCACCACATTCACTCTCGTCGAACAGCAGCAGCCCCGTTCTTTCGGAGCCAGCGCCGTCGGAGAAGCTCCTCTCCCTCCCTGTTCTCGCAGCCCCCACCTCTTGCAACCACCACAGCGCAGCACGCCCGAGCTCTCCATTCTTCTGTTTTCCGAGCACTTCTCGAGCGCCTCCCGAGCACCCAGGCGCTGTCAGGAGCCACCCCGACGAAGCCGCCGCCGCCGAGTCTCCTCCCTGTTTCTTCGGTTCGATCGGTGAGTTCTCGATCTTCTGTTCCGAGTCGAAGCCGTGAAAAGCTTGACCTTTAACCTCCCTGTACTCTCTCCATGCCTCTAGGTTTTGGATTTCGCCTCCGACGCAGCCAATCGGACTCCGACGAAGCTCAATTCAACCCCGACGAATCTCTTCTCCGGCGAACTTCGAACCTCGGTGAGCTTTCCCTTCCTCCTTCCTTCTTGGTCGTTTTGTGTCATTGATGTCGGGGGGAGTCCAGTGTGTAGTAGTCGGGCTGGGAGAACGTCACCGGCGGGCCTGAGCCCTTCTTCCTCTTTCCGTTTCCGAGCGCTGGGAGCTCTGTCAGAGCTTGAGGGAGACCTTCTTCCTTTCTTTGTCTTGGGTTGGGGCCGGGTTTCACATTGAGGAATTGGGCTTGGGCCCATTTTGCTTCCGGATCCGGTTATATCACATTTGGAAATATGGGTGGTACGATTTTATTAATGGGTTGGATTGGAAGTAAATGATTTTGGTTGATGATTGGCCTTAGCGAAAAGGTTTTGGAAAATGGTTTTACTATCGGTTGGTTTTGAGCATGTTGAGAACATGGAGTTCGTGTGTATGATTGATGGACCGGTAGCTGATGAAAATGGCTTGATGATAGGTGTGTATTGCTTTTGGATTGCTTTGGACTTGTATTGGGCCCTTGTTTGTGTTATCTTGCTGTTCTGCATCTCCAGGTAAGTCTCTTCGGAGCTTACTCAGATTGAATAGAGTGATTCCCTGCTATAGGTGCATGATATACTAGGTGTTGCATTCATAATCAGCATGCCATGTAGTACCATGCTAGGTTGCATCGATCGTTGAGCATTCTCTTTTCTTTGTGCGTATGTAAACAGAACGGCCGTATCTGTGATAGTCCTAGAGTCTTTGCTAGGGTCATAGGGTAGCCCAGCCTCATCGGGTACCCTGAGTCAATCGAGTACTTCCTTATATTATGATATGCCTGAGGGCTTTATTGTGGAGCGGGTTAGGCATGCGTGCCGCCCTATTATGAATGAATGCATTCACGAGCTGGCCAGTCTCCGCCTGTCGGAAGGGGTGGAGGTAGGAGAGGGATATGCCACTTGGCATTGTCTTGGGCCCTTTACAGTATTTCTGCACATTATTATGAACTAGGAGCATGCTAGTGTGTTTGAATTTCGTACTGCATTAGAGCATCTTTATTAGGTATAGCGTATATGTGTGCTTATGGTTGGGATGCAGAGTAAAGTGGGCATCGATCTGATCCCGCTCCAAATCAATTTTTTTTAGGAATTAATTATGTTCATCCCATCGGTGCTGTTTGCTTATTGTGCGGGTCATTTTGTCGGCGGAGAGTGAGCGCTGGAGTTATAGACTTCACCAGACTCTGACTATATTGTTTTGGACTTATATTTTTGACTCCGTTTTGACCCGGCTCCGCCGTGGCACCCACTTGTATCTTTACTTTGCTTCCGCTTACTTTCGTTTGAAATGGATTCTGCGACAGTCTTAGGACAGGTTAAGGGTACCCAACGGCCCTTCGAGGTTTTAGGGTTTGAAATCCCTCTTTCTACAAATCTTAAAATGAGTTTGAAACCTCGACCCGTACCTGGATTGCAAGATCCGAACAAGGGGTTTTATCCCTTGAAACGTAACCCAGAAATTATAATTCTGGGCCGTTACAAAGATGGTATCAGAGCTGAGGTTGTGCAATTCGGGTACACAAGGGTCGAGTGTATGTTTTGGAAAATCGCCCATGAATTTCAAAGGATTTGAAAGGATTTTAAGAAGGGCAAAATGAATTTAAGATGCCTAACCCAAATCGGACTAAGTAACGAACTTGGCTTGTTATAAAAGAGGAAACCGACTAAAGAGGGGATCGAGTGGGTAGCAAGACGTTAGACCATCCCTATTGGATGTAGTTGGAAATGGGTAGGCGAAATATTAGCTTGTTCTTTACAGATGGGTCTGGAAGACTCCAAGGAGGTCATTATGAGTGTCACTAACTGATTATGTGTTGTGTGCTTGCTATGCTAGATAACTGACTGGTATGCCTAACAATTAAATGTGTATTGACTGATCTGTGAAAACGGAATAGTGAGAGCACCCTTGTTTCTGTATGGTCAACCCAGTTGTGTGTAATAGCCCTTCTACTATACTAAACCCTTGACGATCTTATCGAGTCTTTCTCCCAAATGTCAGTATCTTTCATGGGAATCAGGTTGGTAAACACATTGTGTCGGAAAATCATGTATGGATACGGAGGTTGTCTGGGTGAGTATTGGTAGGTAGTTCTTGGTGTCATTTTGAGTCAAGAGTAAGGTGTTTCTGAGATTGTCCTTCTCAATCCTTATGACGATCAACTAGAGTGTCCTTTCCATAAAGAGTCGTACCAGAGTCACACGGGAAAGAGGGGTGATAAGTCGGTTGGGAAAAGTCAATGGTTGCCCTTAGGGATCTCTGTCCGGTTGTAATGGTGACTCTCTATGAAAACCATGACATGATTCTGTAATCTTCCGTGTGTGCCTCGCAAATGATCATATTAGTATAAGGCTACTCATGTTATGCCTTGTTTTCCATCATGATTATATGTTGTCATAGCATGCCCACTTGACATATTGTATTAATTGCGCTAATGATCAATTAAAAGCATGAACCACATGATATGAACCTATATGCTTGTTGTTTTGCCTGGGTTAGGTACATGATAGTGTGATCGGCTCGTCTTGGTATGAATGCTGATAGATGATCGTCTTAGCATGTTGGATGATGACGTGTCAATGCTTATTATCCTTTGGTAACAAGAATCTATAGTATTCTCATTCGTTTTGTATTCGGCAGATTACTTAACGTTGATTGTTTTGCAATTTGCGTTGTTGTGTGATTACTTGCGTTGGATGGAGAATATGTGGTACGATTGAATCTTGAGAAATGCGTGTTTATCTTAGTATGTGTTGGTTCGAGCTCATGTCCCCGTATTCTAGTCATATTTCCATTACTTAAACTCGTAGTATACATCGTAAAAACCTTCCTCATGCTTCTGTATTGTTGGAATGTGATTGAATTGAATTCTTGCATGTCGTCATGATTAGTGTATGCATGCATCGTATGTTATGTTGAGTCTTTAGTATCATGTAGGATCCCTGGTTGTGACTCGTGTGAATTATATCTTGCCTGCATTATTGCCGATTCTCTCTCGAGCTAGGTTCCTGATAGTGTGGTTCTTCCCTCTTTCCATTACCATAACCTGTCTTACTCATGCAAGATAATTGATGTTGAATTCAATGATTGATTTGCTTTTCGTAATGGTTAATCATAGCATGCTCACATGTTATCGCTCGGTGGTATTTCCCTATTACCCTATGATATCCTCTCATGCTTGTATAAATGTATGACTTGGCACCTCGTATAGTCACACACCACCTTATGTTATGATTTCGCATACGCATGATGAATGAATGTTAGGGCGGATTTAGTCGAGTTACCTCGATTGTGTTCATGTTCGATATGCGCTAGTATTGTCTTGTAGGGCTTATGATTTCTAAAATGACTCGCTAAATGACCACGTGTTGTACTGGTTCTATGATGTGATGACTATTGTACCATACATGTGCTATATGCCGGTTCGTTCTTAGCATAATTATAATACATTGTCCATGATGTCCTTCTTGTTATTTTGATGATGCCTCATGTTTCGTGAATATTATGTTGAGCTCCTCTTAATGACTCTTGACTATGCTTGTATTACATCATGTATCGCTAGTATCGTGTGGGACTCATGATTTCTAAATGTATCTCGTCATATGATTACGTGCCATTATTGACCTATTATATGATCATTGTGTTAGATGAGGTAGTTACTATGTTGCTATTATATGTTCTCGTATGGTGCATACACCAAGCTCGTGCATTGTTCATATATGTGATAATTGTGATGCTCAATAAATCCCACGTATCCTGTTTAAAGTTGCTGAGCATATCTGTTTCCATGGAATCACATACTACTAGTTTATCTCGCATGCATCCGTGTATGACTTGATTGTGTCTTTTGGAATGAATACGCATGTTCTTTTCCTTTGAGATAGGTACATGTTAGTGTGGGTTAATTAAATTGATATGCTCCATGATGAATTCGTGTTACTTGTCGCGATTATAACCTAATAGACTTCCATAAGGGCATTGTTGTCATTCTCGGGTCAGAGTCTAGTCCCTAGTCTTGTCATCCTTAGCTTTATTCGTAGTGTTTCCGAGAGGAACATCGGGTTGTTCACTCTTGTCACTCCCCTATCTCCGCTAACTTGGACTCACCCGCGATAGCGACCGCATGGGAAAGAGAAAGAAAGTTGCATAGCGATAGAGCAGTGTGGCGGAAGCGTGGGCCCATAACCCACGGGCCTCAGGATCTATGATGTCAGCGGAACGGGCACGCATCGAAGATCACGGTTACTGTGTACGATATGATTTGCAAGCGGGATTGTTCTCCGTTCGAATTGCTAACCCTTTTGAATGTGTTGACGACGATATTGCACTGACATAGCAATGAGATTTATGTGTTGATGTGCTGAATTGAAAATGACCGTTGCCTGATTATCGGTTGTGTATGATGATATGATTTGATGGCTTATAGATCTCATGTACCATGATGTCTTGACGTGTTGCTACTCTAAGTTGTTAAACATGATTTGGATTCCTTTGCCTGTAAAATATGAACTGCAAATGCTGAAAACCTGAATTGTTTATCTTCTAAGGTTATGATGCAACTTGCTATCATGACTTGGTTATGTGCATACATGATGAATTGTAATAATGATTGAGCATGATGATAAATTGAAACTTGTTGACATAGTTGCACTACTTGATTATGAACCCATGATGCTATGTTTATAAATGCTGGTTGACATGATGTAGATCTTATATGTGATGATTTCATGATTGCTTCTTCCTTAAACCTGTGGGTGAGGTCGTTGGTAGCGTGGTAGAAGAGTGGTGAAAGAGCTTGAGTGGTTAGGATGATCGGGGATGTTGTGAGATAAGTCGCAAGAGAGAGTTGTTGGCTTAGGTAAGACCGCGTGAGTTTTGGGATTGTAAGAGGCAATACTTGGTGGGTTCCGTTGAGCTTCTAGGTGAATATTGGGTGAGAGTATGCATGGTTAGGGATAGGTCGGCTGGGCGATGATCGAGGAATTTCTAGAGGAGATGTGCGATTAGCAGGGCAGGATGCGTGTGAAACCTTGGGAAGTGTGAGAAGCGTAAGAAATGGCCTTGTGGATGTTGAAGACATAGTACAAGAGGGTACTCGGGCATGAGGTTAGAGATAGGAGTTGGGTTCTTAGAGGTGGATGGCTAGTGAGGGTGCTTGGTGGAATGAGGGGCGAGATTGGAATATCGAGATGGATTGTGACTTGATCTGATGTTGGTGAGTCTAGAAGGGGATTGGTCTTAGCTTGAGAGAGGAAGATGGGCGAGTGGGGATTGTGTTTTAATTTGACTGGTATGATGTGAGTATTTTCTTGCTTGTGTGAATTATTAATATGTGTTGGCATGATGTTATGTAGCAACTATGATGAATCTGATATGGGATTACATGCTGATATGCAATATTAAAATGTAGTTGGTAGTGACAAGTGTTACCATGATATATTGATGCATTGCTATCCTACTATGTCGTTTAGAAGCATGTTATGATATGATATATGAATCATGGAATAAGGACATGTTGCTATGTGAAAACATGATATTATATTATGAGGTGATAAAGCACGATGTTATGTTATATGATCGTTAAGCATGATTGTAAGTATGTTATATGATGAATATGACTTTGAGGATGAATATATATGATTTGTATATATGAGATAATGATATCAAATTTCTAAATGATTGTTATATGACCTTGTGATGAGTTAAGACGGTGTTTGGTGAATATGCTGACCTTCGATGACTGATATACTGCCTGACCTCCCCTTTCGCGGGATCTTAATAACATGACTTGTTGTGTTGATGTGTTGACAATGAGTTTGATTCGTTGACCTTATGATGGGGATGTACCTGTTATGACCTTGGTGTGATATCGAGATGTGTGTTATGATTTTGGCATAGGTGCATATTATGACCTTTAGTATGATGTGGAGACGTTGATGTGATCTTGTGGCAGTGTGCTGGCATATGTTTGAGACTTGTCATATGATGTACTCGTTGAGGACCGATTGGTTATGTGATTATGCATTGCTTATGACTTGTGAAACTTGCTTGAATTGAGATTCATAGATTGATTTGATTATTGAAACTAGGAAGAGAATATGGGATTAGCCCTTAGAGGTGGATGATTCCACCTCCTGATTTCTGGATGTGATTGATTGTTATGAGGGAAGCTGATTTGGTTTTGGAGGATTTTGACGAAATCTTGATCAATACGATTTGACTTGTTTGGTGTAAATTAGTTGATTGGTTAAACTTTGGATTTGAATATTTTGAGCGGTTTTGAAAGTGACCAATTTGGATTTTAAAAGAATGAACGATATCGAGAATTTTGAGGCTAATCTTTATTTTCAATTGCGGAACCCCCTTTGAAACTTTTCAAACCCGGGCAACTCTATGATACTTCACGAAGTGGATATAAGCATTTTATGAGGGCGCTTGTAGGGTGCTTACTAAGACCTAGTGATGACATTGTAGAACTTCTAGAGTTGTGGCACTTCCGAAAAGTCGAAGCGAGGATGTGATAGGGGCGCTTATCGCATACTTGTCAAGGCCAATTGGAGATGTCACGACCGTGACTAGGATGTTGTGAGAATCCCGGAAGACGCAACCGAGATGATTACAAGATTCTGGACATGGTCCTTGGACTCATCAATTTCAAACTTCATCCCCTACTTTATTTTGGTTTTAGTCTCGGGGACGAGACTTGTTTTTAGAGGTGGATGATGTAAAGGCCCGAGTTTTTAAATAATAAATTTTAATAAATAATATAAATGGATTTGAGTCAAAAAAATAATAAGATAAAATAAAATAAAAATTCGGATATTTCAAGAAAAACTCGTCCTTAATTTCCTAAATCGAAATTGAAATCCTTAAAACGAGTTCCGGCATTATTTAATTGGAAATTTATAATACGTTATACTATGCTTTTATATACCGAAAATTTAAAATAATATTTGGAGTCTTATATTAAATTCGGATTTGGAAAATTAAGGAGTATATTAAACGTGTCGGGATAAGATCGAGCGAGCGGGTTGCGAGGTTTAGATTTCGGGTACTTTGAATTTTGACCTTGGGACCACATCTAGTTCTACTCCCCTCTCTCTCACATCCTAATTCAAAGATGCCCTTCAGTCCCCTTTGTCGATTAGCAGCAGAGGCACTCCCCTTTTACACCCTTCTGAACCTCACATGACAACTCTCCTCTCCTCTTCTTTTTGCCCTCAAATGCTCAGCTTTCCCCTCCCCTTTCTGCCTGTAAGAACAACTCAGGCCTCTCTTCACCTCTTTTCAATCCCCCGTTTGTCCAGCGGTAGTCAAGCCAAGACTGCACTTCCAACTTCATAACTAATACCCACACAACAATACACCCATCTCCCTTGTTCTGTTCTTCATAATCGAAGCCACCTCCCTCCGCCGCCAGTTCGTTGCTTTCCGGCCACCACAACCACCACCACATTCACTCTCGTCGAACAGCAGCAGCCCCGTTCTTTCGGAGCCAGCGCCGTCGGAGAAGCTCCTCTCCCTCCCTGTTCTCGCAGCCCCCACCTCTTGCAACCACCACAGCGCAGCACGCCCGAGCTCTCCATTCTTCTGTTTTCCGAGCACTTCTCGAGCGCCTCCCGAGCACCCAGGCGCTGTCAGGAGCCACCCCGACGAAGCCGCCGCCGCCGAGTCTCCTCCCTGTTTCTTCGGTTCGATCGGTGAGTTCTCGATCTTCTGTTCCGAGTCGAAGCCGTGAAAAGCTTGACCTTTAACCTCCCTGTACTCTCTCCATGCCTCTAGGTTTTGGATTTCGCCTCCGACGCAGCCAATCGGACTCCGACGAAGCTCAATTCAACCCCGACGAATCTCTTCTCCGGCGAACTTCGAACCTCGGTGAGCTTTCCCTTCCTCCTTCCTTCTTGGTCGTTTTGTGTCATTGATGTCGGGGGGAGTCCAGTGTGTAGTAGTCGGGCTGGGAGAACGTCACCGGCGGGCCTGAGCCCTTCTTCCTCTTTCCGTTTCCGAGCGCTGGGAGCTCTGTCAGAGCTTGAGGGAGACCTTCTTCCTTTCTTTGTCTTGGGTTGGGGCCGGGTTTCACATTGAGGAATTGGGCTTGGGCCCATTTTGCTTCCGGATCCGGTTATATCACATTTGGAAATATGGGTGGTACGATTTTATTAATGGGTTGGATTGGAAGTAAATGATTTTGGTTGATGATTGGCCTTAGCGAAAAGGTTTTGGAAAATGGTTTTACTATCGGTTGGTTTTGAGCATGTTGAGAACATGGAGTTCGTGTGTATGATTGATGGACCGGTAGCTGATGAAAATGGCTTGATGATAGGTGTGTATTGCTTTTGGATTGCTTTGGACTTGTATTGGGCCCTTGTTTGTGTTATCTTGCTGTTCTGCATCTCCAGGTAAGTCTCTTCGGAGCTTACTCAGATTGAATAGAGTGATTCCCTGCTATAGGTGCATGATATACTAGGTGTTGCATTCATAATCAGCATGCCATGTAGTACCATGCTAGGTTGCATCGATCGTTGAGCATTCTCTTTTCTTTGTGCGTATGTAAACAGAACGGCCGTATCTGTGATAGTCCTAGAGTCTTTGCTAGGGTCATAGGGTAGCCCAGCCTCATCGGGTACCCTGAGTCAATCGAGTACTTCCTTATATTATGATATGCCTGAGGGCTTTATTGTGGAGCGGGTTAGGCATGCGTGCCGCCCTATTATGAATGAATGCATTCACGAGCTGGCCAGTCTCCGCCTGTCGGAAGGGGTGGAGGTAGGAGAGGGATATGCCACTTGGCATTGTCTTGGGCCCTTTACAGTATTTCTGCACATTATTATGAACTAGGAGCATGCTAGTGTGTTTGAATTTCGTACTGCATTAGAGCATCTTTATTAGGTATAGCGTATATGTGTGCTTATGGTTGGGATGCAGAGTAAAGTGGGCATCGATCTGATCCCGCTCCAAATCAATTTTTTTTAGGAATTAATTATGTTCATCCCATCGGTGCTGTTTGCTTATTGTGCGGGTCATTTTGTCGGCGGAGAGTGAGCGCTGGAGTTATAGACTTCACCAGACTCTGACTATATTGTTTTGGACTTATATTTTTGACTCCGTTTTGACCCGGCTCCGCCGTGGCACCCACTTGTATCTTTACTTTGCTTCCGCTTACTTTCGTTTGAAATGGATTCTGCGACAGTCTTAGGACAGGTTAAGGGTACCCAACGGCCCTTCGAGGTTTTAGGGTTTGAAATCCCTCTTTCTACAAATCTTAAAATGAGTTTGAAACCTCGACCCGTACCTGGATTGCAAGATCCGAACAAGGGGTTTTATCCCTTGAAACGTAACCCAGAAATTATAATTCTGGGCCGTTACAACTTTCATCAGTTTTCCTCAAAACATACTCTTATTGTATTTTAATATGAATTTAGTAGTTAATATAAGGTTTTATTAAATATTTGTTCGTTACTTATATGATTTTTCCTCAAAACATACTCTTATAGTATTCTAATAAGAATTTAGTAGTTAATATAAAGTTTTATTAAACATTTGTAGTTACTTATATGAGATTTCCTTAAAGCATACTCTTATAGTATTCTAATATGAATTTAGTAGTTAATATAAGGTTTTATTGAACATTTGTTAGTTACTTATATGATTTTTCCTCAAAACATACTCTTATAATATTCTCAAATGAATTTAGTAGTTAATAAAAGGTTTTATTGAACATTTGTTAGTTACTTACATCAGTTTTCCTGAAAACATACTCTTATTGTATTCTAACAATAATTTATTAGTTAATATAAGATTTTATTAAACATTTGTTAGTTAATTATATGAATTTTACTTAAAACATACTCTTATAGTATTCTAATAAGAATTTAGTAGTTAATATAAAGTTTTATTAAACATTTGTAGTAACTTATATGAGATTTCCTTAAAACATACTATTATAGTATTCTAATAAGAATTTAGTAGTTAATATAAGGTTTTATTGAACATTTGTTAGTTACTTTCATCAGTTTTCCTCAAAACATACTCTTATTGTATTTTAATATGAATTTAGTAGTTAATATAAGGTTTTATTAAATATTTGTTCGTTACTTATATGATTTTTCCTCAAAACATACTCTTATAGTATTCTAATAAGAATTTAGTAGTTAATATAAAGTTTTATTAAACATTTGTAGTTACTTATATGAGATTTCCTTAAAGCATACTCTTATAGTATTCTAATATGAATTTAGTAGTTAATATAAGGTTTTATTGAACATTTGTTAGTTACTTATATGATTTTTCCTCAAAACATACTCTTATAATATTCTAAAATGAATTTAGTAGTTAATAAAAGGTTTTATTGAACATTTGTTAGTTACTTACATCAGTTTTCCTGAAAACATACTCTTATTGTATTCTAACAACAATTTATTAGTTAATATAAGATTTTATTAAACATTTGTTAGTTAATTATATGAATTTTACTTAAAACATACTCTTATAGTATTCTAATAAGAATTTAGTAGTTAATATAAAGTTTTATTAAACATTTGTAGTAACGTATATGAGATTTCCTTAAAACATACTATTATAGTATTCTAATAAGAATTTAGTAGTTAATATAAGGTTTTATTGAACATTTGTTAGTTACTTTCATCAGTTTTCCTCAAAACATACTCTTATTGTATTTTAATATGAATTTAGTAGTTAATATAAGGTTTTATTAAATATTTGTTCGTTACTTATATGATTTTTCCTCAAAACATACTCTTATAGTATTCTAATAAGAATTTAGTAGTTAATATAAAGTTTTATTAAACATTTGTAGTTACTTATATGAGATTTCCTTAAAGCATACTCTTATAGTATTCTAATATGAATTTAGTAGTTAATATAAGGTTTTATTGAACATTTGTTAGTTACTTATATGATTTTTCCTCAAAACATACTCTTATAATATTCTCAAATGAATTTAGTAGTTAATAAAAGGTTTTATTGAACATTTGTTAGTTACTTACATCAGTTTTCCTGAAAACATACTCTTATTGTATTCTAACAATAATTTATTAGTTAATATAAGATTTTATTAAACATTTGTTAGTTAATTATATGAATTTTACTTAAAACATACTCTTATAGTATTCTAATAAGAATTTAGTAGTTAATATAAAGTTTTATTAAACATTTGTAGTAACTTATATGAGATTTCCTTAAAACATACTATTATAGTATTCTAATAAGAATTTAGTAGTTAATATAAGGTTTTATTGAACATTTGTTAGTTACTTTCATCAGTTTTCCTCAAAACATACTCTTATTGTATTTTAATATGAATTTAGTAGTTAATATAAGGTTTTATTAAATATTTGTTCGTTACTTATATGATTTTTCCTCAAAACATACTCTTATAGTATTCTAATAAGAATTTAGTAGTTAATATAAAGTTTTATTAAACATTTGTAGTTACTTATATGAGATTTCCTTAAAGCATACTCTTATAGTATTCTAATATGAATTTAGTAGTTAATATAAGGTTTTATTGAACATTTGTTAGTTACTTATATGATTTTTCCTCAAAACATACTCTTATAATATTCTAAAATGAATTTAGTAGTTAATAAAAGGTTTTATTGAACATTTGTTAGTTACTTACATCAGTTTTCCTGAAAACATACTCTTATTGTATTCTAACAACAATTTATTAGTTAATACAAGATTTTATTAAACATTTGTTAGTTAATTATATGAATTTTACTTAAAACATACTCTTATAGTATTCTAATAAGAATTTAGTAGTTAATATAAAGTTTTATTAAACATTTGTAGTAACGTATATGAGATTTCCTTAAAACATACTATTATAGTATTCTAATAAGAATTTAGTAGTTAATATAAGGTTTTATTGAACATTTGTTAGTTACTTATATGATTTTTCATCAAAACATACTCTTATTGTATTTTAATATGAATTTAGTAGTTAATATAAGGTTTTATTAAATATTTGTTCGTTACTTATATGATTTTTCCTCAAAATATACTCTTATAGTATTCTAATAAGAATTTAGTAGTTAATATAAAGTTTTATTAAACATTTGTAGTTACTTATATGAGATTTCCTTAAAGCATACTCTTATAGTATTCTAATATGAATTTAGTAGTTAATATAAGGTTTTATTGAACATTTGTTAGTTACTTATATGATTTTTCCTCAAAACATACTCTTATAATATTCTCAAATGAATTTAGTAGTCAATAAAAGGTTTTATTGAACATTTGTTAGTTACTTACATCAGTTTTCCTGAAAACATACTCTTATTGTATTCTAACAACAATTTATTAGTTAATATAAGATTTTATTAAACATTTGTTAGTTAATTATATGAATTTTACTTAAAACATACTCTTATAGTATTCTAATAAGAATTTAGTAGTTAATATAAAGTTTTATTAAACATTTGTAGTAACGTATATGAGATTTCCTTAAAACATACTATTATAGTATTCTAATAAGAATTTAGTAGTTAATATAAGGTTTTATTGAACATTTGTTAGTTACTTTCATCAATTTTCCTCAAAACATACTCTTATTGTATTTTAATATGAATTTAGTAGTTAATATAAGGTTTTATTAAATATTTGTTCGTTACTTATATGATTTTTCCTCAAAACATACTCTTATAGTATTCTAATAAGAATTTAGTAGTTAATATAAAGTTTTATTAAACATTTGTAGTTACTTATATGAGATTTCCATAAAGCATACTCTTATAGTATTCTAATATGAATTTAGTAGTTAATATAAGGTTTTATTGAACATTTGTTAGTTACTTATATGATTTTTCCTCAAAACATACTCTTATAATATTCTAAAATGAATTTAGTAGTTAATAAAAGGTTTTATTGAACATTTGTTAGTTACTTACATCAGTTTTCCTGAAAACATACTCTTATTGTATTCTAACAACAATTTATTAGTTAATATAAGATTTTATTAAACCTTTGTTAGTTAATTATATGAATTTTACTTAAAACATACTCTTATAGTATTCTAATAAGAATTTAGTAGTTAATATAAAGTTTTATTAAACATTTGTAGTAACGTATATGAGATTTCCTTAAAACATACTCTTATTGTATTCTAACAACAATTTATTAGTTAATATAAGGTTTTATTAAACATTTGTTAGTTACTTATATGATTTTTCATCAAAACATACTCTTATTGTATTTTAATATGAATTTAGTAGTTAATATAAGGTTTTATTAAATATTTGTTCGTTACTTATATGATTTTTCCTCAAAACATACTCTTATAGTATTCTAATAAGAATTTAGTAGTTAATATAAAGTTTTATTAAACATTTGTAGTTACTTATATGAGATTTCCTTAAAGCATACTCTTATAGTATTCTAATATGAATTTAGTAGTTAATATAAGGTTTTATTGAACATTTGTTAGTTACTTATATGATTTTTCCTCAAAACATACTCTTATAATATTCTCAAATGAATTTAGTAGTTAATAAAAGGTTTTATTGAACATTTGTTAGTTACTTACATCAGTTTTCCTGAAAACATACTCTTATTGTATTCTAACAACAATTTATTAGTTAATATAAGATTTTATTAAACATTTGTTAGTTAATTATATGAATTTTACTTAAAACATACTCTTATAGTATTCTAATAAGAATTTAGTAGTTAATATAAAGTTTTATTAAACATTTGTAGTAACGTATATGAGATTTCCTTAAAACATACTATTATAGTATTCTAATAAGAATTTAGTAGTTAATATAAGGTTTTATTGAACATTTGTTAGTTACTTTCATCAGTTTTCCTCAAAACATACTCTTATTGTATTTTAATATGAATTTAGTAGTTAATATAAGGTTTTATTAAATATTTGTTCGTTACTTATATGATTTTTCCTCAAAACATACTCTTATAGTATTCTAATAAGAATTTAGTAGTTATTATAAAGTTTTATTAAACATTTGTAGTTACTTATATGAGATTTCCTTAAAGCATACTCTTATAGTATTCTAATATGAATTTAGTAGTTAATATAAGGTTTTATTGAACATTTGTTAGTTACTTATATGATTTTTCCTCAAAACATACTCTTATAATATTCTAAAATGAATTTAGTAGTTAATAAAAGGTTTTATTGAACATTTGTTAGTTACTTACATCAGTTTTCCTGAAAACATACTCTTATTGTATTCTAACAACAATTTATTAGTTAATATAAGATTTTATTAAACCTTTGTTAGTTAATTATATGAATTTTACTTAAAACATACTCTTATAGTATTCTAATAAGAATTTAGTAGTTAATATAAAGTTTTATTAAACATTTGTAGTAACGTATATGAGATTTCCTTAAAACATACTATTATAGTATTCTAATAAGAATTTAGTAGTTAATATAAGGTTTTATTGAACATTTGTTAGTTACTTTCATCAGTTTTCCTCAAAACATACTCTTATTGTATTTTAATATGAATTTAGTAGTTAATATAAGGTTTTATTAAATATTTGTTCGTTACTTATATGATTTTTCCTCAAAACATACTCTTATAGTATTCTAATAAGAATTTAGTAGTTAATATAAAGTTTTATTAAACATTTGTAGTTACTTATATGAGATTTCCTTAAAGCATACTCTTATAGTATTCTAATATGAATTTAGTAGTTAATATAACGTTTTATTGAACATTTGTTAGTTACTTATATGATTTTTCCTCAAAACATACTCTTATAATATTCTAAAATGAATTTAGTAGTTAATAAAAGGTTTTATTGAACATTTGTTAGTTACTTACATCAGTTTTCCTGAAAACATACTCTTATTGTATTCTAACAATAATTTATTAGTTAATATAAGATTTTATTAAACATTTGTTAGTTAATTATATGAATTTTACTTAAAACATACTCTTATAGTATTCTAATAAGAATTTAGTAGTTAATATAAAGTTTTATTAAACATTTGTAGTAACTTATATGAGATTTCCTTAAAACATACTATTATAGTATTCTAATAAGAATTTAGTAGTTAATATAAGGTTTTATTGAACATTTGTTAGCTACTTTCATCAGTTTTCCTCAAAACATACTCTTATTGTATTTTAATATGAATTTAGTAGTTAATATAAGGTTTTATTAAATATTTGTTCGTTACTTATATGATTTTTCCTCAAAACATACTCTTATAGTATTCTAATAAGAATTTAGTAGTTAATATAAAGTTTTATTAAACATTTGTAGTTACTTATATGAGATTTCCTTAAAGCATACTCTTATAGTATTCTAATATGAATTTAGTAGTTAATATAAGGTTTTATTGAACATTTGTTAGTTACTTATATGATTTTTCCTCAAAACATACTCTTATAATATTCTAAAATGAATTTAGTAGTTAATAAAAGGTTTTATTGAACATTTGTTAGTTACTTACATCAGTTTTCCTGAAAACATACTCTTATTGTATTCTAACAACAATTTATTAGTTAATATAAGATTTTATTAAACCTTTGTTAGTTAATTATATGAATTTTACTTAAAACATACTCTTATAGTATTCTAATAAGAATTTAGTAGTTAATATAAAGTTTTATTAAACATTTGTAGTAACGTATATGAGATTTCCTTAAAACATACTCTTATTGTATTCTAACAACAATTTATTAGTTAATATAAGGTTTTATTAAACATTTGTTAGTTACTTATATGATTTTTCATCAAAACATACTCTTATTGTATTTTAATATGAATTTAGTAGTTAATATAAGGTTTTATTAAATATTTGTTCGTTACTTATATGATTTTTCCTCAAAACATACTCTTATAGTATTCTAATAAGAATTTAGTAGTTAATATAAAGTTTTATTAAACATTTGTAGTTACTTATATGAGATTTCCTTAAAGCATACTCTTATAGTATTCTAATATGAATTTAGTAGTTAATATAAGGTTTTATTGAACATTTGTTAGTTACTTATATGATTTTTCCTCAAAACATACTCTTATAATATTCTCAAATGAATTTAGTAGTTAATAAAAGGTTTTATTGAACATTTGTTAGTTACTTACATCAGTTTTCCTGAAAACATACTTTTATTGTATTCTAACAACAATTTATTAGTTAATATAAGGTTTTATTGAACATTTGTTAGTTACTTACATCAGTTTTCCTGAAAACATACTCTTATTGTATTCTAACAATAATTTATTAGTTAATATAAGATTTTATTAAACATTTGTTAGTTAATTATATGAATTTTACTTAAAACATACTCTTATAGTATTCTAATAAGAATTTAGTAGTTAATATAAAGTTTTATTAAACATTTGTAGTAACTTATATGAGATTTCCTTAAAACATACTATTATAGTATTCTAATAAGAATTTAGTAGTTAATATAAGGTTTTATTGAACATTTGTTAGTTACTTTCATCAGTTTTCCTCAAAGCATACTCTTATTGTATTCTAAACACAAATTATTAGTTAACAGAAGGTTTTATTAATAATTTGTTAGTTACTTATATGATTTTTCCTCAAAACATACTCTTATAGTATTCTAATAAGAATTTAGTAGTTAATATAAGGTTTTATTGAACATTTGTTAGTTACTTTCATCAGTTTTCCTCAAAACATACTCTTATAGTATTCTAATAAGAATTTAGTAGTTAATATAAGGTTTTATTGAACATTTGTAAGTTACTTACATGAGTTTTCCTCAAAACATACTCTTATTGTATTCTAACAATAATTTCTTTGTTAATATAAGGTGTTATTAAACATTTGTTAGTTACTTATATGATTTTTCCTTAAAACATACTCTTATAGTATTCTAATATGAATTTAGTAGTTAATATAAAGTTTTATTAAACATTTGTAGTAACGTATATTAGATTTCCTTAAAACATACTCTTATTGTATTCTAACAACAATTTATTAGTTAATATAAGGTTTTATTAAACATTTGTTAGTTACTTATATGATTTTTCATCAAAACATACTCTTATTGTATTTTAATATGAATTTAGTAGTTAATATAAGGTTTTATTAAATATTTGTTCGTTACTTATATGATTTTTCCTCAAAACATACTCTTATAGTATTCTAATAAGAATTTAGTAGTTAATATAAAGTTTTATTAAACATTTGTAGTTACTTATATGAGATTTCCTTAAAGCATACTCTTATAGTATTCTAATATGAATTTAGTAGTTAATATAAGGTTTTATTGAACATTTGTTAGTTACTTATATGATTTTTCCTCAAAACATACTCTTATAATATTCTCAAATGAATTTAGTAGTTAATAAAAGGTTTTATTGAACATTTGTTAGTTACTTACATCAGTTTTCCTGAAAACATACTCTTATTGTATTCTAACAACAATTTATTAGTTAATATAAGATTTTATTAAACATTTGTTAGTTAATTATATGAATTTTACTTAAAACATACTCTTATAGTATTCTAATAAGAATTTAGTAGTTAATATAAAGTTTTATTAAACATTTGTAGTAACGTATATGAGATTTCCTTAAAACATACTATTATAGTATTCTAATAAGAATTTAGTAGTTAATATAAGGTTTTATTGAACATTTGTTAGTTACTTTCATCAGTTTTCCTCAAAACATACTCTTATTGTATTTTAATATGAATTTAGTAGTTAATATAAGGTTTTATTAAATATTTGTTCGTTACTTATATGATTTTTCCTCAAAACATACTCTTATAGTATTCTAATAAGAATTTAGTAGTTATTATAAAGTTTTATTAAACATTTGTAGTTACTTATATGAGATTTCCTTAAAGCATACTCTTATAGTATTCTAATATGAATTTAGTAGTTAATATAAGGTTTTATTGAACATTTGTTAGTTACTTATATGATTTTTCCTCAAAACATACTCTTATAATATTCTAAAATGAATTTAGTAGTTAATAAAAGGTTTTATTGAACATTTGTTAGTTACTTACATCAGTTTTCCTGAAAACATACTCTTATTGTATTCTAACAACAATTTATTAGTTAATATAAGATTTTATTAAACCTTTGTTAGTTAATTATATGAATTTTACTTAAAACATACTCTTATAGTATTCTAATAAGAATTTAGTAGTTAATATAAAGTTTTATTAAACATTTGTAGTAACGTATATGAGATTTCCTTAAAACATACTATTATAGTATTCTAATAAGAATTTAGTAGTTAATATAAGGTTTTATTGAACATTTGTTAGTTACTTTCATCAGTTTTCCTCAAAACATACTCTTATTGTATTTTAATATGAATTTAGTAGTTAATATAAGGTTTTATTAAATATTTGTTCGTTACTTATATGATTTTTCCTCAAAACATACTCTTATAGTATTCTAATAAGAATTTAGTAGTTAATATAAAGTTTTATTAAACATTTGTAGTTACTTATATGAGATTTCCTTAAAGCATACTCTTATAGTATTCTAATATGAATTTAGTAGTTAATATAACGTTTTATTGAACATTTGTTAGTTACTTATATGATTTTTCCTCAAAACATACTCTTATAATATTCTAAAATGAATTTAGTAGTTAATAAAAGGTTTTATTGAACATTTGTTAGTTACTTACATCAGTTTTCCTGAAAACATACTCTTATTGTATTCTAACAATAATTTATTAGTTAATATAAGATTTTATTAAACATTTGTTAGTTAATTATATGAATTTTACTTAAAACATACTCTTATAGTATTCTAATAAGAATTTAGTAGTTAATATAAAGTTTTATTAAACATTTGTAGTAACTTATATGAGATTTCCTTAAAACATACTATTATAGTATTCTAATAAGAATTTAGTAGTTAATATAAGGTTTTATTGAACATTTGTTAGCTACTTTCATCAGTTTTCCTCAAAACATACTCTTATTGTATTTTAATATGAATTTAGTAGTTAATATAAGGTTTTATTAAATATTTGTTCGTTACTTATATGATTTTTCCTCAAAACATACTCTTATAGTATTCTAATAAGAATTTAGTAGTTAATATAAAGTTTTATTAAACATTTGTAGTTACTTATATGAGATTTCCTTAAAGCATACTCTTATAGTATTCTAATATGAATTTAGTAGTTAATATAAGGTTTTATTGAACATTTGTTAGTTACTTATATGATTTTTCCTCAAAACATACTCTTATAATATTCTAAAATGAATTTAGTAGTTAATAAAAGGTTTTATTGAACATTTGTTAGTTACTTACATCAGTTTTCCTGAAAACATACTCTTATTGTATTCTAACAACAATTTATTAGTTAATATAAGATTTTATTAAACCTTTGTTAGTTAATTATATGAATTTTACTTAAAACATACTCTTATAGTATTCTAATAAGAATTTAGTAGTTAATATAAAGTTTTATTAAACATTTGTAGTAACGTATATGAGATTTCCTTAAAACATACTCTTATTGTATTCTAACAACAATTTATTAGTTAATATAAGGTTTTATTAAACATTTGTTAGTTACTTATATGATTTTTCATCAAAACATACTCTTATTGTATTTTAATATGAATTTAGTAGTTAATATAAGGTTTTATTAAATATTTGTTCGTTACTTATATGATTTTTCCTCAAAACATACTCTTATAGTATTCTAATAAGAATTTAGTAGTTAATATAAAGTTTTATTAAACATTTGTAGTTACTTATATGAGATTTCCTTAAAGCATACTCTTATAGTATTCTAATATGAATTTAGTAGTTAATATAAGGTTTTATTGAACATTTGTTAGTTACTTATATGATTTTTCCTCAAAACATACTCTTATAATATTCTAAAATGAATTTAGTAGTTAATAAAAGGTTTTATTGAACATTTGTTAGTTACTTACATCAGTTTTCCTGAAAACATACTCTTATTGTATTCTAACAATAATTTATTAGTTAATATAAGATTTTATTAAACATTTGTTAGTTAATTATATGAATTTTACTTAAAACATACTCTTATAGTATTCTAATAAGAATTTAGTAGTTAATATAAAGTTTTATTAAACATTTGTAGTAACTTATATGAGATTTCCTTAAAACATACTATTATAGTATTCTAATAAGAATTTAGTAGTTAATATAAGGTTTTATTGAACATTTGTTAGTTACTTTCATCAGTTTTCCTCAAAGCATACTCTTATTGTATTCTAAACACAAATTATTAGTTAATAGAAGGTTTTATTAATAATTTGTTAGTTACTTATATGATTTTTCCTCAAAACATACTCTTATAGTATTCTAATAAGAATTTAGTAGTTAATATAAGGTTTTATTGAACATTTGTTAGTTACTTTCATCAGTTTTCCTCAAAACATACTCTTATAGTATTCTAATAAGAATTTAGTAGTTAATATAAGGTTTTATTGAACATTTGTAAGTTACTTACATGAGTTTTCCTCAAAACATACTCTTATTGTATTCTAACAATAATTTCTTTGTTAATATAAGGTGTTATTAAACATTTGTTAGTTACTTATATGATTTTTCCTTAAAACATACTCTTATAGTATTCTAATATGAATTTAGTAGTTAAAATAAGGTTTTATTAAATATTTGTTAGTTACTTGCATCAGTTTTCTTCAAAACATACTTCTATTGTATTCTAAAATCAATTTATTGGTTAATATAAGGTTTTATTAAACATTTGTTAGTTACTTGTATGATTTTTCCTCAAAACATACTTTTATAGTATTCTAATAAGAATTTAGTAGTTTATATAAGGTTTTATTGAACATTTGTTAGTTACATACATTAGTTTTCCTCAAAACATACTTTTATCGTATTCTAACAATAATTTCTTAGTTAAGCGACGTCCCTCGTTGGCCTTGTTAGCATTGTATTCATCCTTTAGCTTTAGCTTCTCACGAGTTCGTTCATGCAGCTCCTTAATGAACTCAACATGCTTACCTGCCTCAAATGATTCTTTGTCTCTTATAGGATATGGAGTAAGATCAAAAGGGGTTAGTGGATTAACACCATACACACATTCAAATGGACTAATTTTAGTAGCCGAATGCATGGTTCTATTATAAGCAAATTCCACATGAGGTATGGCTTCTTCCCAAAGTTTCAAAATTTTCCTAATGATGGCTCTTAGGACAGTAGCAAGGGTTCTATCAGTCACCTCAGTTTGGCCATCAGTTTAGGGGTGACTAGAAGTAGAGAATAGCAATCTAGTTCCCAATTTATTCCATAATGTTCGCCAAAAATGACTTAAGAATTTCACATCTCTATCACTGACAATGGTTTTAGGCACGCCATGCAACCTAACTACCTCTCTAGAGAATAGATTAGCAACGTTAGTAGCATCATCAGTTTTATGACATGCAATGAAATGAGCCATTTTAGAGAATCTATCAACTAATAAAAATATAGAATCCCTCCCCTTCTTAGTTCTAGGCAGCCCTACTATAAAATCCATAGAAATGTCTTCCCAAGGGGATGAGGGGGTCGGCAGTGGTGTATAAAGGCCATGGGGCATAAGCTTAGCTTTGGCTTTAATGCAATCTATGCCTCTCTTAAGGCAATGTTCTACATCCCTAAGCATATGAGGCCAATAAAAGTGTGATTTAAGTGTATTATATGTCTTATCTCTACCAAAATGTCCCATTAATCCACCACTATGGGCTTCACTAACAAGTAATAATCGTAGAGAACATCTAGGAATGCACACTTGATCTTTTTGAAATAAGAATCCTTCCTGTATATAAAAGCTGTTATTGGGACCCTTTTCTAAGCATTTTCGAAAGATATCACCAAAATCCAAATCAGATTCATACAATTCCTTAATGTAAACAAAGGCTAAGACTCTAGAATCCAAAGTGGTTAAAAGAACATCCCTCCTAGCTAACACATTAGATTCGAAATCAACCTCTAGAACATGTCTTCTAGATAATGCATCAGCAACCACATTGTCTTTGCCTTTCTTATACTTAATCACATAAGGAAATGTTTCAATGAATTCCATCCATCTACCATGTCTCCTATCAAGTTTATCTTGGCTTTTAAAGTGTTTTAAAGACTCATGATCAGTCCTAAGAATAAACTCGCTAGGCCATAGATAGTGAGACCATGTCTTAAGCACTCTATATAAAGCATATAATTCCTTATCATAGGTAGAGTAGTTAAGACAAGCACCTTTAAGTTTCTCAGAAAAGAAGGCTATAGGCTTACCTCCCTGCATAAGGACTCCACCAATTCCAACTCCGCTAGCATCACACTACTTCAAAGGGTTGAGAGAAGTCGGGGAGAGCTAGACGTGGCGCATGGGTTAGCTTATCCTTAAGCGTGTTGAAAGCTTCCTCTTGAGTTGGTCCCCATGTGAACTCGCTCATCTTCTTTGTAAGCTCAGTTAGTGGGGCTGAGATGGTGCTGAAGTCTCGCACAAAGCGCCGATAGAAACTAGCAAGTCCTTGGAAGGTGTGTACATGGCCAATGTTAGTGGGAGTCGGCCATTCTTGGATCGCCTTGATCTTTGCTTCATCAACACGCAGTCCATTAGAGCTTACTACAAAATCAAGAAAAGACACTTGTTCATTACATAGCTCACATTTCTTTAAATTAGCATATAAGTGTTCAATTCTCAGCGTTTTAAGTACTTCCTTAAGATGTAATTCATGCTCATTAAGAGATTTCCTATAAATCAGAATATCATCAAAATAAACAACAACAAATTTTCCTATGAAGTGTCTAAGAACATGATTCACTAATCTCATAAAAGTACTAGGTGCATTAGTTAAACCAAAAGGCATAACCAACCACTCATATAAACCTTACTATAAGAGTATCTTTGGAGGAACAATCATATAAGTAACTAACAAATGTTTAATAAAACCGTATATTAACTAAGAAATTGTTGTTAGAATACAATAAAAGTATGTTTTGAGGAAAACCGATGTAAGTAACTAACAAATGTTCAATAAAACCTTATATTAACTACTAAATTCTTATTAGAATACTATAAGAGTATGTTTTGAGGAAAAATCATATAAGTAAAAAACAAATGGTTAATAAAACCTTATATAAACTACTAAATTCATATTAGAATACTATATGAGTATGTCTTGAGAAAAAATCATATAAGTAAATAACAAATGTTTAATAAAACCTTATATTAACTACGAAATTCTTATTAGAATACTATAAGACTATGTTTTGAGGAAAAATCATATAAGTAACTAACAAACGTTTAATAAAACCTTATATTAACTAAGAAATTGTTATTAGAATACGATAAAAGTATGTTTTGAGGAAAACTCATGTAATTAACTAACAAATGCTCAATAAAAACTTATATTAACTAGTAAATTCATATTAGAATACTATAGGAGTATGTTTTGAAGAAAAATCATATATGTAACCAACAAATGTTTAATAAAACCTTATATTATCTAAGAAATTGTTGTTAGAATACAATAAGAGTATGTTTTGAGGAAAACTCATGTAAGTAAATAACAAATGTTCAATAAAACCTTATATTAACTACTAAATTCTTATTAGAATACTATAAGACTATGTTTTGAGGAAAAATCATATAATTTGATACGGGGTTAGCCGTAGGTTGGTCCGATCTTCGACAACAAGCAAGAAACTCAAGAAAGACTCATGAAACAATCAAGAATTTACAAGATTCAAGACTGACGCAGCAAGAACTTAAAGAACTCAACAAGAACAACAAGGAACGAATCAAGACTCAATGACGCAGTAACAAGAAACAAGATAGAGACCCTAGGCTTCCGTAGAAGGTTGGAACCAATACCAATGACTATATGATACGGGGTTAGCCGTGTGATGGTCCGATCTTCGACAACAAGCAAGAAACTGAACAAGAAAGCAAGAACTCGATCAAGATCAATCAAGAACAGCCAAGAAAGACACGACACAACAATAACAAAAAGAAAGACTCGAAATTTAATATAAAGAATGGAAAGACACGACCTGATATGGACTGAGTCGATCTGTATAGAACAAGATAGAGGCCCCAGACTTCCGTAGAAGGTAGGAACCAATACCAATGACTACACAACCCGCCTCTACAACCCTACACAATCAAGCAGACAACTTGAAGGCACAAGGAGGGGGCTTGTGGATACTAGATTCACCAAGTCTTGCGAAGTTGATGAACGACAAAGCAAACCAAGCTGAGATGATATCAATTCGATGACCTGAAGAGCACTGCACAAGTCGGCCAGCAATCCCTCAAGTGTTTGAACACACGTTTTGAGAAGAAAAGTTCTATATTGAATGTTCCAAGTTGGTTACAAAGTAGAATCCGAAATATATAGATGACTAAGGCCTGTTGGCTGATTTTCCTAGATAGAATAACATAGATTAAATGTTTAATGGGCTTAGTAAAATCAACCTAAGAACATAAGTAAATAAGATCTCTAAAATAATAACTAGAAAAAGCCCAATTCAGCCCAATAAAAGTCTTAAGCTGAAAATAAGCCTTAACACTTAGAATATTTCGGCCTAAGCTTGTTCTAAGGTGGCTCGGGCTCCATTTGTACTCCAATGCACATGTATGTCTTCAATGTTGGCTCGGGGAGTTGAACCTTGCTCGAGAACAAAGCATGATTCACAAAGTTGAATGAGTCTCTCTGAAGCTTCTTAGCTCTAGCTCGAGTCATTGGTCCTTCTCCAAGTATGATGGGTGTGTCTGGAGCTGTAGAAGATGGTCCCGCATCAACCTCCCCTTCTTGAAAAGGATTCGACCACGAATCCAAGTCTTCATCCACTGCGAAGTAAGGGATTAGATCGGCGACGTTGAACGTAGCGCTCACGCCCATGTCTGCAAGAAGCTCCAATTGGTAAGCATTGTCGCCCACTCTCCTCTTTACTTGAAATGGTCCATCATCACGAGGTGACAACTTGTTCTTCCGGGCTTCCGGAAACCGCTCCTTCCTTAAGTGCACCCATACAAGATCTCCAGCCTGAAATGTGACGGGGTCGGTAGTGGTGTATAAAGGCCATGGGGCATAAGCTTAGCTTTAGCTTTTATGCAATCTATGCATCTCTTAAGACCATATTCAACATCCCTAAGCATATGAGGCCAATAAAAGTGTGATTTCAGAGTATGATAAGTCTTATCTCTACCAAAATGTCCCATTAATCCACCACTATGGGCTTCACTAACAAGTAATAATCGCAGAGAACATCTAGGAATGCACACTTGATCTTTTCGAAATAAGAATCCATCATGTATAGAGAAGCTGTCATTAGGACCCTTTTCTAAGCATTTTCGAAAGATATCACCAAAATCCAAATCAGATTCATACAATTCCTTTATGTAAACAAAGCCTAAGACTCTAGAATCCAAAGTGGTTAAAAGAACATGTCTCCTAGCTAACACATTACACTCTATATCTTCTTCTAGAATAGGTCTCCTAGATAACGCATCAGCTACCACATTGTCTTTACCCTTCTTATACTTGATCACATAAGGAAATGTTTCAATGAATTCCATCCATCTTTCATGTCTCCTATCAAGTGTTTCAACACACGTTTTGAGAAGAAAAGTTCTATATTGAATGGTCCAAGTTGTTTACAAAGTAGAATCCGAAATATATAGATGACTAACGCCCGTTGGCCGATTTTCCTAGATAGAATAACATATATTAAATGTTTAATGGGCTTAATAAAATAAACCTAAGAACATAAGTAAATAAGATCTCTAAAATAATAACTAGAAAAAGCTCAATTCAGCCCAATAGAAGTCTTAAGCTGAAAATAAGCCTTAACACTTAGAATATTTCGGCCTAAGCTTGTTCTAAGGTGGCTCGGCCTCAATTTGTACTCCAATCCACATGTATGTCTTCAATGTTAACTCGGGGAGTTGAACCTTGCTCGAGAACAAAGCATGACTCACAAAGTTGAATGAGTCTCTCTGAAGCTTCTTAGCTCTAGCTCGAGTCATTGGTCCTTCTCCAAGTATGATGGGTGTGTCTGGAGCTGTAGAAGATGGTCCCGCATCACTAAATAACCCGCCTCTGCAACCCTACACAACCAAGCGGACAACTTGGAGGCACAAGGAGGGGGCTTGTGGATACTAGGATCACCAAGTCTTGCGAAGTTGATGAACACAAAGCAAACCAAGCTAAGATTACCAATTCGACAATCAATGAGCACAACTCTAATTGATCGACAATGTAGGAATTGAAATATATAGGCTTTAACAAGCTGATGGGCCGGGTTTAATGATAGAAAGATAAATCTAACATCTAATTAAAACACCTAAATGACATAAGTAAATAAGGTCTTAAAGTAACAACTTAAAATAGCCCAATTTCGGCCCAATAAGATGTTCCAACACTTATTCCCGTCAAAACAGTGACAAATTGCAAAGAATGCGATTTTCGGCCAAGCTGCATGTCGAATCTGGAAAAACCTTCAACATCAAAGTTGTAGATCTCTTCGTCCTTGTTCCGACAAGGTACGTTTTGCACTCTCGTTCAGCAGTTTGACAGCTTTTCGACATCTCTGTAAAATGGGTTGTACGGATTCAATATATATCGGATTAAGGCGTGCCATACCTTGTTGGAACGAGGACGAAGAGATCTACAACTTTGCTGTTGAAGGTTTTTCCAGATTCGACCTATAGCTTAGCCGAAATCCACATTCTTTGAGCTGCTGCTGGTTTTGACGGGATTTGGAACATTATATTTATTTCATATTTAGTATTTCTTTTACTTAAGTTATTTTAGGAAAATTTAGAGGTTATTTTATTTAATTCATTTAAGTTGTTATTTATCTTAAATCGGCCCAATATCAGCCCGACAACCCTATGTTAAACATACACGTTGAATTTTATGAGAAAAACTCTCTTTTTTTGTGTGAAACACAATGAGTGATTGTCGATTGAATAGAGATGTGCTCTTCAATTGCAACTATTGGTATTGATCTAGCTTGGTTTGCTTTGTGTTCATCAACTTCGTAAGACTTGGTGAATCTAGTATCCACAAGCCCCCTCCTTGTGCCTTCAAGTTGTCCGCTTGATTGTGTAGCGTTGTAGAAACGGGTTGTGTAGTCATTGGTATTGGTTCCTACCTTTTACGGAAGCCTGGGGTCTCTATCTTGTTCTATACAAATCGACTCAGTCCATATCAGGTCGTGTCTTTCTATCTTTATCGAGTCTTTATTCTTATTGTCGAGTATGCTTCCATTCTTGCGTATTTCTTGTTATTTCTTGTTGCGTTCTTTGGGTTCGTGATCGTTCTTGATTAAGTTCTTGCGTTTCTTGTTCAGTTCTTGAAGTTTCTTGCTTGTTGTCGAAGATCGGACCATCTCACGGCTAACCCCGTATCAAATTGGCATCAGAGCTTTGGTTTCCGACATCAAGATTGAGTCTTTTTCTTTTCCTAAACACAAAAACACAAAAATAGAGTCAGTCCTTTATTTGGTTGTTTACTTCTTGCATTCTTTTTTATTATTGCACTAATCTTGAGTTTGTGATTGTTTGTTGTTGCATAGCCTAAACAAAAAGCCTAGCCGAGACTAGTGGAGTCGACCAAGCCGTGTGCACAACCCTTGTGTTCACCCTAGAGCCGACGGAAATCCTTGTCCCCATAAGTCTAGCTTGGCCGAAAATCAGCCTCCACACAAAGACAAACCCTAGTTTGTTATCCTTTGTTCTATCTTTGGGAATTTTGATATATCTTTTATCTAAATTCTATTTATCTATTGCTTTTATTATAAATATGATTTTTGGTGGATATAAATCATATTTATCTATCATTTATCTTGAAGGCTTTAGATAGATCCACTTACCAAAGATAAACAAAAGCTTCACCTATAAATCTATCTTTAGGGCTGAATTTCTATAATTTATCACCAACACATCAGATTTTCGAGTCCTACATCTTAATTTGAGTCTTTTCTTGCATTAATTTCATATTAAAAAAAAAGAAATCAGATCCGAAAATTATAAAAAAAAAGAAAAGAGAAAAGTGTTTGTTAGTTGTTTGTTGATCTAGTGCAAGAAAGCTCCCAAGAACATCATTGGTGAACCCTCTTCTCAGCCCTAAACGACATACCTATCAAACACATACCTCCACAAAATTGAAACTCTACCTTGCAACTACCAAATCCTAACTTAAAGGTTTTCAGTCAAAAGAGGTAAATTTCCATACTTTCCTTAGTTTTCTTTTATTTTCTTTGTTTTTCAGCATTGTCGGGTGCTTGATCCCTTGATCGAGTGTTTTTGAGTCCATATCGAGTTGTTCTTGACCCCTGTCGAGTGCAGTGTTGTGTGTGTGTGTGTGTCCAGTGCTGGAAACCCACAGGTACCGAGTCGATACCCTCACATATTGAGTCGATACCCCACATATCGAGTCAATACCTTGGGATACCGAGTCCATACTTTGCTTCTGTTGTGAAACTACCGACTTGATACTTTGTCCTACCGACTCGATACTTTTGTCCTGTTGGTTTTTTTCGGTTGTTTGTTTCTTTCCATTCTCTTGATCTCTTACCTTGTGTTGCTAAGTCTTTGCTTGAGTGTTGATTTGCCCAAAGCGGATTGCCCCAACAAGCGTGACATACCAATTAGAGAGGGAGTGTGAGCGAAACACAATTGTGAGTTTGTTTATATTTTCTAACTTTTACATAGTTATTTGTTTGTTTTATTTGCTATGTCTAATCAGGTCACAATGTTCAACACCATGATGGATACCTTGGCTAAGATAGATGAAAGATTGAGGGCACAAGAGCTTCGGTTCGGCTTACCGGTACAAAGTATTGATTATTCTTGTTTTGGCTCTAAAACAGTGCCCAGACAAGGAGTACCTAGAGTTGACGTGCCACATAATGAAAGGGAAGAATCTCATCTTATTCCCCTTAATAATGCTATTCAACATCATGTCTCTTCTAGCATAGATAATTCTCTTATTGCTGAAAATGTAAATCATGTTGATAATAATGATCAAGATCTTAATTTACTTGCCTATGATGATAATGTTTGCATTGAATATGAGCATGGTGATTCTTTGATTGATTTAAATGTTCAACCTATGTCTTGTGATGATAATCAAAGAGAAGATTTATGTCATAATAAATGCATAGAAAAAGGCATAATTAGTAATATGATCATTGATGTTGAAAATTTTTCTTCTATTGCTAGCCTTGAATTAATTGCAAATCCAGCTTTGAAAAAGGATGAAAACTTGCTAGCTTTGGATGGAAACTTAGGGATTAATGACCAAGTTCAAGTGCATATTAATTTAGAACATCATGAAGACAACATGAAATATGAATTATGCACTAATAAAGTTTCTTTTCCTGATTTTGTAGATGACGCTGAGACAAAAACCATCGAGGAGTGGTCAATCCCTACATCAATCAGCCTTGAGAAGAGTTTCCATGGACATATGGTTTTCGATCCAGGAGCTCGTGTGGATGCTATTGCGGACTCATATAAGCCCTTGGATTCGAGGACGAATCCTTTTCAAGAAAGGGAGATTGATGCGGGACCATCCAAGACACCTTCGGATGATGTCGTTCTCAAGAGGAAGAAGAAGGATCTACCTTGGGAGAAGATCCAAAGTGCAAATGACGTTTTACATTCGTTCAACAGTTTGACAGCTTTTCGACGTCTCTGTAAAATGGGTCGTACGAATTCAATATTGATCAGATTGAGGCGTGCCATACCTTGTTGGAACGAGGACGAAGATATCTACAACTTTTCTGTTGAAGGTTTTTCCAGATTCAACCTATAGCTTGGCCGAAATCCACATTCTTTGAGCTGCTGCTGGTTTTGACGGGATTTGGAACATTATATTTATTTCCTATTTAGTATTTCTTTTACTTAAGTTATTTTAGGAAACTTTAGAGGTTATTGTATTTAATTCCTTTAAGTTGTTATTTATCTTAAATCGGCCCAATATCAGCCTTGTATGGCTATATATTGCCGACAACCCTACGTTAAACAGACACGTTGAATTTTATGAGAAAAGCTCTCTTTTTTGTGTGAAACACAATGAGTGATTGTCGATTGAATAGAGCTGTGCTCTTCAATTGCAACTATTGGTATTGATCTAGCTTGGTTTGCTTTGTGTTCCTCAACTTCGCAAGACTTGGTGAATCTAGTATCCACAAGCCCCCTCCTTGTGCCTTCAAGTTGTCCGCTTGATTGTGTAGGGTTGTAGAGGCGGGTTGTGTAGTCATTGGTATTGGTTCCTACCTTCTACGGAAGCCTGGGGTCTCTATCTTGTTCTATACTGATCGACTCTGTCCATATCAGGTCGTGTCTTTCTATCTTTATCTAGTCTTTATTCTTATTGTCGAGTCTGCTTCCATTCTTGCGTCTTTCTTGTTATTTCTTGCTATTTCTTGATGCGTTCTTTGGGTTCTTGATCGTTCTTTATTACGTTCTTGCGTTTCTTGTTCAGTTCTTGAAGTTTCTTGCTTGTTGTCGAAGATCGGACCATCTCACGGCTAATCCCGTATCACTAATGTGTTTGCATGTTTTTGTGATTTTCTCGGTTCTTCTTTGTTTTTCCTTTTGTTTGTGCATTTTGTGTGTAGGAAAACATGTCTAATGCAGGAAATGAAGAAAGATACCCCACCCTAGCTGATTTGCAAGCCATTTTTCGACAATTTAGGAAAGAAGATGCAGCTGCAAGACAACAAGAGTATGAGAGGACAAGGGAAGGAAAAGCCCCCATCCTAGCTGATTTGCAAGCCATTCTTCAACAAAATAGGGAAGAATATGCAGTTGAGAGACAACAAGAGTATGAGAAAATTAAGGAAGGCGTATTGAGAGGCCTAGATGAAAAGCTTGATAAGTACTTGGGTAAGGGTCATTTTTCTAGAGAATGTCGTACTAAAAAACAAGTGCTACTTAATGATCAAGGAAAGTATGAATCTAAGGAGGAGAGCCAAGAAGAACCAACCTTAGAAGATAAAGAAAAGGAGATTCATGTTAATGCTGATGTTGGACAGTGTTTTGTGGCAAAGAGAGCATTGATCTCCAATGATGCTCTTTCTTTACCCACTCTGATACGGGGTTAGCCGTGTGATGATCCGATCTTCGACAACAAGCAAGGACAGCAAGATTCTCGACCAAGAAGAGGCAAGAATCGACCAAGACTCAACAAGAATTACAAGAAACGCAGCAAGAATGAAAGACTCGACAAAGAACAATGCAAGACTCGAAAATAACAAACAAGAATTGAAAGACACGACCTGAGAAGGACTGAGTCGATCTATATAGAACAAGATAGAGACCCCAGACTTCCGTAGAAGGTAGAAACCAATACCAATGACTATATAACCCGCCTATGCAACCCTACACAACCAAGCGGACAACTTGGAGGCACAAGGAGGGGATTTGTGGATACTCGGATCACCAAGTCTTGCGAAGTTGATGAACGACAAAGTAAACCAAGCTAGATCAATACCAATATTTGCAATTGAAGAGCACAACTCTATTCAATCGACAACCACTCATTGTGTTTCACACAAAAAGAGAGCTTTTCTATAAAATTCAACGTGAATGATTACAAAGGAGGCATTCGGCTTATATAGACCTAACTAGGGCTGAATGGGCTGATTTTAATAAAACTAACAACTATAGGAATTAATTAAAATAACATTAAAGTTTCCTAAAATAACTTAAGTAAAAGAAATACTAAAATAGGAAATAAATATAATCTTCCAAAACTTAACAAAATCCCGTCAAAACCAGTGACAGCTCAAAGAATGTGGATTTCGGCCAAGGTCTAGGTCGAATCTGGAAAAACCTTCAACAACAAAGATGTAGATCTCTTTGTCCTCGTTCCAACAAGGTATGACACGCCTCAATCCGATAAATATTGAATCCGTACTACCCATTTTACAGAGACGTCGAAAAGCTGTCAAATGTCCTGAACGAATGTAAACGTCACGATGGTCAAGCTTTCTCCTTTGGACCTTCTCCCATGGTGGAGCCTTCTTCTTCCTCTTGAAAAGGACATCATCCGAAGGTGTCTTGGATGGCCCCGAATCACACTCAAAGAGAGAGCCTCTTCCATACTCGATGCCTCATCAAAGACAAGGTATGTACTGTTATAGTTGATAGAGAATCTTGTTCTAATCTTATTGATCAAGAGGTTGTAGATAGGTTCAACCTCAAATGCAGCCCCCATCCGCAACCATACACCTTGAATTGGCTGAATTCCAAGGCACCTCTACGAGTTGATAAGCAAGCCAAGATTGCATTTGCAATTAGAGGGTATAAAGATGAGATCCTTTGTGATGTTCTTCCCATGACAGCGTGTCACCTTCTTTTAGGGAGATCGTGGCAATATGATCGTGGTGTCATCCATAATGGAGTCACCAATGAGCACACATTCCAAATGGAAGGTAAGAAAATTACACTTCATCCTATGACCCCTCACGAGATTGTTGCTGACCATGTAGCTAACTTGGAGAGAAGAAAGCAAAAGAAAAAGCTCGCTATTGGTTCAAACATGGCTAGTTCTCACCAGATTCTCCTAGCTAAGGCGAAAGAAGTGGAGTATCCAATTTAGGGAAGTAAAACATGCTTTCTTGTGCTTTTTAAAGATAATTTGTTTGTTTCCCAAGATTTGAATTATCTACCTCCACTACTTGTTTCTACTTTGTTGCTTGAATTCATAAAAGCTTTCCCATTTGTGGTCAAGTACAAGAAGGGTGAAGACAATGTAGTGACTGATGCACTCTAAAGGAGGTATTCTCTTATCTCTACCCTAGATGCTAAAATGTTGGGCTTTGCTTTCATGCATGAATTATATGCGAATGATGCTGATTTTGGTGAAATCTATCACATTTGCATGGATAAGCGTAGTAGTGATCAGTTTTACCTGCATCTTTTTAAGTGTGAAAAGCTTTGCATCCCTAGTAGTTTCATTCGTAGGCTGCTTGTTCATGATGCTCATGGAGGTGGATTAATGGTACATTTTAGTGTTACCAAAACCTTCAATACTTTGAAGGAACACTTCTTTTGACTTCACATGCATAGGGACTTAGAGAAGTTTTGTGCTGCATGTACTACTTGTTTAAATGCTAAGTCCAAAATGAATCTTCATGCATTGTACACACCCTTGCCTATTCCTCATGCTCCTTGGGAAGACATTTCCATGGATTTTGTGTTAGGACTTCCTCGTTCCAAAGGGAGGAGAGATTCTATCTTTGTTGTGGTTGATAGGTTTTCCAAACTGACTCATTTCATTGCATGTAATAAAACCGACCATGATTCTCATGTTGCTGATTTGTTCTTTAAAGAAGTTGTTAGATTGCATGGAATTCCTAAGACCATTGTCGCTGATCGTGATGCTAAGTTTCTTAGTTATTTTTGGAAAATACTTTGGTCTAAACTAGGAACTAAGTTACTTTTCTCTACTTCTTGTCATCCTCAAACGGATGGACAAACTAAAGTTGTGAATAGAACTCTTGGTGCTTTGCTTCGATCTTTGTTGAAAACTAACCTTCGTAGGTGGGAAGAATGTCTTGCTTTTGTTGAATTTGCCTACAATAGGCCAGTCCACTCGACCACCAAGAAGACACCATTTGAAGTTGTGTATGGCAAGAATCTCATCACTCCTCTTGACTTGGTTTCCCACTCCATGAAAGATCAAGAAAGTGTTGAAGGAGCAACCCAAGCTGACCACATCAAGAGTTTACACGAGTCCACTCGTTTGCAACTTGAAAAGAGGACTGCCCAATATGTGCATCAAGCTAACAAAGGAAGAAAGGAAGTCATCTTTGAACCGGGTGACCTTGATGTGATCACACCTATGATCAATCAAGAAGCAAGACCTACCGAAGCCCCAAGTGAGAAGCCTCTCGGATCCATCAGTAAAGCTCGGGCAAGACGTCTTCAAGCCGACCTTCCTCAAGGACTCTTAACCATTTCCATAAACTATGAAGATCAAGGTCAAGCATTCACAAGTTTACAACAAATTGAAGATCACAACCCGCAGCCCAAGAAGCCCGAAAATGCCTCGGTTCCCGCTATTGATTATGGAGCCAAATCTGATCCAAATTCAAACTTCTCATGCATTTAAAGGCACATTGGGAAGAGAAGACATCAAGGAATACATCCCCCATGCAGCTGGTGCTTTTGTGCAGAGAACAACTTCCAAGATTGCATTTAATGCAAGCCACCTTTTCCCAAGCATGCACAAGTTGTCCACAAACTTCCTCTATATTACTCAGCCCTTATGGCCATTAGAGGGCACGAAATTTATCATCAAAAACCAGGTTTATATCCTTTGTTTGAAGCTTGAAAACTTCATCTCCTTCGTGAGTCATATCGAAGGTCCGATCTTATATTTTCGGTGCGTAATATCCGTTTTTACTTGATCTTTGTTCAAGAACTTGTGGTGAGTCATATCCACTTGGTTTTGTTCACCTATCCTTTATAAAATTCAGTTTGTTTTCCCCCAAATCTGAGTTTTATCATTATCACAAAAATACCAAAAATATTCCACCGAAATCCATCTCTATCATCTATCTTCCACCGGCTGATTCGAGGCTTGTTCCGACTTACTTTGTACTGAGATTTAAGGATCCTCAAGGGGAAACTCATCAAGTGGTATCAGACCTATCTTCAAGGTAAGTTTCTCAAGCCAAAGGGGTACGAATTACCTCTCCATTTTCGGTTTGTTTTGCTCGATTTTCAGCCATATCTATCCATCCTTGTTCCTGATTATTCTCCTGCCTTTTCCATCATTTTTGTCGTCCTTTCTAGCGTTATATGTGTGTTTAAGATCTGCAAAAAAAAAAAAAATCAGATCTGTCAATTGTTATTTCGGTTTTCTATACTGCTATCTAGTGTTCTTGTGTGTTTGCATGAACCTTCATCCTTCTTACCGAAAAAATGAACTTCACCCTAAAAGTGTTGCACCATTATTCTCCTAATGCTTTTCATAGTATATGGTGATGAGCTATTGATGGAATGTGCTTGATAAGTGTTTGAAGATTGAAGTAAGTTCTGATTTGCAAGTGTTGTTTGTGTTCTTTGATTCTAGAAAATAGAAAAGAAAAAAAAAACAGAAAAAAAAAGAGAAAAGAAAAGGAAAAAGAGAAGAAGTTAGAAAAGCTCCAAAAGTTGTTCTATGTGCAAGTTGTGAGCATTTGAAGTGGAAGTTGTATTGTTGTTCTCGAAAACAAGACATTCTCATCATACCACTAGCTACTCCAAGGCTTGTTCCTTGCTTTGTCTAAACCTTGTTTACCCTTTCCCATTCGAGCATTACTTACTTGATTTTGGAATTTGGTAAATACTCGCCTTTGGACTTGCCTTGGCTTGTGCTTTTGATACTTTGTGTGAGTTTTCAGGACAACATCACTAAGTGCATTGCCTCAGCGGAGATAGACCTTGTTCTAGCAAGGAAGAAGCATCCTCACATCGCTTCCTTGAAGAAGTGTCGTTTGCATACTTGTGTGCTTACAATCTGAGTTTTGAGTGAAGTGAGATCACATTCAAAGTGAGGGAGAGTTTCACCCCCAAAAGAAATCTTTTGATTTCTAACCGTAACGTGTTTGCATGTTTTTGTGATTTTTTCGGTTCTTCTTTGTTTTTCCTTTTGTTTGTGCATTTTGTGTGTAGGAAAACATGTCTAATGCAGGAAATGAAGGAAGAGCTATCACCCTAGCTGATTTGCAAGCCGCTCTTCGACAAACTAAGGAAGAAGATGTAGGTGCGAGACAAGAAGAGTATGAGAGGACAAGGGCCGAACTATTGAGAGTCCTAGATGAAAGGATTGATCAAAGAATTAGTGATACTAGAACCAATGGCAGAAATGATGAGCCACATGACACCGGTCATGAGAGCGAGCCCAATGGGACTCCACAAGGGCGTGGTCAAACAAGAGGCCCTCACAATGAGAGATGGCCCCGACGACCACATAATTACCAAACTGATTTTGATGATAACATAAGTGTTAATGATCGCAGGGAGCATCAACGAGCTCACTATACTCAAGATCCACCACACCCACAACAACTTCAACCACTTAGGATGCCCCGACGCAATCCACATGCTCAACGTCCTAGATTTGATGGCTTGTTTCATAGGAGATACCAAAATGAGGAGCGTGAGTATCGCCAAGATATGGGGAGAGATCAACACCATGGCGTTAAGCTTACCATCCCTCAATTTGTCGGAACTTCTGATGTTGAGGCCTACATGGATTGAGAGTCTAAAGTTGACTCCATTTTCGATTACTATGGTTATCATGATGCTCAAAGGGTGGCTGTTGCTACCATTCATTTTTCAGATTTTGCATACTCATGGTGGCAAGAAGAAAAGCAAGAGAGAGCATATATGGGATACCCTCCTATCATCACTTGGGAGGATCTCAAAACAGCCCTAAAAGAAAGATTTGTGCCCGAAGATTATGTGGATCGTGTCCTAGTCAAATTGGAACGCATCAAGCAAGGCTCCCGCACTCCCGATGAATTCTACAAGGAACTAAAGCAACTTGTTTTTAGATCGGGAATCCGCTTTCCCGAGAGGTATGTAATCTCAAAATTTATTGGTGGGATGAATTTATATATGGCTTCACATGTTGAAATGCAGCGTTTTGGCGCGGGAACTCAAGTTGAGGAGGTGCTGCATTACACTAACCAAGTGTACCAAAACCTTCAAAGGAGAAAGGGAACACATGGCTCTAAACCTTGGAGCTCTAACCCTAGCGCAGGAGCTACCTCAAATCCACGTTCCATTGAGCCAAGGAGTGAGCCCTCTAGGCCATCCACACGGCGAGAAACTCAACCCCCAAGCCAAGACCCAAGAAGCTACAAGCCTAATGTTCCGAATCCAAGGGGTGAATCTGAATCTCGTACTCGGGATCTCAAGTGCTTCAAGTGCTTGGGCAGGGGTCATTTCTCCAGGGAATGCCCTACTCGAAAGCAAGTGCTACTCAATGATCAAGGAGAGTATGAATCTGAGGAGGAGAGTCAAGAAGAGCCAATCTTAGGAGATGAGGAAGAGGAGATTCACGCTAATGCGGCTGTTGGAGAATGTTTTGTGGTGAAGAGAGAATTGATCTTCAATGATGCTCCATCTTTGCCCACTCAAAGAGAGACCCTCTTCCATACTCGATGCCTCATCAAAGACAAGGTATGTAGTGTGATAGTTGATGGAGGATCTTGTTGCAATCTTATTGATCAAGAAGTTGTGGATAGGTTTAACCTCAAATGCAGCCCACATCCGCAATCATACACCTTGAATTGGCTGAATTCCAAGGCACCTCTAAGAGTTGATAAGCAAGCCATGATTGCATTTGCAATTGGAGGGTATAAAGATGAGATCATTTGTGATGTTCTTCCCATGACAGCGTGTCACCTTCTTTTAGGAAGACCGTGGCAATATGATCGTGGTGTAATCCACAATGGAGTCACCAATGAGCACACATTCCAAATGGAAGGTAAGAAAATTACACTTCATCCTATGGCCCCTCATGAGATTGTTGCTGACCATGTAGCTAATTTGGAGAGAAGAAAGCAAAAGAAAAAGCTCGCTATTGGTTCAAACATGGCTAGTTCTCACCAGATTCTCCTAGCTAAGGCGAAAGAAGTGGAGTATGCAATTCAGGGGAGTAAAACATGTTTTCTTGTGCTTTTCAAAGATAATTTTTTTGTTTCTCAAGATTTGAATGATCTACCTCCACTTGTTTCCACTTTATTGCAGGAATTTGAAGACTTGTTTCAAGAAGAAATTCCCAATGGTCTTCCACGATTAAGGGGAATAGAGCATCACATTGACTTCATTCCTGGAGCAACACTACCCAACAGGACTGCATACCGCACTAATCCAGTCGAGACAAAGGAGCTTCAAAAACAAGTGCAAGAACTTATGGAGAAAGGCTATGTGCGTGAGAGCCTAAGTCCATGTGCAGTCCCCGTCATCATTGTGCCTAAGAAAGATGGATCATGGCGTATGTGTGTTGATTGTCGAGCCATCAACAACATCACCATCAAGTTTAGGCACCCCATTCCACGCCTAGATGATATGCTTGATGAACTACATGGATCCAACATATTTTCTAAGATTGATTTGAAGAGTGGCTACCACCAGATCCGAATGAAGAAAGGAGACGAATGGAAAACAGCCTTCAAGACAAAATATGGTTTGTATGAGTAATGCCTTTTGGTTTAACTAATGCTCCTAGCACTTTTATGCGCTTAATGAATCGTGTTCTTAGAGCGAAACTAGGTAATTTTGTGGTGGTTTACTTTGATGACATTCTGATTTATAGCCGCACATTACATGAGCATGTTGAGCATCTTAGACTGATCTTATGAGTTTTGAGGGAACAAAAATTATATGCTAACTTCAAGAAATGTCATTTTTGCTCGGATCATGTTGTTTTCCTTGGCTTTATTGTATGCAAAGCAGGATTGAAGGTTGATGAAGAGAAGGTCAAGGCCATCCAAGAGTGGCCTACTCCCACGACCATGACTCAAGTGAGGAGTTTTTTAGGGTTAGCGGGGTTCTACCGCAGATTTGTAAGGGATTTCAGCACATTGGCTTCTCCCTTGACCGAGCTCACCAAGAAGAATGTTCCATTTACATGGAATAAACCACAAGAACAAGCTTTTGAAATTCTCAAGGAGAAACTAACTCATGCCCCTCTATTGGTCTTACCAGATTTCTCGAAGACCTTTGAGATAGAGTGTGATGCATCCGGCATTGGCCTTGGAGGAGTGTTGATGCAAGAAGGGCGCCCCATTGCCTTCTTTAGTGAAAAATTGAGTGGTGCTGAGTTGAACTACCCTACCTATGACAAAGAGTTGTATGCTCTTGTTCGTGTGCTCAAAACATGGCAACACTACCTCTTGCCTAAGGAGTTTGTCATCCATTCTGATCATGAGGCACTCAAGTTCTTAAGAGGCCAAAGAAACTAAACAAGAGACATTCTAGGTGGGTTGAATTCATAGAAGCTTTCCCATATGTGATCAAGTACAAGAAGGGGAAAGACAATGTAGTAGCTGATGCACTCTCAAGGAGGTCAGTCCACTCGGCCACCAAGAAGACACCATTTGAAACTGTGTATGGCAAGAATCCCATCACTCCTCTTGACTTGGTTTCCCACTCCATGAAAGATCAAGAAAGTGTTGAAGGAGCAACCCAAGCTGAGTACATCAAGAGTTTACACGAGTCCACTCGTTTGCAACTTGAACAAAGGACCGCCCAATATGTGCATCAAGCTAACAAAGGAAGAAAGGAAGTCATCTTTGATCCGGGTGACCTTGTATGGATTCACCTTAGAAAAGATTGATTTCCTACATTGAGAAATTCAAAGCTAAAGCCAAGAGGAGATGGCCCATTTCAAGTGCTTTAAAAGATCAACAATAATGCCTACAAAATTGAGCTTCCCAGTGAGTATGGTGTTCATGATGTGTTCCATGTTGCTGACTTGTCTCCTTTTGTTGTAGGAGATGATGAACAAGATGACGGTTCTGATTCCAGGTTGAATCCTTTTGAAGGAAGGGAGGATGATGTGATCACACCTATGATCAATCAAGAAGCAAGACCTACCGAAGCCCCAAGTGAGAAGCCTCTCGGATCCATCACTCGAGCTCGGGCAAGACGTCTTCAAGCCGACCTTCTTCAAGGAATCTTAACCATTTCCATAAACTATGAAGATCAAGGTCAAGCATTCACAAGTTTACAACAAATTGAAGATCACAACCCGCAACCAAAGAAGCCCGAAAATGCCTCGGTTCCCGCTATTGATTATGGAGCCAAATCTGATCCAAATTCAAACTTCTCATGCATTTAAAGGCACGTTGGGAAGAGAAGACATCAAGGAATACATCCCCCATGCAGCTGGTGCTTTTGTGTACAGAACAACTTCCAAGATTGCATTTAATGCAAGCCACCTTTTCCCAAGCATGCACAAGTTGTCCACAAACTTCCTCTATATTACTCAGCCCTTATGGCCATTAGAGTGCACGAAATTTATCATCACAAACCAGGTTTATATCCTTTGTTTGAAGCTTGAAAACTTCATCTCCTTCGTGAGTCATATCGAAGGTCCGATCTTGTATTTTCGGTGCGTAATATCCGTTTGTACTTGAGATTTGTTCAAGAACTTGTGGTGAGTCATATCCACTTGTTTTTCTTCACCTGTCCTTTATAAAATTCAGTTTGTTTTCCCCATAATCTGAGTTTTATCATTATCACAAAAATACCAAAAATATTCCACCGAAATCAATCTCTATCATCTATCTTCCACCGGCTGATTCGAGGCTTGTTCCGACTTACTTTGTACTGAGATTTAAGGATCCTCAAGGGGAAACTCATCAGAGCTTGTATGGATTCACCTTAGAAAAGATCGATTTCCTACATTGAGAAATTCAAAGCTAAAGCCAAGAGGAGACTTCCCATTTCAAGTGCTTGAAAAGATCAACAACAATGCCTACAAAATTGAGCTTCCCGGTGAGTATGGTGTTCATGATGTGTTCAATGTTGCTGACTTATCTCATTTTGTTGTAGGAGATGATGAACAAGATGACGGGTCTGATTCTAGGTCGAATCCTTTTCAAGGAAGGGAGGATGATGTGATCACACCTATGATCAATCAAGACGCAAGACCTACCGAAGCCCCAAGTGAGAAGCCTCTCAGATCCATCACTCGAGCTCGGGCAAGACGTCTTCAAGCCGACCTTCTTCAAGGACTCTTAACCATTTCCATAAACTATAAAGATCAAGGTCAAGCATTCACAAGTTTACAACAAATTGAAGATCACAACCCGCAGCCCAAGAAGCCCGAAAATGCCTCGGTTCCCGCTATTGATTATGGAGCCAAATCTGATCCAAATTCAAATTTCTCATGCATTTAATGTCACATTAGGAAGAGAAGACATCAAGGAATACACCCCCCATGTAACTGGTGCTTTTGTGCAGAGAAAAACTTCCAAGATTGCATTTAATGCAAGCCACCTTTTCCCAAGCATGCACAAGTTGTCCACAAACTTCCTCTATATTACTCAGCCCTTATGGCCATTAGAGGGCACGAAATTATCATAAAAAAACCAGGCTTATATCCTTTGTTTGAAGTTTGAAAACTTCATTTTCTTCGTGAGTCATATCAAAGGTCCGATCTTGTATTTTCGGTGCGTAATATCCGTTTGTACTTGATCTTTGTTCAAGAACTTGTGGTGAGTCATATCCACTTGTTTTTCTTCACCTATCCTTTATAAAATTCAGTTTGTTTCCCCCCAAATCTGAGCTTTATCATTATCACAAAAATACCAAAAATATTCCACCGAAATCCATCTCTATCATCTATCTTCCACCGGCTGATTCGAGGCTTGTTCCGACTTACTTTGTACTGAGATTTAAGGATCCTCAAGGGGAAACTCATCAACAAGCAAGTTAAAGTGCATATTAAACTAGGACATTATGAAGATGATGTTTTGTGTGATATTGGGCCTATGCAAGCTTGTCATATTCTTTTGGGTCGTCCTTGGCAATTTGATCGTAAGGTCCAACATGATGGTCATTCTAACCGATATGCCTTTACATTTCAGTGAAAGAACGTCGTTCTGAAGCCTATGACGCCTACACAAGTGGCTGATGAGATTGAGAAGCGCAAGGTAAGCAAAGGTGAGTTAGATAAGGCGGCTCAGACGAGCCAAGTGGATCTTCAAACTCGGCCTAAAGGTGTGCTAATGGCTTCCAAGAGTACATACTTAGACGAGTTTGCAGATGGAGAAACCACTCTTATGCACCTTAACAAAAGCTTGAATATGTTGAGTGAAGACCTTAAATGATACGGGGTTAGCCGTGGGAAGTGGCAAGAATCGACAAGAATCAAACAAGACTCAAGAACGCAGCAACTAGATATCAAGATTCGACCAAGAAACTTGCAAGATCGATAAAGAATAATCAAGAAACAAAAGAAACACAGCAATATCAATAAGACTCGACACAACAGTATGAAAGACTCAAAATTTGTATGAAAGAATGAAATGACACGATCGATAAGGACTGAAACGATCTATGCAGAACAAGATAAAGACCCCATGCTTCCGTAGAAGGTAGGAACCAATACCAATGACTACACAACCCACCTCTACAAACCTACACAATCAAGCGGACTACTTGAAGACACAAGGAGGGGGCTTGTGGATACTAGATTCACCAAGTCTTGCGAAGTTGATGAACGACAAAGCAAACCAAGTTGAGATTACCAATCAATGACCAACGAGCACAACTCTAGTTTAATCAACAAACACTCGATGTGTATACGCTCTATATGAGAGAATTGTATTCATAAAAGTTCCAATTGTTCTACATGGGAGGATCGGCAATATATAACCCTTAAATGGCTGATGTTGGCCGAAAATAATAACATTAATTAAACTAATAACTTATTGGGCCTAATAATAAAAATAACACCTAAAGACATAAATAACTAAAGTCTTAAACAGAAAAGCCCAATTCAGCCCAATAGAGTTCTTAAGTTGAAAATAAGTTCTAACACTTAAGAAATTCGGCCAAGGCTTATTCTAAGGTGGCTCGGCCTCGTGTTGCACTCCAAAGCACATATATGTCTTCAATGTTGGCTCGGGGAGTTGAACCTTGCTCGAGAACAAAGCATGAGTGACGAATAGGAAGGAGTCTCTATGAAGCTTCTTAGCTCTAGCTCAAGTCACTGGTCCTTCTCCAAGAATGATGGGTGTGTCTGGGGTTGTAGAAGATGGTCCCGCATCAACCTCCCCTTCTTGAAAAGGATTCGACCACGAATCCAAGTCTTCATCCACAACGAAGTAAGGGATTAGATCCGCGACGTTGAATGTAGCGCTCACGCCCATGTCTCCAGGAAGCTCTAATTGGTAGGCATTGTCGCCCACTCTCCTCTTCACTCGAAATGGTCCATCACCACGAGGTGACAGCTTGTTCTTCCAGGCTTCTGGAAACCGCTCCTTCCTTAAGTGCACCCATACAAGATCTCCAGGCTGTAATGTGACCAAGCGACGTCCCTTGTTGGCCTTGTTAGCATTGTATTCAGCCTTTAGCTTCAACTTCTCACGAGTTCGTTCACGCAGCTCCTTAATGAACTCGATATGCTTACCTGCCTCAAATGATTCTTTGTCTCTCATATGATATGGAGTAAGATCAAAAGGGTTTAGTGGATTAACAGCATACACACATTCAAATGGAGTGAGTTTAGTAGCCGAATGCATGGTTCTATTATATGCAAATTCCACATGAGGTAAGGCTTCTTCCCAAAGTTTTCAATTCTTCCTAATAATGGCTCTAAGGATGGTACCAAGTGTTCTATTAGTCACCTCAGTTTGGCCATCAGTTTGGGGGTGGCTAGAAGTAGAGAATAACAATCTAGTTCCCAATTTATTCCATAATGTACGCCAAAAATGACTTAAGAATTTCACATCCCTATCACTAACAATGGTTTTAGGTACGCCATGCAACCTACCTACTTCTCTAAAGAATAGATTAGCAACGTTGGTAGCATCATCAGTTTTATGACATGCAATGAAATGAGCCATTTTAGAGAATCTATCCACTACCACAAATATATAATCCCTCCCCTTCTTAGTTCTAGGCAACCCAACTATGAAATCCATGGATATGTCTTCCCAAGGGGCTGATGTGGTCGGTAGTGGTGTATAAAGGCCATGGGGCATAAGCTTAGCTTTAGCTTTAATGCAATCTATCCATCTCTTAAGACAATATTCAACATCCCTAAGCATATGTGGCCAATAGAAATGTGATTTCAGAGTATGATAAGTCTTATCTCTACCAAAATGTCCCATTAATCCACCACTATGGGCTTCACTAAAAAGTAATAATCGTAGAGAACACCTAGGAATGCACACTTGATCTTTTCGAAATAAGAATCCTTCGTGTATATAAAAGTTGTCATTTGGACCATTTTCTAAGCATTTTCGATAGACCTCTCCAAAATCCACATCAGATTCATACAATTCCTTTATGTAGACAAAGCCTAAGACTCTAGAATCCAAAGTGGTTAAAAGAACATGTATCCTAGCTAACACATTAGACTCGATATCTTCTTCTAGAATAGGGCTCCTAGATAATGCATCAGCTACCACATTGTCTTTACCCTTCTTATACTTAATCACATAAGGAAATGTTTCAATGAATTCCATCCATCTACCATGTCTCCTATCAAGTTTATCTTGGCTTTTAAAGTGTTTTAAAGACTCATGATCAGTCCAAAGAATAAACTCGCTAGGCCATAAATAGTGAGACCATGTCTTAAGTACTCTAAACAAAGCATATAATTCCTTATCATAGGTAGAGTATTTAAGACAAGAACCTTTAAGTTTCTCAGAAAAGAAGGCTATAGGCTTACCTCCCTGCATAAGGACTCCACCAATTCCAATTCCGCTAGCATCGCATTCTACCTCAAAGGGCTGAGAGAAATCCGGCAAAGCTAGTAGAGGTGCGTGGGTGAGCTTGTCCTTAAGCGTGTTAAATGCCTCTTCCTGAGCTGCTCCCCATGTGAACTCACTTCTCTTCTTCGTAAGTTCGGTTAGAGGTGTTGAGATGGTGCCGAAATCACGTACAAAGCGACGATAGAAACTCGTCAATCCTTGGAAGCTGCGCACATGGCCGATGTTGGTTGGTGTTGGCCAAACTTGGATCGCCTTAATCTTAGCCTCATCGACACGCAGTCCATTCGAACTCACTACAAATCCAAGAAAAGACACTTGTTCATTACATAGCTCACATTTCTTTAAATTAGCATATAAGTGTTCAATTCTCAGCGTTTTAAGTACTTCATTAAGATGTAATTCATGCTCATTAAGAGATTTGTTATAAATCAGAATATTATCCAAATAAACAACAACAAATCTTCCTATAAAGTTTCTAAGAACATGATTCATTAATCTCATAAAAGTACTAGGTGCATTAGTTAAACCAAAAGGCATAACCAACCACTCATATAAACCAAGCTTAGTCTTAAAGGTTGTTTTCCATTCATTACCTTCCTTCATTCTAATTTGATGATAGCCACTCCTAAGATCTATTTTAGAGAATATAGAAGCTCCATGCAACTCATCTAGCATATCATCTAATCTAGGAATAGGGTGACGATATTTAATAGTAATGTTGTTAATAGCCCTACAATCTACACACATTCTCCATGAACCATCTTTCTTAGGGACTAATAACATATGTACAACACTAGGACTTAAGCTTTCTCTAATATAACCCTTATCCAACAGCTCTTGGACTTGGGTTTGGACCTCTTGGGTCTCAGTGGGATTCATACGATACGCATGCCTATTAGGCAATGCAGCCCCCGGAATAAGATCAATTTGATGCTCAATTCCACGCATAGGGGGTAGATCGGGTGGTATGTCATCGGGAAACATATCTTTATACTCCTCAAGTAAAGCGAGTATGTTTGATGGAAGAGAAGCTTTAAGCTCTTCACTCAACATATTCAAGCTTTTAATAAGGTGCATAAGGGTGGTTTCTCCATCCCCAAATTCGTCTAAATATGCACTCTTGGAGGTCAAGAGAACACCTTTAGGCCGATTTTGAGGATCCACTTGGCTCGTTTGAGCCGCCTTATCTAACTCACCTTTACTTACCTTGCGCTTCTCAATCTCATCAGCCACTTGTGTAGGCATCATAGGCTTGAGAACGGCGTTCTTTCCCTGAAATGTAAAGGCATAGCGGTTAGAATGACCATCATGTTGGACCTTACGATCAAATTGCCAAGGACGACCTAATAGAATACGAAAAGCTTGCATAGGCACAATATCACATAAAAATCATCTTCATAATGTCCTAGTTTAATATGCACCTTAACTTGCTTGTTAACTTTCAAATTTCCACAATCATTCATCCAATGCAATTTTTAAGGTCTAGGGTGTTGGACAGTAGATAGATGCAATTTGTCAACCATTTATCGACTAGCTAAATTACAACAACAACCTCCATCAATGATCACATTTACAACCTTTCCTTTAACTAGACAACGAGTATGAAACAAGTTTTCTCTTTGATTATCATCACATGGTGTAGGAACAACACTTAAAACTCTCCTAACAATCAAAGATTGTCTATGCTCATATTCAACCTCATCATCATCATTATCATAACAAACAAGGTTTAAATTCTGATCATTGTCATTAGCATGCTCGTCAGGTTCATCACAAGAATTTTCATATTCATATTCTCCTAAGTGATTAACCATGAGAGTTTTCTTATTAGGGCAATCCTTCATATAATGTCATCTACCTTGGCATTTAAAGCATACAATATCTCTAGATCTAAGGGTAGAAGAGTTAGGATTACTCCCTTTGGGACCAGTAGATGTCCCAGACGATTCTCGTCCATTCCATACGCCTTTCCCTTTATCGAGGGGCTGTTGGGGCTGTCGACTATCACCTCTTCCTTGGGGCTGCTGAGCTCAGTCTCTAGGACCCATTTCCAAGCGCCCTTGGGGCTGTTGAGGCCGATTGGGTCGCCACCCTTGTTGCTGGCCACTCGACACTCTATTACCTTGGCTCTTGTAGCGTTGTCCCTTTTCTACTTTCATAGCTAGATGTAAAAGTTCAGTAGGAGTAGTATAGGGAAAATAATAAATCTCATGAGCTAAAGCAGGATGTAAGATTCTAAGATATCTAACATTAGTTTTCTCATGAGTTTCTACTATATTAGCTTGAGCCATGGCTTCTTGCATAACATTAAAGGTCTCCTGAACAGTTTTACTACCTTGTTTAAGGTTTTCTAATCTGTTCAATAGCTCTCGATCATAGTGTTGAGGTACATACCTATTTCTCATTACCACTTTTAATTGTTCCCAAGAAGCAATAGGTGCATCAAGGGATCTTCTTCTTTCCTTAACAAGATTATCCCACCAGATTAATGCAAAACCTTGAAACTCTAGGGAAGCTAGTTGTACTTTCTTAGGTTCTGAGAAATTATGACAATTCCAGATTTGTTCCATTTTAATCTCCCAATCAATATAAGCATCTGGATCAGTCTTACCATCAAAAGAAGGAATCTTTACCTTAACCTTACCCATAACGTCGTCATCATTGTATCTAGGCGGTCGGTTCTGATTTCCCCTTTGATTCCTTCTCGGGCGTCGGTCCCAATACTCATCTTCTTGGAAGTCGTCCTCTTGCTCCGAGTAATAGAATTGCTCTTGATAGCCACGTCCTCTTCCCCTTCCCTGTCTTTGACCTTGCACATTAACATACTCATTATTCCTATTATTTCTCCCATCTCGTGGAGAATTTGTTTCTTCAAAAATAGGATTATTGAGATTCAAATTAGGATTAGGAATAGGGTTAGGATTTATGACCTCTCTTTCTCCTTGAGGCGCCTCTTCACGCCTAGGATTACCTTGACCATCAGCTGTTGTGGTAGAGCCACTCGGCCTTGCTTCTAAGGCTGTCAAGCGGTCTAGAATGGTTGTCAATGTGTTGGTAAGGTTGTTGAATTGCTCAGGTGTCACGGTTGCACTCGAGCTACCCCCATTGTTGGGGTTGTTCTCATTGTTAACCTGATTAGCAGACATTATATCAAAGAGAAAGAAACAAAGAACTAAGTTAAAGTTAGTTAAAAATATAAACAGCTCACAATTGTGTTTCGCTCACACTCCCTCTCTGATTGATATATCACGCTTGCTAGGGCAATCCGCTTTGGGCAAATCAACTACCAAGCAAAGAACAAAGCAATCAAAGTATATGAATGAAACAACGCAGAAGAGTACTCAACAAGGGTTGTAGAGAACTCGATGTAAGCAACAAACTTAGATTCAAGCAAAACAGATGGGAAATTGCAATGAATCAACTCAACACAACAAGGAGATCACTCGGCTGGGGCTGAGATCACTCGACACACACAAGAGAGAACTCGGCAACGGCTGAGATCACTCGACTCTATCAAAGCAAGCACTCGACAGTAGCAATGAACACACAACATCACTTGTTCAAGCAATAGAGTACTCGACACAAATAGAAAAGAAAGAAAAAGAAAAGAAAATTTGGAAATTTACCTCTTTTGATTGAAAACCTTTAAGTTAGGATGTTGTAGTTGCAGGGTAAGGTTTCAATTTTGTGGAGGTATGTGTTTGATAAGTATGTCGATTAGGGCTGAGAAAAAAGGTTCACCACTTTTGTCCTTGGGGGCTTTCTTGCACTAGATCAACAAACAACTAACAACACTTTCTCTTCTTTTTTTTTTGTAATTTTCGGACTTAATTCTTTTCTGTTTTTTTTTAAATATGAAACTAATGCAAGAAAAGGCTCAACAATTAGAATAGGACTCGAAAAATCTGAAAGGAATGGTGAAAAGATAAATTATGCAGCCCTAATGATAAATAAATAGGTGTGGCTTTTGTTATCTTTGGTAAGTGGATCTATCTAAAGCCTTAAAGATAAACGATAGATAAATAGAAATTATATCTACCAAAAATCAGATTTTAGTAAGGCAATAAATAAATGGAATTTAGATAAAAGATAGAACAAATACGCCAAAGATAGAAAAGATAGAAAGATAGCAAACTAGGGTTTCTTGTGGTAGTGTGAAGGGGTCGGCCAAGCTGTGACTTTGGGGACACAAGTGCCGTCGGCTATGGGTGCTCACAAGAGGCTGTGCGCACACTATGGTCGACTCCAAGGGTCTCGGCTAGGCTTTGTGTTTGGCTAAGCAACCACAACAATCACAAACAACAAGATTAGTGCAATAATCAATTCAAGAACAAGAAGTAAATAACCAAAACAAGAACTGACTCTATTTTTGTGGTTTTTGTGTTTAGGAAAAGAAAAGACTCAATCTTGATGTCGGAAACCAAAGCTATGATGCCAATTTGATACGGGGTTAGCCGTGGGATGGTCCGATCTTCGACAACAAGCAAGAATTAAACAAGAACTAATAAAGATAGCAAGATTCTCAACCAAGAAGTGGCAAGAATCGACAAGACTCAAACAAGACTCAAGAACGCAGCAACTAGATATCAAGATTCGACCAAGAAACTTGCAAGATCGATCAAGAATAATCAAGAAACAAAAGAAACGCAGCAATATCAATAAGACTCGACACAACAGTATGAAAGACTCGAAATTTGTATGAAAGAATGAAACGACACGAACGATAAGGACTGAAAAGATCTATGCAGAAAAAGATAAAGACCCCAGGCTTCCGTAGAAGGTAGGAACCAATACCAATGACTACACAACCCGCCTCTACAACCCTACACAATAAAGCGGACAACTCGAAGGCACAAGGAGGAGGCTTGTGGATACTAGATTCACCAAGTCTTGCGAAGTTGATGAATGGCAAAGCAAACCAAGCTGAGATTACCAATCAATGACCAACGAGCACAGGTCCAGTTGAATCAACAAACACTCGATGTGTATACGCTCTATATGAGAGAATTGTATTCATAAAAGTTCCAATTGTTCTACATGGGAGGATCGGCAATATATAAGCCTTAAAGGGCTGATGTTGGCCGAAGATAATAACATTAATTAAACTAATAACTTATTGGGCCTAATAATAAAAATAACACCTAAAGACATAAATAACTAAAGTCTTAAAAAGAATAACTAAGAAAAGCCCAATTCAGCCCAATAGAGTTCTTAAGCTGAAAATAAGCTCTAACACTTAAGAAATTCGGCTAAGGCTTATTCTAAGGTGGCTCGGCCTCATGTTGCACTCCAAAGCACATATATGTCTTCAATATTGGCTCGGGGAGTTGAACCTTGCTCGAGAACAAAGCATGAGTGACGAATATGAAGGAGTCTCTCTGAAGCTTCTTAGCTCTAGCTCGAGTCATTGGTCCTTCTCCAAGAATGATGGGTGTGTCTGGAGCTGTAGAAGATGGTCCCGCATCATTAAAGCTTCCCTTCCATCAAACATACTCGCTTTACTTGAGGAGTATAAAGATGTGTTTCCCGATGACATACCACCAGGTCTACCCCCTATTCGAGGAATTGAGCATCAAATTGATCTTATTCTAGGGGCTGCATTACCTAATAGGCATGCGTATCGTATGAATCCCATCCAGACCCAAGAGGTCCAAACCCAAGTCCAGGAACTGTTGGACAAGGGTTATATTCGAGTAAGCTTAAGTCCTAGTGTTGTGCCTGTGTTATTAGTCCCTAAGAAAGATGGTTCATGGAGAATGTGTGTAGATTGTAGGGCTATTAACAACATTACTATTAAATATCGTCATCCTATTCCTAGATTAGATGATATGCTAGATGAGCTGCATGGAGCTTCTATATTTTCTAAAATAGATCTTAGGAGTGGCTATCATCAAATTAGAATGAAAGAGGGTGATGAATGGAAAACAACCTTTAAGACTAAGCAAGATTTATATGAGTGGTTGGTTATGCCTTTTGGTTTAACTAATGCACCTAGTACTTTTATGAGATTAATGAATCATGTTCTTAGACACTTCATAGGAAGATTTGTTGTTGTTTATTTTGATGATATTCTGATTTATAGCAAATCTCTTAATGAGCATGATTTATAGCAAATCTCTTATATGCTAATTTAAAGAAATGTAAGCTATGTAATGAACAAGTGTCTTTTCTTGGTTTTGTAGTAAGCTCTAATGGACTGCGTGTTGATGAAGTAAAGATCAAGGCGATCCAAGAATGGTCGACTCCCACTAACATTGGCCATGTACGCAGCTTCCAAGGACTTGCTAGTCTCTACCGGCGCTTTGTGCGAGACTTCAGCACCATCTCAGCCCCACTAACTGAGCTTACAAAGAAGAGGAGCGAGTTCACATGGGGACTAGCTCAAGAGGAAGCTTTCAACACGCTTAAGGATAAGCTAACCCATGCGCCACTTCTAGCTGTCCCCGACTTCTCTCAGCCCTTTGAAGTAGAGTGTGATGCTAGCGGAGTTGGAATTGGTGGAGTCCTTATGCAGGGAGGTAAGCCTATAGCCTTCTTTTATGAGAAACTTAAAGGTTCTTGTCTTAACTACTCTACCTATGATAAGGAATTATATGCTTTATATATAGTGCTTAAGACATGGTCTCACTATCTATGGCCTAGTGAGTTTATTCTTAGGATTGATCATGAGTCTTTAAAACATGGTAGATGGATGGAATTCATTGAAACATTTCCTTATGTGATTAAGTATAAGAAAGGCAAAGACAATGTGGTTGCTGATGCATTATCTAGAAGACATGTTCTAGAGGCTGATTTCGAATCTAATGTTTTAGGTAAGAGAGATGTTCTTTTAACCACTTTGGATTCTAGAGTCTTAGGCTTTGTTTACATTAAGGAATTGTATGAATCTGATTTGGATTTTGGTGATATCTTTCGAAAATGCTTAGAAAAGGGTCCCAATGACAGCTTTTATATACATGAAGGATTGTTATTTCGAAAAGATCAAATGTGCATTCCTAGATATTCTCTACGATTATTACTTGTTAGTGAAGCCCATAGTGGTGGATTAATGGGACATTTTGGTAGAGATAAGACATATAATACACTTAAATCACACTTCAAGTTGTCCGCTTGATTGTGTAGGGTTGTAGAGGCGGGTTGTGTAGTCATTGGTATTGGTTCCTACCCTCTGAGGAGGCCTGGGGTCTTTATCTTGTTCTGCATAGATCGTTTCAGTCCTTATCGGTCGCGTCTTTCATATCAATTTCGAGTCTTTCATACTGTTTTGTTGAGTCTTATTAATCTTGCTGTGTTTCTTTTGTTTCTTGGTTATTCTTGATCGATCTTGCAAGTTTCTTGGTCGAATCTTGATCTCTAGTTGCTGCGTTCTTGAGTCTTGTTTGAGTCTTGACGATTCTTGCCAATTCTTGGTTGAGAATCTTGCTATCTTTATTAGTTCTTGTTTAATTCTTGCTTGTTGTCGAAGATCGGACCATCCCACGACTAACCCCATATCAAATTGGCATCAGAGCTTTGGTTTCCGACATCAAGATTGAGTCTTTTCTTTTCATAAACACAAAAACCAGAAAAAAAAAAAGAGTCCTTTTCTTGTTTGGTCTTTTACTTCTTGTTTCTTGCACTAATCTTTTGTTTGTGATTGTTTGTGGTTGCATATCCTAAACACAAGCCTACCCGAGACCGTGGAGTCGACCAGATCAGTGCGCTCACTCTTTGTGTTCACTCCCCTAGCCGACGGCAAGAACCTTGTCCCCATAGTCGAGTAAGGCTTTGGTCGACAGCCCCACATTCACACCAAAGAAACCCTAGTTTGCTTTGTTCTATCTTTGAAACTGTTTATCTATCTTTTATCTATTCCTATATTATCTATTGCCTATTTAAATTCTGATTATTGGTACATAAAAGTCATTATATCTATCAAATATATCTAAAGGCTAAACATAGATCATGTTACCATATTTGTCTAAAGGGTTGTCTATATATTTATCATTAGGGCTGAATTTTTTATCTTTTAGCACCATCTATATCAGATTTTCGAGTTCTCCCATTGTTAGCGTTCTTTCTTGCATTAGTTTTTTTTTAAAAAAAGAGAAGTAAGTCAGTTCGAAAATTCAAAAAAAAAAAGAAAGAAAGAAGTGTTTGGTTGTTGTTTGTTGATCTAGTGCAAGAAAAAACTTAAAGGACTCAACTTTGGGTGATCTCCATAGCCCTTGTCGACATACCCTAAACCTAAACACATTACCTCCACAAAATTCTAAATTGAAACCCTACCTTGCAACTACAACATCATAACTTAAGGTTTTCAATCAAAAGAGGTATACCAGATGAAGCTTCTTAGCTTCCAAGCCCTTATTTATTATACATGGCTAACCCGAAACAAACTAGTTTACAATCGGGAAACGTTTAATGTTAATCCGACAAAGTGGACGAATGGCTCCACTGGTTTGGTTCCGTGACCAGCACGCGGAGGAGGAAGCCAGTAGACCAGATGAAGCTTCTTAGCTTCCAAGCCCTTATTTATTATACTTGGCTAATTCGAAACAAACTAGTTTACAATCGGGAAACGTTTGATGTTAATCGATGTGCTGCCCTTATTATTTCTAGCTGTCGATCCCGAGTATCCTTGGTGAAAAGTGCAAATACCATGGATAGAGGGGCTCGACGGGGCCAATAGGGTAGGGGCTGTGTTGGTTTAGATGGTAGACGTTGGGTGTGGGCGTGGGTTGTGAAAGTTAGCTTGTGTGGGGTTATAGCATGTTAAGAAAAGTGTTGGGTATAGAAGGGTTTTGGATATAGTTTTTTGTGACCCTTCTTACGTGAGACCCTCTATTTGGTCTCACCCTTTTGTACGTTGGTTTCACAACCATAGCTATATATTCACCTATTCAGAACTAACAAATATTCAATAAAACCTTATATTAACAACTAAATTCATATTAGAATACTATAAGAGTATGTTTTGAGGAAAAATCATATAAGTAACTAACAAAAGTTTAATAAAACCTTATATTAACTACTAAATTCTTATTAGAATACTATAATAGTATGTTTTAAGGAAATCTCATATAAGTAACTAAAAATGTTTAATAAAACTTTATATTAACTACTAAATTCTTATTAGAATACTATAAGAGTATGTTTTGAGGAAAAATCACATAAGTAACGAACAAATGTTTAATAAAACCTTATATTAACTACTAAATTCATATTAGAATACTACAGGAGTATGTTTTGAGGGAAAATCATATAAGTAACTAACAAATGTTTAATAAAACCTTATATTAACTACTAAATTCACATTAGAATACTATAAGAGTATGCTTTAAGGAAATCTCATATATGTAATAACAAATGTTTAATAAAACTTTATATTACTACTAAATTCTTATTAGAATACTATAAGAGTATCTTTGGTTGAACAATCATATAAGTAACTAGCAAATGTTTAATAAAACCTTATTTTAACTAAAAAATTGTTGTTAGAATACAATAAAAGTATGTTTTGAGGAAAACCGATGTAAGTAACTAACAAATGTTCAATAAACCTTATATTAACTACTAAATTCTTATTAGAATACTATTAGAGTATGTTTTGAGGAAAAATCATATAACTAACTAACAAATGTTTAGAGTATGTTTGGAGTGGTGGTAAGATACCAGGTACCATATGGTGTTTTCAAGGATCTGGTGGACTTGGAATGGTCAGTTGATAGCCCTGCAATGTTCAGGAAATCAAATGGGGTTTTTGTATTTCGATTCAATTCAGAAGCAGATCTGAACTGGGTGCTTAGCAACGGACCTTGGAACATCCAGGGCTCGAAACCCCTCATTCTGAAGAGGTGGTCAGTGGGAATGCAGATTGCGTGGAGCACCTTCGACAGGATCCCTTGTTGGGGGAGTGTTCCGGATCTAGACCCGACTCTAATGACTAATACAAATCTAAGTCGGTTGGGTAGTGCAATTGGTACCCCAATATGCATTGATGGAAAGACTTCGAGAGGTGAACGGCTCTCATATGCTAGATTGCTGGTTGAGGTTACTGTGGATGACGTTGGACTGGAATCGATTGAGGTTGAGAATACAGATGGATCTGTTTACCAACAAAGGATAGTCTTTGAATGGCTACCGGATAAGTGTGATTTGTGCAGGCAATTTGGTCACTCTGAAAACTGGTGTGCTAATCGTTCATAGCAGAGTCGACAGCAGGTCAGGAAGACTGAGCACAGACCATTATTTGCGGCTGGTATTGGCTCTGGTCGAGTTAATGAATCAAGGCAAGGCATTTGGGTGGAGAAAAACAGGAATAATGTTGTTTGGGTTCCTGTTGGTATTTCAGATTACACAGCAAAGGTTATAAATGATTTGAAAGCAGGTACAACTTTAAATGTGGTTGGTGAAGGTCTGAATGCAAATACCTTATCAGCTATCTCTAGGGATGTGAACCAGGTAAATGAATTCGCTGCTGGTGCTAAGTCAGTTGCAGATACTCGTAGTGCAAACCGTGAAATCCAGAAGCCAGAACCGACTTATGTGGAAAATCAGGATAGCTGGAGTAAGGTCGTGGGGAGGAAAAGCGGACGATCTCCTAAAGGATCCACTGATAAGGGGAAAGGAGTTGATACAGGCTCTCCACTTGTGACCCAGTCAGTGTTTGCAATCCTTACTCAGTCTGAGGGAGATGAATGTATTGAAGAGCTTTTAAACGAAAATGAATATCCGGGACGAGACAGTGAGGGTAGCACTCACCAGAAAGGTTTGAATGGATAAGGTGAAAATTGCATCTTGGAACATAGCGGGAATTAAGGATCCCGTAAAGAATAATATAGTAACTAGTTATTGTTTTGATAATGAAATCAGTCTTATAGGGCTGTTAGAAACCAAACTGGTCCAAAAGAATTTTGAAGAAGTAAAGGGGCGATTGATGAAAGACTGGGATATTTGTGAAAATAGCAAAGTGGATGCTAAGGGTCGGATATGGCTCACATGGAACCCACAAGTTTTTAGAGTTGAAATAGTGAGGGTGGATGATCAGTATATTCATTGTATGGTTGAATCGCTTGATAAGAAATTCTTGTTTGCAGCCACACTAGTCTATGCTCATAATGTAAAATCAGATAGAATTGTCCTCTGGCATGACTTGAGGGGGCTGGCAACCCAAATTACAGTCCCATGGGTGGTCCTCGGGGATCTAAACTGCATTTTGAAACCGGAAGAAAAGTGGCCATGTACACGAGACCAGGGAGATGAATTCTCTGAACTGTTGTCATTCATGGGAGATTGTAATATCTTTGATCTCCCGTTCACTGGAGCACTACTAACCTGGAACAATAAGGGAAAAGGAGAAGCCCGATTAGAGAGGAAATTGGATAGAGTACTGGTCAATGATGAATGGATGGACAGATTTGATAATTCTAAGGCTTTCTTTGACACTCCAGGTGTCATGGATCATTCCCCAGCGGAGGTTATTCTTAAAAATGAAGCTTCCAAATGAAGATATCTGTTTAAGTATAAAAATTTCTAGGGAAAAGAACGAGAGTTTGAAGCTACAGTGAGAGCAGCGTGGACTGAAGATATGGAGGGATCCAAGCAATTCAAACTAGCTAAGAAATTAAAGAATGTCAAAGAAGCACTCAAGCCTTGGGATAAAGCACGGTTCCCTGAACTTCAAACCGTCATCAAGCTCAATAAAGGCTCACTGCATGAATTACAGATACAGATCAGATCTGATATGGATAATGAGATACTCGGTAATGCCATTGCTGCAGCTGAAACGGAGCTAAGGAAGAACATAAGCCGGCTGCTGAGTTTATCAGCTCAGAAATCGAAGCTCCATTGGCTGACCATGGGAGAGGAAACCTCATTGATGTTCCATCGAAGTGTTAAGGAACGACATGCTAGAAACTCTATCCTTATTATGAGGGACCATGCTGTGAAAGAAATGGAAGATGAAGAGCAAATTAGAGGGCATATTTTGGGGTTCTTTACTAAACTTCTGTCATCCAAAGCTGCGAATAGGGGTATGCTTGATCTGGTTCCTAGAGAATGCTTTGAATCCGATCACACAGCCAGCCTTTGTAATCTGCCCAGCTATGATGAAATAAGGAAGAAGATGTGGTCTATAGGAGCGAATAAATCGCCAGGCCCAGACGGATTCGGAAGCCAGTTCTTCAAGGACGCTTGGAATATAGTGGGAGTGGATACATGTGAAGCAATTAGGGAGATATTCCGACATGGGAAACTGCTAAAATAGTTCAACGCAACCTTCATCTCCCTCATTCCGAAAGTTAAAAATCCCACGTTAGTGAAAGATCTAAGGCCGATCTCATGTAGTAACACGATACTAAAAGTGGTCACCAAAATTCTTGCCGGGAGACTCAAGAATCTGTTGAGTGGGGTTATCTCGGACAGTCAGGGCGCCTTCATACCCGGTCGTTCTCTTGCACACAACAATGATGTAGCTACTGAAATTGTCTATGGGTATGGCACGAAAAGGGGCTCTCCACGATGCACGATCAAAGTCGACTTGCAGAAAGCATACGACTACCTCAGTTGGGGTTTTGTAAGGGAATCATTGTTGTATTTGAAGCTTCCGGATACCATGGTAAGCTTGATAATGGAATGCGTAACCACTCCTATGTTTTTCTATCCTAATCAATGGTGCTCCGAAAGGCTTCTTTCCCGGTAGGCCTGGGCTCAGACAGGGGGATCCTCTCTCCCCCTATTTGTTTGTCCTATGCATGGAAATTCTCAGTAGGATGCTACACTGAGTAGCTGCTAAGCCAGAATTCAAGTTTCATCCGAAGTGCAAAAGTATGCAGCTTGTCCATCTCGCCTTTGCTGATGACCTATTGATTTTCTGCCATGGGGACACCAGATCTGTCAAGGTGATCAAGGAATGTCTTGAACGTTTCTTTGAAATTTCTGGCCTCCGTGCGAATGTGGACAAAAGTACAGTGTACCTGGCTGGGTGCTCGAAAGAGGTTGCCGAAGACATAGTCCGACAGCTGGGGTTTACTAGAGGAGATCTGCCTGTTAAATATTTGGGGATGCCGCTGAGTTCTAGAAGGATCAGAGTGAATGAATATGAGGCGTTGTATGATAAAATAAGCGGAGTTATCCACACATGGGCGTCGAGGAAACTCTCCTTTGTAGGTAGGCTACAACAGATTAAGTCTGTCTGTGCAGGGGTGAGTACTTTCTAGAGCTAGAGTATTCTCTTGCCAAAAGGGGCAATTGATCACATTGACTCGATGATGAAACGCTTCCTATGGAATGGGAATCTAGAAGGAAAACGCCATCTGGTTGCCTGGAATGAATGCACCAGGCCGACTGTAGAGGGGGGACTAGGCATTCGAGAACTACAGGCTTGGAACAAGAGCATATTCGCCAAGCTATGGGGGGATTTGGTGCATCGAAAACCGAGCATATGGCTGAGATGGTGCTCATCTAATCATGTGAGGGATGGCAACTGGTGGGATGCTATAGCTCGTTTGCACGATCCCTGGTTATGGAAGGCTGTTTTGAATGTGAAAGGGGAGATACGAAGCTTGATTCTGGATGGGGAGGATCTTGTCCCTCGGCTGGACAATGTAGCAGCTGATAATGGCGGAATCTCTACTGCAAAGCTATATGATTTGTTACGACATCGAGGACCTGAATTCAGTTGGGGCGAGGTGATTTGGGAGCGCCCACAATGCAGGAAGTGGGCGTTTGTTACTTGGCTCGCAGCTAAAAATCGTATGCAAACTGGGAACATGGCTAAACATTGGATGGGAGACGATGTGGCAACTTGTGCGCTCTGTAAAGGGGTTGTTGAGACAGCTGAGGATTTATGGTTCGCTTGCCCGATCATCAGTGAAGTGCAAAGGATTGTTTTTACCTTGAGTGGGATTGGCTGTAGATTGGGATCCATCTCGGAATGGCTAAACTGGTTTGCGGAAACCACTCCGAAGGCTAGGAGGAAGAAGGTATTTCAGACGAAGCTTCTGAGCTTCGAAGCGCTCATTTATTTCACATGGCTAGCGCGAAACAGATTAGTATTTAGGCAAGAGGCTTTTGATATCCCTAGGTGTGCAACACAGATTATTGAGAGTTTTCGATCCCGTCTCACCATAGGAAGAAACACAAGTCGTGTGGTGGGTACGGATAGACTGTTGTTGTAGCTTGCCTTAGGATCTGTTGGGGGTCAGTGGCAACACATGGTTGTATTTAGGGGGTTATTGCTATGAGTGAAGAGGGGATAGCATGTTTTTGCGTTGTATTGGGGGGATAGTAGAGGTGGGTATAGTTTTTTGGCACCTCTCTTACGTAAGATCCGTCGTTTGGTCTTACCTTTTTGTAATTGGTTATTTATAACCATAGCTATATATTTACTTCTTTAGAACTAAGAAATGTTTAATAAAACCTTATATAAACTAATAAATTGTTGCTAGAATACAATAAGAGTATGTTTTGAAGAAAACTCATGTAAGTAACTAACAAATGTTCAATAAAACCTTATATTAACTACTAAATTCTTATTAGAATACTATAAGAGTATGTTTTGAGGAAAAATCATATAAGTAACTAACAAATGTTTAATAAAACCTTATATTAACAAAGAAATTGTTTTTAGAATACAATAAGAGTATGTTTTGAGGAAAACTGATGTAAGTAACTAGCAAATTTTCAATAAAACCTTGTATTAACAACTAAATTCATAATAGAATACTATAAGAGTATGTTTTGAGGAAAACTCATGTAAGTAACTAACAAATGTTCAATAAAACCTTATATTAACTACTAAATTCTTATTAGAATACAATAAGAGTATGTTTTGAGGAAAAATCATATAAGTAAATAACAAATGGTTAATAAAACCTTATATAAACTACTAAATTCATATTAGAATACTCTATGAGTATTTCTTGAGGAAAAATCATATAATTAAATAACAAATGTTTAATAAAACCTTATTTTAACTACGAAATTCTTATTAGAATACTATAAGACTATGTTTTGAGAAAAACTCATATAAGTAACTAACAAACGTTTAATAAAACCTTATATTAACTAAGAAATTGTAATTAGAATACGATAAAAGTATGTTTTGAGGAAAACTCATGTAATTAACTAACAAATGCTCAATAAAAACTTATATTAACTAGTAAATTCATATTAGAATACTATAAGAGTATGTTTTGAAGAAAAATCATATATGTAACTAACAAATGTTTAATAAAACCTTATATTAACTAAGAAATTATTGTTATAATACAATAAGAGTATGTTTTGAGGAAAACTTAATATCCTAACCAATTTGTTGCCAAGATGCTCGGCCCAACATATTGTGTGACCACTATCCCATGGACGACAAAGCTCTGCCCAGCTGGAGTAGTAGCTCTCCCTTGCTACAAAACACAGCGCTCCACCTAGGGTTCTCTTGTGTGCCTATATAAGGGATCTTGTTCACTGGTGGTGCCTCACTTCTAAGTTCCGTCTCCAGGTATCCATAGAGAGAGAGAGAGAGAGAGAGAGAGAGAGAGAGAGAGAGAGAGAGAGAGAGAGAGCGCTTCTGGCGATCTAGGGTTTGATCCTCAAGCTCCTTCCGCGTGGTCGTCGCTTTCTCCGGCGAAGGTCTTCTTCTCCGGCACTCCCTTTGGCAAAGGCAAGGCGAAGGCTCCTCCGGCGCTGCTAGCTCTTGTTGTCCTAGGCTTCTGACTCTGGGTCTCGAAACTGTATCTTCGAGACTTCAAGTCTTTGAGGGAGTGTTCTTCTTCTCGTTTGTTGTTTGGTCTATGTTTTATGTTCTTGTTTGCTTAGATCTTCCTTGTATGCATAAACTCGCCCCTGTTTCGTAATCTTCTTGATATAGTAGATTAAAGCTGCCTATTGAGGCCCCGAGGATGTAGGATCTTTAGATCCGAACCTCGTAAAACTTGGTGTGTCGTTTCTGCTTCTCATCGTTTGATCTCGCTAAAACCATCGAACTCGCATCTCAGACTTTGAATCTATTCGTTATTCGCATGAAAAATTGGTATCAGAGGATGGTTACTCCTTGATCTTTCGTTCTATGTTCGAGAGGCTCCATTGGGTTTTTATTTGCATTTGTTCTTTCAGTATTGCTTGATTCTGGACCTGTGTGCATGTTTTTTAGATCTGTTCCTCTTGATTTTATTGCAAATTACAATCTTTTATTGTTTACTTGTGTGTTCTAAGATTCTTTCTTATAAATTGGTAGCCCCTGAAAGTTTCTTGAAGAAACTGGCCTTCTGTGAGAACAAGTTCATCTTACTTCTCTCTTGCTTACTACTATTCAGTATTAAATTGAGTTTCTTTACGATTCTTTTGATTCTTGAAAAATGGGTGAATCTAGCTATCGTATGAAACCTTTTAATGGCATAATTGACTTCGCTATGTGGCAGGTTAAAATGAAAGTTGTGCTTATTAAGGGAAAGTGTTGGGATGTAGTGACTTCTAAGTTCCCAGAAAAGATGGAAAAAGAAGCTATGGAGGAAAAGGATCTCCAGGCTCACAGTGAAATCATGCTGAGGCATTCTGATGAGGCAGCTAGGCAGGTAATCTCTTACAAGACCACTAAAAAACTGTGGAATGCTCTTGAAGAGCTTTACTTGGTAAAATCTCCTTTGTTAAATTGTTCAGTTTTAAGATGGACTTGCATTGCTCTTTACCTGAAAATCTAGATAAATTTCTTGCTATCAATCAAGATTTAGAAAGGTGTGGAGATAAAATTGATGAAACCCACCAGTGTGTTTTGCTGTTAAATGCTCTCCCACCTCAATTTGAAACTTGTAAGGATGTTATTCAGTTTAGTTCTTCTACTCTGACTAAGAAAGTTGTTCTTGAATCTATTATTCAAAAGAATGATGTCTTAAAAGTGTTCAAAACTAAGCAAGAGGCTAAAAATGAAGCTCTTATAGCTAAGTTTAAATCTAAGGGTCAAAACAACAACAAGAATTACCATAAAAAGAAGGACAAAAATAAAGAGCAAAATAAAGAACCTATTAAAGGTGATAATCATCCTTCTGAGAAATCAAATTCTGAAAAGAAAAATTATAAGTGCTTATATTGTCATAAAACTGGACATTATGAAAAAGACTGTTATAAAAGAAAGAAGGATGAAAAAAAAGATGGTAAAAAATCTGTTGATGTGTTTGCTATCCTTGAAAATCATCCTTATTACATTCATGAAGTGCTTATTGTATTTGATCATGTCGATTCTATTGTATGGCTTTTGGATTCTAGGTGCACTATGCATGCAACTTCTGATAAAAAATGGTTTTCTGATCTTAAACTGTTTGATTGTGGTGATGTTTTGCTTGGTGATCACTCTGCTTTAAAAATAAAAGGTATAGGATATGTGCCTCTTAGATGCATGATGGTGTGATAAGAATTATTCAAGGTGTTAGATGGTTTCCTGATCTGAGAAGGAATTTTTTGTCTGAAAGTACTTTTGATGACCAAGAATGTGATATTAGAATTAAGAATGGTGTAAGAGATGTCTTTAAAAATGGTAAATTGCTTATTAGAAGTGTTAAGAAAAAGGGTTTATATCATGTTGTTGCTTCTGAATGCAATGTTGCTATTTCTTCTGCTCCTGATATTTCTGTGAAAAATATGAGCATGAGTGACTCTCTGTTATGGCATTCTAGATTGGGTCACATTGGTAACAAAGGTCTTGATAATCTGTTTAAAAATGGCATCATCTCTGTTTAAGCCTTCTCATATTGACTTATGTGAAAACTGTCTTATGGAAAAGCAATCCAAACTTGGTTTTAAATCATCTCTATATGTTGCAAATCAACCTTTAGAATATGTGCACTCTCACTTGTGGGGACCTTCTCAGGTTGACACAGCAGGGGGTATGAGATATTTCATCTCTTTTATTGATCATTTTAGTAAAAGGGTTTGGGTGTATTTGCTTAAACATAAATCTGATGCTTTTGAAAACTTTAAAGTTTGGAAGACAAGAGTTGAAACTGAAACTGGTTTAAAGTTAAAATGCATTAGGACAGATAATGGTTTGGAGTTTTGCAACAATGAATTCAACTCCTACTGTAAAAATGAAGGTATAAAAAGACATTTAACAATTCCTGGTACCCCTCAGCAGAATGGGACTGCTGAGAGGATGAATAGAACCCTTCTTGAAAAAGCTAGATACATGTTGGTTTCCTCTGGGCTTAAACACAGTTTGTGGGGTGAGGTTGTTGTAATTGTTGCTTATTTGATAAATAGATCCCCTTCATCTGCTATTGATTTTAAAACTCCCTACGAAAAATGGACTAATAAAAAAACATGACCTTAGTCACTTAAGACCTTTTGGATGTATTGCTTATTCTCATGTGAATGATGGTAAACTAAATCCTAGGTCTAAAAAATGTATTATGCTTGGTTATACTGATGCCACTAAAGGTTATAGGTTATTGGTTATACAACTTGGAGCTTATAAAATCATTGTTAGTAGAAATGTTGTGTTTAAAGAAGACGAGTTTCATTTTAAGAATGCCATGTCATCTGCTCAGACTAACCAAATGCAGGTACCAGATACAAATGATCAATTTTACACCCCTGATGAGGGTGAAATTGACAATGACTCACAAACTCACAAATCAGGTGGGCAAGTGAGTACTGATGGTGAAACAGGTAGTGTAGTGGTTAACAAAACTGAGCTCTCTTCTTCCTCTACCTTAGAAATTTCTCCCCCCCCCCCCCCCCTCATTTTTGATGTCTCTCCTCCTTCTACCTCTACTGTTTTTTATTTGTATGTGATTGATACTCATGCTGCTGGCACTTCTAGTGGTTCATCTGTGCAATTGCATGACTTAATTGATTGGAAACTTACAAGAGATAGAGAACCTAGGAATGTTATTCCAAATAAAAGGTATTCCAGTAACTTGGTTGAGTTTGCTTGCCTTGTTTCGGATGTGGTTACCTTGTATACCCCTGATACTTTTGAACAAGCTATAAAATGTGCTCATGCTAAAAACTGGAAAAGTGCTATACAGGAAGAGATAGATTCTATGAATCAAAACAACACCTGGAAATTAGTTAAGAACCCTGATAGTTCTAAGTTAATTGACTGTAAATGGGTGTTTAAAATAAAACAAGGCATCTCTAAGAGTGACCCCCTAAGGTACAAAGTTAGGCTTGTTGCCAAGGGGTTTACTCAAAGAGAAGGGCAGGACTATAATGAGATTTTTGCTTCAGTTATTAAATACAAGACTATGAGATTACTCCGTGTTATGTCTGCTGTGTATAACTATGAACTGGAACAAATGGATGTCAAGACAGCTTTTTTGCATGGTGATCTTAATGAAACCATTTATATGAAGCAGTCTAAGGGCTTTGTTGACTCTGCTCATCCTAACTATGCTTGCTTGTTTATTAAATCCATATATGGTTTAAAACAGTCTCCTCGTCAATGGAATATAAAGTTTGATACTTGTATAAGAAGAAGTCTAGGATTTAGAAGAAGCAAATTTGATACTTGCTCATATTTCAAAGATACCAGAAAGCATGATCCTCTCTTTGTGTTGTTGTATGTTGATGATATATTGCTTATTGCTAATTCTTCTGATAAAATCAATATGATTAAACAACAACTAAAGAAACGCTTTGATATGAAGGACTTGGGTCCTGCAAAAAAAATCTTGGGCATTGACATCATAAGAGACAGAGGTAAAAAGGTTATGTACTTGTGCCAATCTGATTATGTTCTTAAAGTGTTAGAAAGATTTCATATTAAAGATCTTAAGGCCAATATAGCTCTTTTGGGTGGTCATCTTGATCTCACTAAAGTGAGAACTCCTTTGTCCTCTGCTGAGATTAATAGAATGAATAAAAATCCCTTATGATGTTGCAGTTGGTTCAATTATGTATTCAATGATATGCTCTTGTACAGATATTGCTTTTGCTATAAGTGTTTTGAGTAGGTTCATGTCTGATCCAGGAGAAAAGCATTGGCAGGCCATGGAGTATCCGTTGAAATATCTTTTTGGTACCGTGAATATGTGTTTCAAATATGTTGCAGGTCAAGGCTCTATACATGAGCTATTTGGGTATGTTGATGCAGATTATGTCTCAAATAAGGACAATAGAAAGTCTACTACTTCATTTGTCTATACTTGGGTAGGTAACTGTATTTCATGGAAATCTCAACAACAACCTATTGTTGCTTTATCCTTCAATGAGGCTGAGTATATAGCAGCCATTGAGGCCTGGAAGGAAGCCAGTTGGCTCCAGGGTCTCTTGAAGGAGATTGAAAAGAAACATTATACAACTCTACTACATATAGATAACCAGAGTGTGCTTTATACTTGTGCAGGGACCCTATGTATCACAAACGTACCAAGCATATAGATGTTAGGTACCACTTTATTCGTAAAAAGGTTGATGATAATGTTATCCATATAAAGAAGATAGATGGTACTCTTAACCCTGCAGATTTTGGAACAAAAATTGTAACTGTTGACAAGTTCTTGTATTGCAGGGATTTCCTCCACTTGGAGGAAATCACTTGATAATTGATATGTTACAGGTGCTTGGGCCGACGATGGACACAACCCTCTGATCCACACTTAGGTTTGGTTTGCCAAGTGCAGACTTAGAGAACTACAGGGGCAATTGTTGAGAATTTCTATATTTCTCTTAAGTCTTGTTTATGTGTATAAGTGTAACATTTCATACTTAGTGTAGAACTTATATGTAAGTGGATATATAATATGGTTTTAGGTTTGAGGTACTTGGGAGTCTAACATATTGGAAAGGATTGTATTGAGCCCATTCGAGCTTGATCTCCTAACCAATCTGATGCCAAGATGCTCGGCCCAACATATTGTGTGACCACTGGCCCATGGACGACAGAGCTCGGCCCAACTGGAGTAGTAGCTCTCCCTTGCTCCAAAACGCAGCGCTCCACTTAGGGTTCTCTTGTGTGCCTATATAAGGGATCCTGTTCACTGGTGGTGCCTCACTTCTAAAGTTGCGTCTCTAGGTAAACCAGAGAGAGAGAGAGAGAGAGAGAGAGAGAGAGATCTTCTGGCGATCTAGGGTTTGCTCCTCAAGCTCCTTGACAGAGGGAAAGTCATTGATTTACCTCGCCAAAAATAATTCTTAAACAAACAAACTAGGATAGTATGCAAGTAAGGGGTCGAACCCTAGAGAATCAAGTATTTCTAAATATTGTGTATTTATCAATATAAAAGAAAGGATTTTTATGAATGAAAATAAAAGAAAATAATATTGACAAAAGCAAATGAAGGATAGAAGAAAAGCGTTTCCACCTACAAGTTCTCGACTTTGGTTGGTTTTATTGATCATCGAATCATTTTCAAGTTATTATTGTTTCCTACGAATTCCTCTCGTATTGGTTTAAGTAGATTAAAAGTCCTACGAGTCCATGTTAATCCCTTACACCTCAATGCAACCTTAACACGGTCAAGATTTAACAAAGAGATAGCAAATAATCCCAAGAACTTGAGCATATAAATGACACCAATTAAACACGGTAAATCAATGTTTAAGATATATGTCAACTCCCTACATAATCATGCTTCAAACACGGAATCCACATTCTTATGCGTGCTACTACGGAAATAACACAAATACGAACGTATTAAATCATAGCATGAAATCAATATTATGAAGGCAGCTAATCAGGATAACATCAATAACATAATCAATATCACACAAAGAAGTTGAATGAATTAAAGAGGAAAAATAACTTGAATTAGAAACTCACAAACCACCAATCAAGTCTCGAAAGTGTAGGCGAAAACTTCAAAATTAGCCAAACATGGCTTACCTAGCTTTCTTCTCTTCAATGGTGATTTCTCTGCTTGAATGCTTCCATCCGAAAACTAACCCTAAAACATCCTATTTATAAGCCTAAAGTCTTGCATAAACAAGGTAAAAGATAGATAAATAAGATAGAAACTTCCTAAACAAACTAGATAGAAGATAGACTTTCCATGTATAGACAAGTGTCAGATTTCGCTGGCAGCGAAAATTTCCGCTAGCAGCAAATGGCCTTAAACAAGCTGCTGTTGGATTTTCGCTAGCACCTCGCTACCATACTCGCTGGCAGTGAATGTCCATGCCTTGGAATATTTTCAAGCTTCTTCGGCTCCCTTGTTTCCGCATCCGCGAATCCACCCAGCCGCTGCAGCGAGAGCAACTTTCCGCTGGCGCGAGAGCTCCCACTCGCTGAAGCGAGTCCGGTCTTCCCCTGAAGCGACTCCATTCGCTGGCAGCGATTCCTTTCGCTGGCAGCGAGTTGTGCTGCTCCTGGACATGCTGCCGCTGACTCCACTCACTGGAAGCGAGATTCCATTCGCTGGCAGCGAGTCATGCTTAAGCCACCTTCTCGCACATGTTGTTGCTGACTTGATTCGCTTCAGCAGAAAGTCATTCGCTGTCAGTGAAGATCCAACAGAACACCATCACGTCGATCTTCAAAAGAGATTTCCAACGCATGCTCATATGCGTCGATCGGACATCCGAGGCCTCCGGAAAGTGCGTTACAAGTTCAGCTCGCCGGGCGGACAGCTTTCGCGACTCACCCTCGTTTTCGCTATTAGACCTCGATTTCGTTCTTCGTTGCTCCTTGGGTTGTTCTATTCTCTTCGTGACTTCTTCCTTAAGCTCCCCCATGTCTCCCCTTAGCCTTACTTAGCTCCGTTCCTCGTGTTCTTTGCCTCGGATCTACGAATCTACCTAAAACCATCTAAATAGCGTAAATTCCAAACTTTTCCACAAAACGGGCGCTAATCTAATTAACACTAAAACATGAGTATATGACAATAAAATGCACCTAAACTAATCTCTAATTCCTAATTGGCGCCGTTGCCGGGGAATCAAGTTTATTTCTTTGTTTTGTGTATTTATTAATATTTGTATATATATCTATCCCTGTCTTGGACCTATCTTACAGTTCACGACACCTCGTTACTAATTGTTTGCAATGGAGTTGGAGTTATGGCAATACCAAGGAGAATAATTTTACCATTACCTCACAAGAGTGCAACATTTAGTGGACGATCGTGCTTCACAGGGTATCCAAGATGATTTGAAAGAACAAGTAATTTGCGTTCAAGATGGCATGCTTCCCGAGATACGAGAATTCACCCAATCTTTGAAAGATGAAGGCTTTTATGGTTTGGATTGGTCGGAATTATGGGATCTTTTCATTTGCATGGGTGACATGGCAAAGGTGGAAGAAGACTACAAGTTGGCATCCATACCCTTACCTTTTGAACCAATGGCGGGCGAGATACATGAGGGAAGCCAAGACGCAAACATCAATGGTTCAATCGAAGATGGAGAAGAAAGCCCGATGCCCATTGACATGGAGTCTCATGAGTGCATGCTTGAGGAACCATGTATTTTGGCACCTACTCCACCTATAGAAATCATCCCCAACTCATCCATTAAGGAACCAAGTCCGAAGCCAATTTCTGTGGCTTTCGAGCAAGGTAATGATATTTCTCACACTTTTGTGGATTTTGGTGAATATGTAGATCCTTGGGAGCATTACTTCAACAAGCCACCAGCAGAACTGTGTTGGTGGTACTACATACCCTCGGCGAGAAGTCACACTCGAGCATATGAAGAGTTGGAGACCTTCTTCAACATCACACCTTTTGACTTCGGCTTCTTTATATGTGGTGCTTGCCTACCTAGATGGTGTGCACCGGAGTTTGATTTGTTAAATAAGGCATTGGCGATGTCCGAGTGAGTCTTGAACACATGAACAAATAAATCGTTGAGTCTATGACGATAAACAAGGACGTTTCTCGGGAGGCAACCCGAGGTAAGTTTTCCTAAATTAGTTATTTCAATTCCTAGTTAGTTAATTAGTTTTTTGTTGAATAAATAAGAAATTTCCTAATTATTTTATATGGTAGATAGATGTTTTCGGAATATTTTTGGAGCTAACCATGCACGAAAAAAAAAAGAAAAGAGAAAGCTCGAAGAATAGAGATTCTGTGCGAATCCAGCAGTGATGCCCAGTGTCCAGAGATAGCATTAGCCTTGTATGCGGCCTGATCAACCGCTCCCATGGTGCATGCCCAGTCTTCGTCCGTTGTCGACGCAAAGCATCTTATTCATTCTTCGTCATCTTCATTCATCCGTGCTCGTGGTTCGTCAGTCTTCGTCGTTGTCGTTCTTCATTGTTCTATTTCCAAGCTTCATCTTCGCCACTAAAACATTTCCAAAAATGTGAGTTATTCTTTACCCTCTTTCTCTCATATTTTTATGATTTGTTGTCTTTGATTTTCATTGAGGACAATGAAGAGTTTAAGTGTGGGGGAGGGTTGCATTCATAGATTCATGCATTCATGTTTATTTTTTTTCGTTATTTTAATCATCGATTCATGTTTATTTTTTTTTTGTTATTTCATTGCATTAGAAAATTGAAAAAAAATTGAAAAATCCAAAAAAAAAAAAATCCAAAAAGATCATGCATTGCATATGTGTGTTATTCAAATACTCATCTTGCCTTAGTTTGTCCTCTATTTGATTTTTATGAGTTTTACCATACATGTTCCATAATATGATTGAATTGCCTAGCCTTGTCACATACTTGAGATGATTTTTTAGAGCATGACTTGTTAGTTCAATTGAGCAAGTATGATTCTTAGTCTTGGGCATTATTGAAATCCAACAAATATTGTCCTAGTGAGGAATTTTGGCCTTATAGGGATTTTCATCATATTTGTTCCCTTTTGCTTTCTTGTGTGACATTACACTCTCCTTGTGCAATTACCTCTTGAGATTGATATTGTTATCTATATTTGAGGCCAAATTTATATGTTTATTGCTTATGAGTTTCAAATGATAGAGGCATGATTTTCTTAGCCATATTATTATCTATATCTGTTTGTAGGAGGAAATCGAGTATTCAAATAGAATATAAATAAAATAAGGCAAACCAGATTCCGTCCCTTGTAAACAATTACAAGACTCCCTCCCGATGTAGCAGTGGGAAGTCAGGATCGATCCACGAGGAAGCGTGTCAGCGGATCCTAGGCAGCGGAGAAATCTCACGGACAGAAGTCGACAACAGGTGCTCTCGATCTCGATTAAGGTCAGTCGACAGAAGATCGGACAAGTCGAACAGCGCAGCAGCAGTCACAGGTTCTAGTCGATATCGAGTAAGCCCTACTCGAGATCGAGTAAGCTTGTCGATGTCGATGAAGCTCTTGTCGAACACCTGCACACAGAAGCTACAACGATCTGGGATCGAGAATCAGTAACTCGAGATCGACCAAAGTTGGTCGAGATCGAGTAAGGCAGAAAACTTAAAACGAAATAAAATAAAGACAAAGGCTTTGGGATTCTCGAAATAAACTGTATAAAAGACAACTTCCAAGATTGGGGTTTGCAACAACAATAACCAAGCATGCATAAGGCAGAAATAAACAGATAATCATGTAAATTTGCATCAAAGGACCAAGCTTTCGCCTTTTCCAACAATTAGACAACTCTTTCAAGAAACCCTAATTGCCTCTATCGATTTTATGTTTACAGTCCAAGTTGTTAGCATGGACCTCCATTAGATGGGTAATAAACACATAACAAGTAGCATATGCTTAAAACATGATAAAAGTCGGATCTTTACCTCAAACACGCAGGGCTATCGTCGGGCTCGCCCCAACCCTAGAAGTGGGTGGACTACTCGCACTTCATTGCAACCTCAGACATTGATGTATGAAAAGAAACTTGCATTAAACTAAATTCAAAGTTTTTACAATCCCGGCAATCCAACTCTCGTTGAATGCCAAAACCCTAAAACCTTCGAACTCCTAAAACCTCTATGTGTAACTGTGTCTCTGAAATTGAATGAATCTAAAATCAACCCCATGGGCTTTATTTATAGCCTTCTAATCCTTGCTAATGAAGGATAGAAATCTCTATCTATATCTAAATATCTACATCTAAAAGCTTAAAGATAAATAAATGGAATAACATAAATAAATCTAAAAAGGAAATTATATCTAAAAGTCTTCAAGTGGATAAATCTCTCTTCATTGGATAGATGTTGATAGATTTGGATAGAACTCGGCAACCTTCGGCTCCAAGGATTCCCAAACCGAGTAGGATAGCTCAACGCGTTACACGGCTTCTGGAAGGTTCCTCGATCTCGAGTAAAACGGCGTCGTCGACTTCAGTGGCTCGGTGTCTCGGGTTGCTCTTCCTCGATGTGCTCGGACTCTAGATCCTGGGGTGTCCTCGATCTCGAGTTGAGGTGGTCCATCGTCTTGGCCTTCTGGTGTTGTCGAGCAACTCTTCTCGACATGCTCGGACATGCGCTCTCGGCCTTTTGTCGACATTGAGGAAAGTCCTCGATCTAGAGTTGTGGTGTCCGGATGCCTATCCAGGTCGGGTAGTTTCTCCTCGGCATCCTCGGGTAAGCTCTCCTCGATTCCGGGTTGTCTCCGAGGCTTTGTCGACATCGAGCTGAGTACTCGATCTCGAGGAAGGTGTGGGAGTCGAGTTGGCTCGTCTCTCGGCTTCTCGACATGGTGCTCCTCGATCAGTGCAGGGGCCTAGACATGGTTGTCGATATCGAGTAACATTTGTCGATATCGAGTTGGCTTAAGCTTCCGTCTTTGCTTCTTGGTTTTCTCCCGAAATGGCTCCATATTCTATAATATTAAACAGAAACTTATGTAGATCTCCATTTCTGACAAATAAATATAAACTACATAAATTCGACATATTCCCAACCCGAAATATGCAAAGTGTATAGAATATGGAACTAAAATATGCATAAAGACATGGCTACTTTAGAGACATCAATATCCACCCTACATATGTGTCCTTTGTTGGTAGCAAATTTGAGCCTTGGCCTTTTCTTTGAAGCTCCACAAAATTTATCCTTAGCCGATTATAAGCCTTACCCTATCCGGGAATTGAGATTAGAGTTGGTGAATGATTGATCTAGTTAAGTGAAAAAAGAGAATATTGTTGAGAAAGTTACAAATTTGGATGAGTATGTAATTTTAGTTTTATTCCTCACATTGTGCATTATTGTTTTGGCTCAAAAAAAAAAATGAAAGAAGAAAAATGTGAAAGAAAAAGAGAAAAGGAAAAAAAATGAATAAGAGCCTTTTATCTTCATTATGAACGTGAGAGTTGGAAAACAAAATATGTATGGTTGAGTGAAAGTTCTTTAGTTGTGTATTTTGAGAGTGAAAGTTTGAGTTATTTTGGTTTTGAAAGTATTTGATTTGTAGTGTTCTTCTGGTTGTTCTTAGGGATCCCTTTTTCCCGGATTTTTAGCATCACAAGCCTAAATATTTTCCTACCTTAATTTCTTACCAAGGCTCATTACAACCTTGATAAAAGACCTCTTGATGTTTCTTATAAGTGATGACATCCACGGTGGAGAATATGTCATATATGTGTCAATGTCTATATAGCTGTTTGCATTTTGGATTGAGTTGAGGAATACATTGTTAAGCCTAAACACATGAGAGTGAGAGAAAACACATGATCCCGGTGAGGTTGGACTAGATGTGCTTTTGACTTTGAATCGCTCATATACTTGCTAGGATGTTAGCTTTCATGCTCATGACTCCTACCCTTTAATGTTGCTTTTGACAAGGTTAATGCTTGAAGATCATATTTGTGGTATGATGGTTTTGCTCTTGTTTTTGCATTGCTTGAGGACAAGCAATAGGTTAAGTGTGGTGGAGTTTGATTAGGCATATTCCAATAGGAATTATAGATTAGTTTAGGTGCATTTTATTGTCATATATTCATGTTTTAGTGTTAATTAGATTAGTGCCCGTTTTCTGGAAAAGTTCGGAATCTACGCTATTTCGATGGTTTTATGTAGATTCGTAGATCCGAGGCAAAGAACACAAGGAACGGAGATAAGTAAGGCTAAAGCAAGACTAGGGAGAGCTTAAGGAAGAAGTCACGAAGAGAATGGAATAACCCAAGGAGCAACGGAGAACGAAAGTTGTCCGCCCGGCAAGCTGAACTTGTAACGCACTTTTCGGAGGCCTCGGATGTCCGATCGATGCATATGAGCATGCGTTGGAAAGCTCTTTTGAAGATATACGTGATGGTGTTCTGTTGGATTTTCGCTGACATCGATTGGCTTTCCGCTGCAGCGAATTAAGTCAGCAACATGATGACATCTAATTTAGTCATATTTTAGGGTTGCATTTGCATATTAGTTTAGAATATTTTCATGCATATTTATCATATTTTATGCTTTATTTAGTTTATTTTGCATTTTCGGAGTCTACACCGAGTTATTATTAATTTCAGGCATTTTGAGGCTATTGTTGTGGAAATTCAAGAGTCAATACGGAGCAGCAAGAATGATTGGATCGGACCTTGAAAGCTAAAGTGCGGAAACGGTCAGAGTTGGAAATTGGGTGATGATATGCAATTATAATAAGGTGTTGGGTTAGTTTTTAGTTCTTCATATTTGTGGGCTTCATTTGTAATTTTAATCAAATTTCAATATATATACTTCGTATGATTGCAAGCAACTGGGGGGGGGGGGGGGGGGGGGGTTGGAATCAGTCCGGACTTGAACGCCGCACAAGGCCACGGCCGACTTCGGCGTGGTTTAGGTTTAGTTTTGTTTTGTTTCTTTCGTTTTCGGTATTACCGTTTGGATCGAGGACGAAGATTTCTGGTTTGCATTGTATTTTAAGCATGTCTTTAATTTATTCCATTATTTTCTATATTATGCTTAGTTAAATTTTCCGTTCTAGGGTTAGGGTGAACCCGACAATGTCGCGAATTGTTTGATTTCGATGTTTGCTTGAACTTAGTCTGAATTCTATAAATTGATTTGATCCCAGTTGCTTAACCTAATTGATGTGAATCCATTAGAATCCTTTTTAGATTCAAGATGCTACCGCTGCGAATTGAAATTGGATAAATAGATGGAATTCATGAACCCGAAAGGAGGATTGGTTTCATCGGAACCCTAGGATTGAACTTGAGAAGTTAACAATTGTTATTGTGACATTTAAACGATTGTTGAGGACTCTTGAGGATTAATAAATTATCGTAGATTCTTAGGTGTGAATCGGTTAGGCGGAACGCGACAGCGAAAGTTTAATTGATTTTCTCCTAAGGTCTATAAAGAACTTAAAGGGTCTAGATTTTGTTAATTTAGACACAATCACTACAACATGCGACAGCTGAGTAGTGATGACTTTAGATAATTTACCTTCAATTTGACATATTAAGAAGATGAAGTTCAAGTGAACATCGAGTTGAATTCCTTGTGGCATTGTCGTCGGAATCCTTAACCCTGGAATTAATTCTCATACATATTTTATTTAGAATCTTTGCTTGTTTTTCTAGGTTTAGTTGAAAACCAAATCTCTCTTTATTGGCTTAGCTTATTAGTTCTAGATAACAATTGATACAGATTTTATCCCCGTGATCGATACCCGTATACTGCAATTGATCTCGTATTCTTGCGAGGTTGGTTCAGGCTACACTATTCTTGTGTTGGTTTAGACCACATCAAGTTTTGGCGCCGTTGCCGGGGATTATTGATAGTATTGGTTGTTTCTATAAACTAGTTTGCTAAGTCTTTCTTTTGCTTTTGATTTATTCCTTCTTTTTGTGATTTCAGGTGTGTTCTTCTAGAGATGAACTGTGTTCCATATTGTGATGTTTTGTCATCCGTTGGTCATGCCACTTTGGAAAATCAATTCTTGATGTATGAGAACCATGCTCATTGCGAGTTTTGCGGGGGTTTTGGGCATATGATCTCTGAATGCCCGGTGTTGTGGGCCCCCACCTACGAGGATGTTGATGATATGTACCAATGGTGCAATTCTGATGAGTATCATGAGAGCAATCACACTCATGAAAGGGCTCCGATAGGATTTCAGTTTCAACCTCCACAACCTCCTGCCGCGCAAGGACCTTATTCACACCTATCAACGGAGGAGCTACTCGCTAAGATTGCGGCAATTGAAGCCCGAATTGCTGATCTTACCATGAATGCTCAAACTGCTCCAGAGAGCCTCTCGAGCCAAACAGATGTTAGTGACAGTGACAATGACGATTGCACTTTTGTAACTATTGAGATTGAGGAACGTCTGGAAGAGCATATGCATGAGTCTAATGTGCCTGAGATTGATGATCGTGGGGTGGAGGAATCCAGAAAAGAACCCGGAATGGTTGTTCCCCGAGTATACATGTCACCGTTGCTATTTTCTGAAGTGATGGTTAAAGAGAATGTTAAGGAACGATTCGGAGCGTTCGCTGGACTACTCTCCAAGTGGCATATAGATGACCCTTTAAAGGAAGTTCTCGTTGACATACCGCCATACAGCAAATCCCAAGAGGAAGTCTTTCTATTCGAAGATGGTGGTAAAGGTGAACACACAAAGGAACACGATGCTAAGGAGAAGAGCACATCTTTCGGGAGTTTGAACTTCAATGGAGCCCAATTATATCACCCCGAAAAGACTTTATTAGATGGTTGGATCGAGCCATGGACCATCCATTCGGGAAGGTTCAAACGTTTTCGAGTCAACCTAAGTTAAGTTCTCCCTTTATTTTATTAAGTTAAGATTGTAATTACTCCGTATAAACTTAAAAAAAATATATATATATTGCACGCCCGTGTGCCATATTGCGCGGCCGCGCTTTCTGTCTCTGTTTTCTACCGTTTCAGGAAATAATTAAAAAAAAAAAAAAAGAAAGAAAGAACGCTTCTGCGTTCCCCTCTCCCTCTCGCCTCCCAGATTTCGCCCTACCACAGTACCACTGCTCTGTCCCCGCCCACCTTCAACACCATCATCGCCGCTCACCGCACCAACGCCGGAGACATCCGTACCCAATCTTCACACCACCCCGCTCTCGCCGGGATCGCTCTGACCGCCACCAGCCTGCCTCCTTCTTTCCCTCTTCTTCTTCCGTCTGCTTTCCCGATCCCACTGCCCCACGACCTTCGCACCGCCTCCCTCACCTCTGGCGACCTCCTGCTCCGTCCAGCCCGCTTTTCCGTCTCCCTCTGTTTGGCGCCGACACCCAGCATCACCATCTCGCCGGCGCTCACCTAGCCACTCGCCCAGCAGCAGCAGCGCAGTCCTCGCGCTCACCAGCAGGCTACACCGGCCCGAGCACCACTCTTCTTCTCCTTTGTGTACTCAATCCCTATCCTTCCCCTTGTGCTCTACACTTTCGGTATGTATCCTCAAGTCTTGTCCCTTGTACTTGATTTTTCCTATACATTGCTTGCTATGGTTCATGAGAATTTGGAAATTTCAATTTTTAGGGCTAAAGTTGATGGAATTGATTTGGGAAAATTGGGGATTTGTGATTCGGATGAGTTCATGAGATCCTTTGTGCTTAATTTTTACCTATTGCATCTCATGATCCTTGATACTTTTGGTTAATGTGATTGATTGATTGAGTTTGATGAGTTTGGATTCCATTGAAGCTTATGTTTATTTTGATGATTGTGTTCTTGAGTTTTTGCAAGTTATGTGAGATTATTGATAAATTTAGTGACTTGTTTAAATTTCGGATCCGTGGTCAATTGGAAGTCAAATAAACATATATGTCAGATTCATCAATTCAACCTTTTGAATTTGGTGAGAATTGTGCTTAGAAATTTTCAAGTTTGTGTTGTATTGAATTGCCTTGTGAACTTGCTAAATTTCTAAGCAAGGGGTTGCTTGTGGTGGTGTTTCCAATCTAAATGTGTGAGGGTCTAGGTGCACTTCTAATTCTTGCTAGTTTTGCACTCTATGAAATCACTTGAATTATTTTATTGTTATCGGCATGTGACCGAGTGCAACTGAATACTTGTTTTGATTAAACCTTGGCTTTTGATCATTCTGCTGGACTTTTGTTGGTTATATGTGATGATTTCATATAGTTTGTTTGATCTTAAGTGCTTGTCTCCTAGAGTTCTTTTGTTTGTCGCATGCTCTCTGCATCCATATTAATTTGTCATGAATTTAGTCGTAAATTTATGGATGAGCATGATCTAGAGGGCTGATTTTTCTTTGATTGCTGAGTTGATGTTGTGCTGAATTTTATTAATTATTGGATCCTGGCTATTGTGATATCGTTGTGCTTGTGACTTGTGAGGATGGTATCTGCTGCTGTTTTTGTGCTTTGCGCAGGCCAAAAACAAAAGAGATGCAGCCGAAATTTGATCAAATATCACAGATGGTTTCAATCAATTCATTGCACTACCATCTCGGACTAGAAATGCTGAAATTTGCTCGTTTGTGCCTGATTCTTTAGTGAGTTTCCTCTTCCCTTACTCTTTATCATTCTCTACTTTGGGGACAAAGTAGGAATTAAGCATGGGGTGGGGTAACTCACTTGTGATTCATGTGTAACTCCGTTTTTGCATATAATTTTTTCATTTTTTTTTTCTCTTTTCTTTTTCATGTGCATTTCATACATTGCATTTCATTTGCATATAGATGTCTTGAGATGAACCCTTGGTAATAAAAATCCCTTGCTCTTCTTGAAGAACATGTCATTTCCTTGATTGAATTTGGTTGATGATATCCTTTAAGGCATGTTAAAAAGCTTGTGATGATCTAAGATTGTTGGGTTATGGTATAATTATTTCGAAAACTAATCATCTTGAGACTTGTTAAGATTGAGATTCTAAGACAAAAGTCGTGAGCTTCTGAGCCTAGGACTGACATCTATGAGTCCTCTTTTCTTTTGTGTGTGAATTGCTCATCTTGATTGCTCTATCTTCAGAACTTGCGTTAGAACCTCTTGAGGCCACATATATGACTCATGTGCATTGCATAAACATGATTGAGGCAATTTTTGTTAGCCTATTATTCCCTTGCTACCCATGAATATATCCTTTGCTTGAAGCCCGTCGAGCCTAATTGCCTATTCATTTTTAGCTCCACGAGATTATCCTTAAGCCTATTTTAGCCTCATTTACCCATCCGGGAATTAGGATAAAATAGATTTATCTATAGTTTTGTGGACAAGAAGAAATTTGTGCTTTAAGTGATTATGTATTTGAGTGAGGGGTAGGGTGCTTAAATTGTAAGTTTCTTGTGATGAAGAAATAGAAAAATGAAAAAGAAAAGAGACAATGGAAAAGATGAAAAAAAAAAAAGAAAAAAAAAAAGTGAATAAATTCTTCATCACTTGAGAAATGTTTGTGAAAAGGGAATGGGTTTTCAAAGTTGTGAGTTCTGAGCTGATTTGATTATGTGATATGGTTGTTGTGAGAATTTTGGTATGCTTGTGGGAAAGAAGTTCAAATTGTGATTGAAGTCTATGAAGTAGTCTCTTATTTCCCGGATTTAGCACCACATGGCTAAAGAATCCATACCTTTTGTTGCTTACCTTGGCCCCATTACAACCCATGAAAAGACCTCATGATTTATATTTTTGTGCATTGTCTAAGTGATGGAGAATAAGGACGCTGATGCAAGCCTATGGTAGATGAGTTTTCATGATTTGAGCCTGAGCGGTATTGATACCTTAAACACAAGAGTGAGAGCGTTTCACAAAAATTATCCTATGCGAGGTCTTGGAGTTGATGTCTTGACTTGTCTCTTGTATGATTTGTTTGTTCTTGTTTTGAACCCAATGTCTAGATCTTAATGAGCAAATGCATAGCTTGGATAGAAATCGAAATCCTTCTTGTGAAATCTTTACACTTGTTCTTGCTTGAGGACAAACAAGGTTCAAGCATGGGGTGATTTGATGACATCTAATTTAGTCATATTTTAGGGTTGCATTTGCATATTAGTTTAGAATATTTTCATGCATATTTATCATATTTTATGCTTTATTTAGTTTATTTTGCATTTTCGGAGTCTACACCGAGTTATTATTAATTTCAGGCATTTTGAGGCTATTGTTGTGGAAATTCAAGAGTCAATACGGAGCAGCAAGAATGATTGGATCGGACCTTGAAAGCTAAAGTGCGGAAACGGTCAGAGTTGGAAATTGGGTGATGATATGCAATTATAATAAGGTGTTGGGTTAGTTTTTAGTTCTTCATATTTGTGGGCTTCATTTGTAATTTTAATCAAATTTCAATATATATACTTCGTATGATTGCAAGCAACTGGGGGGGGGGGGGGGGTTTGGAATCAGTCCGGACTTGAACGCCGCACAAGGCCACGGCCGACTTCGGCGTGGTTTAGGTTTAGTTTAGTTTTGTTTCTTTCGTTTTCGGTATTACCGTTTGGATCGAGGACGAAGATTTCTGGTTTGCATTGTATTTTAAGCATGTCTTTAATTTATTCCATTATTTTCCATATTATGCTTAGTTAAATTTTCCGTTCTAGGGTTAGGGTGAACCCGACAATGTCGCGAATTGTTTGATTTCGATGTTTGCTTGAACTTAGTCTGAATTCTATAAATTGATTTGATCCCAGTTGCTTAACCTAATTGATGTGAATCCATTAGAATCCTTTTTAGATTCAAGATGCTACCGCTGCGAATTGAAATTGGATAAATAGATGGAATTCATGAACCCGAAAGGAGGATTGGTTTCATCGGAACCCTAGGATTGAACTTGAGAAGTTAACAATTGTTATTGTGACATTTAAACGATTGTTGAGGACTCTTGAGGATTAATAAATTATCGTAGATTCTTAGGTGTGAATCGGTTAGGCGGAACGCGACAACGAAAGTTTAATTGATTTTCTCCTAAGGTCTATAAAGAACTTAAAGGGTCTAGATTTTGTTAATTTAGACACAATCACTACAACATGCGACAGCTGAGTAGTGATGACTTTAGATAATTTACCTTCAATTTGACATATTAAGAAGATGAAGTTCAAGTGAACATCGAGTTGAATTCCTTGTGGCATTGTCGTCGGAATCCTTAACCCTGGAATTAATTCTCATACATATTTTATTCAGAATCTTTGCTTGTTTTTCTAGGTTTAGTTGAAAACCAAATCTCTCTTTATTGGCTTAGCTTATTAGTTCTAGATAACAATTGATACAGATTTTATCCCCGTGATCGATACCCGTATACTGCAATTGATCTCGTATTCTTGCGAGGTTGGTTCAGGCTACACTATTCTTGTGTTGGTTTAGACCACATCACAACAACATGTGCGAGAAGGTGGTCTGAGCATGACTCGCTGCCAGTGAATGGAATCTCGCTTCCAGCGAGTGGAGTCAGCGGCAGCATGTCCAGGAGTAGCACGACTCGCTGCCAGCGAAAGGAAACTTGCTACCAGCGAAAGGAAACTCGCTGCCAGCAAATGGAGTCGCTTCAGCAGAAGACCGGACTCGCTTTAGCGAGTGGGAGCTCTCACGCCAGCGGAAGGTTGCTCTCGCTGCAGCGGCTGGGTGGATTCGCGGATGCGGAAACAAGGGAGCCGAAGAAGCTTGAAAATATTCCAAGGCATGGACATTCACTGCCAGCGAGTATGGTAGCGAGGTGCTAGCGAAAATCCAACAGCGGCTTGTTTAAGGCCATTCGCTGCTAGCAGAAATTTTCGCTGCCAGCGAAATCTGACGCTTGTCTATACATGGAAAGTCTATCTTCTATCTAGTTTGTTTAGGAAGTTTCTATCTTATTTATCTATCTCTTACCTTGTTTATGCAAGACTTTAGGCTTATAAATAGGATGTTTTAGGGTTAGTTTTCGGATGGAAGCATTCAAGTAAAGAAATCACCATTGAAGAGAAGAAAACTTAGGTAAGCCATGTTTGGCTAATTTTGTAGTTTTCTCCTACACTTTCGTGACTTGGTTGGTGGTTTGTGAGTTTCTAATTCAAGTTATTTTTCCTCTTTAATTCTTTCAACTTCTTTGTGTGATATTGATTATGTTATTGATGTTATCCTGATTAGCTACCTTGATAATATTGATTTCATGCTAGGATTTAATACTTTCATATTTGTGTTATTTCCGTAGTAGCACGCATAAGAATGTGGATTCCGTGTTTGAAGCATGATTATGTAGGGAGTTGACATATATCTTAAACATTGATTTACCGTGTTTAATTGGTGTTATTTATATGCTCAAGTTCTTGGGACTATTTGCTATCTCTTTGTTAAATCTTGACCGTGTTAAGGTTGAATTGAGGTGTAAGGGATTAATTGGACTCGTAGGACTTTTAATCTACTTAAACCAAGACGAGAGGAATTCGTAGGAAACAATAATAACTTGAAAAGGATTCGATGATCAATAAAACCAACTGATAACTCCCTCCCTTGATGAAAATCGGAATAAATGCTTCAAAGGCCTTGACAGGATGTTTGTGTCAAGGGTCTTAGAGCATTAACAGTTGATGAAATACAAAACCTGTTTTATGAGTCCGAATATTATTTAATCTTATTATATACTTCCTTTATATTATATATATATATATATGTATGGCTAATCATTCAGGAAGTATTTTCGAAATTATATCCTTCCTTATGGTGCATATTGAGGAGATCCTTTTCAAGAAAGATCATGTCTTCGAAGTGTCCAAAAATAGAAGATCCGGGCACGCCATGATCTTCACTAGCCGTTGTTGAAGATCCGGTGTTGAAGAACCTCATGCTCCATATTACTTATATAAAGGAAAGGAAGAAGAAGATAGAAAAGAAAAGTGCTACACGAGCTTTCATTCATTCAAGCAAGATCTGTCTTCCAAAGTGTCTCTCTGTTAAGCGCTCAAGAGTTTGTTGTTTATTTCAAAGCCTTTGAGAGTCACTGTGAGCTTATAGGATATATTCATTTATAGTCTTACTCGAGAGTTTGTAACTCGGGAAGTTGCACTAGGCTATTGATTTGTGAGAGCAAGAGGATTGTACTAGATAGCTGAGAGAGGTGGAGCTCTTCTAGATTGGTCTAGGACTCCAAGGGAACGTGAGTTGATTAGATTGCAATTGTATAGGAGAGAGGCTTCTCAGTGAGCTATTAAGATCCTAAGCTAAGCGAATCAATAAAGCCTTTTGAATCCTAGGGTTGTGGAAGAACCCTAGGCGGGGACGTAGGCCAAGTTCGTGCCGAACCTCGTAAACAATTACTCGTGTCCTTTACTTATTGCTTTACCTTATTTCCGCACTTGGTTCGATTGTCTAACTTTGTGATTCAGGTTTATCTCAAAGGGTTTTATACGAGCTCCAAAAGTCTTGAGACTTTCTGCGAAAAACGGGCATACTCTATTCAACCCCCCTTCTAGAGTATTTCTTATTACACTGTTTTACATTATCGAACCTTCACCAACCAAAGTCGAGAACTTGTAGGTGGAAACGCTTTTCTTCTATCCTTTATTTGCTTTTCTCAATATTATTTTCTTTTATTTTCATTCATAAAAATTGTTTCTTTTATATTGATAAATACACAATATTTAGAAATACTTGATTCTCTAGGGTTCGACCCTTTACTTGCATACTATACTAGTTGGTTTGTTTGGGAATTATTTTTGGCGAGGTAAATCAACGACTTTCCCTCTGTCACTCCTTCCGCGTGGTCGTCGCTTCCTCCGGCGAAGGTCTTCTTCTCCGACTCTCCCTTTGGCAAAGGCAAGGCAAACGCTCCTCCGGGCTCCGGCGCTGCTAGCTCTTGTTGTCCTAGGCTTTTGACTTTGGGTCTCAAAACTGTATCTTCAAGACTTCAAGTCTTTGAGGGAGTGTTCTTGTTTGCTTAAATCTTCCTTGTACACATAAACTCGACCTTGTTTTGTAATCTTCTTGATATAGTGGATTAAGGCTGCCTCTTAAGGCCCCTAGGACGTAGGATCTTTAGATCTGAACCTCCTAAAACTTGGTGTGTCGTTTCTGCTTCTTCATGGTTTGATATCGCTAAAACCTTCGAACTTGCATCTCAAACTTCGAATCTATTCGTTATTCGCATGACAATTGTTGAACCACATCGTCCGCTTTTTTTTTTCTAGCCAATGGTGTTAAGCCACATGGTAGGGGTTTTTAATTAAATTAAAACCCCGTTTATTCGTTAAATAAATAATTTTTTTAAAAAAATATTTTTAAATACGATTTATTTTTCTCTATCCAATGACACCCATTTTGCATATGTTTGGGGAAAAAAATTCGCTGAGTTTACCAAATGTTAAAGATTTATAGTCACATAAGCAACATTAACTTAAATGAATATAAACTTACACCATAAAAATACATAAATTTGAAGATTAAATAACAATACTCACTACACATGGAACATAAAAACTCACACACATATAATAAAACATAAAAATATTTCTAAATTAAATCGTGTGCCTTATTTTATTTTAATTGTACGTATTAATATTAATATTACTAATATCATTAACAAAAAAATTTAAGTAAAATAAATCAACATTTAGCTTAATAAATATAAAAAAGTGTAAAGTGAAATAAGAGTCGCATGACTCTCTGTTGTGAATGGAAAAAAGTAAAAAGCTGAAAAGTTAGTGGAAAGCTGACGTGACATGAATAGTTGCTGATGTAGCTGAAATGAGTTAAAAGTCGTGTGACTCTCTGTTGCTCATCGTCTAAAGAAATCCAAAGACATGAATGAAACTCTCCAAAGGAAATTGTTGTGGAAAACGCTAATAGAGCCAGATAACTACTAGATAAAGATGATAAAATACAAATACATGAAGGAAACTGACATCCTAAACTATAGGCAGAAAGGCAATGCCTCGTGGCAGTGGCGAAAAGCCAGTTTTCTAATAGATAAATTCAAACCATGTCTCATCTAGACTATAGGAGATGGAAAATATGTTAGATTTTGGGAAGACAAATGGGTCTTGCTAGAACCTTTATCAAATAGAATCAACTCAAACCAGTATTTCCATGCTAATACCCGAGTTAGTGAGTATATAATGGGGGAAAAATGGTGGGAGATAAAACTAGAACAAGACTTGGATACAGATATTGTACGTAAATGAAATAATGGACATACCACTTTCAATCAACCCATTTCGGATAGACTATATCGGTGGTCTGACAATAGTGGATGGCTTACAACGGCTAGCGCCATGAAAATTATAACAATTCCAGACAGAGAAGCAGATGACCCAAACTATTGGGTTCGGAAACTAAACACTTTACCAAAAGTTTAAAACTTTATGTGGAAACTCTGCCAAAATGGACTCCTTACAAAGTAAAGGCGAACGAATAGGAGGGTACCTATCCCGAATGGTTGTCCTTTTTGTGATGCACAAGGGGAAGATGAGACACACATATTCATCAAGTGTGAATTCATCAAAAGATCTTGCCTTCACTCTCGGAAGGTTAAAGATATTACGAATCCTATTTTAGAGACAACAAGTGACATTAGAGAGATCATGAGAGAGTTGGGGGAAAAGCTTAACAAAGAAAAAAATTATCAATTAGGTGTAAATTTGTGGCTAACTTGGTCTTTCAAAAATCAAGAAATATTCAAAAACAATAGAATCCCTTCTCTTCGTGAGATAGAGGGAAAAGTTAAAGCTACTCGAAAGAACTGGCAAAAAGCAAACAAAAAGGATGATGACAACGATTCTAATCGTTTACACATGACAAATTTGCGAAAAATGAGTGGAAGAATATTAGATGGAGAAAACCAAAAAACGGATTCACGAAACTAAACTTCGATGGTGCAATTTCTCTGGATGGGGTGAGTAGTGGAGGATACATTATTTAAGATTGTAGCGGTAACCTAGTCAATCTTGGAAACAAAATATTTGGTAAACGGACATTTGTCATGGCAGAAGCCCTGGCTTTAAGGGAAGGACTTCTATAGGCAAGTCAGCTAAATATCCACTACCTATTCATTGAAGGTGACTCTCTTACAATTATCCAAAACTTAAAATACAATATAGCTTCTCATGTGCCCCAGGAACGGAACAGAGTGGTAGCTAGATAATGTTGTACACCTTAGCCACTCTTCTTCTGGGGTCGCATTGGTATCAAATAAAGATCTTATTGATCTCATCCAAAAGGATGCTATCGGCTAGGTCCAACCGCCGTCGAATTTTTACTCTATCACACACATATATATATATATATATATATATATATATATATATATATATCAACTTTAATTTACCGATGACATTTTTTATGGCCATTGTTAATCGCCAAAAAAAAATAAAAAATTTGCCTGTCTAGCCTTGGATTAAGCAGGCAATTTTTTTTTAAAAAAAAGGTGTAAAAGTTGCCGGACATGCAAAAATTTCGATTAAAAAATATACTATCGAGTCAATGACCCGATAGTGTTATGTTATGTTTTTTTTTTTTGAAAATATACTGTCGGGCCATAGACCCAACAACAGGATTAGCAAGGCAACGATCGAATTTTCGACCGTTGCAAATTTCTCCTATATAAAGAGGTGATGGAAGGGTTATATTCACTCATACCATAATCCAATCACTTAAAAAAAATCGAGTTTATTTCTTAAAATGGCATCAAATGAAGACCTAGCCTATACGATGGGTTCGATAGTAATGATCCGATGTGGGATGTTGAAGGATCATGTGATGAATACAACACCTGAGGCTTCACATAACGAAATACATGTTAGTTATCATTTTTAAAAATCAGATTAATAGAGATTTAGTATTAGCATAAATTTAAAGTAGGGTGTGGTGACCAAATCGAATAGCTTATGTTTCGTGAATTGATTTTTTTTTTAGAAGTAGTTGAAATCGAATGTGTATTTTTCATTTTTAAAATTTTGAGTATATCCATATTGTGTTTTATGCAATTTTGTCATCTTGATTATTCGATTTATTTGAAGAATAATTATTATTAGACGGATAGAAAGGAAATGCTAGATTGGGCTCGAAAGATTGCTTTCTCTCACAACTTTGTTCTGACAATTATAAGGTCACATATTACTTCTGCATCCTGATCTGGATCGGTTTTATTCAATTGTAAAAACTAAGGGGATAATAGAAGTCGAAAGAAAAAAAAATTGTGGAAATTGAAGTGTCTGTAATAATCTCACGTGATGGAAGGTCCAAGAAAGACAATTGGGGGGGGGGGGGGGGGTTTGTCAAACTAAGAGCTAATATTCCATCCTTTTTGTTCGTCAAGAAGATCCATGACACAAAATTCAAAGTTATGATTATCCAAGAAACAATAGGGGGGGGGGGGGGGGAGGGATAATCAATCCAAAGATCTTTCCACAAGTTTATGAATTGACCATTCCTGATTATCCAAAGAAAACCTTTGTGAAAATGTTTACAAAGATTGAACAATCTACCAAATTGCCATTTGAGGTGTTGTATATATTTGGTTTTATCTCTGATAGATTCATTTTATAAGTACTTTTCTTTGATTATTTTAACCCAAATATTATTAGTGTCAGTATAAATTTTCTAAAATAGTTTCATTTGTAGATTGATATTCATATCTTCGCCTTTCCCGAAGCACAAGCCCCCAAATTTCTTTCATGTACAAAGGATGTGTCCCAACTAATAAGTGGGTTATATCTTTCCGAACCATTTCAGAATGGTTCAACTGGAAAGCACTTGTGGGTAGTACCCAAAAGTCTCCGGTTCGAACCCCGGATGACCGCTTTATAATTACCAAATTCAAGGGTTATATCTTTCCTATTCTATTTATTCCAAAAGAAATTTTTACTCACCTGGTCAATTTGTTGGAGAATACCTTTCAGAAGTAGAAATTATTGCATCAGGTAGTTTGTTTTGGAACTTATGTTTGCATTTATTAACACCGTTCTGCCCACTTGTGAGAGTGAGGAGACCTTCCAGTTTGTAGGTTGTTTTTTCAAGCTACTAATAGCATTGCTGGTAACTTGGTCATTCATAATTGGAATGCCCAAGTACTTTTACATTGCTCTAGATACAAGTATATTCATTTGTTGAGCGATGGATCTTGCTATCGTAGTACTTATATTGCTAAAGACTTGGAGCGAGATTTTGTATAGTTAATAGCTAATCCATCAAGGTTGGAGAAAATGTTGAGAATATTTTGAATCGTATGTAAACTTTTGTTCGAAGCCCTTGCAAAAATTAAGGTGTCGTCAACAAATGTGAGAAAAGGAATGGGAGTTCCCATTGGGGTTAATTTGACACCAATCAAAAGGGTCAGCAGCCTTAGCTTCTTCATGGAGAGTCCTGGCTAAGAATTCCATTATAAGGAAAATGTACGGTGCTAGGGGTCCTCCTGACGGATACCCTTTTTCCGGTTTAAACTGTTTACCAGGGGTATTATTGTCACGTGCTGAAAAAAGTAGATGTGGAAAACATTAATCCAGTCTACCCAACGCTTGTGGAAACCCATATTTAATAGAATTGCCTTCATGAAATTCCATCTAATTTTATCATATAGGTCTTCGCCATATCTAATTATAAGGTCGTCCAACCCTTTCTTGCCGTTTTTGTTTGTGGAAATTGTGGAAAATTTCATGAGTAATTAAAGTATTGTCTTGTATAGCCTTCCTTCGAAGGGGCTAATGATTCTTGGTAAGATGTGTTTGAGTCTATTTGCAAGAATCATTGCAATTACGTATTCTCAAATCATGCTCCAAAAATCATTTTCAAGCAATTCAATCAAATTATGGGATTTATGCAATATGATCATAAAAATAAATTAGAGGACAAACTAAACCAAGATGGGTGTCTTTAATAACACCAAAATGCAATGCATGATATTTTTGTGAGTTTTTTTAAATGTGATATATGAGTAAAAATAAATATGAAAACATAAATAAAAATGATATGCAAACTCTATCTATATGCAATGCATTCCCTCCCCCACACTTAAACCTTTCATTGTCCTCAATGAAACATAAAATACAACAAAAAATAAAAACATAGAGGAAGAGATGAATGAAATACTCACAATGTGGTGGATGTGTCTCTATAGGTCGGATCTGAGCATTGCGGCGGGTTAAAGGCGGCGACCTTTCCTGAAAGATTAGTCTATCCAAAAACTAAAAACAACTATCTAATGCCTAATGGAAAACCTAATTTATTGAAAAGAACTAGCTAACTAGGAATTGAAATACCTAAAACTTACCTCGGGTTGCCTCCCGAGAAGCGCCTTTCTTTAATGTCATTGGCTTGACTTATTCTCAATCTCAAGACCTTATCTCTCAGACATCGTCAAGTCCCTCAGTAGCATATCATATTCATGTGCACACATCTTACAAGGCACATGATGAGCGGTTTTTAGTCGCTTAAACCGTATCAAAATAAAACTCAAACCTACAAACTAGTATAGCAAGCAAGTAAGAGGTCGATCCCACAGAGAATCAAGTATTCCTTTGCAATGTGTATTTACCAATTAGTGAAAGGGGGGTTTTTGGGTGATTGAAATAAGAACAAAAACAAAATAAACTATAAACAAATTAATGCAAAGCAATTTAGAGAAGATCGCTCTACCTACAACTATCCACTTTATTTGGTTGAATTGATATTGTAACTTCCTCTTGTCCTTTTAGTCTTCCTATGAATGCCCTTGTCCCGACCTAATATAGTTACTAGTCCAACCAGTCCTAGCAACCCTTATCAATCGAACAGTCCCTAAAGAAGGATTTAACCCAATTGATAGCTTTAAGTTCAGAGATTAACCAAGGTATTTGCAGTCCCTAAAGAGGGATTTAACCCAATTGATAGCTTTAAGTTCAGAGATTAACCAAGGTATTTGCAGTCCCTAAAGAGGGATTTAACAACACATTCAACTTCCTACTCATTCAAATAGTTCAACCAGCCCTAAAGGAACAAGTTTGCTACTTGGGTTAAGGTTCGCAACCAGGAATCTACAAAACCCTAGCAATTGAATTGATCTAACAAGTTGGCCAGACAAGATAGAACAAATCAATAATTAATTAAGCACAAAGAAGTTGAAACATTCAATATAGGAAATAAGGAACAAGATTCAGAAACTCACAATCAATCCAAACAAAGCTTCAAATTGCAAGTAGAACGAAGAGAGTTTAGTCGCCCATGGCGAACATCGCTCTCTCTCCAATTGTCTGATAGAACGTAATAATAGAATAGAAGTTCTCATGAAAAATAACATAAAAGGCCTAATTAAAAGCATCCAAGTCGGCCTCGAAGTGAATAAATTAGAAACTAGGGTTTTTTCCATCAAAACGGCGCGCGACAGTACGTGCGGCGGGCGCAGCGGCGGGCGCGGCAAACCATGCGGCGGGCGCAGCATGAATACCGTCCCTGGCGGCGGGCGCAGCGGCGGGCGCGGCAACCCATGCGGCGGGCGCTGCATTGGTCTTTCACGGAAATTCCGTCTTGAATCAGCTCTCGACGTCAACATGAAAGTTGTAGCCCTCTGAAAGAGCTTTCCAACGCATGGTCATAATAGTCGATCGGACAACCGAGGCCTCCAGAAAGTGCAAAACAAGTTCAGCATGTCTGGCGACAACTTCTGCAGACTTGTTCTTCGTTTAGGTTCGCTTCTTCTTCTCAGGACCTCTTGAGATCTTCATGTAAGCTTCTTCGATCCACTAGACATTCTCATCCAATGCGTTATCAACCCATGTCTCCTCCTCGGATCCACGATTACCTGAAATAATCAATAAAAACGTGTAGATTCCGATTCCACCAACATAGAGAGCAAATATGCAAATTGTAATCAAATCATGGATGAAATGCATCTTAAATAAGCTAAATGCAACCTATTATGCCTACCTAAATGCATGCTATCAAACTCCCCCACACTTAACCTTTGCTTGTCCTCAAGCAATGATAGAATGAACATGAATCAATGTATCCCACAGGAAATCCCTTCAAGTTTCAACCTCATCAAAAAGCAACATCACAACAGGTGAAAACATAAACCAAACAAACAAATGTCATAGCATGTATTATAGTGATCAAAGCTTAGAAGTAGACATCATCCAACCTCACCAGAAATATGTGTTTCACTCATGTGTTTAGGCTTTAAGGTACAACTCTCTACTCAATCCAAAATGCACTAAGCTCATAGACATTGACCACCATATCACCAAATATCTACCGAAATGTCATTACTTGCGGGACACAATAAAGAAAACTAAATAAAATGTGACACTTTTTTTTTTCTTTTTCTTTGGTTTTCTTTTCTCTTTTTTTTTCTTGTCTTGGTGCTTTCCTTACGCGAAGCGCAAACATGGGTGTCATGAATGGCCCCGGTCTATCAACACCTCAACTTACTAATATGAAGTCCACTCGAACACCTTTTGACGCAAGTTGCAAACATGGGTGTCATGAATGAACCTGGTTACTCAATGATCAAGCTTCTTTCCTAGTGGATAGTTTTCAACACCTTTTTGCGCGAATCATACCCATGGGTGTCATGCGTAGACCCGGTTACTCAGTGCATCAACCATTGCCACCTTATTTACTAGATATGCATAAAATTCAAATAATAAACTCAAAATATAAACATAAACTCCGCAAGCAACAACCATGTGAGTCGGTCTTTAGAAATAGATACTGCAGTCAACGCCAAGAGGTAGCAACACTAGGCGAGTAATTCACACAATTGAGCAAAAGAATTCAAATAAGGCCAAACATTCTCACAGGGTCATGTTTTTAGGACTTCAATCATACTTTAGCTCAATCATACATGCTCAATTATATTTGCTAGCTCATGTTCCACAAAAATCAAATACAGACAAAAATCAAAACATCCAGAACTCCATGGGATTTTTATGAATCATGCTTGAAATTTAAAATAGAGGACAAACTAAGTCAGATGGGTATTTAATAACACTTAAATGCAATGCGTGATATTTTTGGATTTTTTTCAGATGCAGTATATGAATAAAAATAAACATGACAACATAAATAAACATGATAACATAAGTAAACATGATATCATAAGTAAACATGATATGCAAATTCTATATATATGCAATGCAATCCCTCCCCCACACTTAAACCTTTCATTGTCCTCAATGAAACATAAAAGACAACAAAAAAATAAAAACATAGAGAAAGAGATGAATGAAATACTCACAATGTGGTGGAAGGGGCGATATAGGTCGGATCTGAGCATTGCGCACGTCGGGTTAAAGAAAACTAGCTAACTAGGAATTGAAATAACTAAAACTTACCTCGGGTTGCCTCCCGAGAAGCGCCTTTCTTTAATGTCATTGGCTTGACTTATTCTCAATCTCAAGACCTTATTTCTCAGACATTGTCAAGGCCCTCAGTAACATATCATATTCCTGTGCACACATCTTGCAAAGCACATCATAGCACAATAAATTGAAAGCATAAAATGCGGAACTCAAGAACCCTTTCAATCTATCAAATAGTCTAGTATGACTCTCTGTAGAAGGAATATGATACCACCAACACAGTTCCGCTGGTGGCTTCTCAAAATAGCAGTCAAAAGGATCAACATATACACCATTAACTTCAAAATTGCAAAAGTTTACCTTTATTACCTCTTTAGCCTCAGCTGATGGCTCTAGACCTGGTTCATCAATAGGCGAGATCAGAATGGATGGTGCAGATGGAGTAGGAGACACATCACATGTAACCTCATGCGTCGACTCATGAGATTCCAAGCCAGGAAGCACTAGACCATCTCCTCCATCATCTAAGAAACTATCGTTGTCTGCAACCAATTCCTCCTCATTCGGCATGTCATTGTCATGTTGAAACCACATAGGAGGGAATGAACTAAGTGTAATGATTTCGATAGGATCTTCCATTCTTTCATCCTTGAAAGACTCAAGGGGTGGTGGGGTGGGTTTCTCAAAATCAAGGGAAGTCGATGGGGGCTCATTCGTAGCAGTACGGTGATCGCCGCCCTCCTGCGACGGTTGCCGCTCCTCAAAAATTTCACCCTCCGTTATGACTTCAACTCCTTCTTCTAAGCCCCTTTCCTTCTCACGTTTTGCACTTAAAATTTGAATGAGTTTGTTCAACTGATTCTCCAAGTTCTTACTACTCTCAGGAGTCTCAGCATGCTCTTGCAACCTCTGTGTAAGGCTATGGAATGGATCCTCCAGGTATGTGACAGAGTTCTCCATTGGCGGAGGAGACATGGTGAGCAATTCTTCTTGTGCAACATGGTAATCCATATAACAGAAAAAATCCCACAACCCCGACAATCCTCCTAACCGCTTCAGGCCTCCGTTACTCAGGTGCTCAGCAAGCGCTCGCGTCGCAACAGTCATCCCATCAATTATGCACATAATCATATCTCGGATGCTGAATTGATAACCCCATGAACCAAGGTTGTCAACATACTCATGCAATCTAGTGAAGTATTGGTGAAAGTTCTCACCTTCAAACTGCGCTAATCTCAACATCTTAAAAAGTTAGTAGCTAGGGCGTTGTGAACCGTAAGATAGGTTCCCAACGGGTTAGATATATGCACAAAAATCAATAAATACACAAAACAAAAAAATAAACTTGATTCCCCGGCAACGGCGCCAATTTGATGAGCGGTTTTTAGTCGCTTAAACCGTATCAAAATAAAACTCAAACCTACAAACTAGTATAGCAAGCAAGTAAGAGGTCGATCCCACAGAGAATCAAGTATTCCTTTGCAATGTGTATTTACCAATTAGTGAAAGGGGGGTTTTTGGGTGATTGAAATAAGAACAAAAACAAAATAAACTATAAACAAATTAATGCAAAGCAATTTAGAGAAGATCGCTCTACCTACAACTATCCACTTTATTTGGTTGAATTGATATTGTAACTTCCTCTTGTCCTTTTAGTCTTCCTATGAATGCCCTTGTCCCGACCTAATATAGTTACTAGTCCAACCAGTCCTAGCAACCCTTATCAATCGAACAGTCCCTAAAGAAGGATTTAACCCAATTGATAGCTTTAAGTTCAGAGATTAACCAAGGTATTTGCAGTCCCTAAAGAGGGATTTAACCACACATTCAACTTCCTACTCATTCAAATAGTTCAACCAGCCCTAAAGGAACAAGTTTGCTACTTGGGTTAAGGTTCGCAACCAGGAATCTACAAAACCCTAGCAATTGAATTGATCTAACAAGTTGGCCAGACAAGATAGAACAAATCAATAATTAATTAAGCACAAAGAAGTTGAAACATTCAATATAGGAAATAAGGAACAAGATTCAGAAACTCACAATCAATCCAAACAAAGCTTCAAATTGCAAGTAGAACGAAGAGAGTTTAGTCGCCCATGGCGAACATCGCTCTCTCTCCAATTGTCTGATAGAACGTAATAATAGAATAGAAGTTCTCATGAAAAATAACATAAAAGGCCTAATTAAAAGCATCCAAGTCGGCCTCGAAGTGAATAAATTAGAAACTAGGGTTTTTTCCATCAAAACGGCGCGCGACAGTACGTGCGGCGGGCGCAGCGGCGGGCGCGGCAAACCATGCGGCGGGCGCAGCATGAATACCGTCCCTGGCGGCGGGCGCAGCGGCGGGCGCGGCAACCCATGCGGCGGGCGCTGCATTGGTCTTTCACGGAAATTCCGTCTTGAATCAGCTCTCGACGTCAACATGAAAGTTGTAGCCCTCTGAAAGAGCTTTCCAACGCATGGTCATAATAGTCGATCGGACAACCGAGGCCTCCAGAAAGTGCAAAACAAGTTCAGCATGTCTGGCGACAACTTCTGCAGACTTGTTCTTCGTTTAGGTTCGCTTCTTCTTCTCAGGACCTCTTGAGATCTTCATGTAAGCTTCTTCGATCCACTAGACATTCTCATCCAATGCGTTATCAACCCATGTCTCCTCCTCGGATCCACGATTACCTGAAATAATCAATAAAAACGTGTAGATTCCGATTCCACCAACATAGAGAGCAAATATGCAAATTGTAATCAAATCATGGATGAAATGCATCTTAAATAAGCTAAATGCAACCTATTATGCCTACCTAAATGCATGCTATCAGCACATCATAACACAATAAATTGAAAGCATAAAATGTGGAACTCAAGAACCCTTTCAATCTATCAAAGAGTCTAGCATGACTCTCTGCAGAAGGAATATGATACCACCAACACAGTTCCGCTAGTGGCTTCTCAAAATAGCAATCAAAAGGATAAATATAATCACAATTACCTTCACAATTGCAAAAGTTTATCTTTATTACCTCTTGAGCCTCAGCTGATGGCTCTAGACCTGGTTCATCAATGGGTGAGCTAAGAATGGATGTGTTAGATGGAGTTGGAACCAAAACACATGAAACCTCATGCGCCGACTCATGAGATTCCAAGTCCGAAAGCACTAGACCATCTCCTCCATCATCTAAGAAACTATCGTTGTCTGCAACCAATTCCTTCTCATTCGGCATGTCATTGTCATGTTGAAACCGCTTAGGAGGGAATGAACTAAGTGTAATGACTTCGATAGGATCTTCCACTCTTGCTTCCTTTAAAGACTCAAGGGGTGGTGGGGTGGGTTTCTCAAAATCAAGAGAAGAAGACGTCGATGGGGGCTCATTAGTAGCATTGCGGCGATCGCCGCCCTCCTGCGGTGGTTGCCGCTCCTCATAATCTTCACCCTCCATTACGACTTCAACTCCTTCCTCTAAGCCCCTTTCCTTCTCACCTTTTGCACTTAAAATTTGAATAAGTTTGTTCATCTGATTCTCCAAGTTCTTACTGCTCTCAGCTTGCTCTTGCAACACTTGTGTAAGGCTATGGAATGGATCCTCCAGGTATGTGACAGAGTTCTCCATTGGCAGAGGAGACGTGGTGAGCAATTCTTCTTGTGCAACATGGTAATCCATATAACAGAAAAAATCCCACAACCCCGACAATCCTCCTAACCGCTTCAGGCCTCCGTTACTCAGGTGCTCAGAGAAAGCGCTCGTGTCTCAACAGTCATCCCATCAATTATACACAAAACCATATCTCGAATGCTGAATTGATAACCCCATGAACCAAGGTCGTCAACATACTCATGCAATCTATTGAAGTATTGGTGAAAGTTCTCACCTTCAAACTGCGCTAATCTCAACATCTTGAAAAGTTAGTAGCAAGGGTGTTGTGAACCTATCGGTTCACAAAAAAGTTAGATATATAAACAAAAATTAATAAATACACAAAACAAAGAAATAAACTTGATTCCCCGGCAAGGGCGCCAATTTGATGAACGGTTTTTAGTCACGTAAACCGTATCAAAATAAAACTCAAACCTACAAACTAGAACTAGTATAGCAAGTAAGTAAGAGGTCGATCCCACAAAGAATGAAGTATTTCTCAGCAATGCGTATTTACCAATTAGTAGAAAGGGGGGTTTTGGGTGATTGAGATTGAAAAGAAAACAAACTAAAATAAAAACAAATAATGCAAAACAATTTAGAGAAGATCACTCTACCTACAACTATCCACTTTATTTGGTTGAATTGATATTGTAACTTTCTCTTGTCCTTTTAGTCTTCCTATGAATGCCCTTGTCCAGACCTAATATAGTTACTAGTCCAATCAGTCCTAGAAACCCTTATCAATCGAACAGTCCCTATAGAAGGATTTAACCCGATTGATAGCTTTAATTTTATAGATTAACCAAGGTATTTGCAGTCCCTAAAGAGGGATTTAACAACACATCCAACTTCCTACATATCCAATTAGTTCAATCAGCTCTAAAGGGACAAGTTTGCTACTTAGGTTAAGGTTCACAATCAGGAATCTACAAAACCTTAACGATTGAATTGATCTAAGAAGTTGATCAGACAAGATAGAACAAATCAATAAACAATCAAGCACAAAGATGTTGAAGCATTCAAATATAGGAAACAAGGAACAAGATTCAGAAACTCACAATCGATCCAAATAAAGCTTCAACTTGCAAGTAGAACGAAGAGAGTTTAGTCGCCCAGGAAAAATATCGCTCTCTCTCTCTAATTGTCTGATAGAACGTGGAATAGAATAGAAGTGTGTAAACTAACATAATAATCGGCCTTATAAAAGAGTCTAGTCGGCCATAAAAACCAAACAAAGAAAATTAGGGTTTTCGTAAACAAAACGACACGCAGATGTCAAATGATGTGGCTGTGACTTCTTCCAAACCCGCTGCAAATTGATTGGCCGCGGCCGCTGCATGGTTGCTGCGGCCGCTTCCAGGGGCATTTCACAGAAAATCTATCCCGAATTTGCTCTTCTTGTCAACAAGAAAGTTGTAGTTCTCTGAAAGAGCTTTCCAACGCATGGTCATAATAGTCAATCGGACAACCGAGACCTCCAGAAAGTGCAAAACAAGCTCAGCATGTATGGCGACAACTTCTGCAGACTTGTTCTTCGTTTTAGGTTCGCTCCTTCTTCTTAGGACCTCTTGAGATCTTCATGTAAGCTTCTTCGATCAACTAGGCATTCTCATCTAATGCGTTATCAACCCATGTCTCCTCCTCGGATCCACAGTTCTCTGAAATAATCAATAAAAGCATGTAGATTCCGACTCCACTAACATAGGGAGCAAATATGCAAATTGTACTTAAACCATGCATGATATGCATCTTAACTAAGCTAAATGCAACCTATTATGACCCTCTAAATGCACGCTATCACGTACTCACCAACAAAATATTTCATATATGAATGAAAAATTATTCATATTTCACTACAGAAAATTGTGCTAAAAATGACGTTATGTTCTTAACGCTTTTATTAAACGTCCATCAAGGCGCGTTCCATTTTTGACACTTTAATGTATCGGAATATTCTCGACACCTACGGTGTCGAGATTTGCTGAACTTAACAAGCACAAGTAAAAGGCTTGCGATGGAGCGTCTTAATCAATATAGGGTTTCTTCTTAAACCCAGACGCCACTTCCCCTCCCAATCTCCATTTCTTCTAAGTCACCGGCTCACCGTCTAATTCATCGGCGACCCAAACCTCCAGCCCCTAGATGTGTCCGCCTCCTGTTCTTTGGCAATGAACCTAAAAAAACTCCTCAAAATTGCCTTCGTCAATCGCCAGATACTTTTCATCCCTCTATATCGATCTCTCGCTCTCTTCTTCTATTCCATAATTTTTGCACACTAATGGATTTCCAAGATCTCCATAAAATTGCCCCTTTCTTCTACTGCCGGAAGGGATGCAGTTCTTAGTTGTCTAGCAAAGGCCTTCTCGAAGCGGCTTGAAGCATATATTCATCCGATTTCATCGGTTTCTCTCTTGTGTAAGGTTTGTGCATCTACGATTTGTCTCCAGTATTATCTTTTCTTACTCTTCATCTCCTCCGTGGTTGTCTTCTTGATGCGGGACCATCTTCTACACCATCGTCTACACCTCCGGCCACGCCAATCATCTTAGGAGACGGACCTATGACTCGAGCCCGAGCTAAGAAGCTTCAACGCGACTCATTCATGTTTGTGACTCATGCCTTGTTCTCGAGCACGGTTCAACTCCCCGAGCCTACATTGAAGACATACATGTGTATTGGGATCAAGATTCTCGAACCATCCTAAGCACATGTTGGAGCCGAATTATTCAAGTGTTGAACCCTTGTTTTTTTTTCTTATTTTGACAACTTTTCTACTTAAGCTATTTTAGGAAACTTTTAGGGTTATTTTATTAATCTCTTTAAGTTAATATTTTTATTATTATTTTTATTTCATCTAGCCGAAATTCCTCTTGTTAGGGTTTAAGTAGTCGGCTTTCATCAGCTGTAAACTCACGTTATTGATTATTGAAATTTCAGCCTTTGTGTGAAACACAAGTGTGAGAAAGTCAATCGATTCGTAGCGTTGTGATAGCATGCATTTAGGTAGGCATGATAGGTTGCATTTAGCTTAGTTAAGATGCATTTCATGGATGGATTAAGTACAATTTGCATATTTGCTCTCTATGTTAGTGGAGTCGGAATCTACACACTTTTATTGATTATTTCATGTACTCGTGGATCCGATGATGAGACATGGGTTGATAACACATTAGATGTGAATGTCTAGTTGATCGAAGAAGCTTACATGAAGATCTCAAGAGGTCCTGAGAAGAAGAAGCGAGCCTAAACGAAGAAAAAGTCTGTAGAAGTTGTTGTCAGACATGCTGAACTTGTTTTGCACTTTCTAGAGGCCTCGGTTGTCCGATTGACTAATATGACCATGCGTTGGAAAGCTCTCTTCGAGATCTACAACTATCGTGTTGACATTGAGACCAAATTCTAAACGGAAAAATCGCTGTGAACAGTAAAAGCCGCCCTGCGGCCAAGCTAGCCGCCCCGCGGCCCGAACCTCTGACGAGCGATTTCACTGATCGCCGGCCACCCCTCGGCCTGGGTTGGCTGCCCCGCGGCCCTCGCAGAAACACGCCGTTCAGAAATGGACTTTAATTAGGGTTTTTGTTTTATTCTTTGACCGACTTGTTAGAGCCTTTATAAGACTTTTCTAGTTTATTCTTTCATTAACCTTATGCACTTTATTCCATTGTTGAGAGCGCCATTGAGCATGAGCAACTAAACTCTCGAGGTTTCGCCTACAGTTTGGATCTTTGATTGTTGAATTGTGAGTTTCTTAATCTAGTTCTTATTCCTATTGCAATGTTTTGACTTCCTTGTGCTTAATTGCTTTAATGTGGTTTATTCTCTCTGGCCTGGCCGACTAGTTAGAGTAGATTCATTCAATTGCTAGGGTTTTGTAGATTCCTCGTAGCGAACCTTAACCCAAGTGGCAATCATATCCCTTTAGGACTCGTAGGACGAATTGGATGTGTAGGAAGTTGAATATATGTTAAATATCGACTCGTAGCTTGATATTGCATGTACCTTGGTTAAATCTTAACCGTGTTAGTGTTATTTAGAGATAAGGGTTGCTAGGACTTGTAGGACTAGTAATTTACCTAAGATCTGGACAAGGACATTGATAGGAAAAGAAAAGGACTAGAGGCTGAAACAAGGATCGGATTCATCAATCGAAGTGATAAATTGTAGGTGAACCTATTTCTCTCCATTGCATTCTTAAACCAATTCACTTTGTTTGCTTGCTTTCGCTTTGATAAAAGGCGGATCTTTTCACCCCCCCCCCCCATATTCTTATTAGCGATTAGAATTGACACTCGAATTGAATAGATTTCCCTGTGGATCGATCTCTTGCTTACACAATATACTAGTTGTGAGTTTGAGTATTCTTTGGCAAGAACAACGACAGATTTTCCTCTTGTCACGTTGCTCATCGATTGCACAATTGGTTTTGATCTTGATTAGTTTGCTTTGAGTTCATAAACCTCGCGAGAGCTTGGTGATCCTGGTAATCACAAGTCCTCTCCTTGTTCCTCCAAGTTGTCCGCTTGATTGTGTAAGGTTTTAGAGGCGGGCTTTATAGTCGTTGATATTTGGTTCCTACCCTCTTAGAAGGCCTAAGGTCTTTATCTCGTTCTATCTTAGTTCGAATCACCCTTCTATCGGTCTCGTTCTTTCAATTTCGTGTCTTTATTGTTCGTGTTTGCATCAAGTCTTGTTTCTTTTGTTTGAGTCGATATCGAGTCCAGTTTAGCCTTAATCGAGTTGCTGTGTGTGTTAGTTCTTGGTTGACATCGAGCATAGTCTTGGTGTTCTTGAGTATTTTGCTTCCGTTCTCGTTAATTCTTGTTGATTGTCGAAGATCGGGCCATCCTACGGCTAACCCCGTATCAAATTGGCATCAGATCTTTGGTTTCCGACATAAAAAATTGTGTCTTTCATTCTTAAACACAAAACCCTACAAAAAAATAGAGTCTTTCTTTGTTCTTGGTTTTTACTTCTTGAATTTTTAAATTTGATTATTACTAACTCTTGTTTGTGATTGTTGTGTTGCACCTAGCCCAAACATAACCTAAGCCGAGACCCTTGTGTAGTCGACAACCATTGTGCGCCTTGCTTGCGCAGCCCTAGTCGACAGCAGCCAAGGAGCCTAGTCGATTTCGGCCGAGATCCTAACCCTAGTTTGTGTTGTTCTATCTTTTGCTACTTTAGTCTATCTTTGTTCTATCTAATTTTATTTGCCTTATTTAAATTCTAAAGTTGGTAGATTTAAGCAATTATATCTATCATAGATTATAAAGGCATAGATAGATTTATTTACCAAATTTAGCCAAAGTTCCACCTATATATATTTCCTTAGGGCTACATATTTTATTTTCTTTCACCTTAGCATACAATTTTAGAGAGTCTTTTATTTCATTGTTAAGTGTTCTTGCATTAGTAAAAAAAAAACAGTCCGAAAAAGTTTTTTTTTTTTTTTTTAAAGAAACATTCAAGCTTTCACCTAGGAGGATAAAATTCACTAGGGGCAAAAGTAGCTTCAAAAAAAAGGGGGAGGGGGGGGGGGGGGATTGTCGAGTCTAGTGCAAGAAGCTTCAAGGACCAATTTTGGTGAAATTTCATAGCCCTACTCGAAAAAGCCTCAAACATATACCTCCCAAACCACAATTTTTTTAAGCCATACCTTGCAACTACAATGTCCTTCCTAAGGGTTTGAATCAAAAGAGGTAAAAGTCCAAGTTTTTCTTTTCTTTTCCTTGTTTTTTTTTGTTATTTGTGTGTCGAGTACTTGTTTGCCCATATCGAGTACTTTGGGCCACTGTCGAGTTGTTTTCTTTGCTGTGTCGAGTTGATTTGCTTGCTGTGTCGAGTTGCTACGGCTCCTGTCGAGCTCTCTTTGTGCTGATCGAGTGCTCTTCTACTTTGTGTCAAGTTGTGTTTCTACTGTCGAGTACAATACAGCCCTGTCGAGTGCCCTCTTGCATATATCGAGTACTATACAACCTCTGTCGAGTGGTTCTTGTTTTTGTCGAGTGCCACCGTTTTCTTGTCGAGTACCTTGTTTGGTGTGTCTTGTTTATTCTCTTGATCTCTTGCCTTGCATTGTTAAGTTCTTGCTTGCGTGTTGATTTGCCCAAAGCGGATTGCCCCAACAAGCTTGTCATACCAATTAGAGAGAGCAGTGTGAGCGAAACACTTGTGAGCTTGTTTATATTTTGCTAATCTTGACATAGTTCCGTGTTTGTCTTTATTTGCAATGTCTCAGCAGGTTAACGATGCGAACAATGCCAACAATGGCAACAATAATGACAACTCCAACGCTTCTGTGTCAGCTGAGATGTTCAACAACACCATGAACACTCTTAACACCACCTTGGCGGAAATGATGGATAGGCTGACGGCATTGGAGGCTAGACCAACGGGTTGTAATAACCTTGGTGGTCAAATTAATCAAAGGCGTGACGATACGCCTAATGATGAAAGGGAAGTCTGAAATCCTAACCCTCCTCCTAACCCTAATTTGAATAATCCTTTATTTGAAGAGAACAACTCTCCACGAGGGGAGAGATATGGTAGAAATAACGGATTTGTTAATGCGCAGGGGCAAGGACGGGAAAGAAGAAGAGGTCGTGGCTTCCAGGAGGAGTTCTGCTACTCGGAGCGTGACGATGACTTCCAAGAAGAGGACTATTGGGAGCAACGCCCGAGGCGGAATGATAGAGGAGGTCGATACCAATACCGAGAGCCTAGAGATCCTGATCAGGGCGGCATAGGTAAGGTAAAGGTAAAAATCCCTCACTTTGATGGTAAGACAGATCCAGATGCATATATTGACTGGGAAACAAAAATGGATCAAATCTGGAATTGTCACAATTTTTCTGAATATAAAAAGGTGCAATTGGCTTCTTTAGAATTTCAAGGGTTTGATCTAATTTGTTGGGATAATTTGCTTAAAGAAAGAAGAAGAGCCCTTGATACGCCTATCGCTTCTTGAACCAATTGAAAGCTTTAATGAGAAGTAGGTTTGTCCCTCAACATTATGCTAGAGAGCTTAGACAATGCTTAGAAAACCTTAAGAAATGTAATAAATCTGTTGAGGAAACCTTTAATCTTATGCAAGAAACCATGGCTAGGGCTAATGTCGTAGAACCCTATGAAGATACAAATGCTAGGTTTCTTAGGATTTTTCATCCCACCTTAGCTCATGACATTGATTGCTTTCCTTACTCTACTCCTACTAAATTATTACATTTGGCTATTAAAGTTGAACATGGAGCTAGATACAGGAACCCAGGCGGAAGGATGTCAAGTGGGCAGCCCCAACCATGGCGCCAGAACCGGCCTCAACAGCCCCAAAGGCGGCTTGGCGGTGCGTACAGCTCTCGGCCGAGCCAGCCACAAGGGAAAGGTGATGGCTGAACCGCCCAGCAGTCCAGCGATAAGGGTAAGGCGCCTTGGACAGGACGAGATTCGTCTGGGGTATCAATTTGTTGTAGGAGGAAATCGAGTTTAAAATATAATAAAATAGATCAAACCAGATTCATACTCGATTTCGACCAATTTGATCGATGTTGAGTAACATTCAGCTCTCAGCTTTCTGCTTTGTTCTTGAAACGCACTTTTCTGAGTCCTCGTTCGTCGGATTGACGCATATGACCATGCGTTGGAAAGCTCTTTTCGAGGGCTACAACTCTCATGAAGACATAAAAGCTTGATTCAGAATGATAAATACCGAAAAATGGGATTTTTCTCCAGCTGCACCATCCTTAGCTTCTTCATGACTTTTTCTTTAAGCTCCAAAGTGTGTCCGATTTTTGTGAATTGTAACAAAAACTTGTGTAGACCTCCATAATTGGCAAATAAGTGTAAACTATACAGATTCTGTATTATTCTAACCCAAATGTATGAAATGCATGCATAAAACGATATAAAAGTAACTATAAAACATGGCGAATTAGGCTCACATCAATCTACTGGCCCCAAAGGGAGTAATCCTAACCCCTCTACTACTAGATCTAGGGACATTGTGTGCTTTAAATGTCAGGGTATAGGTGATGTTATGAAGGATTGTCTCAATAAGAAAACTCTCATGATTAATCACTTAGGCGAATATGTATCTGACAATTCTTATGATGAAAATGAAGAGCATGCTAATGATAATGATCAAAACCTTAACCTTCTTACTTATGATGAAGATGATGATGGCATTGATTATGAACATGGGGAGTCCTTGATTGTTAGGAGAGTCTTGAGTGTTGTTCCTGCACCATGTGATGACAATCAACGTGAAAATCTGTTTCATACTAGATGCTTGGTTAAAGGCAAGGTGGTTACTGTGATCATTGATGGGGGAAGTTGTTGTAACTTAGGTAGTCAGGAGATGATTGATAAATTACAACTCCCTACTATTCAGTATCCTAGGCTTTATAGATTGCATTGGATGAATGATTGTGGTAATTTAAAGGTGAATAGGCAAGTTAAAGTGCATATCAAATTAGGACATTATAAAGATGATGTGTTATGTGATATAGTACATATGCAAGCCTGTCATATATTATTAGATCGTCCTTGGCAATTTGATCGTAAGGTCTTGCATAATGACTTTACTAACATATATTCCTTTACTTTTCAGGGAAAGAATGTACTTCTCAAACCCATGACGCCAACCCAGGTGGCTGACGAGATTGAGAAGCACAAGGTAAGTAAAGGTGATTTAGTTAAGGAGGCTCAGTCGAGCCATGTGTCCACTCCTACTCGGCCTAGAGAGGTATTCTTGGCTTCCAAGAGTGCATTTTTAGACGAGTTTGCAGATGGGGAAACAACCCTCATGCTCCTATCCAGGGGCTACTTTGCCTAATAGGCCTGCTTATAGAATGAATCCCGCTGAAACCCAAGAGGTTTAATCCCAAGTCCAGGAACTGTTGGATAAGGGATACATTAGGGAAAGTTTAAGTCCATGTGTTGTGCTTGTGTTGTTAGTCCCTAAGAAAGATGGTTCTTGGAGAATGTGCGTAGATTGTAGGGCAATTAACAACATCACTGTGAAATATCGCCATGCTATACCCCGCTTAGATGACATGTTAAATGAGTTGCATGGTTCTTCTATCTTTTCAAAAATTGATTTAAAAATCGGTTATCATCAGATTAAGATGAAAGAAGGCGATGAATGGAAAACAGCCTTTAAAACTAAATTTGGACTCTATGAATGGTTGGTTATGCCTTTTGGCTTGACTAAAGCACCTAGTACTTTCATGAGATTAATGAATCATGTGCTTAGAAATTTCATAGGTAAATTTGTTGTTTTGTATTTTGATGACATTCTTATCTATAGCAAATCACCTGATGAACATGAAGCACACTTAAGGGAAGTACTTTCTACTCTAAGATTAGAACACTTGTATGCTAATTTGAAGAAATGTGAATTTTGTAATGATCAAGTGTCTTTTCTTGGTTTTGTAGTGAGCTCAAGTAGATTGCGAGTCGACGACGCAAAGATCAAAGCAATCCAGGACTGGCCGACCCCTACTAACATCGGCCATATGAGGAGTTTCCAAGGCTTGGCGAGCTTCTATCGGAGATTTGTGCGCGACTTCAGCTCCATCGCATCCCCTCTCACGGAACTCACAAAGAAGAGGTGCGAGTTCAAGTGGGGTCCAGCTCAGGAGGAAGCATTTAGACAGCTTAAGGAGAAGTCAACGCAAGCTCCTTTGCTTGCTCTACCTGATTTCACTCGACTTTTCGAGGTTGAATGTGATGCCAACGGAGTTGGCATAGGAGGAGTCCTCATGCAAGAAGGTAAGCTTATAGCCTTCTTTTCTGAGAAATTAAAAGGTGCATGTCTTAATTACTCTACTTATGACAAGGAATTATATGCTTTGTTTAGAGTCCTTAAGACATGGTCCCATTACCTTTGGCCTAGAGAGTTTATACTTAGGACTGATCATGAATCTCTAAAACATTTTAAGAGCCAAGATAAACTTGAGAGGAGGCATGGTAGATGGATGAAATTTATTGAACCATTTCCTTATGTTATAAAGTATAAGAAAGGAAAAGACAATGTGGTTGCTGATGCTTTATCTAGGAGACATGTCCTTTTGACCACTTTGGATTCTAGAGTCTTAGGCTTTGTATACATTAAGGAAACGTATGAGAATGATGCTGATTTTGGGGCTATATTTCGAAAGTGCCTAGATAAGGGTCCTACCGACCAGTTCTATATCTTTGATGGATTCTTGTTTAGGAAAGACCAAGTGTGCATACCTAGGTGTTCTCTTCGGTTATTATTGGTGAATGAAGCCCATAGTGGAGGTTTAATGGTTCATTTTGGGAGAGATAAGACATATCATACACTGAAGTCGCACTTTTTTTGGCCACATATGCTTAGGGATGTAGAACGTTGTCTTAAGAGATGTATTGACTGTTTAAAGGCCATGTCTAAGCTTATGCCCCATGGATTATATACACTCCTGCCGATCCCTTCAACCCCTTGGGAAGATATTTTTATGGACTTTATTGTTGGGTTGCCTAGAACTAAAAAGGGGAGAGATTCTATATTTGTGGTGGTAGATAGGTTTTCTAAGATGGCTCACTTTATAACATGCCATAAGACTGATGATGCTACCAATGTTGCTAATTTGTTCTTTAGAGAGGTAGTTAGGTTGCATGGAGTGCCAAAAACCATAGTGAGTGATAGGGATGTTAAGTTCTTAAGTCATTTTTGGCGTACATTGTGGAACAAATTCGGAACTAGATTGTTATTCTCTACCTCTAGTCACCCCCAAACTGATGGTCAAACTGAGGTGACCAATAGAACCTTAACTACTATCCTTAGAGCCATTTTAAGGAAGAATTTGAAGCTTTGGGAAGAAGCCTTACCTCATGTGGAGTTTTCTTACAATAGGACATTACATTCCTCAACCAAAATCACTCCATTTCAATGTGTATATGGTGTTAATCCACTAACCCCTTTTGATCTTACTCCATATCCTACGAGAGAGAATGAGTCATTTGACGCAGGTAAGCATGTCGAGTTCGTCAAGGAACTGCATGAATGGACGCGTCTTTAGCTTATGCGGAAGCCTAAGTACAACGCCAATAAGGCCAACAAGGGGCGCAAATTGGTGACGTTCCAGCCTGGGGATCTAGTGTGGGTGCACCTGAGGAAGGAGAGGTTTCCCATTGGGAGGAAAAGAAAGCTTGCACCACGAGGAGATGCACCTTTCAAGGTTCTACAGAAGGTGGGTGACAATGCCTACAAGCTGGAGCTTCTTGGAACACATGGCGTGAGTGCTAACTTCAACGTCGCGGATCTTATTCCATACTTAGCCGTAGACGAGGACTTGGATTCGTGGTCGAATCCTTTTCAAGATGGGGAGGTTGATGCGGGACCATCTTCTACACCGTCGTCTACACCTCCGGCCACACCAATCATCTTAGGAGACGGACCTATGACTCGAGCCCGAGCTAAGAAGCTTCAACGCGACTCATTCATGTTTGTGAGTCATGCCTTGTTCTCGAGCACGATTCAACTCCCCGAGCCTCCATTGAAGACATACATGTGCATTGGGATCAAGATTCTCAAACCATCCTAAGCACATGTTGGAGCCGAATTATTCAAATGTTCAACCCTTGTTTATTTCCTATTTTGGCAACTTTTCTACTTGAGCTATTCTAGGAAACTTTTAGGGTTATTTTATTAATCTCTTTAAGTTAATATTTTTATTATTATTTTTATTTCATCTAGCCTAAATTCCTCTTGTTAGGGTTTAAGTAGTCGGCTTTCATCAGTTGTAAACTCACGTTATTGATTACTGAAATTTCAGCCTTTGTGTGAAACACAAGTGTGAGAAAGTCAATCGCTTTGTAGCGTTGCTCATCAATTGCATAATTGGTTTTGATCTTGCTTGGTTTGCTTTGAGTTCATCAACCTCTCGAGAGTTAGGTGATCCTGGTAATCACAAGTCCCCTCCTTGTGCCTCCAAGTTGTCCGCTTGGATGTGTAAGGTTATAGAGGCGGACTTTATAGTCGTTGATATTTGGTTTCTACCCTCTTAGGAGGCATGTGGTCTTTATCTTGTTCTATCTTACTTCGAATCACCCTTCTATCGGTCTCGTTCTTTCAATTTCATGTCTTTATTGTTCTTTTTTGCATCAAGTCTTGTTTCTTTTGTTTGAGTCGATATCGAGTCCAGTTTAGCCTAAATCGAGTTGATGCGTTTGTTAGTTCTTGGTCGACATCAAGCATAGTCTTGGTGTTCTTGAGTCTTTTGCTTCCGATCTTGTTAATTCTTGTTGAATGTCGAAGATCGGGCCATCCTACAGCTAACCCCGTATCACTTCTGGTGATAATATCGAAATTCGACTCAAATCTTGTGACATTTCTGCTCAAATCACCTCCAACTCATGTTTGTCTTTGATTTTTCTCCAATTGAAGTATGCGAGAGTGTTCCAGCTTCTCTGGCTCCAATTGTTCCGATTTACATCTAAGATTTGTTTTTCTTTAAATCATGTTTGTCTTCGGTAAGGTTTACTGTAATTTCATACATTCTGACACTAGCCTCTTAATTTTGGAGTATTTGTTTTAATGCAAATGTGAATGTGGAAGTGGTTGTAAACATGATGAAGGTTCGATAGTATAAAAACAATGTAATAAGAAATACTCTAGAAGGGGGGTTGAATAGAGTATGCCCGTTTTTTTCAGAAAGTCTCAAGACTTTTGGAGCTTGTACCAAAACCTTTGAGATAAACCTGAATCAAAAAGTTAAACAATTCGAACCAAGTGCGGAAATAAGGTAAAGCAATAAGTAAATAACACGAGTAATTGTTTACGAGGTTCAGCGCAACTTCGCCTACGTCCCCGCCTAGGGTTCTTCTACAACCCTAGGATTCAAAGGCTTTATTGAATGCTTAGCTTAGGATCCTAATAGCTCACCGAGAAGCCTCTCTCCTATACAATTGCAATCTAGTCAACTCACGTTCCCTTGGAGTCCTAGACCAATCTAGAAGAGCCCCATCTCTCTCAGCTATCTAGTACAATCCTCTAACTCTCGCAAATCAATAGCCTAGTGCAACTTCCCGAGTTGTAAACTCTCGAGTAACACTTGAAATAAATATATCCTATAAGCTCACAGTGACTCTCAAAGGCTTTGAAATAAACAACAAACTCTCGAGCGCTTAGCAGAGAGACACTTGGAAGACAGGTCGCTTGAATGAATGAAAGCTCGTGTGTAGCACTTGTTGTTTTTTCTGTCTTCTCCTTCCTTTCCTTTATATAATAGCATGGAGCGTGAGAATCTTCAACACCAGATCTCCAACGGCTCTTTCCAATCAGTCATGATCTTCAATCTTCTATATATGGATACTTTGAAACGCCATGATCTATTTTGAACTGATCTCCTCAACATGTATAAGGAAGGATGTAATCTCGAATATACTTCCTGAAATGGTTAGTCATTCATATATATATAATATAATGGAAGTATATAATAAGATAAAATAATATACAAATAATAAGATAGGTTTTGTATTTCATCAACTGTTAATGCTCCAAGGCCTTTGACACAAATATCCTGTCAAAGCCTTTGAAACGTCTATTCCGATTTTCATCAAGGGAGGGAGTTATCAATCTCCCCCTTTATGAAAGACAAAACCTGTGCATCCCTGCAACTTAGTCAAACAGATATATCATAAATAAAATCGGACTAAGTACCTGCAAGGGTTAGACAAATGTTGGATCAAATAATTTTAAAGAAAGAGAACATCCAACTGAAAACCATAAATCAAAAACCAAGGTCTTTCAAGACCTTTAAGCAGAGGTTTTCAAAGTCTAACGATCATCTCCCCCTTTTTGTCTTTCAACAAAGGGCGGAGGTAAAAACAGTCACCAGAAATTCAGCAAAAGTTTTGAAAAAGTTTCCAACAAACCAGCAAAGTATCAAGTCAGGGGTGGGATAGGGTGGGTTAAGGTTTAGGCTAAGTCATTCCAGAGCATCATCAGTGAGCCTCGTCCACAGTCCTTCCAGCATCGTTGAAATCCCGCTCATCGTCGTCATCACCTCCTTCTGCAGCTCCTTAATATCCAGGCGAACTTCCTCCAAGCCCAACTCTAGGTTGTCCATGCGTTCATCGAAAGCTGGAGCAGTGGGAAAGGCTTTTGAAGGAGTGGCTAGACTCACGGTCCCTTGGGGAGACCGAGTGATGCCAATCTTTTCAAGGCCTTTAGAGTCGAACTTACCCGTATGACGCAGCTGTTCTTCATTTTTGACATCAATTCCAGAAGCTTTGAAGATAGGGGTCAAAAGGGTAGCAAAGGGGAGGGGAGAGCCTTTTCTGGCTTTTCTGGCATGAGCCATGGTTCCAAGGATAGTGTTGGCCAGATCAGGATCAAGGCCATTGAGAATGCGGTAGAGAAGGACCATGGCATTGTCGGTAAGGAGTGAGCCAGAGTTAAGACGGGGTAGGAGGCATCTAACAATGATGTTAAATGTAATTTTTGCATCAAGGGTTAGGGATGAGTGGGTGAGTTGCTTTGAGGTGTTGTTGGATGCTTCAGGTAGGAGATATTTGGCTCGGGCTAGGATGATGCAATTTTCTTTTGAGGGGTGGATTTCATCCGGTGGAACTGGTGTAGGTAAGCCTAGGGAATTTGCAAAATCATTGGAGTTGAGAGAGATTCTAACCCCTTTGACGACAGACTCCAAAGACCAACCATCAGTGTCGTTTTTGGCTTTTAGGTTAATGTAGAAGAGTCGGGTAAGCTCGGGGTAGTAAACAGTCTCAAGATTAAGAAGGTTCCAGGCTGGGGATTTTTTGAGGAGCTCAATGCAAGGTAACTTCAAGGCTTCGAAGAACTCAACATCTAAAAAATCAGAACAACTAATCTTACGAGTTCTAAACTCGTCTACCCATTTACCAGCAGTCTCAGCATCTTGAAACCAAGAGGAGGGCAAGGATTGATTTACTTGGATATAGGCCGGGGGGTCTCCATTCTTTCTGCGCAACTGTTGGAGCAGCTCTCTTGACCGGCGCTGCAAGACCCTTGACAGTGCCCTTCCTGGTGCGCTTGGGGGATGGAGGCTTGACAGGAACAGGGGCTTTCCGCTTCTTCGGAGACGGGGGAGGAGGAGAAGGAGAGGGAGATTCTTCCTCCTCTTCCTCAGACCCCGAGTCCTCAGCGGACCCCGCGTCATCTCCTTCTGGTTCCTCGTCCTCTCCAGATCCCTCTTGCTCCTCCTCTTCTTCTTCTTCTTCCTCAGGCTCCACCTTGGATGGAACCTCCTCGGCTTCGGCTTCCTTCCGAATCCGCTCAGCTTCTTCCTCGGCCTTTTTCTTAGCAAGTTCGGCCTCCTCATCGGCCTTTTTCTGCCTCAAGGCCTCTTCCTCAGCTTCCTTGGCAGCATCTCTTTCCAGGGCGGCATCAAGGTCGTCTTCCTCGTCCTCTTCCTCGTCCTCTTCCTCAACTAAGATCTTTCTCTTCCCCTTTTGTTTAGCACTCAGGGGTTTCTTAGCAGCGCGCTTCTGAGAGCCTTTGGGAGTCGTGGCCGTGCTCACCTTAATGGTGCTCTGGACAACGGTTGGGATGATGGCTTGAGTAGCAGGTTCGGGTGTGGGAGAGGTAGCAGTGGCCTGGCGTCCCTTGGGAGTGGCGCCAAGTCTTTTGGGAGTGACAACTTTCTTGGTTTTGGGTGCCATGGAAGTAGTCGGTTAGGGTTTCTTGAGAGGCGATTGAGAGGTTGAAGATGAAGAAGTGGAAAGGGTTTGGATAATTTCTGAGGTGTGGAGTAATCGGGTACAGGATTTGGTTTAAGTAGAGAGAGAGGGTGACGGATTGATGGGACGGTTGAGAGTTCCAATTTGGGGGAGGTAATGATACTTGCCAATTTATAAACTTCCAAATTCAAATTTCAAATAATCCAAATAAATAGGAGGGAGATAACTGAAAAGATTTTGTTCCAAAATAAAATATCTCCAACGGTTCAAGGATAAAAACGGATTTTTGAAATAATAAAAATAATTGATTAAATATCTAGGAAGATATTAACCAAAAATGTGTGATCCGATATATGTACTCCACTGTTCAGTTTTCAGACCTTGACATAACTCTCAAAGGTCTTGACATTGAGTGGAGTTTATCTTTCGTAAAGGGAAAGCTCCCCCTACGAAAGTGCATCCTTGTTAAGCATCCCAATCTCTCGTCTAATGAAGGTGAACCTGTCCTCTGCCAAAGGCTTAGTAAAGATGTCAGCCCATTGATAATCAGTAGAAATAAAAGATATGGACACAACACCTTTTTCAACGTGATCTCTAATGAAATGATGCCTTACATCAATATGCTTGGTCCTTGAATGCTGAACAGGATTCTTAGTGATGGAGATGGCACTTGTATTGTCACACTTAATTGGAATACCTTTGAGGTTGATGCCCAAGATCTCGCATTTGTTGAGCTATCCAAAGGATTTGGGAGCAACAGGCTCCAGCTGCAATGTATTCGGCTTCTGCAGTGGATAGAGCAACTGAATTTTGCTTCTTTGAGTGCCAACTGATCAAAGATGCTCCTAAGAATTGGCAACATCCTGATGTGCTCTTCCTATCCACCTTGTAGCCTGCAAAATCTGCATCAGAATATCCAATTAAAGGGAAATCCTTTTGCTTTGGGTACCATAGTCCAAGTTCCTTAGTGCCATTGAGATATCGAAAGATCCTCTTCACAGCCACGAAGTGAGATTCTTTAGGATCAGCTTGAAACCTAGCACACATGCAAACACTAAACATGATGTCCGGTCTACTAGCCGTGAGATATAATAAAGATCCAATCATTCCTTGATACTCCTTTTGATTGACACTTGTTCCAGTCTTGTTTTGATCTAGAGCCAATGCTGAGCTCATGGGAGTCTTGGCTGCCTTGGATTGATCCATCTTGAACTTCTTCAAGAGATCCTTAGTGTACTTGCTTTGGTTGACGAAGATCCCTTTCTTGGATTGATGAACTTGTAACCCCAAAAAGAAGTCGAGTTCACCCATTAAGCTCATCTCAAATTCACTGCACATGATGTCAGAAAATTCCTTGCACAAAGATGTGTTAGTAGCACCAAATAATATATCATCAACATAAATTTGAATAACCAAAATGTCCTTTCCTTTGGTCTTGATAAAGAGTGTTTTGTCGATCAATCCCCTTTTAAAATCATTTTCTAAAAGATATTTAGACAAGCGCTCGTACCAAGCTCTTGGGGCTTGTTTCAAACCATAAAGCGCCTTGTCAAGTTTGTAAACATGATTGGGGAATTCTGAGCTTTCAAAACCTGGGGGTTGAGCAACATAAACTTCTTCCTCTAAGAAACCATTAAGAAAAGCACACTTGACATCCATTTGATATAACTTTATGCTCATGAAAGATGCAAATGCTAATAAAATGCGAATGGCTTCAAGCCTGGCTAAGGGAGCAAAGGTCTCCTCGTAGTCAATACCTTCCTCTTGATTGTAGCCTTGGGCAACAAGCCTTGCCTTGTTCCTCACAACCTTACCATTCTCATCCAGCTTGTTTCGAAATACTCATCGAGTGCCAATGACTGATTGATGCTTTGGTCTAGGCTTCAAAGTCCAGACTTTGTTCCTCTCAAATTCGTTAAGTTCACTTTGCATAGCTATAATCCAGTCTGGCTCCTGAAGTGCCTCATTTATCTTCTTTGGCTCAATAAGAGAAACAAACGCGTTAAAAGCACAAAGATCTTTAAGTTTAGAACGAGTTTGAACACTAGAAGTAGGGTCAGAAATGATATCCTTTAATGAGTGTGATGAGGAGTATTTGAATTTCCTTTTGCTAATCTCAGCTCCTTGATTCGTCACACCCTCAGGATTGATTTGTGGTACATTTGACTCCGTGGTCCTGTTAGGTTCAGTTACAACAGTTTCTGACGTCTCAACACTGTTGGATTGGACACCAAGGGCTTTGGATGAATCTTCAACACCTTGGGCCAATTCTTCAGTGTTAAGAATCGGTTCCTGCATGTTCCTTTTCTCTGTGTTCATGGTAGCAGCATCATCACCTTCCTCGTTCTCTTCATGGATATTAAGATCTATATCTGCAACACTTTCACTCAAAGCACCGTCATTGCATTCATCAAAAATAACATGTATACTTTCTTCAACAACCTGGGTCCTTTTATTGAAGATTCTATAAGCTTTGCTACTCGTGGAATAGCCAAGAAATATACCTTCATCATTACGCGCATCAAATTTCCCAAGGTTATCTTTTCCATTGTTATGAACACAACGCGTACAGCCAAAGGGTTTAAAATAAGATATAAGTGGTTTGCGGCCTTTGAAAAGTTCTTAAGGAGTTTTCTTTAAGATGGAACGAATAAGACAACGATTTAAAATGTAGTTAGCTGTGTTAACAGCTTCAGCCCAATAGGTTTTAGGTAATGCATTTTCTAAAAGCATAGTCCTGGCCATATCCTCTAAGGTGCGGTTCTTGCGTTCCACAACCCCGTTTTGTTCAGGTGTCCTAGGAGCAGAAAAGTTATGGGAGATGCCATATTTAGCACAAAACAAATCGAATTGAAGTTGATCAAACACCCTACCATGATCACTCCGAATAGACACTATGGGCTCATTTCTTAAAGTTTGCAACTCCTTACAAAGTTTTGAAAACTCAAATAAGGCCTCTGATTTTTCTTTCAAAAATGCAACCCAAGTATATCTTGAAAAATCATCGACAACAACTAGCATGTACTTTTTACCATTGGGAGATTTGACTCGCATAGGACCACATAAATCCATATGTAAAAGTTCAAGGGGTCTAGAAGAACTTGCAACCTTTTTGGGTTTGAAGGAGCTACGTGTTTGTTTACCTCGTGTGCAAGCATTGCACATGTCAATACCTTTGAAGTCCATCTCAGGTAGCCCTCTTACAAGCCCTTTGGACACAAGCTTCTGTAGTGTATGTGGACTCACATGACCGAGTCTCCTGTGCCAAAGCTTTGGATCGTCCGTCAAGGCCTTTAAACAGGTTAAGCTTCCTTGTGCCACTTGATCAGCATTTACAGCGTATATGTTGTTGTAACGATATGCAGTCAGAAAAACTTCACCTGTATCATCTCTGCACACTATACATCTTTTCTTGTTAAATCTGACATTGTTACCACTATCACATAATTGAGAAACGCTAAGCAGATTATACTTTAAACCATTAACAAGATAGACATTTTTAATACTATGGCTGGAATCACTTCCAACACTACCAATACCAACAATGTCGCATTTCCCTTTGTCACCAAGAGTGATTGATCCCGTGAATTGCTCCTTTAGATCATGAAAGAGAGAACTCTTCCCACTCATATGCCTCGAGCAACCACTATCAATAATCCATTTGTGTTCTTTCACCTTGGTGATCTCCTGCAAAACAAACATCAACCTTTGTGGCTAGACCAATAAGCAAATTTGGATCCATTGTTGGGGTAAACCATATTTGGTAAAATAGTGCCTTTTGGAACCCAAACTTGTGTTATCCGTTCTTTTCTCAAATGAACAGGAAATGTATTACGAATAATATATGGATCCTTTCTTCTATAAGGGCAGGTCTCTTTTACATGTCCCTTTCTAGCACAATGGTGACACATAGGAGAGGTTCTGCTTCCTTTACCCTTTACAAAAGTGGTAATGTGTTGCTTCTTTAAAAACTTTGGATTGTAACCAATACCACTTTTGTTTAGAGAGCTTTGTTGCTCACCCAACATCTTATCGAGAGTGCCTTTGGATTTGGTAAAACTTATGAGGGCTGTCTGTTGGTCTAGAATCTTATTATTCAGGGAGATCTTCTCGTTCTCTAAGTCATGATGCACATTTCTTAGAGAGGAGAGATCTTGCTTGAGTTCAGATTTCTCCGAATCAAGCGTCTTGACTTTAATGTCAAGACCTGAATAAGAAGCTTCAAGACCTTTGACCCTCATAGACAGATCCTCAATAGTTCTTTCCTGGTCCACAGTTCTCTTAATAAGAATGTTAGTTTGGGCAATAAGCTTCTCTTCATTGGCAATCATATTTGAAAGGAATTTCGATAATACCTCTTTTGGACTTTCCATAAGTTCTCTTACAGTAGCTTCAAGCTTTTCATCGTGGGATCCATCTTCTGAGGCCATAAGACAGATGTTGGCCTTTTCTTCGTCGGAGTCAGAGTCGGAATCACTCCAAGTAGCCACCATGACTTTCTTCTTCCATTTGTCACCTTTCTTGGGCTGGCTTTTTGTCTTTTGAGGGCAGTCCTTCACAAGATGATCTGTTTCACCACATTCAAAACAAGACAACGGTTTAGTCTTCTTTTCAAACTTGTTGTATTGAGGCTTACCTCGAAATTTTGAAGACTCTGATCCATCCTTGTTGTTGAATTGCTTCTTCATTTTGAGAATTCTAGCAAGGCCTCTTGTGATAAGAGCAAAAGGATCATCCTCATCGTCATCCTCATCTTCGGAATCAGATCCATCCTTGGGCTCATCCTTCTTAGACTTGAGTGCTAAGTTCTTGGTGCTAGCTGGAAGTTCTCCATCATCTTCATTAAGGATCATCTCATGCGTGATCAGCTTCCCAAGAAGGTCATCAAGGGGTAGAGTGGTGAGGTCCTGGGCTTCCTCTATAGCTGTTACTTTTGGACCCCATTTCTCCTTTGGAAGGCACCTCAGTATCTTCCTTACTTTCTCAACGTTGGTAAAGCTCTTGCCGAGAGAGTCAAGGTTGTTGGTGATTTCTGTGAACCGTGTGAACATGGCCTTGATTGACTCATCAGACTTCATCTTAAAGAGCTCGTACTTTCGAAGGAAGATGCTGATCTTGGTGTCTTTTACGTGGCTCGTTCCTTCATAGGTGACGACCAACTTATCCCAAATCTCTTTAGCTGACCTACAAGAAGAGATACGGTTAAACTCATCAGTGCTAAGACCACAATAAAGTAAGTTAATAGCCCTGTAGTTCTTGGAGATTGTTTCAAGATCTGCTTGGTTGTATTCAGACTCCTTCTTTGCAATTTTGGTGTCATTTGGTCCTTCCTTCTCTGGAATCTTCGGACCATTCTCTATAATGTTCCAAAGCTCTAGATCTTGGTCTATGATGAACATCTTCATCAAACATCTCCAATGGACAAAGTTATTTCCTACAAAGAGTGGCGGCCTGCTTGTGGACCTTCCCTGTGCAAATCCTCCGCTTGCTTCACCAGACATGATCGAAAACTCACAAGATTGTTAGATCAAAAACAGTGAGTAAAGCTCTGATACCAATTGAAGGTTCGATAATATAAAAACAATGTAATAAGAAATACTCTAGAAGGGGGGTTGAATAGAGTATGCCCGTTTTTTTCAGAAAGTCTCAAGACTTTTGGAGCTTGTACCAAAACCTTTGAGATAAACCTAAATCACAAAGTTAAACAATTCGAACCAAGTGCGGAAATAAGGTAAAGCAATAAGTAAAGAACACGAGTAATTGTTTACGAGGTTCAGCGCAACTTGGCCTACGTCCCCGCCTAGGGTTCTTCCACAACCCTAGGATTCAAAGGCTTTATTGAATGCTTTTAGCTTAGGATCCTAATAGCTCACCGAGAAGCCTCTCTCCTATACAATTGCAATCTAGTCAACTCACGTTTCCTTGGAGTCCTAGACCAATCTAGAAGAGCCCCACCTCTCTCAGCTATCTAGTACAATCCTCTAACTCTCGCAAATCAATAGCCTAGTGCAACTTCCCGAGTTGCAAACTCTCGAGTAACACTTGAAATAAATATATCCTATAAGCTCACAGTGACTCTCAAAGGCTTTGAAATAAACAACAAACTCTTGAGCGCTTAGCAGAGAGACATTTGGTAGACAGATCGCTTGAATGAATGAAAGCTCGTGTGTAGCACTTGTTGTTTTTTCTGTCTTCTCCTTCCTTTCCTTTATATAATAGCATGGAGCGTGAGAATCTTCAACACCAGATCTCCAACGGCTCTTTCCAATCAGTCATGATCTTCAATCTTCTATATATGGATACTTTGAAACGCCATGATCTATTTTGAACTAATCTCCTTAACATGTATAAGGAAGGATGTAATCTCGAATATACTTCCTGAAATGGTTAGTCATTCATATATATATAATATAATGAAAGTATATAATAAGATAAAATAATATACGAATAATAAGATAGGTTTTGTATTTCATCAACTTTTAATGCTCCAAGGCCTTTGACACAAATATCCTGTCAAAGCCTTTGAAACATCTATTCCGATTTTCATCATGGGAGGGAGTTATCACATGAAGTTGTCTGTAGTAAATCCTCTACCAAGTCTATGAGTCAATTTTTGTTAGATTTCCTTTTGTGCCGTGTTTCTTAGCTTCTATGGTTGTGCAGGGATGGAGAAATTTTATTACATTGTCCTCTTTTGCCTTATAATAACGTGATCTACTTTTTCTAGTCTTGGGAAGAAATTGTCCAACAAGCTACTTGGGTTGTCTGGAGATGAAATTGAAGCAGTTCCTTCCGTCTGGCATGCTGTTTAGTCTACATATACTCCTTCTGACTAATCATCTATATCCAATGACAAGGTACAAGCTGCTAATAATGCTTCATATGAATCTATTAATAAGCCTATTGTAGAGACGACAGTTGCAGCTTATCCATGATTCATTTCCTATCCATGATTATCGGTGGATCCAGTTCCCTTCTTCTAAGGCCTTTATACTGTAGAGACAGCAGAGACGCAGAGAAATAGTATTGCAAGATTCTTTGAAAGAAGCCCTATTCAACAGCTTATCCATGATTCATTTTCTTCATTGCATGCACAGTTGTTCATTATGTTATGTATGGAGCATTTGATTGACTTTTTGCATTTGTACAATATACAAAAGGGTGGAGTATGTGACAGAGTAAGCATTAATATAGTAGTGTATTGTTGAATATGTTGAAGATGCAAAGCTTTACTCAAACAACTACGTGTGGATCTTGCAGTGTTATAACATAAGGAGAGCAAATGAGCATCACACACATGCAAAATTTAGATTTTCTAGAAATTAAATTAGAATCAGGTCCTACACTTCCACTTATTTCATAATGACATAGTTCATATTTCCTAATCCAATTTTATTTCCTCTTAATTCTAACCTCTTCTCTTTTTCTTTTCTTTTTTGATATAAGGGTTGCATCTACTAGTGGTGATTTGGAGGAAAGCAACCCACAAAGTAGGTCTAATTGTTGATTTTCAACCAAGGTTTAAATTTACATTTTATGATAATTTAATAGCTTTCACCTTTGGTTTCAAGATTTAGGAGATGTATTGGATGTTTGTTTATACTTATTTTTCTCCTCACCTCACTCTGTTGTGCCTCTTTTGTTTATTCCAGGAAAGTTGAATAGCTCTTTGCATATCTATCTTTAGCGACAAGAAATGGCTTACACTTGTTGCAATTGTGGAAAGCTGAATAGCTCTTTGGGGAATTTTTGTTGGACTGATCCATTCTCTATCACCCTTGATAAGGTCAGGCAAGACATAACTAATCCATCAAACGAACTGCGAAATGTGAAACGAATTCCTATCGTACGTTATTGCCATCAATTGTGGATATATTGATCTTATAGTGTAGTGAGTGTATTTAATGTTGCGAACCAATCTGGAACATCTGATTGATCAAACTTATTATCACTGAAGTCTCTATTATATTGGTAGAAGATTTTCATGACCTTTAATAAGTATATAGTAGATGTGTATTCAAGAGTTTGAATGCAGATGGACATCAACCCTGTCAGATTTGACAGTGGACTTCATCTGGCACTAAGCTTACATCATTCCCGGAACTGTTAAAGCAGGTAATGCAAATTCTAATATCAGTTGCTTTCATTTACCATCATAGGTATGTATTCACTTGTAAAATTTTGGTGCCATGACCCTCGTTGCTTATGTATGTAACTTAAGAGTATCTATACCCTTGACTGCTTGAGTTATATTTTTCAATTGAGGGCCACTTTAATCTGAAGCCCCATTGTCCTCCTTCACCCGATGATATTGCAACTATATGTTACACGACTACAAGAACACCAAAGATAAACGGAATTCCTATAACGGATTAGGAAATTTTATAAATGATTTGGAGTGACATTTGTTTCTTTGGTGAAGGGGGCTATGTTACCTCACAGAAATTTGATTGTAAATGTTGCTGGCGCGGCATTTTCAGTCAAATTTTGTCCTACAAACGTGTGAGTACAAAACAACATTGTATTTTATGGCCTCTCCTATTTTTCAGATTGCCTGCTGAATTACTTTCTAGCTATATGTGGCAGCTACTTATCCTATCTTCCTTTAGCACACGCCTTAGAGCGAGCAATCCATGTTGGTTGTATACAGTATACACTATGGTGTTGTTGTTGGTTTTTATCAGGGGGATGTGATTTTGTCAATCCTCAATGCATCCAATATTTATAGGGTGGATTTTTAGGAGATTTCTTCAAACTGCCTCATTTACTTGAACCAACTACACATATATTTACCGCTTCAGGAAATAGATGTTTTATTAGTGTATTCCACTTTTATTTCTTTTCACTTATAAAGAAATGGTTTGCAGGACAATTTGAAATTGTGTATGAGCAGCAGTAGCAAGATCGGGAGCAGTTAGTTAGACACTTCACCAAACCCCCTAACTATGCAGTAAGTTACAACTTAATTAATCTAGTGTGTCAGTTTATCGTATCATATCTTATATGTTGTCTTGTTTGCATCAACTAAGGAAAATGTGATTCTATGTTTGTTGATCCAGATTTTGTAGAATGTTAAAAGAAAAGATTTTATTTATACTTTTCGATATTCATCTATAGTAATTTCTTGACAGAGATGACACCACTATTTGCATCGGGCATCAATTAGTTGGTAATGTAACCGTATTTTAAGATTCTTTGTACTTTCGTCAAGTACAATTCATGCTCATATCTGTCATCTTGATATGATTTTCATCTAGTTGTACTTTTGTTAAGTGTAGGTCATCATCGAAATGCAAGTTTTGGATGGATTTTACAAGATTTTCATCCCGTTACCGCAAAGACAAGGACTTGAAATCAAAGGGAAATTGAAAAAAGATTGTCAGATCAAGTAGATCATTTTTTATACTCACAAATAGTTTATTATGGATTTAGTTTTGAATTTATGTTGGTTTGATGGAAAGTAGATGTGTATCAGAGTATATGAGCGCACCTCAGTGTGTTTATTCATATATTAATTCATATATTTTTTTTTTAATTAATTTAGTCAGTTATGTTATATTTACCAAATTTGTGTAAAAATGAAAGTTTATTAATTCATAGAAAAATCACAAAAGGGTTGAAAAGGCAGTTGTTGATTTTGTGAATGGTTGTATTTTTTGATGCAAAGAGTAATGACATTTCTCGACACCAAGAGGTGTCACAAATGGCCAAACAGTCTAGAATTACCTTGCCAATCTCGACACCATAGTGTGTCACAAAACAGATATGCCATTTTCAACGCTTTAGGGTGTCACAAATGACACTGCCATTTTTGACACTTTAAAGCGTCGAGAATGGAGCCATTTTCGGCGCTTTAGAGTGTCGAAAATGGCAATGCCATTTGTGACGCTAAAATTACCGACGCTATGAAAAAGCATCGAGAATGGAAATTTCAACACTTTAAAGCATCGCTAATGGTTAAAAAAAATGTCAAAAATGGCTACCTTTTCTAGTAATTTAGTCGAATAATTAGGACAAAGACACACCCAATAAAAGAACTATAAGTTCATTTCTTTGCAAAATAATTAGTGTTGTGTTTTGATAATCCTTGTAATATGTTGTAACTAGAGACAATGGTTTATTTGGTTTTCATTTCTTTTGTGTGCTTTTATATCTGAACCTCTGTAATCTGCTTCTGGACCTGAGGATGCTTAGTGGATTGGGTGGACCTCCCCTCCTGACGTTCCACAGAAGTAGGGAAATCGAACCGTGTAAACAAAGTCTTGTGCGTGCTTTCTTGTTAGTTTTCAATTTGTTTGGATTGTGTATATTGTGAGTTAATCGAAGAGCGAAACCCTAATCGAACAATTAGGTACATTACTCGAACCGTACTAGAATACCACCGGCCCTGAAACAACCAAAACAGAAACACTTACACCCGAACGTACTTGAGGAACATGAGAAGAAATTGATATAACCTAGTGTTCTAAAACAAATTGTTCAATAAGAAAATTAGTACATAAATAGCGTGTAGAAAGCAAAATGAATAAACCCTAGGGATAACATAATGGTGATAAACGAAAACTCCGGCAAGATTCGAATCGATGAAGAGCTAGCACCCCGACTTGTCCTATCCTTGGAGATGTCTATTTGGATCTCAAATTTGCAGCTTCCTTGGGAGGGATTGATGGTGGTTGTGGTTGCCAAGCCGTTGAAATGGCAAGCTCCTGCACTCTGGTTCATGGTTTGATAGTACATATTGAATGCATAAGAAGCATTGCCCTTTGCATCTAACCCACTGCAAGAGGCCCCCGATCCTAGACTAGTGCAATCCGCGTTTTGACAAGCGTAGCTGATGCTGTTCCCCAAATCGACGTCGGAAGTAGTAGTCCCAGCTGCCTGAGGACTCATCACACACCACTTGCGCGCCAAGTACTTAACGCCCTTAGCCGGAACAAGACTCTTGTTCGAACCCAAATTGAGTTGGTACTTGAGAGAGCCATCGAAGTAAAACATGCCCCAGTGGCGCTCAAAGTTACCGGGATCAATGCTCTTAGCATCCTCGTCGAGAAGAGAGAACACGTAGACATCGGGTGGGGTGGGACGCCGAGGGGTTCCTTTGCGTTGGAGGATGCGGTTGATCAGCCCTTGGTTGAACCGACGAGCATTCACAATGTTGGCATTTGGGTCGGCATCAGTAGGCCACCCGACTTCACCAACAATCACAGGCATTGACCCGAACCCATGCTTCTCAAGAGCGGCAATGAGGGTGTCGTAGTTGGCCTCGAACACATTCGTGTAGGTGATTGAGCCATCGACAACGGGTTTCGAAGCTCCATCAAAGAAGGCGTAATCAACGGGGAAGTTAGGGTCGGCATAGAGACTTAGGAAAGGGTAGATGTTGACCATTAGGGGAGCCCCATTGTTGTCGAGAAACTTGATGATGGAGAGCATGAGGTCCCGAATGTCGGATCTAAACTCGCCACCGGAAGGCAAATCGCTACTAGTTTGGTAAACATCTGCATTTAGAGGTATAGTGGCTTTTACTCGGGAGCCTAGACCGGCCTTGATCAGTGCAGCCTCTATATTTTGGAGAGCTGGGAATGTTGTTTTCACAAACTTATCTCCATAGGTTTTCAAGAACGGCTCGTTACCAACTGCCACATATCTGAAATTTCATTACAGTCTTAACATATCAGCAATCTAAATAGGTGGATTAACAGATTAAAAATGGATAGAAAGATGAAGAAATTGAATCATGTACCTGATGTCGACCCCATTGTGAGAAACAAAAGTGGATATGTTTTGGGAAACCCAATCGATGGCGGCCTCAACATTGCTTGCTAAAGGAGCTAACATCTCATTGGGTATCCCCACCATAACCTGAATGCCTGAGTTCCCCAGGGCCTTAAGAGCTTTGTGATCAGCTTCAAACAGCTTCACTTTGTTGAATCCATTGTCCTTCATCAGCTGCACCACGATGTTGGGAGGAAGCGGGTGAGTTGCGCGTAGACCCCAATTGCACCCAAGACCTAGACCGCCTACCACCGACCCGGCTCCAAGCAGGCACATGGTGTACATGTACAGTAGTAGCATTTTATGCAACTCCATTATATTTTTGTTCAATCAGTTATTCGATCACTTGTTTGTTTAGTTTGTAGCTAGATCGAGATCGAGATCATTTATGGTGCTATATGCATACAATTGCAAGGTGTATTTGAATTATCAACAAGCTAAGGTTAGCAAGGCAAATGACCTTGTTTTCAAGGAATGGGAAAGGAATGGTAAGCAAGTTACAACAAAGAATAAAATTCCATATATAGCTTCATGGATGGAGCGATCGTACATTCCAATCGCATATATATTTCATGAGAAAAGTAAGAAAACAAGAAAAGAATATAGCTTTCTTCGTTGGATTACCTTTAGTGGAAAATAAACATTGCTTTTTGGGGTTGAATTCCTTCAATTAATTCTTTTGGAAAATGATCTCGATATATTTGCTGCATCAGATTCTGTACCTCCCTTAGCTTGTTGGGTGACCTCCCCACCTATAAGTGCTTAGTTGGCGAAGATGGGAAATTGGGGGGCGGTGGTGCTAGTTGTTCATAAGCATGCTGTTGAGCCATGGATTGCTATTTCAGCTTACGGGGAAGGACAAGCTGGGTAACTGAAGACGTAGACGAATTGAAGGGTCCAAGCCCCAATGGCAAGAAATCGAGGGGGTGAAACATTAATGTAGATCCGGTGACTCAAGATTTCTCAGATCGGAAACCTCAAGATCTAGATCGAAAGTCGTAACAACAAGAACAGTAAACGAGAAATAACACAACAGGATTTTTACGTGGTTCGGAATGAGATCCCTACGTCCACGGAGCCTCAGAAGAGGAGACTCGAGCTCAATCCACTAAGTCAAAGAATATAGCTTTCTTCGGGATGAGATCCCTAGCCGCCGCTCTATTCTCTCTCTTTCTCTCTTTTGGATTACCCGAAGCCGAGTGAACAAGTGAGAAACCCTAGCCATCTCTTCAGCTTATATAGGCGCGTCTTAGGAGCTAAAACGAAGCGTTCCAGCTTAGGGCACCCGAACAAGTTAAGAGGTAAGTTGGGCTTCCTTGGTGGGCTGGGCTCTTAGCTTAAGGCCCAATGTCACAATGTCCGAAAAAAGGTAACATTATAACATAACACATATTTAACTCTTCAACCATAGCATATAAGTCTTATACATGATCACAAGTGTGTTACTTGCAATACTAATGTATAATATGTATATGTTAATGGGAGAGTATAATATATGTTTAGTATAAGTTATAATCAGCCCCTAGACTAAGTTCTAATATAACCAAAGCCCCTAAAGTCTAGAACCATGATTAAGTTAGCATTACAATTGGCCCTCCTAATCTAGGTTCTAGGCTTTTGTATTCCAACTTCAACACTAGTGGATTTTGCTCGTGTCTTCGACTCTTAAGTCCTCATTGGCTCAGTACCTGTTCGTCATGGTGGATCTCCAAGATGGAGATAGTCCCTGCAAAAAAGAAATTTTCCAGGAGGTACGATTTCAGTTCCAAAGTCAGCAGGGTTTACATCTCCTTTGATCTTCTTAACGTCCATTTCTCCTGCAGCAACCATGTTCCTCAAAAAGTGGAAACGGACGTCGATGTGCTTGGTGCGTTCGTGGTACATCGGATCTTTGCAGAGATATAACGCACTCTGACTGTTCATGTGTAAGACAGGCATCAGGGTTCTTTGAAGAACCTCTTTTAGTATCCCTTTGAGCCAAATAGCTTCTTTGGTGGCCTCAGTGGCAGCCATATATTCAGCTTCTGTTGATGATAGAGCGACCACTGTCTGTTGTTGTGATTTCCATGAAATACAATTCCCAGCCCACGTATAATAGTAGGCGGTAGTGGATTTTCGATTATCCTTGTTGCTGACATAGGCTGAATCTACAAATCCATGTAACTGATGTATGGGATTATGCAAACCATAATGCAAACATAGATTTTTAGTGCCAGAAAGATAACGAAGTAAGTATTTCATAGCAGTCCAGTGATCATTTCCAGGATTAGACATAAAACGGCTTAAAGCACCGATAGCGAAAGCTAGGTCGGGGCGGGTACACAACATAGCATACATAACAGAACCTACTGCTACGTCGTAGGGGATCCTAGCCATTTCCTTGATATCTTCGGGTTTGGTTGGACAAGATTTTTTGGTAAGCTCTAGGTGCCCTCCTAAGGGTATGGAGGTTGGTTTAGAGGTGACCATGTAGAATCTCTTCAACACTTTAAGGATATAGTCATCTCGGGATAACCATAACTGTTTGTTAGGTCGGTCTCTAATTATATTTACGCCAACAATCTTCTTAGCACTTCCTAGATCTTTCATGTCAAAGTATTTCTTCAAGTCCCTTTTAGTATTACTAATGAGCAACATAGAACTACTTATAAGCAGCATGTCATCAACATAGAGTAAAACATATAAAGGAGACTTAGAAGCAATATACTTGAAATAAAGGCATGTATCATAACTACTTCTATGAAACCGAAGCTTCCTGATCACAGTATCAAACTTAAGGTTCCATTGTCGTGGGGATTGTTTCAATCCGTAAATGGACCTTTTTAGTAAACGTACGTGATCAGGTCGGCTTTTGCTAATGAAGCCTTTGGGTTGTTTCATGTATATGGTTTCATCTAGAGTACCATGTAAGAAAGCAGTTTTAACATCCATTTGCTCTAATTCCCAATAAAAAACAGCACACATAGAAAGCATAAGTTGCATGGTTTTATACTTAACTACAGGAGCAAAGATATCGTTATAGTCTATACCCTCTATCTGTGAAAACCCTTTGGCTACAAGCCTTGCTTTGAACCTTGGAGGATCAGAGGGCTTGAGACCTTCTTTTATCCTATAGATCCATTTAGAATCTATAAGACAAGTTTTCGAGGGACGAGGGACCAATGACCAAGTCTGGTTGGTGTACATTGATCCCATTTCCTCTTTCATAGCCTCTAACCATTGCTTGGAATGGTCACTTTTTATGGCTGACTCATAAGAGTTTGGAGTAGTGGGGTGCCTAACATGCTCAGCAGATAAGAAAGCATACTCAACAATATAATTGTACTTCCTATTTGGTATAATGGTCCTAGGTTCTCTATCCCTAGTAAGATGATAATCATGCAGATTAGGCATAGAAACAATATCAGATGCAGCATTTTCAGATGATGTAGATGCAGCAGATATAGTAGATGCAGATGCATGAGAATCAGAAGGGGTTGAGGAGAAAACAGAGGACTCTACGTGAGAGTCTTTAGACAGGCCATTTACATCACCAGAATTAGAAATAGAGGGAGAAGAAGAGGGAGAAGAAGAGGGGGAGGAAAGTAGAGGGGGTTCCTCAGCCTGATCTTCATCTTCTTCTTCTTCTGGTGTGGGAAGTACTGGAGTTTCCCCTTGTAATGTTGAGTGTGTCTTTTTCCAAGAAGTCATAGGCACTCTTCCAGTGTCATACTCATCTTCGTTAGAGAGTTCTGTATTGACATCTTGATTTGTCCAGCTTAAAGTTTGTTCATCTGTACCTGCAATCTCAGAGAAAGTAGTTAGTTTGTTTTTCAATGGGAACTCAGTTTCATTAAATTTGACACTTCTAGTTGTTATTACTTTATAAGGTCCTGCTTGAAGCAAGAGGACCTTATACCCCTTTACACCTTCAGGGTATCCTAAGAGAATACCCTTAAGGGCTCTGGGTTGCAGCTTACCTTGTGAGATAAAAGGATATGCTGCACACCCAAATGGTTTGAGATAATGGAGAGCTGGAGTTTTTCTAGTCCATTTCTGCTGGGGTGTTATAAAGTCAATGACACTAGAAGGGGAACTATTAATAAGATATGCAGCTGTTAGAACAGCTTCTCCCCATAGGGTATTTTTCAACCTAGAGGAGATAAGCATGCATCTTGTTTTTTCTAATAAGGTCCTATTCATTCTCTCAGCTGTCCCATTTTGCTGTGGTGTGCCAGGGACAGTGAGATGTCTTTTAATGCCCAATTCTGAACAATAGGAATCAAATTCCTTATTACAGAATTCCAAACCATTGTCTGTCTTAAGGCATTTGACTTTATGGTTGGATTGGGATTCAACCATGACCTTCCACCTTTTAAAGGCTTCAAAGGCCTAGTCTTTGGTTTTAAGTAAACTAACCCATACCTTTCTTGAGAAAGGGTCTATAAATCTGATAAAGTATCTCATACCACCTGCAGTGGGGACTGGTGAAGGTCCCCAAAGGTCACTATGTATATATTCTAAAGGAATATTAGCAACATAAGATGATTTAGGAAATTTAAGTTTAGCAGCTTTACCAAAGATACAATTTTCACAAAATTTAATCTCAGCAGGTTTCTTAGGCAACAAACCATGTTTATGTAAATGCATGAGACCCTTATTGCCTATATTCCCAAGCCTATTATGCCATGTCAGAGTATCATGTAATGTCATATGCTCAGAACTTATAGCAACATTAATCTCAGGTTTAGAAGCAAGGATATGAAATAACCTTTTTCTCCTAACAACTTTGATGATAATCCTACCATTTCTAGTGACAGTTCTAAGTCCATCTTTAGAATTCACATCACAACCAAGTTCTTCAAGTGCAGATTCAGACATTAAACTTCTCCTAAGGCTTGGGACCCATCTAACATTGGTAAAGATTCTAACACAACCATCATGCATAAGAAGTGGAACATCTCCAGTTCCCGTGATTTTCAGAGAGGTATCATCACCAAGCATAACATCACCAAAAGCAGTTTTATCTAAATGCTTAAAATAATGTTCACAAGGTGTAGCATGCATGGTACATCCAGAGTCAAGTATCCAAGAATCAGGCATATGATCAGTAATCTCAGTACACATAAACAATTCAGGAGGACAATCTTTCATACATTCAAGAACAGAGGCAGAAAGTTCAGTTTGGTTTGATTTGGCAAGTTGTTCAGCACGTTTTTTCTTTCTACAATCTTTAACCCAGTGACCCAAGTTACCACAGTAGTTACACTTAGAATTAGGGTCAGATTTGTCATGCTTGTCACTTTTACCATTCTCCTTTTTATCCTTTTTGTTTTTCTTATTTTTGTTACCCTTCTTATCCTTACCTTTGGTGAACATAACCTCAGGTTTATCAGGTTTATCATTTTTGTCAGTTTTGAGCCCTTTTATTTTAAAGACTTTCATTATCTCATTTTTTTCAATGATAGCTTCAATGAGTTTGTCCTTAGATAATTCATCTCGGCTAAACTGGATAACATCTTTAAAATTGTCAAACTGAGAGGGGAAGGAGTTAAGCAGAAGAATGGCCTGGTGAGAGTCTTTAATCTCATCATTACATCTTTCAAGTTCTTGAGACATCTTTAAAAATTTGTCCAAGTTATCACCCAAAGTAAGTTGGGTATTCATCTTGAAAGTAAACAAGCGACACAACAAAGAAATCCTGGAGGGCAGAGACTTAGATAGAAAAAGCTCCTCCAGGGCATGCCATAGAGAGGAAGCGGATGAGTTTCTTACCACCTGATGGGCTATGCCGTTAGTGAGCCGTAGCATAATCTCGGAGTGCGCGCTCAAGTCCAGCTCCAGGTCTTCCTCAGATGGTGGAGGTTCGTCTACCTTGACTTCTTTTTCCTTCTTTGTTTCAGGGGATTCAGAGTCGGCCACCTCATCCTTGGTGCCTGGAGTAGATGTAGCGACGGTGGATGCGGTTGCTGTTGTCTTGACAGCCTTCCAGCATCCCTCCTTGATCAGCACAGCCCTCATCTTGACTTGCCACATGGCAAAGTCAATGACCCCGTCGAAGGGTTTGTTTTTCAAAGCGTTTTCCATTATTTTTGGTACCTGAGAAAACAAGACAACAAAAGTTAGTTATGGAAAACGGGTAAGCGGAAACGTTTTTAAGGATCTTGTATAGAGAGACGGGCACAAGGCTAACAATCTACGGAAAACCTTAAGCACTCAAGTCTCAAGAAGCCAGAAGGTCAAGAATAGGTGACCTAAAGCAAGATCTAGCAGCAAACAGAAAACCAAAGAGCTCTGATACCAGGTTGTAGATCCGGTGACTCAAGATTTCTCAGATCGGAAACCTCAAGATCTAGATCGAAAGTCGTAACAACAAGAACAATAAACGAGAAATGACACAGCAGGATTTTTACGTGGTTCGGGATGAGATCCCTACGTCCACGGAGCCTCAGAAGAGGAGACTCGAGCTCAATCCACTAAGTCAAAGAAGGTTTACAGGGCTAGGTCAACTACAACACAGATCTAGGGCTTATTACAACTCATACACAAGTAATCGCAAGTAAGAAAGCAAGGAACGAGGAGAAATAGTAAAGCGCTTCGAATAAACTCCCTGGATCTGGTTTTTGGAAACCAGATCTGAGTCGGAGGTCGTCGGAGAAGACAACCAGTGACGGACACAGGTGCAGCGTCGCTCTTTGGAGTCGGATCTAGAGGTCTCGCTCGGAGATCCGCCTCAGATCCGAGTTGAACGGCCGGAGAAGGAAGATAGCCTCTCAAACCCTAGCCGCCGCTCTATTCTCTCTCTTTCTCTCTTTTGGATTACCCGAAGCCGAGTGAACAAGTGAGAAACCCTAGCCATCTCTTCAGCTTATATAGGCGCGCCTTAGGAGCTAAAACGAAGCGTTCCAGCTTAGGGCACCCGAACAAGTTAAGAGGTAAGCTGGGCTTCCTTGGTGGGCCGGGCTCTTAGCTTAAGGCCCAATGTCACAATGTCCGAAAAAAGGTAACATTATAACATAACACATATTTAACTCTTCAACCATAGCATATAAGTATTATACATGATCACAAGTGTGTTACTTGCAATACTAATGTATAATATGTATATGTTAATGGGAGAGTATAATATATGTTTAGTATAAGTTATAATCAACCCCTAGACTAAGTTTTAATATAACCAAAGCCCCTAAAGTCTAGAACCATGATTAAGTTAGCATTACAATTAAGATGGGTCCCAAATGTTAGTCGGAGGGATCGAAACATGGATATCACCAAGTGGGTGATCGAGTCGGATTCTGACATTGCATTTGAATTTGAATTTTTGGAGAGGACAATACCAATTGATTATACAAATGGACAATAATTTTAAAAATATTTAGAATACTAGTCAATTGATTATACGAAGGCACAAATTTTCGCCCTAATTAGGGGAGTGTCCTAGTTTTTGTAAAAAATAGTGGAATGTCCTTTCATTTTAACCTACGAATAGCACTTGTCAGCACTCCTTTCTCTCCCCACTGCTCTGTAATTCCCGATCGTCTTCTCCGACCTTCTTCCCGTCGCACCGAAGGCTCCGGCCTTTGCTCTCTTTCTCTATCGGCATCGTCTCCGCCGTTGCCTCATCCTCCTCTTCTCAAGCTTCCTCCTCCTCTGCTGTCTTCGTCAAATTTGTTGCTTCCTCCTTTGCTCTCTCCTTCCCCCGCGCAAATCTGCTCTTGCTATGACACCCGCTTCTTGCGCCGTGTGTTCAACAATTGCTTTTATTGATCAGGTGAAACCTTATTCCGATCTTTTAATTCTTGTGAAATTCGAAGTGGTTTGGATATGGATCTTATATTCAATTAGGGTTTGTATCACTCAGATTATCATTGCGCTTGCTTTATTTCTGAACTGGTCTTGTTTTGGCTAATTTCTGAATTGGTATTCGAGTTCTTTTTGTTTCAGATTGGTTGTTTATCTGTGTGATTGAAATTGAGCATATATACACGTGACAGATTTTTGCCTGAATTTGGGATGTGAAACCACTGATTGTGAGGGAATCTGAGATGGCTCTTTTGTATCTGGAAATTGTGTATATGATCATCATAGGTATTCATTTCCTCTCTCTTTAAATTGTGAATTATGACTTGTTAACTGCCTTTTGTTACATGAGCTGTCACTTTTTGATGCAATTTTTTTGTGAAAATGTGACTTAGCTCTCTTTCTGGTGCTCATAGTTTTTAGGTTATTTCTGATTGAAGATAATTGATGTTTCTCTGCCCACTAGTATATGTTCAACCAAGTAATAAGAAGAGTGTAATGTGCATTACAATCAATTTTATGAACTGTACAACAACCAGTATATCCCGCGATAAGGCAGGGTCTGGGGGTCAGGACTGTGAAAGTGAATATTACTAATTTTTTACTTGTGCTTTCTCATTAAACTAGTACAATTTTGCATACAAATTCAGTTTCTACTGCCCCAAAGATCTCTTCACCATAGCTGTTGTCTTGTTGCGTGTAGTTCCTAGCTATTTTTGCGTCTAATTATTTGATGCTGACATCTAATAATTATAATATTTGATGCTGACATCTAAGAATAAATTGAGCATTCTGTCGGGCTAAAGTCCCTGCAACTTCAATTCTAGGGTTTTGAAATGTTCTCTTTCTTTTGTTCTAAGAGGAGACTTGTTTCGTATTGTGTCTGGAGCATCTCATGTTTTTCTGATCTGTTGTGGATGGATTTAGGACATTGTTTTTCTCCTAGGTGATTCATACATTGCTTTGTTACTGAGTTTTGTTTCGAGAGATCTGTAAATCTGTAATGAATCACATATGTCAACATGAAAAGTATAGGCTTCGCAAGCAAAAGAAATATGCACCTAGAGTACTCTTAAGGCGTCCTTTTGTACGTAGGTAAACGCTGAAGCTTCTATGTCATTATTTTATTAATGAGCCAATTCATATATTCACTATGCTTCAAGAAACATCTTGACATGATTGGGTAATGTCATTTACTTCTTTAAGCATGTGTAAGTTGCTGAAGATATGCAGAGTAACCATGTGTAAGAGGCGACAGTGGTAACTCATATATCCTTCGGGTGGTTATTCTACATATCTTCAAAAGCCTTTTGATTTTCTCAACAATACATCTCAAATCATGCTTCAAGAAAAAGACCATGTCAGCGCCGCCTGCTCTAAATCCTTCAATCGGATCTTCTTCCTCCTCTGTCAGCACCGAGGTTTCAGCCTTCAATCGACTTTGATGTTTTAGGTGAATTTAGTGAAGCCCAGGAGGTAAGTTGCGGTTTTCTGTTTTAGGAGGCATTTTATTCTCTTTGCAAAGTGTAGTTGAGGGATGCCTGTACTATATGGCAACATCTTATTAAGACAAACTGTAGCTTCTGTGCCCGTAGGAATTGATCATTATATTTGGTCCAATTTGCTAGCAAAGTAATTGCTTATCCATGGATTGAGCTGATGGAATTTTATAGGTAAATTTTGATGGATGGTTGATGATTGATGTTGTGCATAGGAGATTAGCAGTCAAGGCAGTCAGTCATCTAGAGTTTGATTTTGTTGGATGTTTAATGCCTTTTGCTTCTACTTTAGTCCTCATCCTTTAATGCACTTTTTTAAATAGTTGGTAGGTTTTAACATTAAGATCCATAAGCTCAAATAGGAAAGAGCACACGGGCAATTGTTGCTCGGGAGGTTGGTGGTTCGACTCCACTTGGATCCATGTGATTAGTTTTCATAGTTTTAATGTATAAAGTGTGCTATTTACAAATCATGTTCCTTTGTGCATAATTCAGTGATTGTATTGAGTTTTACCATGCAATCAGTTCATTGTTCCTTGCTGACTGTTGAAGCTTATGGTTAAGAATAATAGGTCTTAAATGATTCGACGCTTCTGTATGAACAATTATTGTGGCAAAGATCTTGTTTAAAACATGCTTGTCTGGTTCTGTGTTGTGCCAAATTAAGTGGAGGATAATTTGGGGATGCTTGTTTGGTTATGTGTTGTTGCAAAGATCTTGTTTAAAACATGGCGGAGGAATCTCAGTGAGTCTCAGTGAGTCTGTACTCTTTAATATGCACAGGTGCGAGCTTCAAGCCAAAATCAAGATGAATCTCAGTGAGTTAGTGTTTTTTATGTTCAATTCTTACCGTTCGTCGGCAGATTTGGTGAGAAGATCAAGGAGCTCTGCTGCCTAATTTCAAATCGAGTGGTGATCAATTTCACTCTGAGTTGAATCGCTATGAGTAGTTCCTTCTGAATGTTTGAGTGTTTCTATGTAGGACCTCTTTTCTGGCCCGTTTCATGGTGAAAAGAGCCACCAAGTATATTGAGATGATACGTTTATCTTCTGGCCATTGAGTCCCTTTTGAATTCTTTCTTTGAAAATGCTTTTCTTACATCATCCTTTGAGTAGCTCCTTATGAATGCAAGAAATTTTTCATTGGAAAAGGTCTTGTTAAATGATGTATGGTCCTACTAGCTAATTTTTTTTGTGCTGTACAACTTTTCCCACTTAAAAGTTAAAATAGCTTAATTAAGGTCAATTCAAGAATTTTTTTACTGGTTAATTCACTAAGGCTCTCTTTGATAGAACATTTATTTGCTTCACAAGGCATTCACATTAGCACATTAGCACCTTACAATTATTGTATCTGCAGCAAGTGTTACTCATGAAATATTGCATTACAGGGAACACTGACATGCTTTTTTGCTTCTTATGTATATCCTTAACTTATTTTTGCACAACATAAACTTATATTTGCACAACACAATATTATATTTGAACAAAATAACCTTATATTTGCACACCAATATAAAATTTCAAAAAGTGCTGACACGGGAAAAAAAGTGTAATTTTAGTTTGAATGTGCAATTTAGAACTAAAATGTGCAATTTTAGTTTGATATAAGTATATCTAGTGTACGAGTGGTAGCAAAGCAACCCATGATTTGTTTTTTTAATTTAAGAAGAATCAAATTAAAAATTTCCCAAATTAGATTAAAAAGTGCAAGACTAATATTATAAAGTGCACAAATTAGATTTTTAGTTTGGGGAAAACCAAATTAGATTTTAGTTTGAATGTGCAATTTTGAAACTAAAATTCAAAAAGTGCAAATATAAAACTGAATTGTAATTTTATAAATCAAATATAAAACCGAAAAGTGTAATTTTATAACTCAAATGATGGTGTATGAATAATAAAATGACGGTGCAAGAATAATAATTTAAAATTGTGCAATTGTAAAATACAAGTGTGCAAATGTTCAAATTTTCATTTTTTTTTTCACAATATATGACATTTTTCTTAAATTAAAACTAATCTAATGATAGTGTATAAATATAAAATGACGGTGCAAGAATAATAATTTTACAATTGTTCAATTATAAAATATGGTTGTGCAATTGTAAAACACAATTGTGCAATTTTAAAATAAAGTTGTGCAATTGTAAAATACAATTGTGCAGTCGTAAAACACAATTGTGCAATTTTGAAATAAAGTTATGCATTTTTCAAATACAGTTGTGCAATTTAAGGAACACAACACCTTAGAAAAAATACTAGATTTAAGGGGAATAAACTAATCTAATGATGGTGCCTAAATAATAAAATGATGGTGCAAGAATAATAATTTTACGATTCTGCAATTATAAAATACGGTTGTGCAATTGTAAAACACAATCGTGCAATTTTATAATAAAGTTGTGCAATTTTAAAACACAGTTCTAAATTTAAGTTTCAAATTGCACATTCAAACTAAAATTGCACTTTTCAGTTTTATATTTGCACCTTTTGAAACTAAAATTGCATATTTATATTCTCAAATTGCACATTCAAACTAAAATTACACCTCTTTTTTTTCTGTGTCAACACTTTTTAAAATTTTATTTTGGTGTGCGAATATAAGTTTATATTGTGCAAATATAAGGTTATGTTGTGCAAATTACAATGACATATTTAATATATTATTCTTGCACTTTTAAGTTAGTTTGTGCACTTTTTGATATTATTCTTGCACTTTTTAACCCACATTCCAATAGATCCGGGTTATTATGTAATTCTAATAACATATAGCTCATATCTATACTATGTCAAAGATTCATTTGATCTATCCGATGGAGAAGAGGAGTAAGAAATAGAAATGAGACATTTGTCAGAACAGCTTCCATTGAGACAAATAGAAAGGAGAATTTTTTTTTTTTTTATCAAAATAGAAAGGAGAATTTGAACACAAGGGTATCAATAAATTGTATTAAAATAACCACATGGAAAAAGTTAACTACTGATTTATGTTAAGACAAACATAATAAGAAATATGTATCCTTTGAGGCACTTGGTAGCCACACTAATGCTAAAGTTCTATCTACATCATAGTAATAAGCATTATCAACTTCTGATATGCCTGCATGTATACTACAAACAAGTAGTTCTTCCCTCCTAACTCCCATCCTTTGGCGTGGGAACCTCCACCAGCTCGTTGGAATAAATTGAATGTGGATGGGGTTTCACGAAACAACCCCGGTAGAGCTTGATGTGGTGTGTAGTGCTTTGGGACTCCTCGGGTGCTTTCATCAAGGGGTTCGGGGCTAAGCAAGGCAGCTGGTCTGCCCTTAGAGAGGAATCTTTTTTTTTCATTGCGTTTCTATATGTTGAAGAGTGATGTAGATCAATATTTTTTCATAATGTGCAGTGATGTGAAGATTCATATTCAGGATGAAGACAAGACAGTCATGAATCTGATGACATGTAACTTTGAATTCCATACTCTAGTTATTTCGGAAAGATCACGACTTCCTTATCTTACAAAGCTTGTGCAAATTACAAAGCTTCCTTATCTTACAATCATTTCTTTCGAAATGATCGCAACATCCCTCACTATGACTGTCCCCTCAGGGCGGAGTATTCGAGCCATTTCAACCATCAGATCCACAAGGTTGCATCTGTCAAGGGAAATTCTCAATTTATTATCACAAGTCCGATCTAAAAATGGAAGTGCAATCCCAAACAGCAGAACACAAAATATGATGCACTGTTTAATAAAACAATGGTATTAAGAGTGTCAGCAAGCACAAATTGACTAATTTTGATCCCTTGTGATCAGATCATTCACCACTGTGCAATAGGGTTTAACAAAAAGCCTGATTTCAGCACGAAGTTTTCTTGAGGAAATAACAATGAATCTGCAAATATAAGATAGAAGTGTGCAAATACAAGAAATGCCAGGTGCTAAGAAATTTAAGCAATCAAGATCACACAATAAACATAGGGCAACACATTCATAAAATTCACACAGCAAAAAAGAAGTGGTCGTTATACACCAGTACAACACTGGAAAAGAGGTTCATGTGTAAAAAGCATCATAACATACTATTGTAATATGTAATATGACATCCAATATAGCTTATTTTAAAATCATTTTATAATGTCCGGTTGTGGTCCATCCTAATTCAATTACAATATTTTGTCCATGCCATTATTATATGTATATGTATTGTCATATATTCACATGTATAAAGATCTGCATCTATTATAGGAATATTTTTCTAATTTACTTTATTTCAATGTTTTATGTCAGATTGTAGATGAGATGAAAATTTCTATGAGATTTATGTATGATGGGTATTTTTATTTTGAGAAAGAACAGTTGATGTATAGAAAGGGAAAGGTGTATGTAAAAGATGATGTGGATTCAAACTTGTTGTCTAGGAATGAGCTAATGGAGACATTAAAGGATGATATAGGACTGAATGAAGTGAAAGAGCTATGGTATCTGGAGCCAGGGAAAAGTGTTGACAAAGGATTGAAGCCCATTTGTATTGACAAACATGTGCTAAATATGGTGGAGACTACAGGAAGAAATAGAGTAGCTCATGTGTATGATGTGCAGGATAAAGAATTTAGTCCATCTGTTTTAAGATCCCCAAAGAATGGATGTCCATCTGGTATTGTAAGCCCAACACTTGCCCATATTTTTACCACTATACCTATTCAACATGAAAATCCTAATAAATCCTAACAACCACCTCCCAATTTATATCGTGCAGTCAAGTTCAGAACTTCATCCTTTAAATGTGCATTTGTAAAAAGACCTGGGAAAAGCACATCTTCACCACTATTTGGGTCTAATCTAGAGTAAGAGGATGAAGATGCTATTGATGATGGGATTATACTAGGCTCAAATTCTTCAAATGATGATGGTGATTTCATATTCAGTGAAAGTGAGCATGAAGATGATGATATTTTTAAGGATTTTGTTGACCATGAAGTCCAAGATGATGCTAATAGGATAGTATTTGCTCAAGAAGAAATTGAGTCTGCTGAAGAGATTGAAGACAATGAGGAATCAAATGGATTTAGAAGTTTGAGTGAACCTGAAGGTGGAAAACATACAAGGTACCCTGAATTTAATACTATTGTTGAATTAAAAAAGCCAATTATTTTGAAGGTGGGAATGAGGTTTGCTTCTAATGATATTTTCAGAAGAGCTTTAAAGAAGTATACTATTGAAAATGGTATGGACTACTATTTCCTGCATAATGACAAGTCCAAGGTCTCAGCTTATTGCAGATACAAGTGCGATTGTCCTATAAAGCATTCTAGGATAAAGTGTGTTTGTAACCAATATCTCTGCAGTTTCAAGGCATGTGCTAGAAAAATGGGCTCTGATGGTACATTTCAATTGAAAACATTCAATCCTAATCATGAATGTGTGTGGAGACACGAGAATAGTAAAGTTATGTCCCCTTGGTTAACTGAGAAGTATCTTGAGCACTAAAGAGAGGATCCACAGTGGAACGGGTCTGCATTTATAAAAACAATTCAAAGGGACTATAATGTTACAATGTAGTACATGCAAGCATGGAGAGAAAGGTTGAGAGCAATCATTATGACTCAAGGTGATGAACGAGATCATTATGCAAAAGTTTCGGACTATGCATTGACAGTTTTGAAGCATAACCTGGGGAGTTCAGCATTTGTTAAAGTTTGCTTAGCTGAACCAGAGAGGCCCTTATTTCAGAGACTTTACATCTGTTTGGATGCATGTAAAAAGGGTTTTTTGCTAGCATGTAGACCTATCATTGGATTAGATGGATGGCACTTGAAAGGTGCATACATAGGTCAAATTTTGTGTGCAGCTGGAAAGGGTGGGAATGAAAATATATTTCCAATTGCATATGCAGTGGTGGAGGCTGAAAGAAAGGAAACTTGGTGTTGGTTTTTGGAGCTTCTAATGCAAGATTTAGGAGAGGGAAACTTTACATTTATGTCAGATAGGCAAAAGGTGATAATATTATAACTTTTTGCAATTTTAATCATAGTTATCAAGCTTACATTTTTATAGTTATCTGCTTTCTAACTTCAATTTTCACACATGCAAGGTTTGATAGACGCATTGTACCTCATTGTTCCAATGGCAGAGACTCGAGTGTGTGTGAGGCACATGTACAATAATTTCAAAGTCAATTGGCCAGGAAAAGCTTTGAAGGATGGACTTTGGGAAGCTGCACGAGCATCTAACAAGCCTGATTTTGAGGCAGCCATGAATTACATTAGAAGTTTGGATGAAGGTGCGTACAAGTATCTTCTTAATGCAAATCCTAACACTTGGTCAAGACATGGGTTTAGGTATACTTCAAAATCAGACATGTTGCTTAGTAATGTGTGTGAGAGCTTCAACAGCTACATTTTACAAGCAAGAGAAAAAACCCATACTTGACATGTGTGAGTGGATTAGGAAGCAGCTGATGAAGAGATTTATGAAGAAGAGAGAAGCCATGAGGAAGTCTACAAGTCCAGTGACTCCAAATGTTGTCAAACGACTAGAAAAGGCTAAGCTGGAAAACTTAAGTACATGTAGGGCTCTATGGGGAGGAGGTGATAGGTTTGAAGTTTCACAAACAGGAAAAAGCTATGTGGTTGATTTGAATAAGAGGAGTTGTGGTTGCAATAAATGGGACCTCACTGTATACCATATTCACATGCAGTGACTTGTATAATGATGAGGCAATTGAAACCGCATGATTGAGCGATACAATCGAATAATCTTATAATATCGTCGAATAATTGAGCGATACAATCGAATAACCCGCATTTCACTAGAAGATTAGATACATCAATGTGATAGTGACTTGGACCTATAAACTCAATCACTTGAGCATAAATCATTCACAGACAATCTAGAAAAGCTTCAACATTGTACCAATACTATCTAGACTCTATTGTCTCTACCCTTCGGGGCAATATATCCCTTTGATTTGGAGCGGAACAATTCTATTTTGCCTCTTTTGGTACCAACGACAAATTCTAGTGATTTCTCACTAAATCGGTATAGTCAGGTTCGTAAAATTAAAATTTAAGCAAATCTAAGCAGTCACGAAACAAGAGCAGCAACAAATTAAAAACCTAAAATTAGATTTTGTATGAATTGCCAAAAATCCAGCGCTTATTATTTATGATAAATCTATCGATACAATCGAATAATCTCATAATACCATCGAATAATTGAACGATACAATCGAATACTAAACAAAATCCCAAATTCAACCCTACAAGATTCCATATTTCGACCCATTGATTAACTAGCTTACCCATTGATGAACTCAAACAACCTAATAACACCCGTCGATCGAATAACATAGCTTGAAAACGCCCGAATATAGCTTGAATAATTCAGCTTTTCCCTCGAATATCTTTGAGATAGAAGAAAAAACGGGCAATTTGGGTCTCAATTCCCCCAATTGGACTAATTATCCGACGAAACCTCTTTCAATTGAATAACCCTAATCCAACCACATCAAATAATCAATTTCACCACCACAAGATTATGGCCAAACTTACCAATTTAAGTTCTCAATTCCCCCAATTGGACTTGGTGACCAGGGAAAGGCTCATTTGCAATCGAGCAAAAATTGAAACAGGGGATATAGGAGACAGAGCAGAGTTCGCGGGTGAGGGCCATCGTCCTTGCCATTCTCTCCCATTTCGCCGACTAGGATCGCCACCGGGGAGGGGGAGGGAGGGCGACAAGCAGGATTGTCATTGCTTCCGCCTTCGCCGTTCGCTCAGCCATCTCCTTCGCATCGCCCGCTCCGCTCCGCCATCGCTTCGCCGGCCGCCATCGACTTCGCTTCTTGCTCCTCGATCCAACCGATTCCAATCGCCTGCGAGGTTAGCTTCGGGGTGCAGATGGTTGGATGTGGTCGCAATCCGCCTTCGATTGTCGGAAGGACCCTCATCGTCGCAGTTGTCGGACTCCCAAGCGCTTGAACAACCCCAGCCCTAGTCGGAACCTCTTTTCGATTTTGCTTTGGCCTGATCGGCGCCGCTCCTCTTTCTCTTTCCTCTATGGTGAAAGACACGATATATTGAGGGTGTTGGGTGTGGGTGATTCACGCGCATAGCATATGGTAGTGTTATTGGGTTTTTAAATTTTTCCTTTTCAATTAATTAATATAAGGGAATAATCTCAGCCACCCGATTCTATAGAATCAATGGCCTAGATGTGTGTACATGATACACAATAAGGCCTGAGTACACCGGAACTATCCCCTCTCTATATATATATATAGGGAAGACTTAAAATGTAAAATATCCTTAGAGTGTAAAATTGCTTAAGGTGTAAAATTTAATTTTTTAATCAACCCCCCGTTTTCAAATCCACAAACGCGCCCACAAAGCGCTCGGACTCCCGCAGTAGCAGTGTCACGCTCGGTCTCTCGCACCCACACCCACATCGAGCCACCTTCGGCCACCACCGCCTAGCCGTGCTCGATCCCACCCCTGGGCGCACCCCCCGAACCCTCACTTGGCTTGGTTCGAGCCCAGTTGCACCATCACCGAACCTTTTCTGCCTTGTTCGAGCCACCACTATCTCGGCCTCCCATGCCACCCACGAGCCACCTCCGGCCACCAGCCTCCACCCGCTCGAACCCCCTCACTCAGGCGCACCCCTCGAGACCGGAACCCCCTTGGTTCGTGCCCAGCCGAACTCACACCGAGCCATCTTCCCCAACAGCGTTGTTCGGTTCTTTTGGCTCGGAATACATTCGAAATCCCGATTTCGCTCCTTGTTTCAACTCAAATTTGGTATGATTTCTAACCCTAAACTTGTTTATTACAATTATTTACATTGTTTGAATGATTTATGTTGAGATTGAAAATCTAGGGTTTGATTTAGGAGGGCGCGTAATTTGGGGCTTTTTGCCAAAAGCCAAATTGATTGAAATTGATGATATGGTTGCGTTGTTGGGTTGATTTTGAGCTAATTTCATGTTCATATCATTGTCAAATTGTTTTTGGATCATGAGTTAATTGGATTTTAGAATTTTATATTGCGATATGCTTTAGAATTTGGGGTTTTTTGCCAAAAGCCCAATTGACTAAAAGTGATTATATGGTTGTGTTTTTGGGTTGACGTGGAGCTAATTTCATGTTTATAGCATTGTTAAATTGTTTATGGATCATGATCTAATTGGATGTTAGAATTTTATTGCGATATATTTTGAGAATTTGGGGTTTTTTTGCCAACATCCAAATTGACTGAAATTGATGATATGGTTGTCTTGTTGGGTTGATTTGGAACTAATTTCATGTTCATAGCATTGTCAAATTGTTTGCGAATCATGAGCTAATTGTATTTTAGAATTTTATTGCGATATGTTTTAGGTTGATTAGGTTATTCTATTTTAGCATGAAAATCATAATTTAGCCTATTAGCTCAATTGGTAGAGCAATGTGCGTTTGCACAAACATGTGGGTTCAAATCCCACATAAGTTACATAATAGACAAGATCGCAACAATAGCAAATTGCTAATCATGCACATCATAATCTTAGTTATGCACTTTTTAACCTTAATTATACACATTTTAATCTTATATATGCACTTTGATTTTAAAAGCTTATTATGTATGCACACCTTAATGCTATATTTGCACAACATAACATTATATTTGCACATTTAAATCTTATTTATGCACTTTAATTTAAAAGCCTATTATATATGCACACCATAATGTTATATTTGCACAACATAACATTATATTTGCACATTTTAATCTTATTTATGCACTTTAATTTAAAAGTCTATTATATATGCACACCATAATGTTATATTTGCACAACATAATATTATATTTGCACATTTTAATCTTATTTGTGCACTTTAATTTAAAAGCATATTATATATGCACACCATAATGTTATATTTGCACAACATAACATTATACTTGCACATTTTAATCTTATTTATGCACTTTAATTTAAAAGTCTATTATATATGCACACCATAATATTATATTTGCACAACATAATATTATATTTGCACATTTTAATCTTATTTATGCAGTTTAATTTGAAATTGTTAAATGCTTGAAAACAAATAGACGATAAGTCCGTTTAAAATAAACATTGCATACCGCAAAGGCAGGGTGGCGCTTCACCCCCCCCCCCCCCCCCCCCCGCCAGGGAGCTCCACCCGTCGGACCCCCCGATGCGGCGCCGATGAAAAATGATTCAAGAAACATTAATAATAATCTTAATTGTGCACTTCATATTATTACTCATACACATCGTCATTTTATTTTTGCAATTTATCATTTTATTTATACACTTTATATTTGCACAACATAAAATTAGACATATTTACCCATAAAATTAGACATATTTACCTATTTACCCATAAAATTAGGCATATTTACCTATTTACCCATAAAATTAGGCTCATTTACCCATAAATTAAGCATATTTCAATTATAAATTTTTATAATTGAAATATGCCTATTTACCACATAATGAATTATTATGTCTGCACAACATAAAGTTATATTTGCACAACAGGATGTTATATGTGCACAACATGACGTTATACTTGCACAATCGAAGGTGTTAACACGGAAAAAAAATCTGGGACAAAAAAAAAAAAAAAAAAAACTCTGGCCCGAGAAGGGGGGCACACGCATGGAGCAAGGGGGGCACATGAGGTTGACATTTTACTAATTAAATTATGCTCATTAGCAATTTACTTACAAAAATTAGGCCCATTAAGAGAATTTTACACCTTAAGCAAATTTTACACCCTAAGATAATTTTACATTTGAACCTTTGCTTATATATATATATATATATATATATATATATATATATATAGAGAGAGAGAGAGAGAGAGAGAGAGAGAGAGAGAGAGAGAGAGAGAGAGAGAGAGAGAGAGAGAGAGAGAGAGAGAGAGAGAGAGAGAGAGAGAGAGAGAATAAGTATATTGTGCACACCCCTTAGGGTGTACTTTGTGCACAATTGAGGACCGTTCATCTAAAAGAAATAAAAGGCTAGGATGATGCCACGTCAATTGGGTGGTTTTAAAAAAAATGCCCAAACTCAATTTCACGGGGGGTGTAGCGCGTGTAAATGAATTGCATAAAACCCTAGATAATGCTTCTTCTTCTTCGTGGAGCACTGGAGCCCCAAAGGCGAGTTGAAGGCGGCAAGTCGAGGAGGAGACGAGCGGAGGCTAGGCGGCGGTTCACGGAGGTGATGCTTGGTCCGGCTTTCCAGGCGAGTTGAGCATGTGGTCGGCCCAGCGAAGCCATTGAGGACGGATAAAGGCAGCTGTCGCCGGGAGAATGGTCGACATCGGCAGATCGGGGCAGTTGTGGCGAGCTCCTTCCTTCGGTCGCTTGCACGGAGGGATGATGCATGCGAGATTGGGAGGGACGGTGGTAGTTGAGGGAGGAAACTCCTCCCGGCGCGGCGTCGATGCACATCACCGTCGGATTCAAAGGGTCGGTGACCATCTCAGACCTCCTCGCCCTATCGCCCTTTGTCGGATCCAAGCCCTCTCGCTCAGATCCGGGCCTCCTCCTCCCCTCTCGCTCAGATCCGGGCGGTTCCGGGCTATTGCTTGTGGTCGACATCCTTCAACCGCCTCCGTTCTCCGGTGCTCCGTACCGATTCGACTCCGTCATCGTTACGTCATCCTTCCAATGATCCTCTTGTTCTCTTTTTTTTTTGTGGGGTGGGTGGCGGCGGTGGTTGGGTGGGTGGTGAGGGTGGAGGGTGGTGGGGGGAGGGGGGGTAGGGGGTGAGGGTGGAGGGTAGTTGGGGGGTGGGTGGTGGGTGGCGGGGGTGGTCGGTTCGAATCCATTCGATTCAATATTGTTAATTATTCAGATTAATATGTCGAATTTTGGTTGTTAGTGTTAATGTGTTGTTGATTATTCGTTGAAATTTAGATCATTATTCATCGGTATATGGAGGTTTCTGATTGACAAATAACATAAAACCTCTCATATACGACCGAATAATAATTCATATACCACTGAATACTCATACATTCTATTCAATAATGTTGTTTCTATTTCCCAAAAAATATAACTATTCTGCCGAATAATATTTCAAAACTGAATGCATAAAAATTAACCCGGAGTCAAAACTAAAATTGATTGACAAAAAATTAAACATTATTCGGTAGTATGTGACAAATTATTCAGTTGAAACAGTAAAATTTGATCTCAAATAGATGGAAAAATGAAATATAACATTATTCGGTTGAGTCTGAAACATTATTCCATGGAATGGGCAGATTTTTCAAAATAGCAAAATCAGATTCGGGAAAAAAAAAAGCGCGTCAGACCTTTTTAGGTGGGTCCCATCAGTTTTTCTATTTAAAAAAAAAAGAAACACTCCTTTAATCATGGCCTTCCATTTATTTCCATCAAAGGTCAAGATTTGTGCACAAGATATATCTTAAGGGGGTGTGCACATGGGAACCACTCCCTGTGTGTGTGTGTGTGTGTAAAATAGTAAAGGCGCCCAAAGAATGCCAAGTGGCATATCTCCCTCTACCCCCCCCCCCCCCCATTAGGGGGGAGCGTGACCAGGATGGTCACAATCTCATCATATATGTGCGCGGATCAATAATCAATCATCAACTCTGATTTAAATTTTGTCTTGCATATGTGTGTGTGTCCTGATAAGATTGAGTGATTTAAATTTTCTTTTGCATTAGAAGATCTTTATTTAGGTATAGCTTATATGTGTGATCGTAGTGGGACCGAATCCAGTGTGTGGGCCTCATTCTGATCTCATTCACTGTATATTTTTTAAGGTGTAATTGCAGACTCTTGATTGCTCCATGCTTCTATGATGGGGTTGTCCCTTTGGCGTTCCATCGATCGAGTGACTGACATCACCAGACTTTTACACTTGGATGATTTTGACTCATTTACTCGTGTTTGGTTTTGACCCGGCCTTGCCGTGGCGAGTTGTAGTCTGATTACTGTTTTGTATGTTTCGAACTTGAACTTTTTTGAGCGACTTAGTCAAGTAGGACAGATTTGGGGTACCCCACGGCCCTAATGCACATTTTGGGGTTCGAAATCCCCTCTTTTAAGACCAACTTTTGGGGTTTGAAACCTCGACTCGTACCTGAATTGCAAGATCCAAACGAAGGTATCCAACCTTGGAAACGTAAACCGAATATTTATATTTGGGTTGTTACACTTTGAGCCTGTCATAATTTGGAGGCTTATCAAATAGAACCCCATAAGGAGTTTTATATTGCAATAGTTTGGAGGGAAGTCTGTTTATGATATGAGTGGCAGTAAGGACACAATCTCCCCAAAATTTCATAGGAAGAGAAGCATAAAATCTAAGAGCACGAGCAGTGTCAAGTATGCATCTATGTTTTCTCTCAACTTTCCCATTTTGTTGTGGAGTTATTGTACATGAGTATTCATGCACAATGCCTTTTGATTGAAAGAAAGTAAGTGTTTCCCAATTGAAAAACTATGTCCCCTTATCACTCCTCACAGTCTTGACACTAGCATGAAACTGGTTCTCAACAATGTGAATGAATCTTTGAAGAAGGGTTGAAGTTTCAGTTTTAGAGATCATGAGGTATGCCCAAACATTGCGACTCTTATCATCTAGAATGGTGAGAAAATACTTCTGACGATTATAAGTAGCGTGTTCATATGGTCCCCACATATCACAATGAATCAATTCAAAATATTATCAGCATAAGAAGTGCTAGAAGGAAAAGAGACTCTTGTTTGCTTAGCCAAAGGACAAACTGAGCATATGTATTCATTATTCAAAGAAGTGTTTATAACAAAGACAGCTTTATGTTTAGCTAGGCGAGCATGTCACAGTCTCAGATGTGACAAGGCACTATGATCTAAAGTAAATTGAGATGGCAAAAACATAGGTAAGGTAAGAGACGAGTTTATAGAATGATACGTGTTTCAATGTAGCAAAAATTTGCAAAAACTGGAGTTTACAATGATGTCAACTTTTTGATCTTCAGGAACTAAGTAGTACAAGCCTCCAACCTCTTTATCAAATGCAATCATCTTCCTCCTTATAGGGTGCTGAACAAACATTTTGTCACCAATAAGATGAACGTGACAGTGTAATCCTAAGCTAATCTGCTTAAAGAAATGAGATTGAACTTAAAATTTGGAATGTAAAAAGCATGGTGGAGATCAAAAGCATTTAGAAGACGGACAGTGCCATAATAAGTAATGGTGCTAGTACAACCATCAGGGAGATGAATAACAATTGTTTCTATAACAGGGTTAATTTGGTTTGTGTATAAGGAAGATATCACAAGTCATATGGTATGTAGCACCACTATCAAGAATCCAAACCTTAGAATCTTTGGTGGCACTGCAACACATTAATCAGCTTGTCAGATTACTACAACATAATGTTTTACATGCCATGCCATCTGAACTTGACTTTCCAGGTTGACTCATAAGTTGCAACAGAGAATTCATCAGCTTCTGATTCTCTAGAGACAAGCTTTGGAATGCTTTCACTCCATCTGTAGATCCATTCTCAACTCCATTTTCAGCAAGATTTGCTCTGTGATTCTTTTAAGCAAGATTTGCTCTTTGCCTTTGCCATCCATCTGTGGCTTAATCTTTCTTTTGCTATGCCAGCTAGGATATCCAAACATGTCCCAGCACTTGTTAGACTTGTGGTTCCCATTGTAGTTCATACATTTTTCTGGTCTTGGCTTATCTCCGCCTTGTTTACCCATCAGAGCCGTGAAATCAGGTTGATTGCAGGTTTGGCCAAACCTACAACTCAACTCATCTTGGACCAAGAGAGCATGGGCTTGACTTGTCGTCGATAATGGCGTGGAAAGGAGGAATTGTCTGAGAGCTTGAGCGTACTTGTCATTCAACCCCATTAGAAACTTCATGAGCTTATCCTCTTGCTCAACCGCCTCCAATCTTACAGACACGTTACATTCACATTTCCCACAAACACACTTGATCTGCGCAGATATTCAGGGGAGATGCGCTACCAATGCCCCTTCAATTGGGTGAAATAAGTCTTGAATATCTCGCTTCACTTGAAAGATGAGAGGGCGATTTCTTTGGCCAAAGCTTTCATTCAAATCATCCCACTTATCTTTTGCAGAATCAAAAACATCCAAAGTAAGATAAATTTCCATTGAAACTGTGTTTAGGATCCACAAAGCCACCATATCATTGCATCTCTACCACTGAGATGGATTTTTCCTAGTTTCCGGTAAAGAACCATTGACGATTCCCAACTTGTTCTTCACAAACAGAGCCTTAGTGTTGGCTCTTTTCCATCTCATGTAATTGTCTCCAACAAGTTGAATTGAAGTGAGAATCATACTAAAGTTGTCTGAAGGATGTATGAAGAGCGGATTGTGCAGATCGACAATGGTGGTGTGATCTCGGCGTCGCTCTCTATCTGTTGATGATGCGGAATTCTCCATATTGCAAATGACTGGTGTTGAGTTTGCAGATGTGATGTTGATCACTAAGCAATCAAGCACCATCTTCAATGCTATACAGAGAGATCATCACACAGAAGAAAGAAGATGGAAGTCCGAGAGAGAGATGAAGTTTGTTGTATTGAAAACTGAATTGTGTAATTGAATTACAACACTTTTTTCCTTTTTATATCTAATAGGAAGTATATTTCTCTAATTATAGAAAATGACCCCTCTACCACTGGGTCGAGCCGGTCGGCGCAAGCCGGTTTACCTGGTACGTGGCTCTTGCCGGCTGGGTCACGTGCTCGGGGTTTGCCACCGAAGGTGGGTTCCTCGTCATCAAAAAATGGCCCCTCTTCCTATTTACACATTTCATCAGCTAGATTGATATTTTAGCCGGAGGCATGTTTCTAGATAATTTATAAAACTATATTATAAATTTTACTAGCTATCCATCAAGATCAATTTTCCAAAAGAAACAAAGTTAAGAGTCGGATTATTTTATTGATGATTATATGGTATATATAAATTATTTGTATATATATATATTGCATTTTGAAGATCGGATCGGAAGAAAACGAAGTTACGAGTCTGACGATTTTATACATGATTAAATTATACGGGAAGATATCTAATTGATATTTGTATGAGAAGATGAGAAGTAAGCCTTATACCCCTTAGATTAAATTGATTTTTTTATATGGATATAGGAGACATATCTAATGATAAATATAGCAAGGTTTTTGGAAAAAAAAAATATTTTTACGCTATTTATCTAGATGGTGATTTAAGGTTCATTTTAGGGTTTTTATGCTAATTTAAATTAGTTTTTTCATTCATGATCTAAAAAAATTGCATAAAAAATAAATTTAAAAAACATTGATATATTTATCATTAGATATGTCCCCTATATCCATATAAAAAAAATCATTTTAATCTAAGGGGTATAACTTATAAGGCTTACTTCTCATCTTCTCACTCAAATGTCACTTCTCATTAGATATCTCCCCCTATATATATAGGTAAAGGTTCAAATGAAAATGGGGCTTAAAATGAAATTACTTTTTAAAGTGAAAATGGGCTAGGGTGTGATTTTTGGGTCGCGGGGTGATTAAAAAAAAAAAAGTCCAATCTCTGTATCGTTCCAAAGGAAGAGACAACCTCCGTCTTCCTCCCGTTCACTCCCTCCCTCTCCCGATTCTGAAACCTCACAGCCATGGCAGTGGACGATGGCGCCACCCCTCGCAGACGCTCGTCATCCTTCCGTCGTCCCTCGTCGTCCTCTGATCCGGTCTCGCCCTTTCTCGCGCTTCCTCCCTCGCCCTAACTCGCCCTCGCTTATCGCCCTATATCGCGACGCGTCCTCTATCTCAACTAATATCTTTGAGCTTTCCTGAATGGAGAACGAAACGACAATGGCGGAGGAGATGGCAGGTCCTCGAATTCAACCCCGATTTTGCCTCAGGTAAGTGCAGTGCAGCCAGTGCAGGTTCTTCTCTCCAATGCTTTGATTTTTATCATTGAATTAAATGTCTAATAATGCTGAATTTGCGGCTTTCTTGTGTCTCGGATGATCGGGTAAGGGTTCCATTAGTTAGGGCTAGGCTGAATTTGTGCTTAATTGATTGAATTATTGACTGCTTTGCTTGCCTGAATATTACAGTTTGTTTTGTTGTTTTTTGCCAATCGATGTTGCTTCATGAATACTGATTTGGCTTGATTGGAAAGGTTGTAGCTTGAAATTGGTTTGATTGTCTTTCATTAGCGGATGAATTATTTTTTCTGAAGATTTTATAAGTGGATTTAGAACTGCACTCTCTGCTGAAAATGATATAAACTACTTTGAGGGCCATTTGTTGATAGTTTCACATGCTTTATTACTTATTATGGGAAGCGTTGTGCTTACGCACATAGATGTAGGTTCTGACTGACTTTTGCATTGTAGTGTAATCTGACTTAAGTACCTAAATAGCTCTGTTCAGACATAGCATAGTTGCTGATTAAATCATCTAACAATTAGGTAGGTATTTTGTTCATTTGTTATTGATTTTCATTCTAGAGCTTGATTAGTTTTTCACTAAGTGCGGTTTGGGGACCTTATTCTGTTCATTTGTTATTGATTTTCATTCTAGAGCTTGATTAGTTTCTCACTAAGTGCGGTTTGGGGACCTTGCAACTCTGATGGAAAATAGGCAGTGATGTTATACATTGTCTGTTCATGCTTCTAACCCAATCTGTGGTGTGTTAAGCATAGCCCAACTCCCATCTTACCTGGTTGGTTGTGTTGAAAATCGTCAACTCCCATTTTTCAGCATCTTTAGTTACTGCTCTAATTGGCCTTTTCTCTTTCATGTGCTTCATATTACACTAAAATTTTAGTGGGGCTGAGCTCTTTTTAATTAATATGGCTATTTTAAGCATTTTCTTTATTTTTAAGCTCTTGTTCCCACTTTGATGTCTTCACAGTGTCGCCTATCATCTTCAATTGTTCCATAGTCTCCAAATTAAGATCATATGGCATTGGCTATTACAGGTTCGTTTCTCTTGTTGAACCCTAATAAGTATGCTCTTCTATGTTACTTTTCTGAGTCATCCTATCACATTTTCGTGCGTAAATGCAAATAAGGTACCTATAGCAGGTGATTTACAATTAATAGAGGCTGGGAAAAGGAGGAGACATAAAGATGTCAGGTTTCAAGGTACCTATAGCAAAAAATAAAAGTCAGCTGGCAACATATTGGGAGGACTGTTTGGTTGAAGCAAAAAAATAAATTATCTCATTTTCCTTCTTTTTTGGTGTTAAGCTAGATGCCCTTATAAGGTAGACAACCGAAAAAAATTATAATTTGCCTATTAGCTCAAAATGGTAGAGCGATGTGTCATGCACAAAGATGCGGGTTCAAATCCCGTATAGGATATTTATGATTGTATTGTGTTTGTTCTCGTTCATGAATAAGATTATAACGTGCAAAAATAAAATGATAAAGAGCATAAATAAGATGATAAAGTGCACAAATAAAATGATAAAGTGCAAGAATAAAATCATGAAGTGCATGAATAAGATTATGGAGTGCACAATAAAGATTACAAAGTGCAAGAATAAAATGATAAAGGGTAAGAATAAAATCATGAAGTGCATGAATAAGATTATGAAGTGCACAATTTAGATTATAAAGTGCATAAATAAACTGATAAAGTGCAAGAATAATATGATGAAGTGTATGAATCTGAAGTGCAAGAATAAAATGATGAAGTGCATGAATAAGATTATGAAGTGCATGAATAAGATTCTGAAGTGCAAGAATAAGATTCTGAAGAGCATGAATAATATTATGAAGTGCATGAATAAGATTCTGAAGTGCAAGAATAAAATGATGAAGTGCATGAATAAGATTCTGAAATGCACAATTAAGACTACAAAGTGCAAGAATATTAAAGTGATGAAGTGCATGAATAAGATTCTGAAGTGCAAAAATAAAACTCTCACCTTTTATTCAGATTTTTTTCCAAATCCGTGAACGAGTATAAAGATTCAAGTGGTGTCAAACTAGTATATAGATCCAGGTGGAGTCGAACCACCAACCCCCGAGCAACAAATTGCTCGTGTGCTCTTTCCTATTTGAGCTCATGGATCTCAAACTCTCAGTGCATAGACATGATTATAGAGTGCATGTTTAATATTTGCAAAGTGCATTTATAAGATAATATATTGCATAAAACACTACCATGGTATTACAGCTAAGAGCATAGAAAGAACAAATCAAGAATCTCATAGCATTCAAAAGGAAAATGGCATATAGCATGACCATAAAAACAAGTTGTTTTAAAGTGCATATCTCAGTGAAGAAATGGATTAAGACGTACCTGTTGCTTCAGTGTATGCAACTGAGGAACAAGAACTGTGAAGTGTTTCTATCATTTCTGTTTTGAGTCTTGTTTTCAACGAGGTACTCAACAGCCAGGCTGGCATATTCTTCACACAAAGACAAAGTGCATACATCTGCTTTCTATTCCAAACCTGGAAATACAGTGAACACTGCGCTATAAAAATAATCGACAAGATCCAGTTAAATAAGAGCAAAGACCAATACTAACAAAGAGAGGCTGTTTTCAATCGTACAACCACCTGTAATTGTAAAGAAAAGAATGATTGTCTCTACAGCATCATCTTCATAAAAGTTAGATCCCAATTCAATTCCCACATCCATTTGCATTGGCGAACTATCTAAGCCAGTTCATATATTTCCTTAAGACATACAAAAATAATCTTAAGAAAAACAAGAGGGTTGGGAGGGAGGACACAAGACCTGAAACCAAGTGAGCAGCGGGCAAGAACGCACATGAACATCAACGCGCTGGATGAACAGGGACCAAGCGATTCAAATCTACGAAGAAACACGACATTGATGACAGCAGCTTCGACTTTACCAATACTATTGAGTGACGGGAAGAGCTGAAGGTTTGATCGTTGACTCGCCGAAAGCTCTGCTGCCACCGAACCAATCATCCACCGTTCACGAGCCAGGGAATCCGATCAGCACCATCAACAGGTGCCTTTGAGGAAGCTAAGACAACTGAAGTGACGGCGACTTCAAGGAACCAATCTCTACATTCTGCCAATGCATTCTCACAGCACAATTTGGACTCTGACAGCTGATATTCTAACGCCTTCCTCCTACTGTCTTCATGAGCTAGTGCTTGATTGCACATCTTTAATTCAGTGTGAAGGCTTTCATTCATTCTAGTTTGAGTATCTAAGCTGATCTGCAATGAAGATATCTCTTGTATGAGCGCTGCTTTTTCTGAAGCCCACTCCAGCTTGCTTGCTTGAAACTACTCTTGGAGCAACTTATGAGCTTCTTTAAGATGCTCAAACTATTATGTCTTCCATTTCAACTGATCTTCAATGTCCATACTTTGCTCCTCTAATGCAATTCAAAAGAGTTGAAAATAAAATATAAGACGCCACTGGATTTAAGACAATAGAAACAACCCATAAAGCTCTAAACCCAGCCAAGTAGCACACCATACCCACTCTTTCCCTTTCTGGCATTTAATCGAACACCTTGTAGGCGACCCCGAACCCAATAATCAAACTAAAACCAACAAGTATTCATGTTGCATAATTCAGAATCAACTTCCGACAAGATCGAATTCAGAATCCACGACTAACAAGTAAAAACCTAATAAAACACGAAACAATCAAGGGTTCGGGAGTTGATTCATGTTGCACAATTACTCAAATCAGCAGAATCAACAAATAATTAACATAAAAAATTGAATACAATCAAGGTAAGAAGCAAATTGATAAAGCAACCCTGAAATCATCCCTAATCGAGGGAAAAGAAGCATAAAAAGGGGATTTTACAAGACATTAAGAATGGAGTATTACCTATGTGATTCGAGCATCGTTTGGGGCTTTTGTTTCAATCTTTGATGCAAGCGACCAGATATCCAAAAAATCACGAAAGAGAGAGATAGGAGATGAGGAGCTCCGACAAATGAAGAGCAAGGGGCTTGTTCGAATCTCATATGCAAGGGGCTTCGGTGCCGTTCGGGGGCGACAATGAGAAGAATCCTCGATTCCGCCATCGCCGAGTGAGATCTTTGAGAAATTTCTCTCTGGCGGCGAGGAGAGAACTGAAGGAAGGAGACTGTTCCGCTTCTGTTCTTTTTTCTGTTTTTCCCGGTTCACACCGGTTCAGTTGTTTTTTAAAAAAAAAAACGGGACGCGCGTGTTCTAGACCCCATTTTCACTTTAAGCAAATTTTTCATCTTAAGTCCATTTTTCACTATATATATATAGGGTTTACTTCAAATGTAAAAACTCCTTATTGTGTAAAATCCGCTTAACGTGTAAAATTCTCTTAATTAACATAATTGGGCTCGGATTAGTATTTATCTGAAACGCTGGGCCTGTTTTGCATTGGGTTGTATGTTTTTTAAGTTCGTTTCATCTCTTTCCCTTGCGTTTAGATCATCTCTTCATCTCTGTTCTTCCTTTCTCTCTCTCCTTCGCTTTCTCGTTCTTTTGTGTCCTTGATCTCCGGCGAGCTTTTTTCAGTGTCTTTGGTGTCGTTGTTTCATTATGTCAAGTTCATCAGTAGGTACGTGCAATGATTCCTTGTTATTCACTCCTATTTAAGTTGTCCTGTTTGTTAGGGTTTCTATTTACTTCGAACTTGTGCGTTTTTATGTTTTGCCCTTGTATTCAGCGATTTTTCGCCTCATTGCTTTTATTTGTGTAATTGTTATGTTCCTTTTCTTATTCAAGTTGTTTCGTTTTGTTATTTCTGTGATTTATGGGTTTTTTGTTATCATATTTTTTGTTTCATAATCGTTTATGATCATAAGTGTTTGCTATTTTTAATATTCCTTGTGTATTTGTGTTTATACTTTGTTTGTTGTTCGGTTTATGTTTGTTTCTGGTGTTCATTTATTCTTCTTTGTAGATTTTATATATTTATTGCTAATTATGCTCAATTTACTTGTGGTTAGGATTTTTTGTCTGTTTATATTTTTCTTTTTTTATTCCTTATAGGGAAAAGAACAAGGTCCAAGGTTGATGGTGAAGCTCTAGCTGTTGTTGCTTATCGTTCAAAACGTATTAAGAAATCTCGGTCCCCTCGCTCTGTTCCTAAAGCTATTGATTTGGCACGTGATTCCCCTGGGTTTTCTGTATCCGATGGGGAAGGGGTGTCACCTGATGTTGAATCAGAAGATAATGTGCCTCTAATACGTAAATCAAGGGAAGCTGATAATAGTGTAGGTTGTTTATCCAAAGATGTTTCCTCAGGCCCCATTACAGAATTTTTGTCTACTAATCCCCAACATAATGTGACTGATGATGTCCCTTTAGCAGCTGATGTTCCTGCTGAGAATGAAGGGCAACCAACTGTTGGAGAAAAATTGCAATCTGAAGGGACTAATGTTCAATCTGTAGCCTCTGATGTGCCCCTTCAAACCACAACTGTCCCCCAAGATGTTGGGGTTGGTGTTGTTTTTGTTAAGAAGTCGAGGGTTAGAAGGGCTAATCAATACCCATCTTTGAAAACAAGGTCAAATCCTCATGCGTTTGTGTATGCATTGGGTAGATTTAATGATAAACAAAAGGAGTGTATCAAGCGGATAGGTTTTGGTTCTTTATTGAATTTGGAAATTCAGTATCTTCCTCTGTGCCTTTGTCATTGGTTGGTCGAGCAGTTTGATGCCAACCGATGTTGCTTCGTATTGGCTGATGGAAGTATGTTAGATATTACTGAGCTTGATGTCCATATTACATTAGGCTTGCCTATGGGCAAGAATTTGATATGTAGGAAAACTTCTAAAGAGAAGTAAGATGTTCTTACGAAGTGGAAAAGTTTGTTTTCTGCTGGTGATTCCATTAATCCTTCTGTTCTTATTGATCATATGGTTGCTGATGCTGATGTTGGTGATAAGTTTGTCATCAACTTTGTTGTGTTATTTGATTCATTGCTTGTGGACAGTATCCAAAATGGAAATGTTAATCACAATTTGGTTAAAGTCTTTTATGGGAAGGAGGACTTCAAAGAATTGAATTGGTGTGCTTTTGTTCTTGAAAGCTTAGTGGATTCCAAGAAAATTTGGGACAAGAACAAAACCAGTCAGTTTAGAGGTCCTATTCTCTTCCTCATTGTGAGTATTTGTTTTTCTTTTTTTCACCTTCTCATTTGCATTTTATACTTTTATGTTTTGCTATTATATCATCATCTCTTGTATTTAATATAATTTGTTTTCTTATGTGTTTGTTGTTATTGTTTGGTTGTGTTTGTTAGCTGTTTTATATTGATAGGGTGAAGTTATTCTCAAGTACTTCGTCGAGGAGAGTAACTCGGTCTTTCCCTGTTTTTATGGGGTTGACATCACCTATGCTTCGTCAGCGCGAAGACGATGATCTTTCCAGTGGAGGTTTTGGACGTGGCAGAATTGAGGAACGTAAATCTGTTCCTGTATATAACCCTAATTCTCCATGTGTTGCCCCTTCAGCTGCTCCTACTGACAATCCACAAGTTTCTGGAAAAAAAATCATCTCCTATTGAGGTTTCTGCTATTCTTTATTTATAATATATTTTTTTATAATATTGTTGGTGTTTTGTTTGATTTTGGTTATCTTTGTTTATGTGTGTGTTTGTGTGTTTTCTTCCCCTTGTAGAATTTTATTCAATCCTTTGCTCAAAAAACTGCTGCTCTTGCTACTTCCATATCTGAGTTTGTTGATTTGGCTGATAAAATTCCTCCTGAATTTAAAGAGAATGAAATGGTTAAAACCCTTAGTAATGCTGCAAAGAAGTTGATGGGTTTGGAGTTTGAGGGTGATAAGGGTGCTTCTGCTCTCGCAGACCATTCTAATATGGGTGACTCCCCTGCTTCTGATTGGATTTCCTCCCAAGATCCTTTATTGTCAGATCCTGTGTTTTTGGATGCTCTTACACAAATTGAGTTAGCTTACATTAATAAATGTAGGATGAAGTCGTCTGGTCAGACTGATCAACCTTTTTGTTCAGTTGGTAATGTATCTGGGGGTGGGCTTGGTAGTGTTTGTTTTGAGAGTGAATGTGATGCTGGAAAGAAGGGTGATTCTGCAGTCTTTAAGGGTAAGGGGACTATGCCTATGAATCTTCCCGCTGAGCCATCGTTTGATCTTTTTGGTTCTGATCCTGCTTTCCAATCTCAAAAAAAAAATCTTCTGAAGAAGCAATTGCCAAAGATTTTAACAAGTCTGATCAGTCTGCACAAAAGGGTTTTGTACCTGCACCCAACTCCAATGCTGATGCACAAAAAGATATTAGAGATGCACCGTCTGTTGTCGTTGGTGTCCCTGGTGTTCCTTCCTCTGTTGTCAATATTGCCAAAGAATATTCTGGCGGAGATGCTGCTTCTTCTTTACGTATATCAAGATCAAGTGACATTTAGTGTGCAACCCCTAAAGTGTTTAAAAGGAAGCAAAAGTCTCCTGTTGCCATGCCTTTACGTAGGTCTACTAGGGGTTGTCCTGCTGATCAAAATGAGAAAGATGTTGGGGGTAAGAGGGTTTCAAAACCTGCTGATTCCTTGAAGAGTCCTTACTATTCTAGGGTTGTTGATGTGAATGAGCGTGTGTCTGACATTGAGCGTTGCATTTGTGCATATTTGTCTAAGAAATCAGCTTCTGATGTGTAAGTCTTTTTTTTTCCCTTTTTCTTTTTTTTTTTTGTATTTTTTTACTTTAGTTATTTTATTATATTTAAGTTTATTTGAGTTATACTTATTTATTATTATTTGCTTTTTGCCTATTGCAGTTCTTTTTAATAATTCATCTGTTGTAGTTATTAGAGCTGATTTTAAATCCCTTGAAGAAGATTTTGAAGTTGCTCTCTCTGTTGTGACTGCATGGGCTTCTGTCCTTAATTACAAAGAACAATACAGAAGTGTTGTTTCTCTATCAAGGCTTTTTTTATCACTTCAGGCTTCTGTACGTTATATTTTTCTTTTTCATTTTACCTATCAGTTGTTTCTATTTTTTTAACCATTCTACCTGTGTTTATTTCCTTGTTCTATACTTTTTATTTTTTTCCAGCAATTTGCTCTAGACCCCCCTCGAGATTACTTTAATGACCGTCTTGCAAAATTTAGTATCCGTCTTGATTCTGAACTGGTTGTTGCTTCTCATATTCTGTTGAAAGATGTTGATATGGTATTTGAGTTTCTATTTTCTTGTATGCTTTTTAATTCTTTTTATTTAATCTACCTTCTTTTTTATCTTCCTTCATTTATTTGTTGTTGACTTGTTCTTTTTATATTTTGGTATAGTTTGTATTTGGTGTTCATCATGTGAAAATGTATTCCATGGTAATCTTTAATCTGAAGATGAAATCTGTTCAAATCCTGGATGTGTCAAGAAATGATCTAAATGATTCTTCCATCTTTCTATATACAGTCGGTACTTTGGTTAGTTTTCATACTTATCTGTCCTTTTATATTATTATTATTATTATTCTTTTTCTTTTGTTAATTTTAATTTTAGTTTGTCATTTATAGTAATCTCTTCTTTTACTTATCTTCTCTTGCAGCATAGTATGTTGATTGATTATTTGAAGTCTAAAGGATGTTCAAAGAAAGCAGAGTTAGTTTCTCTTTGTGCTCAATCACACATTTATCTCCCTTGGGCTGGTGCAGAAAAAATTCCCCATTCTGGTGTTTGCATGATGCGCCATATGGAGGCATTTGTTGGATTGGAGAAGGGATTCAAGTGTGGTTTTGACCACGGGACTGACAAGAACATCTCACAGTTGCGTGTGAAGTACATGACTGACATAATTTGTTCTGATGTCAACGAAATTCGATCTGAAATTTCAGTTCAAGCTAAGGCACATGCATCCTTGACCTTAAAAGGTGTTCATGCTCTGAAATTGCGGTTGGATTGATTAGATAGGAAAGAGTAGTTAAGAAACATTAGTATTTTGCCGGGCATTTCGTACTTTAGAGGGTATACAAATTTTGTGTCCTACATGTGTTGTAATGTATAACCCTTTATTATTCCCTTTTTGGGTTATCTTTTTCTATTTTACTTTATGTTTGTACGCTTGGTGATGTTGGCATTATATATATTGTTGTGTTTTTTTATGTGCGAATTCGAATCTTTGTGCGTTTTATATTTTATTTTAATCGTGTACATATTTCTTTATGTTGCGACATTATTATATAGTCATATGCTGGCCTAATATTAATATGTGCAATTATAATATAATTTTGTGCAACCTTAATACCCTATTGTGCATATGCAATAGGATGCTCTTTATTTTTTATAATCGAGATGCCTATCTATTCATGCTTTTATGTTGACCTCTCTTTCTCTGTTTGCTTTCTTATATCGGTCTGGATTCTTGTTTTATTTTTTATTTTAATTTATTTTTTATTTTTTATTTTTGTGAATTTATTTTACTTTGTGTGCGTTTTATATTAGTTTAAAATTGACATTTCAGCCTAAATTACTTTTTCGTCTGCAATAGTGCAAAAGCATCTCTGTTTGGTGCAATTATATTTGTATTATGTGCAGGTATAAAGGTACCCAATATTATATGAGTGCACTCATATTGTTGTTTTGTGCAATTGTACAACCTTCTTGTGCAAAGTTAACAAGTGTTTTTTATTTATGTAACATTGTGTTTTTAATTACCTAATTTTCTTTAACTCTATTTTTTTTAATTTTTTTTAGTTGTAGTAATTTTCTTTTACTTTGTATGCAATTTATAGAATTAAAAATTCACACTTAAGTATAATTTCCTTTTACTTATGTTTTAGTGCACTAGTATCCCCTAGCCTTTTTGTGCAAATACAAATCTATTATGTGCAGTTTTAAAATGCATTCTAGATAATGTGTAATCACACTATCGTTTTGTGCAACTATAACATCTTACTGTGCATATTTTAAATATAATGTTATTTACTTATTTACTTGCCTTTAAATCTATTATTATTTATATTTTTTGTGGGTTTTGTCAATCTATTGTTCTTCGTGTGCTTTTTATATAGTTTAAAAATCACATTTAAGTCCAATTATTATTCTGTTATTGTGCACTTGTAAACTTGTATTGTGCAATTGTAATATTGTTCTGTGCAATCCTAACAACTTATTGTGCATAGACATCAATATATTGTGCAAATAAATCATATTTTATATTTATAATATTAACTTAGATTACATTTAATTTAACAGTTACATGTCAAATAGACTGAAATCCACAATATTACAAAATTCAAAAGTACAGTAACTATTCACAAGTAAAATATGATTTCTTCTTAATCTCCTCGTTCCTCCTTGCTCTTGATTGTCTATCTTCTAAGAACGTCTGCAGTTATTCTCCTCCTCTTTTCTTCATCTTCAAATACCTACCGGTTTCATTCAATCACATAGGCAAATATACTGCAATACATATATTATAATTAGAAGTTCATAGTTACAACTGCATAATTGTTTTTCATACCCAAAATACCATTGTTTTAAAATTAAGACTTCAAATTAAGAAGAAATACAGACATTTCATATCAAATATATAATTAATAATGCAAAAGTAAAGTCTGTATTCTTCAACTTCTTCTACTTCCTGCACTTGACTGCTTATCTTCCAAGGAAGTTTGCAATCTTCCTTCTCCTCTTGTCTTCTTCCTCAAAGACCTCCCGGGATGCAGTTAGTCACGTATTCCCTGTAATGGGCCAGTTCTTCCTCCACTTGCACTTGTTTCTTTTGGAACTACATAAATATTTATACTTAAAAGTTAAATAATCTTGGGATCTTATTTTAAATCAAACTATTTAAAGTTTTGATAACTTACCGTCTCTAGGATTTCTTCCTCCCCATTTTCAGTTTCCTCCAATATCTTGTAGGCATTTGCATTTTTCTCCTGGTTGAGGGAAGACTGGCAGATCGGATGCTTCTCGGCGGCATCCAGAAGGCCCTTCCTTACGGCCTCTGTGTTTGTCTCTGCAGCTTCCTCCAGGAGATTCATGTGGTACCCTGGGTACAAGTACTTGTATATCTCATTGTTGATCTTGTAGAACTCTTCGCAAAAAACAAAAGGGTTGAATCCTTCCATCTTTTCTTTTTGAATTTGGGATTTCTCTGTTTTTTTATGGGTAAGAGGAGAAGACTTCTTTTTTCAGGCGTTTTTTGTGATGTCTTATGATGGAGGATCTCTGTTTATATAGGCGGTTTTGGCTATTCATCTCCCATCATTTGATTGGCCTTATCCAATTGTCGATTTTCCAAAGCCAATTACCCGCCCCCAACTTCCTATAACTGTAATGATTACCCTTTTAAATGTTTAATACTTCCCATAACTGCAATAATTATTTCATACAGTATTATTTATTTTCATGTACAAGTATCCGTTTGTATGCTTTGTTTTATTTGTAGACTTCATTATTTTATTTTATATTTTTTCTTGAATCTTCACGTTTTAAAAAAAAAAGACATTTATTTAATTTGTTCTTGTTATATTTAATTTTTTTTTTATAAATTTTATAAATTATTTATTCCTATAGTAACTGTGTTTAGTATAAGGTTGTTTTGAAACAATCCCTTTTCATACTGTTGGTTTTCTTCTTTTCTTCATGTTTTCTGATTGCACATTAATTAAGAAGTACTTATTTGTTGGTTAAATGTTTGTAGTTGAGGCTATGGAAATGGATCTTCCATCATTACCTGAATCGCACTTTGTCCAAGATTTTCACAATCTTGCAAAGCAAGTCATAATTAATAGTAGGTTCTACTATGTACGTATCAATTTGTAATTTGGGATTTTTTTCCTTTTTCCTTTAAAATAATTATTGTTTATTGTACTAAGGAAAATATAAAAAGTGATTGTACTGCACAATCAAATATTATCTTAATACAAAACCGAGATAGTAATGAACATAATATAAAAGTTGTTACATAACATCTGTGAATAAAAAAACTAAAAGTATAACATTTTTCGAATAATAAAGTGCATTTATAAAATTCCATTACAAATTGTGCTTATTATTCCTATTATGTTTCCCTTAATGGACATGTCCTGCTGTTGTGAGGTGCATATTCAAGGCAGATTGAGCATATTCTCTTCCCATTTTTTTTGTGTTTGAATTGATGTTTCCTTCCCGCCTTTAAGCCTCTTCCCACTGCCTTTTGTCTTTGCTTGTTTTGGGTCTCTTATTAGCACATTCTTCGGGAGGCTTACTCCAGCAAACTCTTCAAACATAGCTTCAAGTTAACAAACTTATTAAAATTAGTATACTTTGAATATATAATTCTGGACTTTTTTTTTTATAAAAGGGTTTAAATAAGCAATTAGTAATCTTGGGTTTCTTCATCAAACCCAGCATACATACCAGACTTTGAAGCTGTTGAAGATGCTGATGTTTGTGCACTTTGTTGGAGCTCTTTTTTTGCATTTGTTAATACAGATATTAAGTGCTTAATCTGATCACTATTGTCCTTAACTAAATCCACACAAGCATGAAATTCAGCTAACATATTTGTCAAGAGGAGTTTTTGTTCTTGCTCTGTAGTTGACTGTCTGACCACAACATCATCCAAAGTGAAAACATTACTCAAATTTGCTGCTTTGGTCCAACAAGTAAGCAATAGTGTTTCTGGCAACTTCTCAAGTTGTATATCCTTCAAAACAGTTAATATATGTCGGCATGGATATCCTAACCTGTTGAACAAGTTACAAGAGCAGCAGCAATCATGATCTTCAAGGTTGTGCTCAACAGTGTATATCTTGTTGTTTTCTTTAGAGTATATATCTCAAACTCATCAATCTCTGTCACATTTTTCACTCTGCAGTTCTACAATGCTCCTTTCAATTCCTCCTGAAATTTCCCCCGCATTTTTATTGTGTATAATGTGGATGCATGCTTTTCTAGAGGAAGGGGCGAAATCAGAATTGGTTCCAGTATTTCAAAGTCATAGTTCTTCTTCCCTTGAAGATGCCTTTGATTTTCAATTCTGCTTTCATAATACAACATAAACTCAATTAAATTTGCAGTGCAGTTGGAGAACTTACGGAAGAAGCTGTTCATGCTCTCTGAAATGGATGTTGTTTTAATCAATCCACTAAGCTTCACATTCTGAAAATATGCAGGGATCCACTTGTCTCTCATTCTAAACAGTTCACTTAACCACGAGTGACTTGTCATTCCATACTCTTCCATTAAGGCATTCCAGTCCTTTTCAAATTCTTTTGGCATACTCTCCCTGTTCCATACAATACTCCTTAACTTGTCACTTAATTTGAAGTATCCATTCATTGAGTTGTCTATTTTCTGAGATAGCTTGTCCATGTTGTCACATGCATAATCTATGTCTAGTCTCTAGAAATACAGTTTGAACAGCAATCTTCATCGAAGGATCCTGGTCTGTTGTGAAAATTCTAGGACTCCCACCCATTGCTTTTTTGAAGTGCTCAAACAACCACGTACACATATGACTCTACATTCTCATTCCTCAAAAGCCCTGATGCTAGCAGCACCAATGATTTATGATGGTCATATGTTGTGAAGGGACTGAACACCATTTTATACCTTATATATAAGACACTTGTGAAAATTAGAATAATTTCAAAAGAAACATGTATAAAGTTGTTATTACAGATGCATATAAATAAAAGATCACTAGGTTGTGTAGTTGTGCACTTATTCGATCTTGCAGTGCATAATATACATGATTTTGTGCATCTATACATTCTATCTGTGAAGTCTGGTTACCATATTTGTGCATAAATCAGGCAATCTGTATTTTGTCTGTTTTATAACTAAAATCTATGACAGTGCTTACACATATGATGTATGTAAATATTCAATATGAATAATGTCTAATACCTGTTTGTGTTGTACGTTGAATCAAATGAAATAACATCCCCAAATAATGAAAAGTTTTTTCTACTTACTGCATCACACCAGAACAATCTGTTCAACTGGTTGTCTTCATCGACATCAAAAGCAAAGTAGTATGCACTGCATATTTCTTGCTTATGGAAGAATCTGTCAATAACAACTTGCGCATCAGATCCTTTGAAATAAGCCAAAAGATCTCTTCTGTGATTTGTGAAATCAATCACTGATGGACCCACATTGCTATATCCTCCCACCATTTCTTTATATAATCTGTATGTTTTTGCTGGTCCAACTCTTTGTTTTGCACAGTCCAGTACAAATTTTTTATGGTAACTTTGCATCCTGCTATTACTCTTCATGTATACCCTGCAGATCTCCTCAACGAAAGGATGTGTGTGCTTCTCCTCAAATTTTGTCACAACATATCCTTGGTCAGGTATATATTTGTATATTATCTTAGCAATACAACCAACTTGTATAGATAATCTTTTTCTTAACTTCTTTGACTGTTTACCATTCGAGTATCCTTCTCTGTTGCAGTATAAGTACTTCAGTTGCTGTACCCCGTTAGCATTAACTGTGGTCCCATGTCTTACATCAAATCCCGCTTTATATGCATAATCTTTATATGCCTTCACAGCTTCATTCAATGTCTGGAACACTTTCCCTTCTTTTGGCTCTAACTCTTCACTTCAAATCGGTATCTAATATCTCGTGTTGTTTGGTGTCACAAACACCCGGTATGGTAGCTGATGTTGCACTATCAGATTATTGATATTCATGACTTCAGGGCCTGCATCAATGCTGATTGGTGTTGCACAAACGATTGCAGTAGTCGACGCAGCTGAGGATTCTATGTTTTCATTATGTGACTCTGTTACAAACTCCATATTTTCTATTGAACCAACATTGAAAAACTTATTAGATAAATTGAATTTTTGTAACCAATGCCATCAATCTATCAACAGTGCAATTTATAATTACATAAGTGCTAAACCAACATTTTATACTGAATATTAAGATCAGACAGCAAACTCTCATATATCAGTTCTTTGAGGTTTTATTAATATAAATTTCATGCAAATGAGAATCGGATTGTATATTAACAGTGTTTTCTATTCAATTTTTGCATTTTCTAAGTGCAAATGTATTTTAATTGACGGCCATTTTCTGTTTTTCAAACTTCAAACCCTAGGTTCGTTTTAGCCTATAATTTTATTTTTACTACAAATCTGGGATTCGTTTACACAAATTACACTGATATTCTGCACCTTTTTCAGAATGAAGCCGAAATTAGGACAAATTATATGAAGTTTGGACAGATTAATACCGTAACTAATGCGAATTTGAATCTATAATAAGAACGGAGATACTGTGCCCCTTTTTCAGAAAATTTCTTCCTTTGATGCTGTTGTTGTTGCTTCGTTCAGGATATTCGGCTGATCTTCGTTGAATCCTTTTGCTGATTACAGGTTTCTGCAATTCAATTTGTTCGATTGTTATCGCCGGCGAGAAGGTGAAGCTTCTCCTCAATCGAAATCTGTTTTCTCGCGAACGCACTGGCGTTTTTTGGAAGGGACCGGTTTTCTTCTGTTTTTTTTTTTATTTTTTCCGGTTCAATCCGGTTTTTTTAAGTGAAATTCCGATGCGCGCCCCCTAAACCCAAATTTTACACGTTAAGCGGATTTTACACGTTAAGTAGTTTTTACATTTCAAAGCTTCCCTATATATATATATATATATATATATAGGGAGTGGTTCCAGAGTGCACACCTCTTAGAGTGTACCTTGTGCACATTTATAGACCATTGATTGAAACAAATAGAAGGTGGAGATTAATCTAGAATTTTGTATTTATTTTTAATTAGAAAAGAGTGGGTTCCACATAAATCTCACCTCCACTCTCCCTCTTTTCCCTCTTGTATGTGCGTGTGTTCCAATTTTTTTTTTTTTTTTGTTTTCCCCTCCTGTGTCATTGTGTGTATGAGTTTGTAATTTTTTATTTTTTATTTTATTTTTTTCCATTTTTCAATACACATATTTCATTGAATAAATATTAAGAATTCACCGAATAATATAAATATCATATCTCAATTGATTTCGAATTACAAAATAATCAAAGTTTTGAATTATCTTTTACATTTTAACAAATAATGTTGGAGATGGTGTTCCTAAACCTCGATTTTTAATTACAAAATACCCCTATTCCATTGAATAATTATTCAGAATTCAACGAATAATATCGAAAACCTCAAAACTCACTCACACATTGATATCGAAACACAAAATATACACATTTCGTTGAATAATTATTTAGAATTCAATGAATAATATTGATTTACAACCTCATATCCCAATCACATTTATTTCGAATTACAGAATATACACATTTCATTGAATAATTATTTAGAATTGAACGAATAATATCCACCGACAATCTCAAATCTCAATCACATTTATTTCGAATTACAAAATACACACATTTGATTGAATAATTGTTCATAATTCAACGAATAATATTGACAATTAGATATTCCATCCATTCCATTGAATAATTATCTAAGATTCACCGATATAATAAAATCAACATTGGCCAAACCATTGCCACCGCCCTGCAAGCACCGCCCCTCTCTGCAATAACCTTCCTTCCTGCGAAATCGGGATATGAAATCGGAAGTCCAGTACCAATCGAAATCTCTAGATTCACAAATGTCGATCAAGAAATAGAATCTGTAAGAAACCGATCAATTGAGATCTGATTTGATTCCAAACACTAGAATATAAATCAAATCAACAAAGAAAGAGAGATTGAAGAAAAGAAGCATACACAAAGGAACGTCGGGTACCCGATGTCGGAATCCATGACGTGTAAGCCACAGACTCCGATCTTGGGCGAGCGGCCGGCAACGAGGAGACGCAGACAAGGCTTCGAAAGTACAAGATTGAGGAGGAGGCAGCGCGGCGACGACCAATCGTCATCCCTCTCTGCTGATCTGAAAGTACATGCAAGGAGGATCGACGCCGGATAGCAAGAGGAAGGAGAGAATGGTGGTTTGGCCATAATCGAATACCGGATAGCAAGGAGGATCGACGCCGCCGTCATCGTCGAACTTGATTACCTCATCTGGATTCGATTCCACCACCTTCAATCCCATGGATCTCTGCTCTGCTTTCCACCAGCAGGATGAGGCAAATGATTGAAAAAGAGGAGTTAGGGTTAAATTGAAATACACGCGCTCCACATTGTAAATTTGTAATTGGGCCTTCTTTTTTTCCATTTTCTTTTTTAAAAAAAAATGTTAAGGTGGCATAATCTTAATCATCCATCACAATCAATCCAAGGGCTCACAATTGTGCACAAGGTACACCCTAAGGGGTGTGCACAAGTTACCACTACGGGAAAACTATATAAATTGCGACGCTTTTCTCTCGACGCTTTTTATAAGCGTCTATAATTTTCGACACTTTTAAATGTCAAAAAATTTCGACGTACAATAGTGTCGAGACAGAGATACTTTTCGACAGCTCTGAGCGTCGAGAATGGTTTTCTTTTATATTTTAACTAGTCCTATACCCGTTCTATGCACGGATTCAACAGTTATACTAATTTAAAAATCGTGTCTATAAAAATCAATATAATATTAAATTATACTATTAAAATGATAAATATTTGAAAAAAAAGTTATCCATAAAATCGTATACTATTTATGGCAAAAAATTATCTTGCTTAAATAAACTTTTTTTTGGTCAAAATCAAATTCAATAGGCTTGAAAACATACTTATTTAAACAAAATCTGTTGAATAACCATTCAAATACATTTTATTTTTTATGTTGTTGTTATAAAGTGTGTGAATATTTAATTTGATTAGTGAAATAATATGTTTTGCTAGAAATATTATGTCATTAAAAATAAATATTTTTCATTTATAAAAATTATTAAACTCATAGAAACAACATGTATTATTCTTTATAACTTCATTTTCAAATTCTTGTAAGAGAACTTCTTTTAAATTATAACTTAAAACTAATAAATAGGATAGAGAATAAAATTATATTTTTTGAACATTAAATATATCTAGAGAATAAGTGTTTTGATACGAATACAATAATAAAACACATCAATATCAATCATAGTTCTAGTTTTATTGGTTTTTCTAACCTAGACCTTTGGGGCATAGGTTGAACATCCATATTAAGAAATAATTTTTAAATATTAAATATTAAAACTATTTTTAAACAGATTTCTTGATGTCAATGCATTAGATTTAAGGACTTTTTTAATATGGTTTTTTACCCTATGCCCTTAGAGTAGACCTGTCAAAACCAGACCTGACTCGGTTGACCCAACCCGTACGGCCGGAAAATTTTGGGTCGAGACTCGAAAATTTTGACCCGAAACTTTTTTCCGACTCTAACCCGAAAATCCGGTAATTTTTCGGGTCATTTGGGTTTCGACTCGGTAACCCGATTGACCCAATAATTTTGACCCGATTGATTTATAATTAAATATGATTTTTTATGGAGATTCCAATTTATTTCATTTTATAATTACAATCACTTGATCTTTCATTTTCAAATCAACTTTTATATTTATTTGTATTGTTTAATACTTCCTCCGATCGATAGTATTTGATTTTTGATCTTTCATCACATTTTTTAAGAAAATAAAAACTCTAAAAAATATTAAACTATTAAAAACAATTCTATATTTATTAAAATTATCGCAAAATTACCAAATCAAGATTGTTTTTATTTAAAAAAACTTGACAAACTCGAAATTGACTCGATTTGACCCGAAATCGGGTCTAACCCGAGTTCAACTCAACCCGGATCTACCCGGGGCCCATTTTACCCAGAACCCGTTTTACCCAAAACCCAAAATGACCCGACCCAAACCCAACCCGAATTACCCGCGCCTATTGACAGGTCTACCTTAGAGGCATATATATGATAGAAAAATTGATGATTTTAAGTTGAGGAAAAAAAATGCATGGGATGATAGATTTCACATTCTTTTTGCATAGACTATAGTACTATACAATATACAATAAAGATTGATCTTATTGTTTTATGCCTTTGGCATAATATAACCAAGATAGATAGAACAGATGGTGTTTATTCTCAAGAATAACTATAGTAGAAAGTGTTACAACTTGTCATGCTTATTTGTAGAGTAAAATTAGATTATTAGCATCTTTGAATACATAACTTAAAAATTGGATATATGAAAAGAAAAATAATAAAAAGTGTGTTGATACATAATATTTAATGAGAATATTAATACAAATGTTTAATAGCAATAAAAAACAATAAAATAATGTGAAAATAATAGATATAAAAAGTGTATTTTTTAAACAAAAAAAAGTGCGTTTTTTTTAGCAAGGAAAGTATCTTCTAGTGGCATATTAAAATCATTTACACATAAAATAATGATACATTATGGACACAAAATATTTTCAAAATAGAAAGTGTGTGGTTAGCGATTATTAAAATCGGAATAAAATGATAGACAAAATGGGCGGGAAAAAAATGAACCAGAAGTTGCCACGTGGCAAAAACAGCTTCTCTTTTAGTATTGTATATATACAATATACAATAAAGATTGATCTTATTGTTTTATGCCTTTGGCATAATATAACCAAGATAGATAGAACAGATGGTGTTTATTCTCAAGAATAACTATAGTAGAAAGTGTTACAACTTTTTTTTTTTTTTTTTTGATAAGGAAAGAATTCGGGTGGGCTTGCCCTACCCGATGGCATCCTTGCGGATGAGGTCAAGAAAACCAGGATCATTTTTAATATCGACTCCTCGGGCAGAGTGGCTAAGGTGTGCAACCTTATCCGCCACTCTATTGCCCATACGAGGAACATGAAAGAAATCTACTTCTTCTACAGTCGATAACAGGACTTGAGTATCCGAAAGTATAAGTTCGATCTCCCAAGGGCATTTCGATTTCCTATTTAAATGGTCGATGATTATCTTGCTGTCACCTTCAATATGAATCTTTTTAATACTGAGTTGTCGCACTTGTTGTATCCCTAATTGAAGGGCTAGGGCTTCCGCTATTAGTGGCTTTTGTTTGCCCAACCGAAAGTGTTGAACAGAAATTGGGTGGCCGACCCAGTCCCTAATAACAACACCCGCCGTGCTGTCACCATTAGGGAGGGTAGAATCGTCGAAATTCAGTTTAAACGTTCCCTGTGGAGGCTTGCGTCAAGCTATAGTTTTTTGTTTTTTGTTCTTTGGAAGAGGGTGTCGCCGAAGAGGGAGAATGACATCCTCAAACTCGGACTCAGCAACAGATGTTTTATTCCAGTTATCCATATGAGATTGGATCAGACGCAAAGCTCTATCCTTATGCGGTATTGCGATTTGCTCAAACAGGTATTGGTTCCTAATATACCACGTTGTCCACCAAGAAAAAGCGAGTTTGGATAGATCAGTAGAATGTTGGTTCTTCCCTAGCGCAGATAGAATGGGCTTAATATCCCGGGATTGTGCAATCAGACGGGCAATGTTTGATTGGTCTTGGTACGGGAGCTGGTGAATAGCTTGGATGAAGGGGCATTCCAGAAACAAATGAACCTAATCCTCAGGTGCTGTATTACACAAAGAGCAGCTGGAAGGGACAGCCGTGCCCCTACTGGACAACCTAGTGGATGTGGGGAGGCCATTCTGAGCTATTTTCCAAAGAAAGTTTTTCACTTTCGGAGGGACATTCATCTTCCATATCCAGGCATTACAATCCAGGTGTGATGCTGATTGAACTGTTATTAATTTATATGCACTGGCAGTAGTAAACCAGCCTTCCCTATCCGGCAACCAGTATAGACGATCTTGCATAGTTGAGGCAGGTAGAGGGATGTCAAGGATCTCTCGCACTAAATCCATAGGAAGAGACATCTTGAGTTTTTCTTCCCACCATTTGCCCCCCAATATATAGTCACTCACCTTTTCATCCTGATTGTAGTTCTGGGGGCATTCCTCCCTGATCGACAGAGAAGAGGTAGTGATCCAATTATCTGTCCAAAACTTAATTGAGTGCCCATTACCTACACACCAAATAAGTCCTTTTTTGAATTTATCAATTAAGGCGGACAGCTTGGACCACTGCCAGGAGCAAGACCCCGAGGTCTTGTAATCAAAGATGCTGGCGGAACGCAGGTATTTATGTCTGATTAATGTCACCCATACATTACTGGGCTCGGCCAGAATTTTCCAAAGTAACTTCATCTGGAGGGCCACATTCATGTCGCCAGATTTCCGAATCCCCAGCCCCCCAGACCATTTCGGTTTGCAGATCCGGTCCCAGCTTATCAGCGGTCGGTACTGAAGATCCTTATTCCAAAAGAAAGAGCGGTTTATCTGATCGAGTTCTTTGTGCACCGAAGCAGGGAGCATAAAATTCTGCATAACATATAGCGGCTTAGCGGAAAGGTTGGAATTGATCAGGGTGGCACGACCTTGTTGTGAGAGGGCATTAGCCCTCCATTTTGTCAATTGTTGTTTAGATTTACAGATGATATCTTCAAAAGTGGTTTTGGTAACTCTTCCATTGATAATTGGACAGCCTAAATACGACTCTAAAGAATTCTCATTAGAAATATTGAGGCAGGTACATAACTCAAGGATCCTATGGTTCGGAATCCCTTTCGTAGCTTGGAAGCTAGATTTGTTATAATTGACCTTTTGACCCGAAACTTTGCAGTAAGAATCAACAATCGTCTTCACTTTACGCCCTGCGTCCAGGCTTCCTTTGGAGAAGATGATGATATCATCTGCAAAGGAGAGGAATGGGATTCGATAGCCGTTTTGTCCAATCGGGAACCCAATGTGTGTTTTATCTAGGCTAGCTTCAGCAGCTAGTTTCCGGGCCAGAATCTCTGCCCCTAAGATGAACAGGAACGGGGATAGCGGGTCTCCCTGCCGGAGACCCCGAGAGGGATAAATCAGATCCGTTGGACCATTGTTGACTAATACCGAAAAGGAAGCCGACGTGATACACTCCATTACCCAAGAAATGAACGTATCATGGAATCCAAACCGTTGAAGCACCTTTTTTATGAAATTCCAGTCGACTCTGTCATATGCTTTTTCCATATCTAATTTAATTGCTAGCCATCCTTCCCGTCCCCTCCGATATTTGTAAGAGTGGAAGATTTCGTGAGCTATCAGGACATTGTCTTGAATAGCCCTATCTGATACAAAGGCACTCTGAAGAGGATGTATGAGTTTACCAACAATATTTTTCATTATGTCAGTCAAGATTTTGGATATAATTTTGTAGACATTGGAACATAAGCTGATAGGGCGGTAGTGAGTGGTGGCTGTTGGATTGTCTCTTTTAGGAAGGAGGGAGATAAAGGTATGGTTTATCTGTTTAAGCATTTTTCCGGAGTGGAAGAACCCTTTGACCGCACAGATTACTGATTTACCTATGATATCCCAATATTTTTTATAGAATTCAGTTGTGAAACCATCAGGACCCGGAGATTTGTTCCTTCCAAGGTTGAAGACCGCTGTTTTGATTTCCGTGTTAGATGGGATTTTTATGAGGAAGTTGTTTTCCTCTGCCGAAATTGAGGGTTGTATTAGTTCCAGTAGCTCGTTGAGGAGCCCTTCATTGATTGGTTCCTTTTTAAATCTCTTCTCAAAATCCTTTTTTATCTCATTTCTAACATTCTCTTCGCCCACAATCATCGTGCCAGATGAAGAGGTGATGTTGCGGATTTGTTTCCTATGCCTTCGACCTGTCGCCACTCGGTGAAAATATGATGTGTTTGAATCCGAAAGTTTGAGATGTTTGATTTTGGCCCTTTGGCTCCAAAACGACTTTTGAAATAATAGGAGCTTCTCTTTCTTAGTGACGAGGCGTTTTTCCATGCTCAAATTGGATTGATGGACGATCCCAGGACACATTGATTGGATATGTAGGAGCTCCTCCTCCACCTCTTTTAATTGACGGAAAATGTTTCCGAAACTCGTTTTATTCCATTCTTTTGCCTTTTTTTTCAAGATTTTTTGTTTAAACATTAATTGGAACATGGCGGAACCAGGGCAAGTGGCCCGCCAGGATTGCTTGACTACGTTACGAAAGTCCTTCCGAAGAAGCCAGGCATTTTCGAATTTGAATGGTGGGGCTTTGAAATTTGAGTTAACCTCAAAGGAGATGGAAATCGGGCAATGGTCTGAAGAGGAGAAAGTACCATTAAATGTGATCATGTTAGGAAAAGTTTCAATAACCTATTGGTGGACAAGCACCCGGTCAAGCTTTTCACGGATGTTGAAGTTTTCCTCCGGGTTCTTCCTCCATGTGAACGGATTACCAAAAGTGGGGATATCTAGAAGTGAGCATTCGTTTTTGAATGAGATCAGTCGAGAGAACCTGAATGGTCGGGAAGAGGCCCCACCGAGTTTATCAGCACTGCAGAGGATCTCATTAAGATCCCCCATCACAATGCAGGGGATGGATGAGTTGTTAACAATTGTTTTTAACATTTCCCAAAACGGTTCTTTTTCCCGTGGTGTCGGTGGTCCATAGACAAATAGGACTAGGATCGGAAACCCAGCAAGCAGGCTATCCAAGCGAAGGCCGATAATACGTGGTGAGTGGATTACAACGGATATAGTGAAATTTAGTAGCTGGTGAGATTTCCAAAGAACTCCTATTCCACCAGATCGCCCGATGGCCGGTGACCAAACACCTTCATCAAATCCAATACTACTCCACATCTTGTCGTCCGGAATATTTTCCGTTTTTGTTTCCGCAAGTGCCATAATTTGAATATGTTCATTTTTGCACATCGAATCGATTTCCGTCCAGAAAGTTCTTTTTCCTATCCCCCTACAATTCCAAAAGCACATCTTCATGAATAACTTTTGATGAAATAAGGATTAGAATTCAGAGTCCTTAAATCGAGCAATTTTTGTTGAGGTTTTATGCAATGACCCACACCGGGTCTAATGGAACGAGATATGTTAGGACAATTTTTTTTTAGAATAAAACAAATCAATAACAATCCGTGGGTGCTGTAATGGCCATTAATCAACACAAGCAAAACCTGGTAATTACTCCCGACCAAGAACACAAACCGTGCCGGCGAGAATTGAGGACCAAGACGGAGAAGCCATGAGGCAGAGTAATTCATCTCAATCAAAGAGAATATGTTTGTATACAAATGTATGGTATCATACCACCATGGCAGCCCATCAAACTCCACTATGGAACCACCATTCATACCAAATGAAAGGAATACACAACCACTGCATACAAATGTACTCTCAGAGAACAATGAGAACACCAATCGAAAAGGATCTCTGGTCTTCGACCAAAAACAGGTCCATCTCAGTATTGTTTGAGGGAGCGCAGCCCCAGGAGCGGTAGTGGGTTCAGTAGGCAGACGATTTTTATCCAATGTTCTGGTGCCGAGAGCAGCAAATGAGAGAGCAGATTTCACAAAACTAGCAAGTTCTTTAGAAACGAAATCAACCCACGGTCTATCCACCTTGTGATTTACCTCCTCAATAACATGAACTAATAGGTTTTTAGCCTTTTCAAAGTTGCAAGGTATCAAGAAGCCTAATTTTTTCCCATAAGGGTTGTGAATTAATAAACAATGACAGTAAGGATAGCTCTTACCATTGAAGAACTCAGACCCCAAAGGCTGGAAAGCCATTGAAGGAAAGAGCATGGGATTCACAATATCATCTGAAACGGAAGCAAATCCTTCAGATGATAGATCATCCACTATTTTTTGAGGGCCCTTTCGGGATTTGGGGGATGAAGGGGCATAAGCCACCTTCACAGTTTTGTATAGACACCAACAAAGGGTGTTAGTTTTTATCCAGCATAACCAACAGAACAAAGTATTAAGAAGGTTGAAGAGAAAGATCAACCAAGATTGTACAGAAACGAACCTACTTGTATGCAAGAACCAGTTGTGCAGAGAGATAAGACAGCCCCTGTTGTAAGGCACCAACCACACCCATTCACCTCGCCAGCGAAGCCCGTCCCCGGAGAACGGACAGTCAGCCCCATTACCACCATAATCAGTAGTGGCTCCGACCCCCCCGAAGAACACTTTCTTTCTCTTTCTGAAGTCCTTCTCCACCACCACCGATTCCATCTTAGAAGCCAGCGCAATCACAACACACCGGCCACCAAGCCACCAGGCCAAAGCGAGAACCATAAGAGGATAGCAAAACTTTTTATTTTGAGATCTAATGGAACTCAAAGAGTCCGACCGCGACATCAGAATAGCAGCAGAAGGGGGTTTGAAGAAGGAATCCGATGTAGCCCGACAGATTACGAGATTTTATTTGATTGGGGAAGAACGAAGACTCCAGTAGCGGCTGCCCCCGAGCGAGGTCGTGACCACCAACTACGCCTCAACTTGGAAATCGATTTCCCAAAGAGAGAAAGCCGATCGACACCGGCAAGATTCAAGTCGGATTAAAACAAAAAGGAGGGGATTTGAACGGCAAGGGTGAAACAAAACCCTTGACAGGAATTAGGTTGGAGATGGAAAGGATTTGGGGCGCGCGCGTGACGGCGCGTTCTTGGGCTCCCAAGGGAGTTTTCCGGTGTAGAAAGTGTTACAACTTGTCATGCTTATTTGTAGAGTAAAATTAGATTATTAGCATCTTTGAATACATAACTTAAAAATTGGATATATGAAAATAAAAATAATAAAAAGTGTGTTGATACATAATATTTAATGAGAATATTAATACAAATGTTTAATAGCAATAAAAAACAATAAAATAATGTGAAAATAATAGATATAAAAAGTGTATATTTTAAACAAAAAAAAGTGCATTTTTTTTTTAGCAAGGAAAGTATCTTCTAGTGGCATATTAAAATCATTTACACATAAAATAATGATACATTATGGACACAAAATATTTTCAAAATAGAAAGTGTGTGGTTAGCGATTATTAAAATCGGAATAAAATGATAGACAAAATGGGCGGGAAAAAAATGAACCAGAAGTTGCCACGTGGCAAAAACAGCTTCTCTTTTAGTATTGTATATATAGGATAACCCTAAAAACTCAGCTCTGGGAGTTTCCATCTTCCCCCACCACAAACATTCCTCAGGAGCCTCATCAACCCTATCTCGATCTTTGACTCCAAATTTCAATATCGCCTGTCTCAGGCTTCAAATCGTCAATCACCGGCTTCTTATCGCCGATCTCCGGGTTTCGAGTGAATGTGCCACTCTCCGGCTCTGCATCACAGATCTCCTGCTTTCAGATGTAGATCTGCAATTCAAATCCGGAGATTTGCGATGCAAAGCAAGAGATCTTAATTTGGCTTCGCCGATCTCCACCTTTGAAGAAATCTACAACTTGCTTGCAAGAGATCGAATTTCAGGCGCTCGAAAAAGAGATTCAATGGCGGCTCGCTTTTTGTCGTCGTCTTCCTCGATCTGGATGGCCGATCTCGTCCAGCTTGGATCTGCGACACTTTACACTAATATGTACTAGATAATCCTAATCGTATGCAGAATCAAACAAATTTGAATGTTCTCCCTCAAATGTTCTCTTCAGCTTCCCGTCTTCGATCCTCTTTCGATTCAAAGGTATTATTCTATTTTCCATCATAATATCATACGTATTTCTTTGATTTACTCGTGTTTCTGTCTCCATTGTCACAAAGTTCCTATGAAAACCCTAGGTTTTGAAATTCGAAGTTTTCTTATTGAGAAATCATGATTTCTCCATCTCCATGAGGAACTATGACAAATAGTTAGGCTTACTTTTGCCAAAAACCTAATCAATCTGAGGATTCTGAGGAACTATTGTTGCCAAAGCCCGCTCTTTCTGTTGACCAAGGCTTATGTGATTTCACCAAAAGTAGTAGTTGTAGTTGTTCAAGTTATTGTGGTTCTTGTCCCATTTAATAAGGCTCATACGAAAGCATTTTTTATGCTTATATTTCTACCATTTAAGCTATGAGTGAAGCAGGCATTCGATTTCAAGCTTATCTTAGAAATAACTATTCACGTGGTAGGAAGTACTCAAACTGGAAAAAAAATGAAAGGAGTTTGATGATTGAGATTGGACAAAGGATTTGGCAAAGAATCTGTTTTTTTTTTTTAAAGTAATAATTTCTTGTATTTGAATGATTAGTCTGATCTACTTAATTGTCTACTGCTTATATGTTGCTATTGTTGTAAAATTTGACTCAAGAATCGTGATGGTAAAATTAAGGGCTTTAATTAATTACAATAATGGCTAGGTTGTACCATTCCTTTGATGATTGCCTCTCCATGGTGCACTTGTTTTTGTTTACTAGTGTGAATTATTGAAATTATTATGTTTCCCTTGTTTTTCAGATGCAACGTTCTTCTTATGTGAGGTATTGACATAAACTTTCTAAGGTTTGAGAAAAGTGGATCTGTGAATGATGACGGAGACCCTGAGTCTGCTAGAAAATTGCACTTGTAACAACTAAAATGTTTGAAAATTATAATTATAAATGTTTGAAAATTGCCTTATCGTCACTTGTCTTTTCTTAGGGGATAACAGCACCTTAACTCCCTGCAAAGGGTAACTCTATTTGTCATGGAGGGTGCTTCATAGTCTCATCAATTGAAACCGAAGGTCTCCAATAAGCCACCAGATGAGGCAACCTCAAGCCAAAGGTATATTATTGGGCGTCATCGTCTACGCCGGAGGCAAAGCTAGAGCTGGAAGGACAATAATGGAGACACTTGCATTTAAGCTTTAGGTAATTACTCTTTCTACTCCAGTCTGCATTACATTTGTTTGTCTATGCTTAGGAGAATAACAACACCTTAACTTCCTACAAAGGTTTAACTCTCAGCTAACTCAGTTCAAGGCGCAGCTTGTTGAAGATAATAAACAAACAGCTTGTTGAAGATAATAAACTGTTTAAGGTAACCTAGAACCTAAATGAAATTCATGTCTTATTCATAGGTATGTTGCTTCGATTTGAACTAAGAATCAATTTGGGTTTGACATGGTGTTTATTATGTGTGGGAAATCAGGGTTTTGATTTAGGGGTTTTGATTTTTTAAGGTCAAGTCGTTTGTGAAACAGCTATTTCAGTCTATTCTCAATTGAATTGGACTTGAACTTTACCCCAAATCTCAATTGCTTTTCCAAATCCAGTTCATAAAAACTTTCATGGTGGAGCAACCACATCATGGTTCGAGCTTACGAGGCCGAGCTCAACTCCCTCTCAGTTTCGTCAATTCCAGAGCTCGACAAGCATGGTTGGACTTGATTCCGACGTTTTTCGTCATCAATTGATGAATCAGACCTCAAGCCTTTTGTGAGTTTCTCCTTTTCCTTGTCCTCGCGATTCAAGTGTCAATTTTTTTATTGGGTTTGTCAAGTGCTACCGAGGAGGATTCGGGCACATAAATCAGGTCATTGAAACGAGAATTCAAAACTATGCCAAAACCTGTTGTTAAACTTCAAATATAATTAGATGGTACTCATTACTCAACAAATGCAGAGACAGTAAAATACCATTTACAAAAGCATTGTAGAGATGTTTTTGCTAGGTACTTAAGTCATCCTATTGATCTGCGTAAGATCAGTTTGATATGCTTTTGTCAGAATTATGCCTATATTTTTGTTGTAGAATCGACCTCTTCCTCTCTGTTTTCACTAAACGATGATTGATGGTATTTGAGAACAATTTTTCTAATCCATGTTTAAAGCCCATAAACTACTGAGTATGTGCAACTTTAGCACCAGCATTAGTACTCCGTGAATCTAGGAACTTTAGCCCATTAGCTCGGTATTGTCGTGGGGATATTATATTATTATCATTGGAGCTGCAAACAGGAATTTGATGTGGTAATTATTTACCTTGTTGATATAAATGGTCCAATTTGTGAGAAGCTCTGCAAGTATGGCTCCTACAAGTCCAAAGAGAGCACCTGATGCTCCAACCGAAATGCTTTTTTGGATGAACAAAGATGAAAGCACACTCCCACCAAAGCCGGACACCATGTATATCATCCCAACTTTGACTGAAATCATTCCGAGTTCATCAATCAAAAGTGAAAGTCATTTTTCCTAGAAATCAACTGTTTATAGAGTAATAATTGTATCTGGTATTGTTCTAAAATATTAAAATATTAATCTGGTATTGTTCAACTTCAATCCTTAAGTCATTGCCTTTCCAAAATTTAGGAGGAGTTCTGGACTTGTCTAACTTTGCTTGTTCAGATTTACCTAGCACAAGGTTAGAATTCTAGCTCTTCAAGAGTCGTATCTCACTGAAGGACCGTCGGAGCAATTGTGCTGCAAATTGCAATCGTTCTGCACTTCTGCTTACTTAGACCTATGAATAAAGGGCTTTTGATGGAGTTCCTTTGATTGATTTGTGCTCACTTTGGGATGTGTAATTAGCTTTTCCTTCCTCATTTGTCCATCACTTGACTATCTACCCAAGAGCTGTTTTCCTTACATTCTCATGACATGGTTGGTTCATTGGAATATATTCTCATTACATGCCTACGAAAGGTCAAACTTTTCTCAAATTGTGCTATTCTGCCATCTGTATGACCTTTATTTGTCAAGTGTATTCTTCTGTATTGAGTTCCTTCACTATGCAGGAGGGACCTTGGCCAAACCTTCTATCATCTCCATCAAGTGAACATGATCAAGCCTCAAGTCTATGCAGCAGTGCTAATGTTCAAATTCCAAGTGATGGAACTGATGTATGGGAAATTGATCTCAGACAACTCAAATTTGAGAAAAAGATTGCATCTGGATGATATGGTGATTTGTAAGTTCATTAAAAAGTTTCATTCTTTCCAAAACTTGACCAAGGTATTCATGTATGCCCTGTTACCCTTTGTTTCAGGTATAAGGGCACATATTGCACTCAGGAAGTGGCAATTAGGGTTTTCAAAAACCTGAGCGCATAAATGCTGATCTACAAAAAGAATTTGCTCAGGAGGTTTACATTATAAGGTATGTCAACTTGCAGTCAAGAAGTGAGAAGATACTTAAGTGCATTCTCAAATATATTATGAATAATTTGATAACCAATCTGGAGCTATTATCAAGGTTTGAATTAGTTGTCATCGTATCTTTCATTCTCTTTTTTTTATGTGGTGTATGGACCTTTTGCTCTTCCTTTGCTTTCACATGATTTAAGGTAAGAGTGTTCTGTAATGATTGAAGGGGAAATCAATGAAATATTTTAGGTTATGTACATGGGTTGAAAACTAAATAGCTAGAGACGAGGATTATGAATGGCCAAAATGACATGTTGTGATATTTGGCTATTAAGAAAAAATCCTGTGACATTTGGACGATAAAAACAAGTTCCGATGATCATTTAGTTCTTATTTTCTCGTCAGAAATTCAGTTCGTTTGAACCTAGGTTTTTTAATTTAATTTAATTTATTTATACTTTCAACTTTCAAGGTTCAACTGGTTCTCTGTATTTTTTTTTGTGGGGGTCGGGCGGAATAGGGGGGAGGGTTTCATAAAACCACCTAAACTTTATACCCATTTATTTCCCACCTCTCTTTGCTGAATTCTTTACTCATTGAGCTCTTTGCTGCTTGTATTAGGTAAGGGAGCATTGATTTATCTGTCCATTGTCACTCGTTATTTATATTACAAACACTAAACTGTAATTGCCCTCATAGTCTTGATATTTTTATATTTTTGGGTATATTTGCGGTTACTAATTTTGATGTTGCTCCAACAGCTTCTTTATCAATTAGATTTCATTCCTTTTTTTTATCAAAAAAAAAAGATTTCATTCTTTTGTTATGTTTTTTTTTTGTTTAAGCTTATAATTGAGAATTTCTGAATAATTTTGAGCATGTGTAATTTTAGTGTTCATAATGAACTCGATTATTGGATTCCCTATGTTAGCATCATTTATTAAATGAACTCGTTGTGAAATTTGCTTAGATGATAAATTTCTGATATATTAATTAACAAGTTAGGTTGTGAATTTAACAATGGTGATGCGGGTCATTTATATTAATTTCCAAGTTGTGGTGATTATCAGCCGCAGTCGTGGGCTGTTATTGGTCCACAATGTGCTGCTTTGTTCAGCTGCTGGTTCGTTGGGGCCTGTTCGGCGATGTGCTAATTGACTTTTATCGCTGGTTTGCAACTTCCTGAGTTGGGGATTCAATTTAATTAAGCTGATTTTAGATTTGGTTTATGTGATTTGCCTTGGATGAAATTGATTTGAGCTGCTGGTTTTGGTTATTGTTGATTCTACTGGTTGCCTTGTCTAAAACAGTCTTGTTTGTAAAGCTATAAACGACAAAACCGCTTGTGATTTATCAGCTTTCATTCTATTTTTTGTTAATTTGTGTTTCATGCCTCATGTGGTGAAGCTGAAAGAGGAATTTGATTATGAGAGCTTGTCCCGGAAGCTCGAAAGCCAAGTTGATGATCTTACTAAAGAGATTGTTAGGCAACAAAAGTTGAGGGATAATTATGTAAATGAAATGCAAAAGAAGCTCAAGGAGTGTCAGCAATCCTTTGCCGAGTTCGAAAAGAGCCTAGTTATACTAGATCTGAGGTAGTAATCTGTCATGGGATATTTAGGCTGTAAAAATGTGTTAATCAATCTACCCTCTTTTTGTAAGTGTATCTGCCACTTACCTAGCTGATAATTAAATGTCAACATCTTTTTCAAAATATTGTTTTGCAAATCCTAGAGAAGGAAAGTGCACGTCTGGAGAAAGAGCTTCAAATTGTTATAAATGATTTGAATAATCAGAAAGATAGTGACAAACTTTTACGTGATGAGGTAGCACGCTTGGAAATGAGTCTAGAACATTTCAAGGTATCTTCTTGGACCCAATAGTTTGTTGATCTAATATGAATGTGCATAAATCATGTGATTCCATAATGAAACAGTTAGAAAGGAAGACTATATGAGATTTGATTGAATTTTTCCAGGGTTATTAATGCTATTATATAACTATTTCATTTTCAAAATGACCAGAAACTGTTTGATAAATGAAATGTTTATGACTTCGTTTTAAGGGTGATGGGGAAAAGATAGCCTGCACAAAAAATTCTAGGCATGGGCTATTGTTAATTTGTTATGCTTAACCGGAAATTGTGGTGTTCTTCACTCTTGATAACCGGAAATTGTAATACTTGAACAATTTATCATGAATTTGGAAATCTCTGTAGCGACAATAGCCATCTGATTCTTTCCAATGAAAAAGTGCTCAGGTTTTGTAAAATGTTTTTTTTTGTCAACACTTTTTAGTACACAAGTTCTGCTTCCAGATGCCTAAACTCTACCCTTTACATCACACCAGCAAGGGTGATTGGGTGAATAGAATACTAGAGTTATACAGAAAACGAAAAACTTTGAAAAAATCCTTCAGTTATCCTTACATTATACATTCTAATTTATTGTTGATTCTCTGTTCATGAAAATTGAAATTGAGATACAGTGTATAAAGTGTGAGGTTCATGACAATTGCTTGATGTAAGCATATTAGAGAAGTTCTCATCATCCTGTTAAATAAAGGGGGCTTGAAATGTGTAGCACCTTGTGATTGCTCTTATAGTTTGGGCTCAATTATCTTTGTCCTATGTTCTAACTGTATAGCAGAAAACAAAGTGGGACATTAGTTTTTGTTAGTGTTAACTGGATCTTTTTCACATATATGTTCTTTTGTATTAGGTACATTCCAACATTGACATTGGATGGGGCATCTGTGGTTGTTGCTGACAATAGAGTGAGTGAAAACTGTTTGAAGGGATACACATTCATATTGGAGTTATGTTTCTTACTTTTTCCTATGTTCTAACTGTGGTTTTCTAGTAGGTTGTCAATGATCTTGGAAGTTGGTGGTGCAAGAACTGTTTCTTTGGAATGCTTGGATTCCATTCCGGCCAGTAGCCAGGTAAACCATGTGACAGTGTCTAGTTCATTCTCAATGATCTCGAAGTTATGTTTCTTCCTTTAGTTTTTGGGGTGTTTCTTTTCAAATAATACGGGGGGGTCCCAGATTATTGACTCTGTATGTTTCTTCTCATAGCTGTCCTATATGACAACTATGAGAAGCTTTCCTCTGATGTGGACTCGCTCTTTTGAGGCCTCCTTGCGGGTATTCAGGCTCCGAGAATTTCCAATTTCAAACTTGTCCAATACCAAATATGTTATGTTTGGATTATGTTTAATTGTTTATTCCAATGGGACAGTGACCGAGAGGATTAGATTGGTTGATCGTCGAAATTTGTCGTATTTGTTATTGAATCTTGGTTTTCTGACATTGATCAGCTCAAAGGGAATCTTGCGCTGGAGGAACTGAGAAGAAACAAGGCGAGACAGCCAGCATACTAAATATCGCGTTGTTTGCTCTTCGGATTGGCCTGTTAGGGGTTCGGGGAAAGGGAGGAATGTTGTTGAACGAGTAGCAGTCGAACTTCGGTAGATGAAGCTGTGTGATATGGATAGAGATTAGGGAGAGATGCTTGCTTGTATGTATGGTTACCTAATTTTGTCAGCTTGAAACTGTATGGCTTAAGCCTAAAGCACAAGTGTTTTTGCGCTACTATCCACTCTTTTTCAAGTCTAATGAAAGATCACCATTTTGAAAGCAATATTTCTCCCACGCTTTATTTTTTTGTTCACCTTCTGGATTGATCTAGGTAAATATGTAAAAAAAAAAGTATACAGATGGGATCAAGGGTGACAATATATTATTCAATAACAAAAATATAAATGTAAGCCATTTTCGACACCTTAGGGCGTCGAAAAAGGTTGGTAGGTTAAGTAGTGACATAAGCCATTTTCGACACCCTAGGGTGTCGGAAATGACATGCCAATCTCGACGCTTTTAGGCGTCGAAATGGGTTCCGACACAATTTAGCATCGCAAAATGACAGATTGCCATTCGTGACGCAAAAAATACCGACGCTTTTTAAAAGCGTCAAAATTGATTTTTTCGACGGTTTATAGCGTCGAAAATGGCTTTTAAAAGCGTCGAAAATGGCTCAGCTTTCCTGTAGTGTACCCATTCTCTCTCTCTCTCTCTCTCTCTCTCTCTCTCTCTCTCTCTCTCTCTCTCTCTCTCTCTCTCTCTCTCTCTCTCTCTCTCTCTCTCTCTCTCTCTCTCTCTCTCTCTCTCTCTCTCTCTCTCTCTCAATATATATATATATATATATATTGCATTTTGAAGATCGGTTTTCGGAAGAAAATTTTGAAGATCGGTTTTTCGAAGAAAACGATAGTTACGAGTCGGATTATTTTAGATATGATTAAATGGTACGAAATATTTGTATGTTGCATTTTGCTAGAAAAAAATATACAAACCATATTAATTAAGTACACCTTATAGTGAAGTAAATCGATGAGGTTGTACATGAACCGGTGTCTTCCCTATATAGTTGTGTTGAATCGAGATAACGAAAGTGATTGAACGCGGAAGCGAGAGATACGAAACAAGAAACTCAAAATAAAGCATGCAAGAGTAAGAACAAACACTAGAGTTTTACGAGGTTCGGCAAAGATATGCCTACGTCCTCGGGGCCTCAAGAACAGGCCGAATCCACTAGGTAATGTTCAATAGAGGGTTACAAACAAGCAATGCAAAAGTAAACCCTAGATCTATGCATGTACGAGTTTCAGAGACACAAGAGAAGAAGATCCCCCTGTGTGGGATGACCGGAGTTCGAAGATCTCTTCGAAACTCCCAAACCCTAGATCTCCAGACGTGAGACAAGCGGCAACCAAAGACAGAAGCTTAGCCGCAACACCACCAGGAGATCACCGAGAGCAGCCACCACCTTCGTCGTCGCAATCGCCAGGGAGGAGCCAGGAGAAAACCCTAGAAACCCTAGAACCCTTGAGAGCGTTTGAGAGGAGACGGAGGAGAGAGAGAGTTGAACTGAAGGATCCAGAAGCAGCTAGCGAGGTTAAATAGCCAGGGCTTCGGACCTCAAGTGGAGCAAAGGGCAAAACGCTGGGCTTCACGCTGGGCCGCCAAGCTTGTCCAACATCCGAGATCATGGGCTTTGGGAATGGGCCTAAAGCCCAAACCGGGTAAGGATCTCCTAACTATAGTATCATACATATTATACATATATTATATATACTTATAGATTATACATTATCACTCCACAATATGTACTAGACTCGTTAGAGGATCAAGTCGATCTTGACTTAATACGACTTAGTCGAGCCTAATCATATATTGTGCATCCATGTATATCTAAGCATATAATATATGTTATATGTATACTCATCATACACTCATACATGTTTACAAGCACATAACAATATTACATGAAACATATATGAAAGCAAGACATAGGGAAATAAACATATAACATTACAACAAATCACCCTCTATTTTTCTAAGTCTTGCTCTAGGCAGACTATAGCCTAAACATAGTGGGCTCAAGGCCATCCGTCATCAGCCCAAGCATGCAAGGATCACCCATGGAAATCCTCCAAATGGAGGAAGTTCCTGCAGAACACAAATTTTTCATAAGGAACAATTTTAGTGCCAAAATCTGCAGGATTAAGCTTACCATCAATTTTCTTAACATGTATGACATTATCTTCCACTTTCTCACGAATAAAATGGTATCTAACATCAATATGTTTAGTACGCTCATGGTACATGGGGTCCCTGCAGAGATAGAGTGCACTTTGACTGTCAATGTGTAAGACAGAAGTGTAGTGCTTCCTCTCTCTCCTTAAGGATGCCTTGCAACTAGATGGCCTCCTTGCAGGCCTCTGTAGCTGCTATGTACTCAGCTTCAGTGGATGAGAGAGCAACGATGGGTTGTTGCTGGGATTTCCAGGAAACACAATTACCTGCCCATGTATACACATAGGAAGTAATAGATTTCCTGGTATCCTTGTTAGAAGCATAATCAGCATCCACAAAGCCATGTAAGTTATAAGAGGAGGAGTGTTCAGCATATAACAAAGACAGGTTAGCAGTGCCAAGCAAATATCTCAACAAGTATTTCATAGACACCCAGTGTTTCTCAGCTGGTTCAGACATGAACCTGCTAAGAGTGCTAATAGCAAATGCAAGATCAGGACGAGTACAAATCATAGAGTACATCACTGAACCTACAGCAGCATCATAAGGAATGGATTTCATAATATTCAATTCAACAACAGACAACTTCCCTTTTATTTTAGTGAGATCAAGATGAGCACCTAAAGGAATGTTGTTAATCTTATCACCAGAAATATGAAATCTCTCAAGAACCTTATGCACATAGTCACACTGATGCAACCACAATTTCTTATGCTTCCTATCTCTTATAATAGACATGCCTAAAATCTTTTTAGCAATGCCTAAGTCTTTCATGTCAAAATGCTTTTGCAAGTTCTTTTTAATATCATGAATAGCATCAACAGATTTGGAAATCAACAAGATGTCATCCACATACAAAAGCACATAAAGCACAGGACTCTTATTGACACCCTTAAAGTATAAACAGGTATCAAACTTGCTCCTTTTAAACCCTAGACTGAACCTCATGCATTTTTTAAACTTGATATTCCATTGTCTAGGTGACTGTTTCAAACCATAAATGGATTTATTTAACAAACAAGCATGATTAGGATGCACAGAATCAATGAAGCCCTTAGGCTGTCTCATATAAATTGCCTCATCCAAGTCACCATGAAGAAAAGCTGTCTTAACATCCATTTGTTCTAATTCAAAATCATAAACAGCAGTCATGGCAAGCAACAGTCTCAAAGTTTTATATTTCACAACAGGAGCAAATATCTCATTGTAATCCTCACCCTCTCTTTGGGTAAAACCCTTAGCAACCAACCTAGCTTTGTATCTAGGGGGGTCAGACTTAGAAATGCCATCTTTTAATTTATAGATCCATTTACAGTCAATTAATCTAGCATTCACAGGTTTAGGCACCAAAGTCCAGGTTTTATTCACTCTCATAGACTCTATCTCATCATTCATAGCATGTTTCCATTTAGCAGAGTGAATACATTTCATAGCTTGTTCATAAGTTTCAGGAGTAAAAACTTTCACAACATCAGAAACTAAGCAAGCAAACTCAACAATGTTATTAATGAACATTTTATTTGGTATAACAGTCCTAGGACTCCTATCCCTAGTCAACTGCCAATTAGTCAAGTCATGCCCTTCAGAGGCTGAAGAACTAGAGGAACTAGAACCAGACTCAGGCACAGAAATGACAACATCATCCTCATTCACAGAAATAGGAGAAGTAGAAGAGGAATCAGGTTCATTATTTCCTTCCCCACCCAGTTGGTGAGGTTGCACAACATCAATTTGCATATCATCAGAAACAGTAGCATCATTAGAAGTAGATAGAGAAGAATCATGAGCAGAGAGAGTAGAGGAAGAAGAGGGGGAAAAACCACTGTCAAACTCATCATCAGAATCATCATCATTGTGCTTAGGCACAAAGAATTGATCCTCTTGTACCTGCAAGTTAGCATCTGAGATAATAGGAGAAGCTTTCTTAAAATGAAATTCATGCTCATTGATAAAGACATTCCTACTCACAATAGTCTTATACACTCCAGGTTGGACAAGAAGCAATTTATAACCCTTAACCCCTTCAGGATAACCCAATAGCACACATTTTTGGGACCTAGGATTAAGTTTACCTTGGTTAACATAAGAAAACACAGTGCAACCAAAAGGTTTAATGTGGTCTAAATTAGGCTTTCTTTTAGTCCATAACTCATAGGGAGTTTTAAAATCAATAACAGAGGAAGGAGTCCTATTTATCAAATAAGCAGCAGTCACAACAACTTCACCCCACAAACAATGTTTCAAACCAGAAGAGATAAGCATGCATCTTGCTTTTTCAAGGAGAGTCCTGTTCATCCTCTCAGCAGTACCATTCTGCTGGGGAGTTCCAGGTATGGTTAAATGTCTCTTAATACCATTAAACTTGCAGTACTCATTGAACAAAGAATTACAGAACTCAAGGCCATTGTCAGTTTTTAAACATTTAATAGTAAGGCCAGTTTCATTTTCAACTCCAACTTTCCAGTTTTTAAAGGTTTCAAAAGCTTCATCTTTAGTTTTAAGCAAATAGACCCAAACCTTCCTACTGTAGTGATCAATGAGAGACATGAAATATCTCTTATGTCCTACAGTAGGAACAGGAGAGGGTCCCCACAAATCAGAATGGATATATTCAAGAGGGGCAGCAGCAACATAAGAAGAATGCTTAAAACCTTTTCTAGAATGCTTGCCTAAGATGCAATTATCACAGAGATCAATCATGCAAGGCATGGAATTGATAATGCCAGTTTTATGAAGGTGTTCTAAGCCTTTATTACCTATGTGACCAAGTCTATTATGCCACAACATAGTATCATGCAGAGACATAGTATGCACAGAGGCAGTAAAGGCAGAAGCAGAATAATTCAAAACAGGAGTAGCCAACACTTCATAAAGACCTTTCTTTCTAAAGCATTTGATAACAGGCTTCCCATTTTTAGCAATAATCCTAACACCATTAGAACTGGACATGTCATAGTGTAATTCTTCAAAACCACTTTCAGATAGCAAGTTTCTCCTTAAGTCAGGAACCCATTTAACATCCTTAACAATTCTAATCACATTATCAAACATCTTTAAAGCAACAGATCCAACACCTTTAATTTTTAGAATAGAGTGATCACCAAGCATAACAGTACCAGCATCAAAACATTTAAGCTCAAAGAACCATGATTTATGGAAGGTAGCATGCATAGTACACCCAGAATCCAAAATCCAAGTAGTAGAATCAGTATCACTTAATAATGCAAGAACTTCATGAGTAACATAAGGATGGGATTCACAAATAGCAGACACATTAGGTTTCTTACCAGCTTTAATATCTCTTTTCTTTTTAAAACAATGTTTCTCAAGATGACCAGTTTTATTGCAGTAGGTACATAAAAGATGAGATTTATCAGGTTTTTCACCACTGGATTTATCAGAAGACACAGAATCAGATTTATTGTCTTTATTTTCCTGTTGCTTAGGTTTCCTATTGCCTTTGTACTTAGACTTCACCATAAGAACCTCATCTTTGTTTTCAGGTTTAGGGTCAGTCTTATTTCCATTCACAGCTTTAAACACTTTCAGATTTTCATTTTTCTGTATGATAGAATCAATAAGCTCTTTTTGAGTCAACTTATTTGTACCATACTGAACAACATCAACAAAAGTAGTAAACTGTGCAGGCAAGGAATTAAGCAATAACACACATAATTGAGTTTCATCAACTTTGTCACCACATCTCTCCAGATCTTGGGTAATAGCCAAGAATCTGTCAAGATTTTCAGCAAGAGTGCAAGTAGTAGACATTTTATAATTGAAAAGTTTGTTGAAGAGATTTACCCTACTTGGTAGTGATTTTACCAAGTATAATTCTTCCAACTTTTTCCAAAGCTTTTCAGTAGTTGTGCAAGTAAGGACTTGCCTAGCCACTTCATCTGAGAGTCTCAACATAATCTCACTGTGTGCTACCTTATCAAGACGTTTTAGATCCTTCTTTTTTGTCTTCATCGACATCTTCTCCAGAGATCACTTCATAGCAATTTTCTTTGATTAATATGGCCTTCATTTTTACCTGCCACATAGCAAAGTCAGTATTGCCATTGAAGGGTTTTAAACGATAGGATTCACCCATGTTTATAGTCAAGAGTATAAAAAACTTAACAAAACACAGTAAATCACGCAAAAGATTCAAGAAAACCTTGAATCCAAGAGCAGAGCACAGAATCGCAAACACACAAGCCTAGATCTAAGCAAACAAGGCAGTGGTATGTCGTGTAGGGGGGGTGCTGCACCAGCGATGTCGCCTTTTAGGTCAGCCCGAGGCCCTACACCCGTAACCTATCCCTAGAACTCAACAATGAGCCAGGAAATCGGAAACGCGACACTCAAGCTCTGATACCACTTGTTGAATCGAGATAACGAAAATGATTGAACGCGGAAGCGAGAGATACGAAACAAGAAACTCAAAATAAAGCATGCAAGAGTAAGAACAAACACCAGAGTTTTACGAGGTTCGGCAAAGATATGCCTACGTCCTCGGGGCCTCAAGAACAGGCCGAATCCACTAGGTAATGTTCAATAGAGGGTTACAAACAAGCAATGCAAAAGTAAACCCTAGATCTATGCATGTACGAGTTTCAGAGACACAAGAGAAGAAGATCCCCCTGTGTGGGATGACCGGAGTTCGAAGATCTCTTCGAAACTCCCAAACCCTAGATCTCCAGACGTGAGACAAGCGGCAACCAAAGCCAGAAGCTTAGCCGCAACACCACTAGGAGATCACCGAGAGCAGCCACCACCTTCGTCGTCGCAATCGCCAGGGAGGAGCCAGGAGAAAACCCTAGAAACCCTAGAACCCTTGAGAGCGTTTGAGAGGAGACGGAGGAGAGAGAGAGCTGAACTGAAGGATCCAGAAGCAGCTAGCGAGGTTAAATAGCTAGGGCTTCGGACCTCAAGTGGAGCAAAGGGCAAAACGCTGGGCTTCACGCTGGGCCGCCAAGCTTGTCCAACATCCGAGATCATGAGCTTTGGGAATGGGCCTAAAGCCCAAACCGGGTAAGGATCTCCTAACTATAGTATCATACATATTATACATATATTATATATACTTATAGATTATACATTATCACTCCACAATATGTACTAGACTCGTTAGAGGATCAAGTCGATCTTGACTCAATACGACTCAGTCGAGCCTAATCATATATTGTGCATCCATGTATATCTAAGCATATAATATATGTTATATGTATACTCATCATACACTCATACATGTTTACAAGCACATAACAATATTACATGAAACATATATGAAAGCAAGACATAGGGAAATAAACATATAACATTACAACAAGTTGCACCAAATACACACACTCACACTCACCGACTTGTGAGTTATGAGCTGTGAAAACAAAGGTCTTCCCAAGCTCTACCTCCCCCAGTTACTACGAAGTATTAATATATTACGCCCCATTTTTCAATCCATTCATTGGGATTAACTGAATATTTAACTTTTCATTAAATTTTTATTGGTAAAAGGAGAGATACAACTCAGTTATTTATTAATTAGGGAAAATTACAGAAAACCACCCTTTAAATATGGGTGTTTTCACTTAACTACCTCTTAAATTCAAAATTACAGAAAACAACTCTTTAAATGATATTTGCTTAGAACTCACCACCCATTCAACTATTTTCTTTAATTTATCATTAAATATATTATATTTTCATATTTTTAAACTGAAATTTGATTGTAAATATATTCATATTTTGAATTTAAGGGTTTGATCATATTTTAGGGATTATTTTATTTATTATAAATAATAAATATAGCCTAGAATTATTATCTTAATTTATGGTTGAAAATGTTTATAAAATTTTAAAATATTATGGAAATTACTCTTATTTGTTTATATTTTAAATAAGAGTAATTTACATAATGTTTTAAAAATTTATAAACATTTTAAAACATAAATTAAGATAATAATTCTAGGCTTTATTGATTATTTATAATAAATAAAATAATCCCTAAAATATGATCAAACCCTTAAATTCAAAATATGAATATATTTACAATCAAATTTCAGTTTAAAAATATGAAAATATAATATATTTAATGATAAATTAAAGAAAATAGTTGAATGGGTGGTAAGTTGTAAGCAAATATCATTTAAAGGGTGGTTTTCTGTAATTTTGAATTTAAGGGGTGATTAAGTGAAAACACCCCTATTTAAATGGTGGTTTTCTGTAATTTCCCCTATTAATTATTATACAAGTTAGAAAAACTAAAGAAATTTCACTTGTATAGATAAAAGAGTTAAAAGGAAAGGAAAAAGTTAAAATTTGGAAACCTCAAATTCAGTCACAAATTAACTGCATTACACATTTGACTACTCTTTCATCCTAAACAAAAACGTACTCTAATTCCACCACAAAAGATTTGGGGTGGGCACTCAAAAAGTCTTTGTACTTCCGTGCCCTGAAAACGAAAAGGTAAATGGAAACTTAATTTACGCCTTCTGTTTTTAAAACACGAGAGTTCAAAATATAAGTTGTACTTCCGTGTTTGAAAAACGACAGTACAACTTTTAGTTTTGCCTTCCGTTTTTAAAACACAGAAGTTATAAAACTGAGTTGTACTCTCGTATTTAAAAAACGGAAGTACAATTTTAATTACACCTCCCATTTTTTAAACACGGGAGTACAACTATTTTATAACTCCCGCTTTCTAAATACGGGAGTACAATTTTAAAAGTATTTTGAAAAGACAAACGAGTTTGATTTTAATTTTTTATAAAAAAAAATAGAAACACACATAACTTTAATAAATAAATTGTAACGGTTACCCACACCCTTCCGCGTTTTGTTAATAAATTATAGTATTTTAGTATATCATATAAGAGTAAGTACTCTTCTTTACATACTGTTTAATATTTTTTCACTTATTCATCCAATAAAGAGTAAATAACCAAATTTATTGCATAAGTTACGTTTTGATATCCTTTAATATAATGTTTTATAAATATTTGATTTTTTTAATAAAAATTTGTTAATATAATTAATAAAAAAATCAAATAATAATATAAAATAAATAATAGCTAAAATATAATAAAATCCATACAATTCAATTAGTTACATTTTGATAATGATTTGTGATACTTTACAATAACATTAATATTGACCCGAACAAACTCAACCAAAATTATGTTAAACTTGTATAAAAGTATATGTGAGATAAACCGATATATTCTCAAACAATTAACTTAAACAGAACATAAAAGCAAAATAATTTAGAGGCCGTATAAAATAATAGGGATTCAATTTTGCTCACTAACTTAAAAGTCATGGTACAGAGGAAGAAAAATAAATATAAATAAAATAACTCAAAACTTTAATTTTAAGTGAAATAGGTTGCGTCCATAATCATGACGTATGAGAATTTCTTCCACAACTCTAGTGAATCCTTATGAGCAAATGCTAAGTCTTGCAAAGACCCATCGGGACGAACCTTTGACTGAAAGTGAATTTTCGATACGCGAGCATATTGTGGACGTGTTGCATTGGGGTCATATTTTGCATCTCATTCTTATTGATTCTCGCCCTTGCATTATAAATTTGTTGTCTCGTGCTCAAATTCTCGTTGAAAGTATTTTTCAATGCCGCAAGAAGGGGAATTGGCTTTACCCCTCCAAATGTCAAATCTTTCACTAGTTGTATCTCCTCATTCGTCAATCGTCCCACCATTTGATGACCTTGCAGTCTAGGAGGCAGTTTATGGTTATGCACTTATGCATACCACACTCCACTTTCAGCCGCCGCTTCCCAACCATACAACAAAAATAGACAATTATGTTTTTTAGACCTTCCATCTCACGGGACTATTACTGGTACATCAACATCTCTAATTTTCTTCTTATGATTTCTATTTTCTCCATATTTTTCACATCCAAGATATATTGAGTCGTATCGAGTTGCCGAGCTATTCCAAGATTTTACAATTGTGAGAACAAAGTTGTTCACAAAAGCAATCTGTCGAGTCCATTCTAACATCGATTTTCTATCCCTCTAGTAATAATTATTCGCAAAACAAGGCGAATAATCAAATCCAACAATGTTCATTCTATCAAACTGAAAACAATTGAAATAGAGTTGAAAATAATTAAATTTCACGAATTGAATCAATATTATCATTGAATTCTACTATAAAAGTTCATTAATACCTGAATATTATTGTTGACTCTTTCGTTACCATTGGATGCGTGGTTTGACATTCTTCTATGGAGTTCGGCGCAACTAGGGCAAAATACCCATTAGCGAGCATATTCGTCATATTCATACCTTTTTCAACGAAAAAAATAAAATAAAATCATACCCTTCCTTTATCTAAACACGGAAGGCAAAAAGTAGTTGGTCCTTTCGATTTTTAAAAACGGATTCAGTTTTTAAAAACGGAAGACAAAAAGTAGTTTTCTTCTGTCGTGTTTTAAAAACGGAAGATATAAAGTTGATTTGACCTTCCGTTTTTTAAACACGGAAGTTTTGTATTACACTTTCCAAAAAATAAAAAAAATAAATAATTAATATAGCACAACTTTCGTTTTTAAAACACGAAAGTGTATTTTTTTTGGGTGCCCCACCAAATTTTTTGTGGTGCGGTTAACAACATCCTAAACAAAAAGTTAAAAGGAAAGGAAATTCGAAATCAGATACTCCCTCCGTATCACAAAACTTGTAGTTTTAAAGTAGTAAACTTGTATAAAAAAAATTGTTGTTTTAGCTATAGTTATTATCTTTATAGGTAATGATTGCTCTTTTTATAGGTAATAATTAGTACTTTTAGGTACTTTATCCTATAAAAGTAAAAGAAATATAGATATTATTAATAAGAGTGTAGAAAGCTAAAACTACAAGTTTTGCGATACGGAGTGAGAGGATGTAATTTATGTAGTCCCCCTGGCCCCAGTTGAGATATACGGAGTAATTTTTCCCCAAATTAAGGCAACACAAATCCAAAGCAAACGTGATAGATCATAGATGTTCCCCTATAGGCTACAGAGAGGCTAGTAGAGATTGTATATGAGGATGAGGCCATCCTCCTCTCTGGCTCTCTCCCCACTTTCCCCCTCCCTCCTTTCCTTAAACACTCTTTTCCCTGATCGACCACTCCACATCCCCTCGCTCTATTCAGAAATGGGTGGGGCCCAGTCTCCCAAACCCTCCCACTCCCTCATGTCTTCCTTCCGCCGGAGGCCCTCCTCCTCCACCTTCTCCTCCCTTGCCGCCGTCTTCTCTCTCTGTTCTCTCTTCTACCTCTTCGGCTCCTGGGACCGCCGAGCCCAACCCTTCACCCCCACCACCACTGCCTTGATTTCCACCCCATGTAATTCCACCACCAATAGGCCCTCGTTGGATTTCTCAACCCACCACGCGGCCGATGAGGAGCCAACCTCCCCTTCCACGAAGTCACCGAGGATGTACCCACCTTGCGACGTCGGCTACAGCGAGTACACGCCGTGCCAGCACCCCAAGAGGTCCCTCCGCTTCACCCGGAGGCGGATGGTCTTCATGGAGCGCCACTGCCCGGCCCGCCCCGAGCTCCTCAAGTGCCGGGTCCCCGCCCCCTTCGGCTACAAGAACCCCTTCCGGTGGCCCACCAGCCGGGACTTCGCCTGGTTCAGCAACGTCCCCCACAAGGAGCTCACCGTTGAGAAGGCCGGCCAGAACTGGATCCGCTTCGAGACCGACCGCTTCCACTTCCCTGGCGGCGGCACCAGCTTCCCCAACGGCGCTGAATCCTACATCCGCCAAATCGGACAGCTGATCGATCTCCGGAGCGGCTCCATCAGGACCGCCATTGACACTGGCTGTGGGGTATGTAAATAATTAAAGCTTGAGATTAATTCATACTATCTTTATTTGTTCTATATATTTTACCAATTCAAACACGCGCTTAATTTCTTGGTGTACGTAGGTAGCGAGTTGGGGTGCGTATCTATTATCAAGGAACATATTGACGATGTCGATGGCACCCCGAGACAACCACGAAGCACAAGTGCAATTTGCCCTAGAGCGAGGGGTACCCGCCTTGATCGGGGCCATGGGTTCAAAGCGCCTCCCTTACCCGTCAAGGTCCTTCGACATGGCCCATTGCTCCCGCTGCCTCATTCCCTGGACACAAAACGGTAACTGCTAATTTGTACTATAACTTAATTCGATTTTTCTATCCTATGGCTTTTGCGCTTATGATTTTTAGTAAATCTTTCTCAATTTAGTTATAAGATAGAAAAACCGAACTTAATTAATTTCTAGGTTGTACAAAATAAATTTAAAATTGGTAACAAATTAACATTTTTGTTTTGTTTAAATTGCAATGTTGTTAATGCAGAAGGGGTGTGCTTGATGGAGGTAGACCGGGTTCTGAGGCCCGGCGGGTATTGGATCCTTTCAGGCCCGCCCATCAGGTGGAAGAAGTATTGGAAAGGGTGGGAGAGGACGCAAGAGGACCTCAATGCGGAGCAGACCTCCATTGAGGGGATTGCGACGAGCCTTTGTTGGAAGAAGGTGGCGGAGAAGGATGACATTGCCATATGGCAAAAGCCCCTCAGCCATTTCAGCTGTACCCACCTCAAACTCGACAAAACCCCGCCTCTTTGCCCTGCTCCTGAATCCGACAAGGCCTGGTTCGTACCCTTCGGTTAATCTAAGAATTCATCTTTTGTGGCATTTAGTTGAGTTTTAGGTATGATCAGATGGATGAAATCTTAAAGGTACACAAACATGGAGGCTTGTCTAACCCCATTACCCGAGGTCTCGGACAATGAGGAGGTGGCCGGAGGGAAGCTAGCCAAGTGGCCAAAGAGGCTGACTGCAGTCCCTCCAAGAATAAGCAAAGGGACTATCGAAGGGATGACCACGGAAACCTTCTACAACGACACTCGCCAATGGAAGAGGAGGGTGTCGTACTACAAGACGGTGAACAACCAACTAAACCAGCCAGGAAGGTACCGTAACCTCCTCGACATGAACGCCTTCTTGGGAGGGTTCGCGGCCGCCCTAGTTGATGATCCCGTTTGGGTCATGAATGTTGTGCCCGTCGAAGCCAAGCTCAATACGCTAGGAATCGTCTATGAAAGAGGATTGATCGGCACTTACCAAAATTGGTGACAAGAATAATAGATCACATAAATATCTGATTAATTTAATTACATATATGAATGTCTTACAAATTAAAATCGGTTGTAATTGTTTGTAGGTGTGAAGCGATGTCTACTTATCCAAGAACATACGATCTGATCCATGCCGACTCCATCTTTACTCTCTACAAGGACCGGTATGTACTTGTTTCAAATAATTTATCTTCATTTTTCTAGATGTGACAATCAATCAGTTCAGTTGGAACATTTTAGGTAGGATCATTTCAATTCGGAGCATACCATATATATCAATGTGTCTATTTGGGCTAGTTTTGTTTTGATTAGGAAACATATATATATATATATTGAGTTTTTGTAGATTTGGATCATTTTGGTTCATCTAGGTTAACTTAGAGCTGGTTTGGTTGGCAACCTAAAAACCCAGGAAGTAGGAGGAATTCCTGTGTTTGGTTGGTGTTTTTGAAATTAAAAAACACAGGAATTCAACTTCCCCCAAAATGGAGGAAGTTCACTTACCTAGTCTCCCCTAGGTAAGTTCAACTTCACCCATTTTTAACTTGAAAATTTCCATTTCCTACATTTAATCTCCTAGAATAAAAAATCAACCAAACATATTTTTAGAATTCCCGTCAATTGGAATTCCCGGCCGTCAATTGGAATTCCCGGGAATTCAATTCCCATGAAGTAACTTTCCGGGAATTTCAATTCCCACATTGAACCAAACGAACCCTTACGTTGGTTTGGCTTTTGGGTAACCGGTTTTGATAATGTTTGGAATGTGGATTTGGTTGGTTGATTTCGCTTCAGGTTTGTTTTCTACACGATTAAAATATCGTCACATATACTTTTTTCTAACTATTAAGGTTTTGAAAACCATGAGAATATTCGTGCTACATTTTTAGAAGTGGTAGTAGGGGTTTTTGTAAACCCATTTTATTAATTTTGTTAGGAATAATATATATTCCTACGGTTTCTAAAACGTATTGTTACCAACGTCGTATATTATACAAGATTTCCACCGTGCAAATAAGAACCCTTTTCAAATTGACATTTGTTTGATGGTGATAGGTGTGAGATGGAAGACATATTGCTAGAGATGGATAGGGTATTGAGGCCAGAAGGGAGTGTGATATTGAGGGATGACGTGGACACGATGGTGAAGGTGAAGCGGATAACCGATGCGTTGGGATGGGACAGTCAAATAGTTGACCATGAGGATGGCCCACTTGTAAGGGAGAAGCTTCTATTCGGGGTCAAACTCTACTGGACAGCACCCCCTCCCAAACCGGAACAACTACCCCTCCAATAACCTCTTTTCTTCTTCTTCTTAATTACACTACTACTACGTACTACGAGTACTATGTACTCCGTACTTAGGGAGGAGTTTAATTCTTTAAAATTCATCAATTATTATCCATTTTTAGTTTAATTCTTTCAAGTCCCCATATTAATTACGGACTACTTGTTTTGTTTTGTTTCCCTCTGTTAATTAGTAATTTGTCTGGCGTTTCAAGGTTGGGAACCTCCTCGATCTCTGTTCTCTATATAAATTACTTCCTTTGTTATTTGTAAACAAAGTTAAGTTACTTGTTACGTCTACGTTAATTTCCTGTATATAGTACTCAAATGTAATTAATGGATTGGCCAATCTGTATCCCAATCTCATACTCCATCCGTTCTAAAATATAAGACTTTTACTATTTACGCACGCTTTCTTATGATGATAAAAACTATATAAAATATTAATTTTTTTATTAATTTTTTTTAATAATCTCATACTTCTTACTAATAAGTACGAGATTATTAAAAAAAATTAATAAAAAAATTAATATTTTATATAGTTTTTAACATCCTAAGAAAACGTGCATGAATAGTAAAAGTCTTATATTTTAGAACGGAGGGAGTAGATTAATACTCCTCTGTTTAGCAAAACTTGACGTTTTACTATTTACGCACGTTTTTTTATGAGCTAAGAACTATATAAAATATCTAGTTTTTTAAATAATTTTTTAAAAAATTTCGTCGTTATTATTAATAAGTATAAACTTAAATTGTTTTTTTCCAAAAAATGAATATTTTATATAGTTTTTATTATTCTAGAAAAACGTGCGTGAATAGTAAACGAAAAGTTTTGCCGAAGGGAGGAATTATTAAGACTCATAATTCAAAAACTGTTTGTTTAAATTGAAAACTAAATATTCTTAAGGTTTCTTCAAATAAAAATTAACTTAATGCTATGACAAAAACTTGAATTAGTAGTGGTTCACTTTGTACCAGATACAATTAAGGTTATAAGCTAGATTCAAAGATTTTCAATTCTTGACAAATCGAGAAATTATAATCTGAGCATGAGCGAGTCTCTATGTGAAAATGATTGAATATGTTACTCCCTATTCACTACGATGTATATATTTATATAATGTATTCTTCCTTGGTTTCAGCTACTTACTACTTTGGTATATGCAATTTTATATAAAATCATTTTCCCCTTTAATTAAAATGCGATTATCATATTGATAGACTACTATATATGATACAGCCGTTGAACCCTACATAATAAACTATACTACGTAGTATATATTTATATTAATTATGTAAGATATCATTGAAAGCTTAAAACAATGGGGAGAATTTGAGTTAAGAGTGCGCTTATAGAGAAATGCAAAGGAATCGGTGGAAGAGAAACGTTACGTTAACGGCTGATGCAGTTTCTTTTTTCTTTTTTTATTTTTATTTTTTATTGGGTAAGATTTCGGATGCAGACTCTGCTATCCGAGAGCGTCCTTGTGGATTATATGGAGATAAATTAGGATATTCCTATATATTGTTGTTAGATATATCCTTACCTATATCTCTGTCATATCTTATCTAATTAGGATAAAATTTCTCCCCTACATGTATTATTTAATCCAATTCAATCAATGAGAAAACACAGACTTTTTTCTATCAAAATTGTTCATGGTATCAGACTTAACTTCGATCCTCTAACCTAAATTCTACCACCACACCGCCGCCGGCCCTAACCCACCTCTATATCCCGCCGGCGTCAATGGCGCGCAACCCCACCAGCAGCTCTCACGCCTGCATCTCCCTTCTATCTTCACCCTTCCGATCACCCGGGTCTCTCTATTTGTCCGGTGATTCTCAAATGAGATAACTACCAAGAGTGGACCATCGCTATGAAGAACGCCTTTTTTGCCAAGCGCAAAGATGGTTTCATCGATGGTTCAATCACTCAACCTACTGCCACCTCTTTCGATCATCAGTATTGGCGTCCTGTTAACGCTATGCTCATCGGATGGATCACACAATCCATCGAGCCCTCTTTACGCTCTACAATCACCTACTTCTCCACCGTCAAGGAACTATGGGATGACCTATCGCAGCGGTTCTCCATTGGGAACGGACCTCGGATGCTTCAACTACACTCTGAAATTGCTGGTTGTCGTCAAGACGGTCAGTCCGTCGGTGCCTACTTTGGCCGTCTGACCAAGCTTTGGAATGAACTCGACACTAACCTGGCTTCTCGGACATGTACCTGCGACAACTACGCCAAGGAACGTGAAGAGGAGCGCACCCATCAATTCCTTATGGTCCTGGATGATCTCGGTTATGGGACTCTCCCCGGTCGCCGCTCAGGACACCCTCCCCGGTCTCAACAAGACTCACTCGCTCGCAGTTCAGGAGAAACGGATTTTGTCGATGCACACTACCCAACAACCGACTAGTGATGTCCTCGCCTTTGCTGCTCAGCATCGCTCTCCTCGCTCCTTCTCTGCTCCTGTCGACAAGAAGTCGATGATTTGCGTCCACTGCAACAAAAACGGCCACGACAACCTCTCATGCTTCAAAATTGTTGGCTACTCGGACTGGTGGAACAACGATCGTGGCGTCGCTGATCCCGTCACTGGCGACCCACCGTCAAAGCCGAAACCTTCTGCCCCTGCCAGTGTCGTTGCTCCTGAGTTCTGCATCCGGTTCCCACAACCACAACGCATCTGATCGAGCCGGAATCACCCTATCCAATTAGAAGTGGGACCGGATGTTGAACATGTTTAAGAAATTGAACACTAAGTCCGGAACTGACACTTTAACAGGTATTGCCTCTTCCCCTTAGATTCTTGATAGTGGCGCCTCGATTCATATGACGGGTGATCGCTGGTTGCTCCGGAATATTCACACCATTGATGAATGGCATATCAAGTATCCAGATGGCAACATAGTCTCCGCTAATCAGGCTGGATTAATCACTCTTTGTGGCTCTTTTGATATCACTGCTTTATACGTTCCTGACCTCACTTGTCAATTAATCTCTCTTGGATGTTTAACTGCCAATTTAAGATGTGTTAACCCTCACTGATAAGCTTTGTGTGATCCAGGAACGCACTTTGAAGGCGCTGATTGGAGCGGGTGAGGTTCGGAATAGGATCTATTGGCTCTTCTGGGCTTCATCGTTTAAGTCTCTTTGCGTCAGCAACTCTACTTGCCAGTTAACCAAGACCGAATCCCCTTCCCTATGGCATCAACGACTCGAGCATCCATCTTTTTCTTTTCTTTCCTCATTACCAAACACTTCTATTCATAGTCTATCAAATAAAGGCTTACTTTGTGATGTTTGCTACAAAGCCAAACAAACTCGTCTTTCATTCTATACTAGTTTGTCAAATGCTTTTGCATCTTTTGATTTAATTCATTGTAATATTTGGGGTCCTTACCGTGTTCCATCTTCTTCTGGTGCCTCATATTTTCTCACAATTGTTCATGATTTCTCTCGCGCCACTTGGGTCTACCTTATGACTCATAAATCAGAGGTTTCCCATCAGTTGAAACAGTTTTTGCACCTTCACATTTACCCAGTTCCACAAAACAATCAAGCGTATTCGCAGCGACAACGGCTTTGAATTTCTTGCCCTTCGTCCCTACTTTGCCGATTTGGGCATCATCTTTGAGTCCTCCTGTGTCGCCACTCCTTAATAAAACGGACGTGTCGAGTGACGAGAGGGTTTCTCGACCAAATAAATTTGTATTCAAGACCCCGCTATAGGATAGTGGAGTCAGGTTCGTCCTCAGGAGAGAAGTCAGCGGTTCTAGGTTTAGTGTGTTTTGGGGTTCAGGGATAGCAGGAAAAGGTGATGAGGGTGGCTGTCGACAAAGAATAGAGGGGTCGATGTCGAGGGATGGAGAGAGAATGGTGGTTTGATATCGAGTAGAATATGTGCCGAATAAAAATAATAAAATAAAACAAATAAAGATGCAAACTTCCAAGGTTAGGGATCACCACAACAATAAACATATGTGTAAATCATAAATCACATAAAGATGCATGCTTTATATCAAAGAATCGACTTTCGCAAATTCTAACAATTTAGGTGATAGAGGCTCTCACATAAAAACCTAATTTGTTTCTACCTTTTCTTAATTAGGATTAGTCGGCTCTCGCAAATAAACCCTAATTACTATCCAATTCATAATACACTACAAAAAAAAATTCTTTTCGCCACACTATTTAGCAACGGCATAGTTCTGCCATCGCTAATGGGGTGTTTTTTGCCACGGGTTAAGCGAAGGCACCCACTGCCCAGTTGCAAAATTTTGTGAATCGCTATTTTTTTTAAAAAAAAAAACACAAAAGAAAGGGAAGTACTCCGTACCATATAACCCTACCCACTAAATTGCTCATTCGCACCTCTTCATCTAATCATCCACCTCCCTCTGCCGTCAAGAGCGAGAGGAATTAGGGTTTGAGAGACGACGACCGATCTCATATCGAGTATTCGTGAGAGCTCGAGGGAGCTTCCATCGAAGACGAGTCCCTAACGCAAAAAGCTTCAACCGAGAGATACCTCGAGTGCAACCCATCCTGGGAGCAATTATGGAGCTCGAGATCCAATCTGCGAGCGAAGAAGAACTCAAGGGAGAGTTCTTCCGGCCTCGCTCCTCCTCCCGCTTGATTATCTGGCGCCTCTCGACCTTTCTCGCAGACCCATCCGCTGTATCTTTGCTCATGCCATAATTGTTCTACTGTGCATCTCTGCCTACTATTCAGATTCCGAATTACCCTCGGGTAAGTGCAGGTATTTGGTCTCTCTATTCCCTTTTAGGTTACTAATTTATTGAAGGGATGTTTACAAAAATATCCAAAAAAATTACCTAAATTAAAGGAGTATCCACATGTTTAAATATATTACAAAACTATCCATTCCTTTCATTCATTGTTTCCATCGACGTCCCGTCTCATTCACCGTTCTTCCCATCGCCTTCCTCCTCCGTCGTACTTCCTCCGTCTTCCTTCCTCCTTCTTCGTTCCTCCGTCTTCGTTCCAACATCTTCGTTCCTCCGGCTTCGTTCCTCCGGCATCGTTCCTCCCTGTGCAGTTTCTTGTGTCCTTCTGCAGTTGATCTCGAAGAAAGAAGACAGCAGATCAGCCGTCCTCGTCGCATATTAAAGGTATGAAATCCCACAATAGTACAGTATTAATTTTCGAAACGCATCTAGTTCGGCAGAAAACCTACCTCTGCTGACATATAATCTGATATATGCTTTCGAAAAACAGTAGTACAATGGAGTTGATAGAAAACCTACCTCTGCTGACATATAATCTGATATCTGCTTTCGAAAAACAGTAGTGTAATAGAGTTGACAGAAAACCTACCACTTCTGACATATAATCTGATATCTGCTTTCGAAAAACAGTAGTGTAATAGAGTTGACAGAAAACCTACCACTTATGCTGCTGTTGTTTTAAGTTGATAAATTACCTGTTGTTTTAATAGTTATGCTTTTACTGTGTGCATGTAATGTAATAAACTGATGTTGCTGACAAGTAATTTAACAAAAAACCTACCTCTGCTGACATATAATCTGATATCTACTTTCGAAAAACAGTAGTACAATGGAGTTGACAGAAAACCTACCTCTGCTGACATATAATCTGATATCTAAATGTGTGCCGAAGGCACACATTTAGATTGAAGTTGATAAATTACCTGTTGTTTTAATAGTTATGTTTTTACTGTGTGCAAGTAATGTAATAAACTGATGCTGCTGACAAGTAATTTGACAAAAAACCTACCTCTGCTGACATATAATCTGATATCTGCTTTCGAAAAACAGTAGTACAATGGAGTTGACAGAAAACCTACCTCTGCTGACATATAATCTGATATCTAAATGTGTGCCTCGGCACACATTTAGATTGAAGTTGATAAATTACCTGTTGTTTTAATAGTTATGTTTTTACTGTGTGCAAGTAATGTAATAAACTGATGCTGCTGATAAGTAATTTGACAAAAAACCTACCTCTGCTGACATATAATCTGATATCTGCTTTCGAAAAACAGTGGTACAAGGGGGTTGACAGAAAACCTACATCTGCTGACATATAATCTGATATCTAAATGTGTGCCGAAGGGACACATTTAGATTGAAGTTGATAAATTACCTGTTGTTTTAATAGTTATGCTTTTACTGTGTGCAAGTAATGTAATAAACTGATGCTGCTGACAAGTAATTTGACAAAAAACCTACCTCTACTGACATATAATCTGATATCTGCTTTCGAAAAATAGTAGTACAATGGAGTTGACAGAAAACCTACCTCTGCTGACATATAATCTGATATCTAAATGTGTGCCGAAGGCACACATTTGTATTACTACTCATTTGTATTGAAACTAAAAAGAAATTATTTGTAATTATTCCAAAAGAGAGAATAGTTGTACAACAACTGTTTGAAAGTAATGCAAATAAATGGTGCTGCTGACAAGTAATAGTTTCCTACAATCTAAAGTGTTGAATGAAATGATTATACTGTAAAATACAGTTAGATGTTGTGTAAATAGTTTTTAATGATTATGCACAACAAACCTGTCATTTTTGATTTCAAAACATGTTCCACTGCTGACATTTATATCTAATAAAGTAATATTTGGGCCAAAAGGAACAAATTCAGATTGAATAATTAGGAAGTTACTACTCTTTTGTATTGAAACTAAAAACAAATTAATATTGATTGTTCTAAATGAAATAATAAATCTGCAAGTATAATTATATGTTATGCAAAAATTTAGTACTGTTGACAAATAATGGATGAACTTAATCTAACGTTTTGCCTGACTTATTTCTAATGAAAAATGCAGTTAGATGTTGTGTAAATAGTTTGTAATGATTATGCACCCCCTACCCGTGATTTTTGATTTCCTAATGAACTAATTTATTGTCAAAATATGCTGCACTGCTGACATCTTACGTAATGAAGTAAAATTTGTCCACAGAGGACACAAATTCTGTTTGAATTTTATGAAGTTACTACTCTTTGTATTAAAACTAAAAAGAAATTAGTAGTTATCATTCTAAACTAAATAATAGTTATGCAACTTCTAAAAAATAATTATGCAAAAAATCTGATTATAATGTATTGAATTTTTGCAAAAATCCGTTACACTGCTGACATCTAATGTAACAGATTTAAATTTAAATTTAGGGAGTTACACTCTTCTTGTAATTGGGTTACAAATTGAAATAATTTACTATTGATCACTAAAAAATAAACAATAGTTGTGCAAATACTAATTAATACTTATGCAAACCTATTCTACTGCTCAGATGTAAGAGTTAAACTTAATCTGGTGTATTGGTTTAGTGAATTGGGGAATCCTGATGCTAAGACATACTGGGATGTTGTGTTTACTGGTTGGTAATTAAAATGCGCCTCTCCAATTATATTTAGTTTAACCAGTAGTTTAATTAATATATCAATTTGTTATTGTGTTGACATGTGATGTAATTACAGGGCATAATTTTATCTGAATTATAATAATACTGAAATAAATTGAGTTGATGTGTTTGCCAGTAGTAATGATGTGTCTTGTTTTCTGTTATCATAGGTAAAGAAGTATATATGGCTCCATATATGATTACAGTAGTATATGGTGGAGAATGGAAGTTTTCTGCGACTGGGCTTTCGTTTGTTGGAGAAAAAACTTCAAAGGTTTTTATATTAAATAATCAAATCACTTTTCAGCGGCTGAAAGAAAAAGTACGTAGTAGGTTCAATATTGATGTTGCAGTTGGTTTAGAATTCAATCACCTACACCCTTTAAAATTGCTGAGATTGCCGCTGAAAGTTGACTGCGATGCTGATTTTGAAGAATTTTTGACTTTGACAACACTTGCCAATGTAAAATTTGCTGTTGAACTGTGTGTTAGCAAAAAGTTTTTGCCTCTGGCAATAGCTAATGCAGATAACAGGGAAAGCCGGAGATCTTTTACATCTGAACAGTTGCAGCTGGATTTGGTTCCAAATATTGTTGAAAAGGATAGCACATCAGTGATGTCTGACTTGAAGATGAAGAGTGTAAAAGTGGAAAACATGGAAGAGGATGATTGGTCTCAAAGTTCTGAAAGTGAAACAGAATCAGATCCTGAGGTCTGGAGGAATCTATACTCTTCAATGCAGGGAAGAAACACATTAAAGGAAGAGTGAGATGATTCTGCATCAAGTCAACTGGTTTTGCCAAACAACTCAAGCGAAATTCTGTATGTTGGGAAAACTTTTGTGTCAAGACAAGCAGCAAAGGATGCTTTGACAATTCTGTCCGTAACTCAGACATTTGGTTTTAGAGTAACAAAATCAAAGCCGAGGTATTTTAGAGTGCATTGCATGGATGATAAATGCGACTGGAAAATGCATCTAAAGACTGTTTCTCAGACTTGTTATGTAGTCACACTGTAATGACAAACACACTTGCACGTGGGATGCCAGAACAAAATATTGCAAAAAAGCTCCGTCCTCAGTAGTTGCAAGACTCATTGAACCTAGGTGTGCATTATGTACAAAATAAAATTTTAATTAATTTCTTCCATATTTATTTTTTATTTGTTCTAACAAATCAATTTTTTTAAAGTGTGGACAGTGGATTCAAACCAAAGCAGATAATCGATACGATGAGAAATGAAAAAAAAAATACCAGTTAACTACATGACAGCTTGGAGAGCATAAAAAATAGCAAAGGAAAAAAATTCGGGGGACACCAGAGTCTAATTATGCTGATATGCCATCATTTTGCCATATGCTGAGGGAGAGGAATGAAGGAACTATTGCATTAATCTCCACTGATAATGAGGACAGATTTAAGTACTCATTCTTATCATTTGGAGCTAGCATACGTGCTTTTCCTCTTTTAAAAAAGGTATGGCCTGTTGTGTGTCAGCATACAGTCTTGTCCTTTTTTATTTAGAAGATTAATGACAATCAAATGTAAATTTGAATTCTTTTAAGCAGGTAGTTGTTGTCGATGGCACGTTCTTAACTGGGAAGTATAAAGGGACTTTGCTTGGTGCCACTGCCCAAGATGCAAACAGGCAAATCTTCCCTCTTGCAGTTGGAATTGCTGACACTGAAAATAACGACTCTTGGGAGTGGTTTTTTAGGCAACTGCTGAAGGTTTTGCCACAACAAAATGATTTAGTCTTTGTGTCTGATAGGCATGCGAGTATTGCAAGAGCTGTTGCCCTGATTTATCCTACTGCTACACATTGCTTTTGTAATTGGCACTTAAAGTAAAACATCAAAGCTACCTTCAAGAAAAAGTATCTGTCTGGTTGGTTTCAGAACGCAGCAGATTGTTACACTATTGGGGAGTTCAACACCAAATTCAGGCACATACAAGAGAATTGCCCCAAGCTAGCAAAATATTTAGAGGATGCAGGTTTTGATAAGTGGGCTAGAGTACATGCAAGATCAAACAGATACAACATGATGACTTCAAACAATGTTGAGACTCTAAACTCTGTAATAACAGGGAAGAAGAATTACCCAGTTGTAGCCCTGTGTAAAGTTTGTGCGAGAAAAGCTCACTTCCTGGTTTCAAGAAAGGAGAGAAAAGGCACTTCAAAACAAGGACAAAATAACACCTGAGATACTGAAGTTGATCAGCAGTTTACAGGAGAATGTTGGAGCATACAAGGTGGTGAAAATTAATGAATTTTAGTTTGAAGTCACAGGAGAGGGAGCATGGGTAATAGTTGATCTGTCAAGAAGGAGTTGTACGTGTAGGGTGTTTGATGTTGAGCAAATACCTTGTGTGCATGCTTTGGCAGCAATTAAGCACATAAAAGCAAATATATCAGATTTTGTAGCAGATTTTTATACGAATGAAGCTTGGGCATTGACCTACCAGGAAACGATATATCCAGTGACGTGTGAAGATGAAGAAATTCTCCCTGATGCTATAAAACTTATCAAATGTTACCCCCCCCCCCCCCCCGTTGTGAAGAAAAGGGCAGGCAGACCACCATCTAAAAGAAACCTTTCTGCTTCGGAGTTCAAGAGAAGGATAAATTATAAGAAGTAACTGTCTCAGCAACACAGCTTCTGGGCCATTTTTTAGCAGATTAATAAATTATGTAAACAGCACTGCATATGCACTTTTTAGGGTTGCAAGTTTGATACATTACAATTTAAAATCTTCTACTCTATAAATTGAATGACTTTTATATTTTAAATTCGAACAATTTTAATTTTTTACTGTCATAGTAGTAGTTTCTTTTCATCTTGCATTGGTTTTTCTTGCATGTTATAATATGCAAAACTTCAGAGAAGATGTGAAAATATATGGAAATACTAGTTGATGATATGCAAACACTAAGTGATGATATGCAAATACTAGTTGATGATATGCAAATATAAGTGGATGATATGCAAATATAAGTTGATGATATGCAAGTATAAAATCGTCTAATGCATATATAAGAGTATTAAATATAAATACTGTGCTGGCCAAAATAGAGACAACAATGTTATCCAAAATGTGCAATTATGATATGAGATCCAAATATAAAATCATGATATGCAACTATAAGTTAATGATATTCAAATATAGTTTGGTGATATGCAAATATAGGAATGTGATATGCAACTGTAAATTGATCATGTGTAGATATAAAATCATTTAGGGCATAAATAAAATATTAAAAAAATAAATATTAAATGTGGTAGTATAAATAGAGCCAGCACCGACCTTCTATTTTTGTTGGTTTCTCCCTTTACGAGTTTCACTTTTTACAACAAAGCTTCTTCAATAACCTTCGTCCAGGGGTGAGCGTTTTAGTGTTGATCAACGATTCCTTCGTTCGAGTGATCGTTGTCGATTAATATTGAGCTTCGCTGTTGCCATGTCTCCAAATTCATCTGGTAAATTTGTGCTATCTCCAAATTTCCTTTGTTTTTTAGGTTAGGGTTTAATGTTATGCAAGTTTTTACCGAAATTTTCACGCGAGTTTTTTCTTGTATTGTCTTAGCTAAACGATTATGAACTAGAGGTGATTTCTGTTCAAATGCTGTTCCTACCTCCAGTAAGAAACGTGTTAAAAGATCTGCAGGCCCTCGTCCTGCACAAAAGGCAGTTGATCTGTCGAGGGACTCTCCCGCTTTTCCAGATCTATCACAGCTTAGTAGGGAAGTAGAAGCTGAAGAACAGCAACAAATTGTTTGCATAGATGGAAGGAGTCTTGATAGTAGAACACCTATTGATCCAGGCTCGCAATCTCGCGTTATTTGTCCTCAAATTTTATCCACTAGATACCCAGATCCGGTTAATTCTGCTGATTGTACTCCTAGTAAGAATCCTGATGCTTTTGTTTCTGTTGAGTCCACGGTTAATTTGAGTTCTGATTCTCAATACGCAACTTGTGCAGTAGCAGATGAGACTCCAGGGTTTACAGATCCTGTTAATACTTCTGATTATACTATTAATGGGAAACCTTATCCTTTTGTGTCTGTTGAGTGCACGGTTAATCTGGATTCTGAATCTCAAAAAGCAACTTGTGCAGCAACAGATGAGACTCCAAGAGTTACAGATCCTGTTAATACTGCTGATTATACTGTTCATGAGAATCCTCATCCTGCTGATTCCGATGAGTGTACCGTTGATCTGAATTCCGATTCTAAAACTGCAACTGGTGCAGCATGTCAAGTTCTCCCTGGTTCTTTTCTTGGTGTTAATTTACCTCAAAATATATCTTCTGATTCATTCCCTTCTGTGCATGGTGCTACTATATTAGATGATGTGCATGGTACAAAACAGACTGCTGTTCCAGTATCTTCTGCTAGATGTCAAGAGGCTGACAAAGAGGAATCTAATGAGGTCCACCCTACTGCTGATTTGAGGGCTGATGCTAATGAAGAACAACAGCATCAGAAACAACAAAGTGGCAAGGCCATGGATATTGATGTCAATCTGCATATTGATTCATCTGGTATTCCAACTCACGCATCCAATGTTGAACCTGGTCCTTCTCATAGAGTTGGGGTGTTGAGGAAACAAAGAATTCCAAAAGGTAAAAAGTTCCTTACCCTAAAAACAAGATCCAACCCAAAAATGTTTGTTTCTGCAATTGAGAGGCTAAGTGATAAGCAGAAAGAGTGCATGAAAGGGATTGGGTTTGGACATCTTCTAGGATTGAAAATACAGAATCTCCCGTTATCCCTTTCCTACTGGTTGGTTAATAACTTTGATGCAAACAAATGCTCTTTGATTCTGCCAAGTGGAGATAGATTAGTGATAACTGATTTAGATGTGCACATTTCATTGGGCCTGCCAATGGGAAGGGAGTTGATAAGCAAGAAAAGCTGCAAGGAAAACTTTGATGTTATAAAAGAGTGGCGGGCTTCTCTTTCAGCTGGGGAAATGATTCAACCTTCTATTTTGATAGAAAAGCTGATAAATGATGTTGATGCTGGTGATCAGTTCAAGCTGAACTTTGCAGTTTTGTTGCATTCATTGCTGCTGGACACACATCAGAGTGGGCACATAAACCAGAGTTTAGTTAGAATTTTTACTGGCAAAGAAGATTTCAAGGAGTTTAACTGGTGTGCATTCTTATTAGAATGTTTGGTTGACTCAAAAAAAAGTTGGGAGAAAACCAAAAAAGGGCAGTTCAGAGGTCCTGTGTTGTTTTTAAACGTAAGTATCTGTTTTTAAATTATTATATCTAATTCTACGAATTAATATCATATTGGCTGTAATATTTAAATAACATCGTGTTTTCCTGTTGCAGTTGTTCTATGTTGACAGAGTGAAGTTGTTTTCGAGCATTATGTTTAGAAGATTTGCTAGATCAATCCCAGTTTTCATTGGTTTGACGTCAGCAATGCTTCGTCAGCGGGAAAAGGATGATATTGAAGCAGGAGCTTTTGGTTCTGGGTTAATTCAACCTCGTCAAAGCATCCCTAGCTCTGAAACTGGAAATACAGAAACTGCTCCAACATCACCTCCCCCTGTGGAACAACCTATCCCAAATAATGAGCCAACTCCTATTGAGGTAGCTTTTTTATTATTTCATGTTGACATATAGACACTACGTTAAATCTAAGGTCTTGGGTTTGTGAAATTTGATGCTAAAATGGACTGAAATTTTTTGCTACTAGCTTCATATGAGTATATACATCCAAAATATGCCTAGGGTGATGTGCAACTAAGTTAAATTAATTTTGTACAAGTGTAAAATTATAATATGCAACTACATCTTACTGATATGCAGCCGCATATGACTAATATGCAAAAATTAAGATTATTATATGCATAAGTTGATGCTGATGACATATACAGGCTGTACTGCTGACTTGATGAATGTATGCACATCCAAAATATGCCTAGGGTGATGTGCAACTAAGTGAAGTTATTTTGAACAAGTGTAAAATTATGATAGGCAACTACATTTTAATGATATGCAACCCCCACATGACTGATATGGAAAATTCAGATTATTACGTGCATAAGTTGATACTGATGACATATAAAGACTTACCTAAATCTATGATAATAATTTACTGATTTTTAATGCTTAAATGCAAGGTGATGTCGTAAAAAGATTGCAATGATGATACACATCAAAAGTTGGCTTTCCCTCCTTTAAATGGATTGAATTAATATAACAATTTGCTACTCTGCTGACATGTGATATATATAACAACTCCATCCCCCATCTAGGGTATTAGATATGTCAATTCTAATGCTAAAATGCGCTGAGATGGTGTGGGTCTTTTGTGATAAATTTAAGTAATATAACAATCTGTCACACTGCTGACATTTTGGCTTAAAAAAAACATTGTTTGTGCCAAAAGCAAGAATGTGGATTCAATATAATAAAGTTATTTCTCTTGGAAAACAATCTTCAAAAGGAATTAAAAGAGATAAATCAGAAATAAAACACAGATATGCTATGAAACCCTGTATAACTAAATAAAAACTTTAATGCTGCTGACATATTATTTCTCTTGTTTTGTTGCATCCCTTCGTTTTGGTATATTATTTAAAATGTTTTACTTTGATCTATGTTTAGTTGTTCATTCAAGCTTTGGCTGAGAAGACTACTGCACTAGCATCTGCAATCTCTGAATTTGCTAGTATGTCTACAAAGGTTCCATCCGAGTTTAAAGATAATGAGAAGGTAAAAGCTCTCATTGATGCGGCTAATAATCTTCTGGGGTTGGTAAATGAACCGAGTTAAGCTGCACCTACACCTGAAGATCATCTTCCAAGTTATATGCATGACTCTCCCAACACAGGCTTCCACAATTCTCAACATGCTTGGTGGACAGATCCAACGTTTTTAGATGTCCTAACTCAGATTGAATTGGCTGCACAGAACAAGGAACGGATGAAAGATACCCTCCCTGAAGAAGGACCTGTTCATGACTTTCCTTTTGTGGCTTGTGCAACAACAACAAGTGAACCTCCAGCAAAACAAGCTGCTGGTGACAAAGAATTGCATCTAGCAGATTTCCAGAAAAAGGATCTTTTAAGTGAGAAGAGAATGAGAAAAGGAAAAGCCCCTTTCTCTGACGGCCCAACCTTTGATTTGTTTGGATCTGATCCTGCTTTCTTATCACCTAGTGCAGAGAAGGTTGATAATGATGCAAATATTCCGCCATTACACTCAGATGGGAAAAATGGAGAACTTGCACAGAAAGAAGCTACTCTTAATGAGAAAGGAAAGGAAAAGATGAATGTGAGATTTTCTGAAGAGTCAGATTTGGATATATATGACACTTACACAACACCTCCAAGGCCTCCCTCAAAACATTGTGCAGAAGAAGGGGAGAAGACTGATGGAGATGCAATGAAGGGTGTTAGTGATGTGTCAAAGGTTGTTCATGCAACAATTCACATTGGATCAGCTGCAGAAAATGTTCACAGTGTGCATCCAGAAAATATTCATGCAGGCCAGACGCATGATTCTAAAAAAAAACATGCTTCACAGAAACCTATTGAAGAGGAAGGCCTTCCTTGAAAAGAAGCTGATGTTGTTGAAGACCTGCCTGCTAAAAAAGTTGACAATGTTCAATCTGTTAAAACAGTGTATCAAAGGAAACCCAAGCCAGCTGCTCCTATGCCAACACGTAGGTCTACTCGCAGTTGTGCTAATGTTTTGGGTGATAAAAAAGAAGTTCTTGTAGACAATGAAGATGGAGATGGAAAAAGGGAACATAAACCAGCAGCCTCCTTGAGAAGCCCTTATTATTCTCGCTTTGTTGACATTGGAGATAATATGTCTGAGCTTGAGAAGATTCTCTATGCAAGTGTTAGTAGGAGATCAGCATCTGGCACGTATGTTTATTCCCGTTCATTTATTTACTTTAGATTTATTCTATATACTAGTTACTTGGTTTTATTGACATTTGTTTTCTGTTCTTCATGCATCTAATTGCAGTGAGCCCTTATTTAGAGCAAATACTCTAAGCTTAGTTAGGGCTGATTTGAGAAGTCTGGAGGAGGATTGTATAGTATCTCCCATTATTCTTGATGCTTGGGCATCAATACTAAATCACAAAGAACAGTACATGAGTGATTTGTCTCCTTCAAGGCTTTTCTTGTGTATTGCGTCGTCTGTAAGATTGCAACTTTTATCTTATTTTCCTTTTCATGTGTATTTTTTGTAAATTTATCCAAGTTAAAACAAAACATTTTACTGCAATTCTTCTAATATTTTTTCAATACAGAAATATCAAACGGATGATGTATCGATGTCTCAAAGTACGAATCAGCTTGAAAAGTTTTGTCTTCAAGTTGACAAGGCATTGTCCTTTGCTCCTCACATTAAATTGAAAACACTGGACATGGTAATTACATAGTAATTCTCCTTTCTTTTCTTTTGTTTCTAATTTAGTTTCCCATTTATTTCAGCTGTAATTAAACACAGGTGTTGACTTCCTGTAAAAAAATATACCGCAGACATGTTTACTGATGACATGTAGTGAGTTGAATAATACATATATGTGTTCATATGATATGAATATGCATACATTAATAATAAGTATTTTTTTTTCATATGATATGTTAATATAATTTTTAAAGTATATAAGTGATAACAAAGATCCACTTCAGATGTCAACACTAATACAGATGTCAACGCGGGAAATAAAAAATCGCTTCTGATAGCCATCTTTTTATATATTTAAACATATGGCAGGTATTTGTTAATTACTAGTTGTTTTTTAAAGCTTAAAACTTTTATCTACAACCCTGATTGTTTTCTTTGTAAATACATATACAAAATAGTTGGCCTGTCATTCTGAAATTTATACTAATGACATTTAAGTTGCTGATATAGTTTTGAATTTGGTGTATAGATTTTATTTGGCATTTACGCTAACGACTACATGTACATGGTGGTTTTCAACTTGAAGACCAAGATCACACAGATCTTGGATGTGAGTCCCTGCTGTGATGAACCAAATTGCAAGTGCACCATACCGACTATGGTTTTAAATTTGATTGCCAATTTGGTTAGTCATATTATTTCCAATTTCGAAATTCAAAGTTACTTTTTCTTTTAAAAGTTTATAGATTGTTAATTTGGTATTATGTTTAATTTCCCTTTCCTTGGCTTTTGCAGGCAGACCTAGTGAATGAGTATTTTTTCAAAAAAGGGTTAAGGGCAAAGGCAAATGTAATCATACATGCCAAGACAGATATGCTGAAACTTCCATGGGCTGGTGAGGACAAGGTTTTGCATTCAGGAATATGCACTATGCGTCAAATGGAAACTTTTATGGGGACTGCAAAAGGGTACAAGTGCGGGTTCGAGCCAAATAGTGAGAAAAACATTTCAAAGCTGCGGTTGAAGTATTTGGCTGAAATCATTTGCTCAGATGTGAACGAAAAAAGAAGAGAAGTAGTAAATGCAGCAAGAGCACATGCAAAATTGACAATGAAGGGTATCAAACCAGAAAGGTTAAACTTGGGTTAGAATAGAATGACAAAACTGGGCTGTCTCTTGATCATCCTCTTTAAACCATAGTTGTTGATAACATTTTAGACATTCTGTCTCTTTAGGTTCGACTTATGTAATAACTACTAATACTTACCTATGTTGAGTATTCTGAACTTATGTGGTATCTTGACTGACTTACCTACGTTAGGTTCCTTCATTTGTTGTTTTTTAAACTCATAGTTAGAATTTCGATTTGTAAATATATTATGCTTATATGCAACCAAATTGCAGTGGTATTTAATCCAACAACTATGTTATGCAAAAGTACTGATAGTAACATCTTATATTTATATCATTAATATAACAGTTAAAAAATTCCTGTTTTCCCTTTTCAACAAGTACACATATTTAAACATCATATGCAGTAAAAATCGCCTGATATGCAAGCATCCAGTTGTGTTCTGTAAGTTCCCAACCAACAAAACACATAACAAAATCCAACTTGATATCAATAAGGAGAGGCGATGTTTGTTTGGGAAGAATAGAAACTGATTGAATACCTGAAATGAGAGGATATGCAACTAGTTTGGCAAAGGTCTATAATGCCCTTTTAATTGGTGCTTTTCTAGTTAAAAATTGCAATTTCAATTATAAAAGTTAATAATACTCCCTCCTATCATTATAATGTTTGAAGGGGATGGATCTGATAAGAAATCTTAGATTTTCTAGGAAGTTTACACAATTTTCTTTTATTTTGTCATTTTGGGTATGTGTCAATTTGCAAATGGACTTATTATATTAAATATGCATATATTATGTATTAATATGCAAATTAAAATACTGCTTATGCAAGAAAACTGATTGAGTGTGATAAAAGTAAATGTCTCATCCTTCTTAAAAAAAACCAAAACTACATTGCATAGGTATTGAATAAAAGTAGTACAGTAAGATTTTCGAATCTACCAAAATCATTGCATATTTTTAAATGCAAGATATTTAATAACAGATTTAAGAAAGCTTTCTTGGCAAGTTTGAAAAACATTCTGATAGGTCTGACAAGGTATTTAACATGAGATTTAAAGGAAGAATATGAAAACGATTATATATGCAATGAAGTTTGAATAACTCTCTTTAAAATACCTTTTAAATATGATCAGATGGAGTTATAAAATAGCAGAAACATAAAACATAAAAGTTAAAATATAAAACATTAAGTAATAGATTCACCAGCAGGCATAATGTTTGATAAGCACCAAAAGTACAACATTAAGTAATAGGTTCACCAGCAGGCATAATGTTACATAAGTGGCAAAAGTACATACATCTAAGCCCAAAACATAACAGAAATATGATTTGATAACCGCAAAATAACATAAAACAGAAAGATAATCATCTAGTTGGCAAGGAAGGCTGCGATTTTCTCCTTCCTCTTCTTCTCTTCTGCATAAACCTCGTCGATCGTCCCAAATATGTTAATCCTGAACTCCTTCATTTGTTCCTCCACCTCCTCTAATCTTTCTTGATTCTACAACCATTTTTTAATGAAAAAGTTAAATATTTAACTACTTATTAAATAATATTATGTAAAACATAATAGACTTACCATCTCAGCACCGTTCTGGTCGCCGTCTTCAAGGGCCCTCCTGATCAAATAAGAGATGTGACCTCTCTCCTTGTAGAGTTCAAAGTAAAAACCCTGAAAAACAACGATCGTTTCCAACAGATCCCTTCTCTTGGTTGCTGTATTAGTCTGGGCCGCCTCTTCAAGCAGTGGCATTTGATACCCTGGGTATCGTTCTTTATCCAGATCATCGCACATCTTATAGTACTCCTCTATCATTGTGGTCGGATAGAAAAAGTAATCCATTCTTGGAGTTGAAAAGTAAGGGATGAGGTTTCAAAGATGGTGAGAGAGAATAAAAAGGATCAGGTGATTTAATGATGGATGATAACAGACGAGTGAGGGACTCTTTATATAGCCAGAGATGGCTATACAACTTCCCCCATCAACAAGATGTCACTAGTCTTAAAGGGCGGTTTCCCAATGTAATTTAACCTTTACCTTTATCCATAAGATTTATATCTACTGTAGTAATAAAGACTAAATGTACTGTAACATTTACTTCTATTAAGGAATACAGACAGTAGTAGTAATAATTACTTCTATTAAGTACAGTAATACATACACCCCCCTTTTAATGATAGTCTTTTTTTTAATATATTTCCTTTGGTTTTCCATTTACAATCACATTTATTTCTGGGGGGTTGTGTCAATTTGCAAATGGATCACGAATATTAACATGATTGCCAGTATAAGATGCGTGAGAGAGGGGTGTCAGTACATAAACTATTAAATATGCACATATTATGTGTTGATATGCAACCCCAAATAAAACTGTATTTAGACTCTCGAATCTACCATAATCATTACCATTTGTTTAAAATGGTGCATTATTAACTTAAATATGATGAATAATTTCTGGTTTGGAACAAAGACATTTTAGATGTTAGAAAAGATAAAATATACTAAAAGTTAAACTTATTGATAATCCATAAAAAAGTAAAAAAACAGAAATGTAAAATAACAGAAAAATAAAACAAAAGAGGTAAATTATAAAACATTAGAGTAATAGAAGCAATGACAGTTATATTGTTTGAAAACCAACAGAACTTATGTTAAAACATAAAAATAACACAAATATTGTTTCATAATAATAAAATAACATGAACAGAAATCTAATAATCTAATTCCCAAGGAAGGCAGCGATCTTCTCGTGCCTCTTCTTTTCCTGTTCATATATCTGCTCAATCGTCACAAACACGTTGACCCTGAACATCTGCATCTGCTCCTCAAGGTCCGGCAATTTTGCTTGATTCTACAATCATTTTTAAATGCAAAAGTTAAATATTTAACTACTTATTAACTAATATTATGTAAAACCGAATAGACTTACAGCATGAGCAGTCGTCTGATCGTCATCTGCAAGGGCCCGCCTGATCAGAGAGGAGATGTGATCTTTCTCCTGGTAGAGGCTGTAGTAGAAAACTTGAAATTGCTCAATCGCATTGAGCAGATCCTTCCTCTTGGCGGCAGTGTTGGTCTCAGCAGCATCTTCAAGAAGGGACATATGATACCCTGGGTATCTAGTTTTGTCCAGTTCGTCGCATGTCTTATAGTAGTCCTCCATTAGGGATAGAGGGTAGAAAAGATAATCCATTTTTGGAATTGAAATGGAAGGAATGGGGTTTCAGTAGATGGTGTGAGAGAGAGGAAAAACGGCCAGGAGATGTTGTGATGGATAAAAACAAAGGGGCGAGGGTCTCATTATATAGGAAGAGAGAAGCGGTTATCTAACTTCCACCATCAACAACATGTCACCCGTTTTTAGAGGGCGGGTTCTCAATGTATTGTAATCTTTCCATTCCCCAATAACTGTACTAATTAGATCAGATTTATTTCTTAGGAAAAGAATAACTCTAATTATTACATCTATTAAGGAGGGCGGTTTCCCAATTACTTTATATTGACAGAGCACCAAATACATCCCCCCCACCCCCACCACTAATTAGATCAGATGTATTTTGGTTTTCCCTAATTTTTTCCTTTAAAAAAAAAATACAAAGACAACAATTGATGCTGCTGACATATACACTGCATATTGTCTAAGGTATTATATTTGTATATTTTAATGCTAAAATGCACTGAGATGGTGTGCTTCTAAAGTTGTCATGTTTATGGACATCAAAGCCTTAAGTTGTCTCTAATAATGAATTAAATTACTATAAGGATCTGTTAATATGCTGACATTTTAAGTTAAAAATCATAATTACTGCCAAAAGCCAAGAATTTAGATCCAATTTAATAAAGTTCTTACTGGCTTGATATGATTATGCAAATCCAAAATATGCCTAGGGTGATGTGCAACTAAGTGGAATTTATTTTATCCAGGTGAAAAATTATGATATGGAACTACATTTTACTGATATGCAACTCCACATGACTGATATGTAATAGTAAGATTATTACGTGCATAAGTTAATGCTGATGACATATAGAGACTTAGCTAAATCTATCATAATAAGTTACTGATTTTTAATGCTTAAATGCAAGGTAATGTCCTAAAAGAAACCAACATTCAAAAGGAATTAAAAGAGATAAATCAGAAATAAACCACAAATATACTAAGAAACCCTGTATAACTAAATAAAAACTTTAATCCTGCTGACATATAAAGACTGCATATAATCTAAGATATTAGATATGTGGATTTTCACAATAGAATGCATTGAGATGTTGTGCTGATACCTTTTAATGATTATGATCATGAAATCCTTGCTTTCTCTCCAAGAATGACTTGAAAAGTTTTAAAAATCTGTGACTCTGCTGACATCTTACCTTAAAAATAATAATTAGTGCCAAGGGTACGAATTTAGATTTAATTTAATAGAGTTTCTGATCTTTCAATCCAAATTTAAAATATGCCTAGGGTGATGTGCAACTAAGGCAAATTAATTTCGTGTGTAAAATTATGATATGCAACTACATTTTACTGATATGCAACCACATGTGACTGATATGCAAAATTAAGATTATTATTTGCATATGTTGATGCTGATGACATATAGAGAATTAGCTAAATCTATCATAATAAGTTACTGATTTTTAATGCTTTCATGCAAGGTGATATCCTACAAGATTGTAATGATGATACACAGCAAAACTTTGCTTTCCCACCTTTAAATAGATGGAATTAATATAACAATTTGTTACTCTGCTGACATGTGATATATATAGCAACTCCACCCCATCTAGGGTGTTAGATATGTGAATTCTATTGCTAAAATGCACTGAGATGGTGTGTGTCTTTTGTGATGAATTGAAGTAATGTAACAATATGTCATACTGCTGACGTTTGGCTTAAAAAAAATACAGAATTTTTGCCAAACGCAGGAATGTAAATTCAATATAATAAAGTTCTTTCTCTTGGAAACCAACATTCAAAAGGAATTAAAAGAGATAAATCAGAAATAAAACACAAATATGCTAAGAAACCCTGTATAAGTAAATAAAAACTTTAATACTGCTGACATATAAAGACTGCATAAAATCTAAGATATTAGATATGTGGATTTTCACACTAGAATGCACTGAGAGGTTGTTCTGATACCTTTTAATGATTATGATCATGAAATCCTTGCTTTCTCTCTAAGAATGACTTGAAAAGTTTTAAAAATCTGTGACTATGCTGACATCTTACCTTAAAAATAATAATTAGTGCCAAGGGTACGAATTTAGATTTAATTTAATAAAGTTTCTGATCTTTCAATCCAAATTTAAAATATGCCTAGGGTGATGTGCAACGAAGGCAAATTAATTTCGTGTGTAAAATTATGATATGCAACTACATTTTACAGATATGCAACCACATGTGACTGATATACAATATGATGATTATTATTTGCATATGTTGATGCTGATGACATATATAGACTTAGCTAAATCTATCATAATAAGTTACTGATTTTTAATGCTTTCATGCAAGGTGATATCCTACAAGATTGTAATGATGATACACAACAAAACTTTGCTTTCCCACCTTTAAATAGATGGAATTAATATAACAATTTGCTACTCTGCTGACATGTGATATATATAGCAACTCCACCCCATCTAGGGTGTTAGATATGTGAATTCTATTGCTAAAATGCACTGAGATGGTGTGTGTCTTTTGTGATGAATTGAAGTAATATAACAATCTGTCATACTGCTGACATTTGGCTTAAAAAAACAACAGAATTTTTGCCAAAAGCAGGAATGTAGATTCAATATAATAAAGTTATTTATCTTGGAAAACAATCTTCAAAGAGGAATTAAAATACATAAATCAGAAATAAACCACAGATATGCTACGAAACCCTGTATAACTAAGTAAAAACTTTAATGCTGATGACATATAAAGATTGCACACCATCTAAGGTATTAGATTTGTGGATTTTCATACTAGAATGCACTGAGATGTTGTGCTGATAGCTTTTAATGATTATGATCATGAAATCCTTGCTTTCTCTCCAAGAATGACTTCAAAATTTGTAAAAATCTGTTACTCTGCTGACATCTTACCTTAAAAATAATAATTAGTGCCAAGGGTACGAATTTAGATTTAATTTAATAAAGTTTCTGCTCTTTCAATCCAAATTTAAAATATGCCTAGGGCACGAATTTAGATTTAGTTTAATAGAGTTTCTGCTCTTTCAATCCAAATTTAAAAGATGCATAGGGTGATGTGCAACTAAGGCAAATTAATTTCGTGTGTAAAATTATGATATGCAACTACATTTTACTGATATGCAACCACATGTGACTAATATGCAATATTAAGATTATTATATGCATATGTTGATGGTGATGACGTATAGAGGCTTAGCTAAATCTATCATAATAAGTTACTGATGATAACAGAGAATTCCATTCATTCATTAAATATGTTTACCACAAGTCCTAACAACAAATACTACATCTTCCCTTACACAACTACCACAAAAGTGTTAGAATACATAGTCTTTTCCTGCCATGCTGATCCTAGACAAAAAAGGCTACAATGCCGATACTACAGCAACAGACGAGTTAAACGCTAACTTCTAATTACGTCGACTATTCATTACAACTACAGTTACATTGCAAATCGACATAAGGGGCAAAAGCTTTGAACAGTCAGCCATTGTCTAATACAAACTGGGTGAAACGAATGTGTGCATGGCAGGACTATTACAGGCATTGACTCCGACATCACCTGGCGACAGATGCTACAATCGTCCTCATCCCGCTCTAGATCATAAACCTCTCGAAGGGCTACGACAACGTCTGCTGGGGCTGGATGATGTTCATACTCATACTCAAACTCCACAGGAACCTCCATAGGAAGCTCCGTGTCGGAGTCAGAGTCCAAGCTGGAATCCGATTCAGCCAATTCCGTGTAGTACAAATTAAAGTCGATGTTAGGGCACAACCCATACTCCACCAAATCAGCGTCTGGCTGAAACCATGACCTCGTGAAATCACTTAGCATCTCATTTCCTAACTGATGTCGAACAACCGCTGGGATTCCCGCATGATCCAACCTTATATCGCAGTCCTGTAGAGTCCATGGCATCCCATTCCAGAGATAGTGTTCCTCAAAGGTCTCCGGATGGTAATCGGAGTGGATGGACAACCGAACTTCACCGAATCCATAATCTAGAGACGGCAAGGGAAAGATCATTACAGAAAAATGGCCAACACTGGGGTGAAACCCTTGGTCCATAACCGCGTGCGCGTGCGCTGCCATTGACGACGAAAACCCTACAAATCAAACAATCAAAAGACAATAACTTTATAATCGGATCACTTTAACTCGAAAAAATAAAATACGAAACTAGAACAGAAACAACAACTACAATCTAACCCCTTTTGGAAAAAGAAGACTAACTCAAACGCCGATGGATGAAGATTACTCGGCCGGAACAGCAAATGCCTGTGGAGAGTGGATGAAGAACAACCGTAATAAAGGGGAAAATGGAGGGAGATGAAACGCCGGCGGGGCCGGGCCTTCGTTTTAGATGTGGGCCGGGCCGGGCCTTCGTTTTACAAATTAGGATGAAGCCCAATAACATTACTAATAATTATACCCAATGACCTACTATTAGATTTGTTAGAACATAACTCGACCCGAAAACCCAACCCAGACGAACGAAAGTTTTTGGGACCCGGAAATTTTTTCCGACCGGAACCCTAAAAACACGGGGATCTCCCGGGGTAATGTGGGGTTCGACCCAGCAACCCAATTAAAGGTAATATTAAAATATGCAACCCCATATGACTGATATGCAAAAGTAAGATTTAAATATGCACAAGTTGATGCTGATGACATATACAGACTTTGCTACATCTAGCATAGTAAGTTACTGATTTTTAATGCTTAAATGCATGTGTTATGGTCAAAAGAATTCTAATGATGATACACAACAAAAGTTTACTTTCACACCTTTAAATGGATTGAAAAAATATAAAAATCTAATACACTGCTGACATGTGATATGTATAACAACTACATCACGTATAAGGTATTAGATAAGTGAGTTTTAATGCTAAAATGCACTGAGATGGTATGGTCCTAACTTTTAATGAATATGGATGGCAAGGCCTTGCTTTGTCTATAGCAACAAACTAAAATAGTATATCAACATGTTGTTCTGCTGACATTGTAATAGATATGCAACAATATTTTACTGATATGCAACCACATTTGACTAATATGCAGATATAATATTAAAATATGCATAAGTTGACACTGATGACATAGAGACAGTTAGCTAAATCTAATATATTAAGATACCAATCTCCAATGGTTAATTGCAATGTGATGTCTATATTAGATTGAAATAATTTAGACAGCAAAAAGGTTGCTTACCCTCTTCAAATGAATTGAAAAATTATAACAAATTGATGCGCTGCTGACAAGTGACTGCTGTTTTAAAATAAACTCCGCAAAATACAGAATCTTTAATGAAAATACAAAGTTGACAACACACCTAATATATGTCTAATGACAAAACATATTTACATTATAAAGCTCCATCGCTCCTTTATCAAATCTACGCACATAAGTTCTCGGTATCGAAAGAGATGTTCATTTGTGATTGCCTTCACATCTCCTCCAAAAATAAGCGCTTCAATTGCTTTTACTACAAACACCCCACAAGCAGACCTGCAATTCAAACACAATAAGGGGAAAATAATCGGGTCAAAAAGTGTAATATATGATAAAAATAAATAAAAGTATTTCAAGACAGAAAGAACACGTACGAAGAACGATCGTGAAGTAAACCAGGCACCATGATTAACTTGAAGGGGGATGAGGTGAAATTTTCGTACACACCAGCTTTCACCAAATGGATTGGAAGCCACTTAGTAATAGGTTGAAGATATTGGTCAAGTAACCCAGCAGCAATTCCAGAAACGTTGCAATCATACACATTTATAACCTTTTCATCAATTAGTATCTCCAAGGCTACCCAATGCAAGTTGTGAATATTGAAGGGTGTATAAATCTTCTTTGCTGACGCCCAGGCTTTAGGATACTTGTCAGGACAATCGCCTGTGAAATAAGCCTCAATAGATCTGTCAACATTATCATCTTCCACAAAATCTTCAGCATATGAAGGCCAGTACTTAACGGCAAAAAGCCAATCCACCACAACACAATCTTTACACTTGTCCGCTTCTTCAGAAATTCGTTTCCTTATATAGTAGAACGCCGCTTCAAGATTCTGTAAAAACAAACCACTGTTAAGCATATAAAAAGAGAAAACATCCCCATATTTGGTTGATGTAAGCAGTTCTTACCTCTGAATCCAACCACTTGCCCCTGCTTATAATATTGTGGAAAAATGATTTCCCAAACCGTCCAGAAGAAGTACAAACAGAAAAATCCCTAAGAAGGAATATACAATACGCATAACTTTACAACAATCATAGAGAGAGTAATAAATAATAAAAGCATATTAATCTAGAGGTAATTGAATAATATAAGCAAAAAAAAAAATACCGTTTGCTCTTTATAATGGAATACATAAACTGATGATCCTCGCGGCTGATCAGTGACTTCTTGGCATTGTACTTTGCCAATTTCTTTTCGTTTTCTTGTAAAGGGGGGGGGGGGGGGGGGGCGAACAAAAAGCTACTGTCCATAGGAATGGTGTTGGCTTGCTTTAATTTTTCAATGTCACTTAATATAATAGGATCCTTTGCATATGAATCCCAATCAACAGAGCGTGATGGAACATAATTGTCTGGGACTATAACAAGACTGTCTGTTACACACGGAATAGAAGAAGCAGGACCCTTTAAAGAAGCATCACCAGCTTCCGTGGAAGAGATGTCAGAAGGCTTACCAACCCCATCTGCCTCGCCAACGACCTTATCCTTCACATCACACAGACCACCCTCAACAGCATCTTTTAATGACAAAAGAACCTCACTGATGACAATAGATGGAGAGAATGACATATCACAAGCATTTGCAACAGTATTACAAGGAGGACACATAACATCAGAATCATCTGATTCTAACTTTGTATTAACACCTTCAAATCCCATTATTGTGATATCGTCATCCTTTTCATCACCTCCCGTACAACCATTAATTGAATCCTGAATATCAGAGCCTTCCACTTCATGTTCAGCCTCAATATATTCAGTTCGTTCTTTCACATTAGGAATTTTGTCATCAAATTCAGTCTCAGTAGCATTCAACTCACCAACATCATCACTGCACTTGCTATGGATGTCAGCACCAGATAAGACATTAAAATCTGATGACATCTGGGTGTCAACGCACACAATTGTTAAGCACTGTGCATTCCCCTGAGGGCGCTGTTCATCAATCATTCCACTTTCAATTGGTTTCCCATCGACAGTAGTGCCACAAGCATCCTCACTACCTCATTTTGCTTCCTTGACATCAGACTCTTCATGCTGAGCTTCATTCTGTGCATCCCCTTGAGGGCGATCTGCATCAACATCTTCTTTATGAGCTTCATTCAAATCCCCAGCTTCACCGCTCCCCTTCAAATCAAAGCAAGTCCGAACGGCATAAGATTCCTGCTCAGTGGAATAAAATTGACAACCTATGACGTCCCCCAATGAAATGTCAGCATTAGTATATATGTCAGCAGCAGGAACACTATTTGCATCTCCAACACCCACCCCCGGTAGAGAGATGTCAACATTGTTTTTATCTACATCGCAAGCAAAAGTGATTGAAAAGGGTACCAACTTAACATCAACAGTAGTAGATGGAGGACATACAACATCAGATTCATCCAAGCAAGGATTAATAGCACATCATTCTGATCCAATTAATGTAATAACATCACCATCTTTATCACCTCCAACACAAGGGTTAATCAAATCCTCCATATCAGAACGTACACCATCATATTCAGTGGCAGGACATGCAATTTGCAACCACTGTGGATCAGTGTTAGTACAATGCGACCCGCCAAAGTCACTTTCTGGTGGAATGACATCAACATCCATCAAGCCTGCATCCCCAATAACTACTTTCGGTTCTTTCACATCAGAATTTCCCCCATCAACTTCGGGGTGAACATCATTCAAATCATCAACGTCAATGCGACGCTTGCCTTCAATGTCAGCTTCAGGTATTACACCAAACTCAGATGACATTTCATTAGAGGGTAAATTTAGATCAACATTTGGAATACCTACTTCATCTACTCTATTGAAATCGGAAACAATTCTGTGAGCAACAGGCGAATCAGCCAGTATATCAGAGAAAACGTCGTCATTAACTGTAGTACCCGCATCATTTTTTGGTATGGAATGCAATGGCTGGGATACATCAACTGTACATGTATGCGTTGCAACCTTATTCTCAAGGGAAGTGAACTTCTCCCCAAAAACAGAAAACATGTTAATAATCCCATCTAACTTCCCCATAGAGGTCTTAATTTCTCCTACACTAACAGCCAACTCGTTTAGACGCCTAAAAATTTCTTGCACCACCTGAGATGAACTATCAATAACAGGGGTAGGAGCATTAGCATCAAATCTAAAAGGAAGATCACCCATTCGTATTTCACCTTTTTTGGGAGATGACAGCCCCACACCACACCCATTTTCGGGTACATACCAATCGGTCTCAACTTCAGGAATTGAAGCATCAATCGGATCATCAACACAAACAGCAGGTTTTTTTGCGTCAGAATCAACTCCCAAAGGTATGTCTTGATTCTCTGGACCAGATGAATTAACATGGGCATGAGGAGACCCAATAGGAGACACAGTTGACCCAGAAGAGTCAATAGAATGGGTTCCCCCAAAGTCATTATCAAGAGCACCCCCAGTTTCAGAGTCAACAGCATCGTCATGTACCCCACCAGTATCACGATCAGAACAAAACATATCACCCTTTTCGTTAGATAGTCCATCAGGGGCCAACATATCTGCAGTCGAAGCAACTTGCAAAGATACAGACTTCTCAGCAGATTCTGAATAGAATACATTCCTAGGCTCTTTATCAACTGTATTCCTCTTCTTCACACGGTGATACACAATCTTCGCATGTACAAACTTCTGACACTCAATCACTGGGTCAACCTTGTCACAAGCAACAACAGGTATAACAGACTCTTTGACTAGCACATCTGTCTCAGCATCTAGAAATCGAACCTTCTTACCTGAATCTTTCTTCTTTCGCATATTAGTGGCTTTCCTCTTATTTGATTTCTTATCCTCTAAAGCCAAAAGAAGGGAGGAATGAAAGGTACCTGCAGACCGACCCCTTCTCAATGATGTCATCTTCTTTCCTTTATGAACAACATCAAGTTTTACCTCCGAATTGACTCCATCAATCCCAACAACAGCATCTAAAGCGGAATCATTTACAACATCCTGTTTGTTGACCAAATTGACGGCGTCATTCCCAACGACAACAACTAAGGCATCATTGCGTATGAACCTGTCATTATACGCATTTGTACGCAATCGATAACTTTCATACAGAACACCATCCAGCTTGGGGAAGACAGGTTGAGCAATGTCATCAACTCTTTCATCAGCAACTTCTTCACTATAAACCATCCCTGGTGTTCTTGCAAATTGACCATAAATAGGGAAAAATGGTGCCTACACAAAAATAGAGGAAATATATTATTAAAAGCACGGATATTTACAACAAAACAACAAATATGCTAATAACCTTTAATATTTATGCAAAACTTTGGGACTGCTGACATAAAATGACTAAGCCAACTAAAAGATGTGCACCTACTAGCTTTTAATGATAAAGTGGAATTATATGTTATGCAATAATATTTAAATGAATATGCACATCCAAACCTTCCTTGTGCAATTATATTTAAATGACAATCTATTACCCTACTGACATGTGATCTAAATCAAAATATACTGACACTTATGCAATAATTTGGTTCCTACTTGTTAAGATATATCTAAATAACAAAAAACAAACAAGAGCAGTGTCAAAACAGAATCATTACCGATCCAAAAAATTAAAAGTCTTGCAAACAATGTAGTTCTGCTGACAAGTCTGGTGTTTTTGCAAATTTCGCCTAACGTGTCTGGTATTTTCGCAAATTTACAAAAAGTAGCTGACAATGGTGCCTAAAACAGATATTAAATTCATTCACTAACAACTACAAAACATATCTCATAAACTTACCAACTCATCATCAAAAAGTGCAGAAGCAGAATCATATACGTGTTTAAGCTTACATTCCCAGTGCAAAGAGTATGGATCTCCAACAACCATTTTGAAATCACAGTCAACTTTTGCAGCTATTGATGGGAAGGCTTCTAAAATCCATGACTGTTGCAAAAAAACATAAAGTATTTGAAATATTCAGCCAGAATAGTGAGATATGATAACAAGCAATAAATATGCTGACAGACTTCAAAATGGATAACAAGCAATAAATATGCGACATTAAAGACTACCTGGAAAGCAAGATTATACCCATGTATATCATAACAACGTCTGCCATGCTCACGATAAGCCAGATCTATATTCTTTAATGTCGTAACCAACTTCGTGTACGAAGCTCTCCCCCAGGGGTAAATTTCAAACTCATTCTCAGCACAAGCAACGGATAAGTTTTCTTCACTGACAAACTCTGATCTCCTGAATAATAGGACCTTTTCAATAATAAGCAGCTTAGCCATAATCAACTTCTTCTCTGAGGATTTACTCTCGGATTTAAAACGCTGCACTAACTCCTTATAAGAGCATTTATTCTCCCCAAAAAAATCAAGAGAAGACACATGTTTGGGTGGTTTGCAATCATTAGCTTCACAAGGAAGACCAGTAATAACATGGAATTCAACAAGAGAAAACCGAGCCAAAAATCCATCAACCTTAAACCACAACTCCATCTTCTTTTTGGTTGGAACTCGACGCAACATAATCTGATGCATGAGTTGAAAGTTAGAAACCATATTGGTTCCCTGTGTCAGCACCCACCCAACACAACTATTGCACAATATCTCATAGTGTTTATCCGACAGATGACTTTTGATGAGTTCACAAACATCAGGATAAGAATATCTGTTTGATCTAGAATGGAACCACTCATCCTCAGGAATACAATAAGAAATGTTCTGTTTAAAAACAAGCAAAAATGTCAAAAATAAATGCATATCAACATAAGTAAACAACACTATATAAACAGACAGGATAAAAAGATCAATATCAAAATAAAAACTCACATCAAATTGCCTTCTGTATCTCACTAAATCAGTAAGTGAACCTGACAAACACGAAAACATAGATATCAGAAGAGGAAAAAACGATAGGAGCATGCAGAATTGTTCAGTAGAAATCGCATATTTGTTACTAAAAACAAGAACAACACTCCAACATTTGCTATCACGACACCAATCAACACTAGACCACACAAAAATCCGCCAAAAGTCGACAAAAAAGGAAAACATAGATATCAGAAGAGGAAAAACGATAGGAGCATGCAGAATTGTTCAGTAGAAATCGCATATTTGATACTAAAAACAAGAACAACACTCCAGCATTTGCTATCACGACACCAACCAACACTAGACCACACAAAAATCCGTCAAAAGTCGACCAAAAAGCTACATATACCGCAGAAAAACAAACCCTAACCAACAGGGAAAGGTTCAAGCAGACTCACCACCTGAACTACCAGGGATTTCCGCCATTGACGATAAGAAAGTGCAATAATCGACTTCAATAAACACTCTTTTGAAGGAGATTCAGTCGAAATCTGACAGTAATAACACAGGGACGATCGCCGGCCAGTTTCCGCTGGGTTGAGGATGAAGAACGATAAAAGACGATGGAGGGGTAAAAACGTCAAATAGGCAGCGGAAAGTATTAAAGTGGACACTTTTGTAAAATTTACAAAAGGTTGGACGGAGTTGTAATTAGGTTGAAAATTTGTGCCTGCGGCACAAATTTTCTCTTTATTGAATTGGTTATAATTTGTTGGTAGGCTTGTGTGAATGAGATTTAAAATTGGTTGTTCGGCTGAATTTTCTATGTTAATGGGACTTCATTACCATTAAAAAAAACTTTCAGATCGAATTTTCTATGTTCTACTGAATTTTCTATGTTAATGGGACTTGTTGGTAGACTTGTGTCTATGAGATACCTTCTGATTGAATCTTACTTCATTAAATTTCAAGAAACAAGTTTAGAAAAAAATACCCACAATATATATATGTATCCATTTTTACAGATCAAAAGTTGATTGAATTAAATGTGTTGCATGTAGTTGCTTACATTATACCAAGACAAGATTTTCTGATCAAAAAAAAAAAAAAGATATGAACTATTAATATGATAATCCCGTAAAGTGCATAGTAACACTAACTCCTGTCATCAGTTATAGATCCGTGTGCTAATGAGTTTCTTTCAACTTTAATGTGTGCTATCTGATTCATAATGCACTATCACTTGCAGGGAGGCTGGTGGTACCATTAATGAATACCATTTGTATAATCAATAATTATTTGGTAAAGTCTCCCTTAAGATGAAGTTTCTTGGCACTTGGCTGGTCTCAATGACCGATTCATTGCATTTGCTCTTATTGGGTAGTTGCACATTTTTCTTTCCTTAATTTCTTCCTCTTATTGCCCTTCTAATCTCTCTATCATAGATTAGAAATTTGTAAAGTTTTTGGATGTGCACTAAACTAAAATAGTGAAACATATTTTACATGCTTAATTGCGGGTTCATTTCTAGTCTTCAGCTTAAGGGCCTAACGCTGAGGCAGTGACTTTCAATTATTGACTCATTGTAGGCTCATTTGTGCTAGTATCAGCATCATCTATGGTAAGGTGTAACAATGTCATAATTTATGTCTCCCTTGCTTCTTTTCTCTTTTTTATTTTGTTAATATTTCACTGCTGGAAACTGGTTTTGAAATTCGAGATCATACATGAGTACATTTCCTTATTTGCCTAGTGTAAGTGAAGACGACCTTTAGCTCAACTCACCTCTTTTTTTAAATCTACCCGACCTTATGCAAGGTTTGATTTTGGTCTATGCAAAATGATGAACGTAAACATCGAGAGTCCTACATTTTCGTAATAGAAGATTAACTCATCTATCTCCACACAGCAAACAAGAAGCTTAACTCATCTATGTTTCTGCACGTTTGCTGATTTAATTATGGAAGCTGCTCATCACCATATGAATGGCATTCATATTAATGGCATGATTCATAGTTATTCTCCATTCATTTGCTTGTTTATGTTTATAAGATACTACTGACATTCAAGATGATGATAAGCTTGGTCTATGCATTCATTGTGCAACCTTGTGGAGCCTTGTGGAGGGATAATAAGCAGATGATGAACTAAATTCGTTGTGCAGCCTTGTGGAGGGATAATAAGCTTATTAAGCTTCGCAAATCTAGCTTAGAATTGATCATAAGATAGGTACATTTGATCTTCTTCCTCTTTTTTTTCCCCTTTAATTGCCCCAATACGAGAAGCCTTTGTTCATGAATTTGGAAGCTAGATAAGCTAATTGTTTCATTAACAGCCTCTCTTGAGTCGAGTACTTTGTGAATTGCAGTTTGCTGATCTAAATTTATGAATTGATATAAGAGTTTGGTACCCCAGCCTGAGATTTTATTGGGAGCATTTAGGTTAGTTTAAACTGCAGATTAATCAAGTTCCCCTAAGCAAGTGGTTTACTATAAGTGCTTCAAAGCTAGGAAAAAAAATTCTTACCTTCAAAATATTCAGTCCATAGCACCAGCATTCTGCCGTTATTATGCTTGGAAAGTATGTTTTTTTGCACAAGTCATAACTCATCTTTTCTTTCATTAACCATGGTAGATCTGGAACATCTAAACTCTGTAGCATTCGTAAAATAATGAAATTTTGTTATTAAAATGCTAGTCATTTTAATGAAATTATGTTCACTACTTGCTTTAAGTTTCGATGGTAGGTGAAAAAAAAACTAATGTGCAATTGAATCCACCAGAATATGCCATTGTACATTCAGAGGAAGTTATAAGAACCAAGCGAAGGTTGCCACTTGCTTTAAATATGTCCCTTTAAGGGCTTGCTTCTACATACTAGTTCTCGTATAGATCGGGAATGTGATGGTATATCTCAGTATTTGATTTAATCCTCTGATTTGGTTGTACCCTTGTGTTTCAACTTTGTTGTCTACAATTGAGGATTTGGGGTGCATTTGTGTTTTGATATAAGACGTGATGGATGAATCTAAAAGGTAAGCAGTGAATATGTTATAAGCCTATGGTGTTGAGTAGGAACTCATGATGCTATGTTTGCATCTCTCCATGGTCCTTTAAAGGGTTAGGTCAATTTGACAGATATTTATGTTTATTATGGAAGAGAGATACATGGCAAGTCAAACATGTCCTTTAGTTTCTGTCAGAATGTGATTGCTTTAATTGTGTTTTATACTTTTATGTACCTCATGTAAATGCAAGCATGTCAAACGAGAAATATATGTACGCCTTATTCTGATGTTAATGTTATAAAAGGTTTTAGAGTTAATAGTGATGTGCCTTATTATGATATTAATGTTATAAAAGGTTTTAGAGTTAATAGTGATGTTGCTAAGTGTTGTAGTTAGCTAATTATGGATTAGTTTTAAATGTTTCAGGAAAAGAAATGGGGGGTGCATATGAATACCTTGCTTTGTTGGGACTCGCAGAAGAATCGCAGGTAATGATTCAAGCAACACACTTCTAGTTTGTTAATATAAGTTGTGTTTTTAGATATTGTACATATCCTGATTATTCAGTTCTGACCTAGGAATTTCGGAAGCAAACTTTGTTAAACCTACGCATAATAAGCAAGATTTTGAGAAGACATCCCTCTTTCAGAAGCTTGAACATCGATAGAAGGAAATGACTTGGGAATATTGGTAAGTTTACTTATTAATGTTCATGAAGTTCTTTGGTCAGAGATGTGTTTTATACTTCATTCATGTGAAGTATATTTTGTGTAAGCTAAGAGTAGCTTCTTATATGGAGTACTTCTTTGATTTTCTTTTGTTATGAACTCGGTCAGATTTCAAGAGTGACCGCGAATTTGTGAACATGAGGACTTTAATTGTTTAACATGATTGCTTCCATGCTTTATGCTATGAGGGCTGCTTGTAGAGTTGCAATTTTCCTTTGTCTAGTAAGTCGATTGTTGTATACCAGTGATTCTTAGATGCGTCTCCCTTGCCTGCATATGTTTTATGTTCTTATTTTTTGGAATCAATTTCCTGCATACACATGATGAAGCACATTTCACATACAGTTCACTAGATATGACGACAACATTATTTATATATCATGCATTTAAAAGCAGCTTTTCCATTTTCTGAGGTGCATTTCACTGGTCTGGATTTTTGAATTTTTTTAAAAAGATGCTTTGAAATAAGCTCAAATGAGCTACTTGGAATCTTGGAGTTGGTTGAAAATGCTGGAATTTCTTAAAACATTAAAACTTTATATCGAAAAGAGGGTATATTGTAAAGGTTCTGGCCAATCAAATTAGTTGGATGGCACATTGACAAGCATGCAGAAACACATTAGTTCTTGTCTCTATCCTAATGTCAAGGTGTTTCCATGCTAATTTGCGACATTGCATTTACTTTTTTCAATTCCATATGGACATTTTATCTGGTTTATACGAACAAATTTTTTTCCTTATTTTTTAGATTCTTTGGATCACAATCATATGAGAGTGAATACTTGTATATATCACAAGTTTTTTCTTGATGACTGTTCACTTTGTCACATTATTTGTTATAGAATGGTACTGAGTGTTACTGGTTACAAGCAGAAACTAATAACCAAAACCTAAAATATTTGGTTTTCTTGTTTAGTTATTTGAATAATGGAACATCTACTTCTCCATTTTGTATTAAAACAGGATGGATGGTGATGTGTGGTCAATCAACACATATAGTTTTCCATGTTTTCATGCAAATTGATCCACATATTAAATTAGCCTCATTTTTCCTTTATGTGTTTCAAGTACTTCAATAACTCTCATTTCCTTTCGCACCCTTGGATTCTTGTATGCTTATTATCCTTTTTTAATCAATTATGAAATGCAGTAATGTCCAACATCATGCTGCAATGTCTGTTGTTGGTGTTGCATCTACAGTGGCAGTCTGGAAAGGACCAAGAAATGGCCAGGACTGAGATGGTTGAGGCTTCTGCAGCCACATTGGTAGCAGCTCAGCGTGTGGAAGCAACAGAGGCTATGGGCGCAGTTAAGTCACAGACCAGTCTTATACCAATATAGTGATTTAATCAGTTAAGTCACAAACTGCATGTAAGGTAAGGTCCTGTATGAGTCCTAAATTCGATCTCAAGAATTTCTTAAATATAATAATGGTTTGCCATGAATCATAATCATTTCTTGACCAAAATTTAATCATAATCATTTGATACTCCAAATATTACTAGGATATTCTTTCAACTTCTCTCTATTTCCGTATCTGTTATTTTAGTTTACTTTTTTTATAATTAATAATGAATATGAGTTCTCCAATTGTAGAATTGCTAAAGATTATACCGTTGTTCTAATAAGAAATATGAGTCATCATCTCTGTTCTCTCCTTGAAGCTTCATTTTCTGTCTGCTTAGCTCATCACTCGATCTTATGCAGGCATTTGGTCATGACAGGAAAGAGTTCTCGGGTGTTCTTCCTTGAATGGTCTGGTAGGTGTTTGGAGCATCCATCTACTCAGCCTGGGCAATGGCATGCCAAGCCAAAGGTTTCTCGGGTGTTCTTTCTACCAATATCTTCTTAAACTTTGATTGGATTTTAGCAATATTTAATTTTTGTACTTATAATTTAATGATGAAGTTGTCTCAAAGATGTAATCAATAGTTCTTGTAAACAAAGGTTTCTCGTGTATATTTTTTGAATTGGAGCCTTGAATTATTTTTTCTAAAGAATGAAAAGAATCTGGTGTATTATATATTTTTTTATAGAAAATATAAGACTTTTTTAGCCTGGGTCTGAAGAATCCGGGCTATAAAGGTCTTATTTTTTTTATTCCCCACAAATAATTAGCAACGACAAGCTGTCGTGGCTAGCATACTAGCCACGGCTCTAGCCGTCGCTAGACTCTTTTGCCACCCAAGGTTTCCCCACGGCTGACTCCCCGTGGCTATAGCCGTGGCTACTGCCCTTTTTCCACGGCAAATGGACTTTTAGCCACGGTAAACAACCGTTGCTAATATGTTTTTTTTGTAGTGATAAGATCACTTTCGCTTCAATATCATGAATAAGGAATTTCCTCAACTCTCGCAAAGGATTAAGCACATAGGTAGATGATGATAAAGACATAAATTCATGGATTTATAAATCAAACACACATATCTATGTTGGGATCACCCCAACCCTAGAAGAAGGAAATTAGAAACAAGACATAATGAAAGAAATTAACTTTAACATAAAATAAACTAAAACTTACAACCGTTCGTCTCCTTCCTTCTCATTCTCTCTCTCTCTCTCTCTCTCTCTCTCTCTCTCTCTCTCTCTCTCTCTCGCCTTCTCCTCCTCCTCTCCTCTCTCCTTGCGCCCTAAGAGGACTTAACTTGAATGAATGAAAATCAGCCCCCTAGGGCTTTATTTATAGCCTTTATTCCTTCTCTAATTAGGAAAGAAAACTATATCTAAATCTATATCTAATTATCTAAAGGCTTAAAGATAAATAAATGCAATTAAGGAATTAAATCTAAAAAGGAAAATTATATCTAAAATAGGTAAATCTCTTCTTGTGTTGATAGGTCTTCTCTCCATAGATAGATGTTGATAGATACGGATAGACTTCGGCAATCTTCGGCTCCAAGCAACCCCAAACCGCATAGGACAGCAAACCGCGTAACGCGGCTCCGGGACACGGCTCCTCGAGATCGAGTAGGCCTACTCGAGATCGAGTAACGTGGTCGTCGACTATGGCTCGTCTCATGGTTCTTGGCAATCGGCAAATTGAGGGCACTTATTTCTCTGAGACCTTCGCTCCTGTTGCTAAATTGGTCTCTGTGGAAGTCTTCCTTGCCGTAGCTTCCATTCAGAATTGGGAACTCCATCATATGGACGTTCATAACACCTTTCTTCATGGTGATCTTGATGAAGAGGTTTACATGTCTCTGTCTCCTGGGTTCTCTAGTACTGGCTCATCTAAGGTATGCAGACTTCGCAAATCGCTTTACGGGATCCGCCAGGCACCTCGCAATTGGTTTTCTAAGCTGGCGTCTACTCTTCGCCAGGTCGGATTCTCTCAGTCCTATGCTGACTACTCTCTTTTCTCCTATGCTCGATCGGGTGTTATTCTGCATGTGCTTATTTATGTTGATGATTTTATCATTACTGGCAACAACTCTGCATCTATCACTTGGTTCAAGGCCTATCTTCACCCCTGCTTTCATATGAAGGATCTTGATCCACTCAAGTATTTTCTGGGCATTGAGGTTTCTCGGACATCCTCTGGCATCGTTCTATCTCAGCGCAAGTATACTCTAGACATTTTGGGTGAGCTGGGTCTTTTATGCTCCAAATCGGCGGCTTTTCCTATGGAGCAGCACCACAATCTTGCCCTCGACACCAACCCACTTCTTCCAAAACCGGAACAGTATCGTCTTGTCGTTGGTCGTCTCATCTACCTGACCATCACTCGCCCTGATTTATCTTACTCCATTCATACTCTGGGACAGCTCATGTAGCAACCTCGCCAGGGGCATTGGACGGCTTCCTTGCGCGTCCTTCGGTATCTCAAGGGCCGGCCAGATCAGGGTCTATTTCTCTCTCGACACAGTGATCTTCGATTGATTGCCTATTATGACTCTGACTATGCCACGTGTCCGTTGACCCGTCGATCTCTCACCGGCTACATCGTCAAGATCGGTGAGTCCCCAGTGTCTTGGAAAACCAAAAAGCAAACTACAGTCTCTCGCTCTTCTGCTGAAGCCGAGTACAGAGCCATGGCGATGACTACTTGTGAGGTTATTTGGCTCAAATCTCTTCTCCGAACTCTCGGATTTGATCATCGAAGTCCTATGCGCTTATGGTGTGACAATCAGCCATCACTCTATATTGCCACCAACCCAGTATTTCATGAGCGCACAAAACATATTGAAGTGGACTATCATATTGAACGAGATCAGGTTCAGTCAGGCAACATCGTCCTATCTCATGTTCGTTCTTCTCATCAGCCGGCATACATCTTCACCAAGGCAATGAGAGAGCAACAATTTCATCTTCTATTGTCCAAGTTGGGCATTTATCTTCACCATGCTCCAACTTGAGGGGGGGTATTTTAGGATATTCCTATATATTATTGTTAGATATATCTTTACCTATATCTCTATCATATCTTATCTAATTAGGATATAATTTCTCCCCTACATGTATTATTTAATCCAATTCAATCAATGAGAAAACACAGACTTTTCCCTATCAAAATTATTCAGATGAGGTCGGTCAGACCTGGATCATTAAGAAGAGGTGGGTTAACGGAATTGGTGGCAAGGTGTGCAACCTTATCAGCCACCCGATTATCGTTACGAAGGATGTGAGAAGAGTCACCTTCAATTATAGTTCTATCTCCCAAGGAAATTTTCCTCCATTCCTTAGGTAGTCTATGATAATTAAAGAGTCACCTTCAATTATAAGCTTATCTATCCTCATTTCTTTTGCTTTTAAGATACCAGCTCTTAAGGTAAGAGCTTTCGACATAAGGGGCGATTGATTCCCTATGAGGTTACACCCTATAGCTTCTAGTTGTCCTCTATCGTTTCGAACGATGAATCCAATTGAGCTTTCGCGATGTTTTGGTGCGGCACCATCAAAATTCAACTTCATTTTACCAGGTGGCGTTTTTTCCACTTATCTGTTTTTATGTGTCTTACTTTCAGATTGGGGGTGTTGTCCTGGGTGGATCTATATCTCACATCTCCGTTGTTATACTTTTCTGCTTTGTTCCACGCAATAATAGTATTTTGGACCTTGCTTATGAATCCTTCGATATTGGACAATTTTTATTGTTGGAATATAAATTGGTTCCGGATTAGCCATGTTGTCCACTAGTGGAAGGCCATTTTTTTTTCCTCCTGAGTTGTCAATTTGGCATGTAATAAAGTCATAATTGGCGTAATACTCCTCGACGAGTTGATACACCCTAATATCATGGCTTTTGTAGCCGTAGATAGGCCCTCATAGAAAGTCGAGTACTTGCATTCAAAATATTAGTGAGTGGCATCCTCCTCATGATGATTGCAGAGGGCGCAATACGGGGGGATCGCAATGCCCTTCTTTGCCAGTCGCGCAGCAGTTGGGAGACCATCCTGACAGACGCAGTGAACCATATCCATGCATTAGCGTCACACACTTGTTCAAATGTTTTTGTGTTATATTTATATGCACTAGACACAGTGAACCATCCTTTGTTGTCCGACCACCAATATATTTTGTCCTGTAATCTAGATTTTGGTAAGGGAATCTCGAATATTTTCTTTTCTATTTGTGTCGGTAAGACTGTTTGTACGTAGTTTGTCCTGGTTCCAAGCTCCCTCATTAATATAGCAATCAACTGTCTCTTCGATGTTCACTTTACGTGGATCTAAACTAAGATCTAGTAATCCCGCTAATGGTGTCCATTTGTCTTTCCAAAATTTAATTGTTTTTCCATCTCCGACAGACCATGCGAGACAATTTTTAAATGGCGTTATTAGTTTCCGTAGTTGGGTCCATTTCCATGATGCATTTCCTTTGGTCTCATAATCAATGAGGTTTTTCAATTTTAAATGTTTATGTTTGATAATTTCTACCCAGCAATTAAAAGGCTCGACGATAATCTTCAATAGAAGTTTCATTTGTAGGGCCTCATTCATTTCTTTCGTTTTGCTAATACTCATTCCCCTATTGGTTTTTGGCCTGCAAACTTTGTCCCAACTTATGAGTGATTGTACTGAAGATCCTTGTTCCAAAAGAAAGATCTATTCATTTTATCTAAAGCTGAATGTACTGAGGCCGGAAGCATGAAACTTTGCACTGCAAACAATGTCTTAGACGACAAGTTTGAGTTGATTAAAATCGATCTCTCTTGCTGAGACAGCGAATCTGCTCTCCATTTTATCAGCTGGTAAGATGTCTTGGTGATGATCTCCTCAAAGGTATTTTTATTAACTCTCCCATTCACAATTGGGCACCCTAGGTATTTATCAAGTTTAATTTGGTGCGAGATATTAAGGCATCCTTCAATTAGGGGTATTCTCGATCCGGGGATTCCCGGGGATGCCTGGAAGGCCGATTTGTTATAGTTGACCTTCTGACCTGAGATTCGACAGTATTCATCCACTACAGATTTCACTGCTTGACATGCTGACAAGTTTCCTTTGGAGAAGACAATAATGTCATATGCGAAAGTAAGGAAAAGTATTTTAGGCCTAGAGTTCCCAAACCTAAAACCAAACCCTGAGCCCTCCATGTTGGCTTATGTAGACAGCTTTCTAGCAAGAACCTCAACCCATAAGATGAAGAGGAACGGAGAAAGAGGATCGCCTTGCCGAAGGCCTCTTGACGGACGAAAGATGTCTGTCGGGCCATTGTTGACAAGAACAGAAAAGGATACCGTTTTAACACACTCCATTACTGGGTCAATAAAACGTTTCTCAAAACGAATTTACTTAATATTGCTTCAATAAATTGCCAATCTACACGATCAAAAGCCTTTTCCATGTCAAGTTTAATTGCTAACCTACCATCTATTCCTTTGCGGGTTTTTAACAAATGGAAGATTTCATGTGCAATGAGGATATTATCCTGAATAGCTCTATCTGAAACAAAAGCTCCTTGAAAGGGGTATTATCCTGAATAGCTCTATCTGATATCGAAGAAATCCTCAAGGTAAGTTCTATCCCACGCCCTTGGTTCGCTAACTTGGTCAACTTTTTAGTGTCACAAGAGTTTCCACCCACCTTTTCTAAGGCCCAGAAGGACAAGATACGCCACGATGCTCGCTTTTACGTTTGGGATGACCATTACCTATGGAAGCATTGTGCGGATCAAGTGATACGTCGGTGTCTTCCCGACGATGAGGTACAATCTGTCCTTAATTTCTTTCACTCTCATGAATGTGGTGGTCACTTTGGACCACAAAAGACAACTAGGAAGGTACTTGATGCAGGATTCTTTTGGCCACATATATTTCGTGATTCATATGCTTTTTGTAAATCCTGTGACCGCTGTCAGAGAGTTTGGAATCTTTCTAAGAGGAATGAGATGCCACAAACTCGCATGATATTTTGTGAGATTTTTGATGTTTGGGGCATTGACTTCATGGGACTGTTCCCTAACTCCTTTGGAAACTTATATATTTTGCTTGCGGTGGACTACGTCTCCAAGTGGGTGGAGGCGAAGGCCAGCAGGACTGATGATTCAAAAGTAGTTGCAGGTTTCCTCAAGGAGCTATTCTCTAGATTTGGAGTCCCAAAAGCACTGATAAGTGATAAAGGGACCCATTTCTGCAACAAGACTGTGAGTGCACTCTTAAAGAAATATCATGTGACTCAGAGGGTGTCTACTACATACCACCCCCGGACTAATGGGCAAGCTGAGGTGTCTAATTGCGAGATCAAGACTATCTTGGAGAAGACTGTTATCCGAAACATGAAGGATTGGAGTGTAAGACTTGATGATGCTCTGTGGGCTTATCGAATGGCTTACAAGACTCCCATTGGGATGTCTCTGTTTTGATTAGTCTATGGAAAGGCTTGCCATCTTCTTGTAGAGCTCGAACATAAAGCATATTGGGCGGTGAAGCAATGCAACATGCAGATTGATGAATTTAAGGAAGTTCAGAAAACTACAGCTGCAGGAGTTGGAAGAATTGAGATTGGATACCTATGATAACTCCGTCAGCTATAAGGAGAAGACAATGGCATGACACAAAAAATATATCTTGAGAAAGGGCCTCAAAGTTGGGGACAAGGTCCTTCTATTCCAATCGCGCATGCAACTCTTCCCAGGTAAGCTTTGTTGTTGCACGAGGATGGTCAAGTATGAAATAAATATAAATTAAGGTTCAGACTGACTTCCCTGTCTCAGCAAATGATTACAAGACTTCCTCCCGTTGTAGTAAGAGAATAGTCAGGATCGAATCCACGAGGAAGCACGTCAACAGTTCTCAGGTAGCAACAGATCTCACAGGCAGTATAGCAGAAAGACAGAAACACAGAAACAAGGAAAGAAAGACAAATAAAAGCAGAAAATAACAAACAAAAGCAAAGATCAAAACAAAGCAAGAAAAGACAAAGCCAAGCAGCAAATAAAAACAAAGGCAGAGGCTAGTCGATCTCGACAAACAGCTCCTCGAGATCGACCACAGGTAAGTCGACAGAAACTTGAAATCGACGACAAAAGAGAAAACTTCAACTCGACCTAGACAAGTCCTACTCGAGATCGACAAAGGTTGTACTCGATCTCGACAAATCTCTCCTCTATGTCGACAAGAATGCAGAAAATATAAATTCACAGATTTCGAACACAACTCAGAATTTTGACGGAAATAAACTCAATATGCTAAAAGACTTCCAAAGCCAGGGTATCAACACCACAACGATAACCATGCAAAGTGACACATAAAGGCATAAAAGATCATGCTTTTCATCAAATAACTTTCGTCATTAACAAATAGGCAAATAGAGGCTTTCGCATAAACCCTAATTGTTACTAACCCTTTTTCACATAATTAATCCAAGTTGCATTAAGATCACTTTCGCTTCAATAACACAAACAAGGATCACCTTCAACTCTCGCAAAAGAATCATGCTTATAGGGATAGAAGATGAATTGCACAAAAAGATCTGACCTTTATCGCATCGCCTCACATGGCCACCGTCGGGCTCACCCCAGCCCCAGAAGTGGGTGGACTACTCATGCCTCATTGCAATTGCAGACATTGAATGAAAAGAAACTTGCATTAAACTAAATTCAAAGCCTTTTACAATCCTGGCAATCAACTTTCGCTGAAAGCCAAAACCATAAAAACCTTAGAACTCCTAAACTTCCCTACTGAAACTGAATTGTGTGTCTTGGAATTGTATAAAACTGAGCCCCATGGGCCTTATTTATAGCCTTCTAATCCTTGCTAATCAAGGATAGAATCTTCTATCTCTATCTAAAATTATATCTAAAAGGATAAAAGATAAATAAAATGCTTTAAGGAAATAAATCTTAAAAGGAAAAGATAAATCTAACTAAGGTAAGTCTTCATGATGTTGATAGATTTCCCTCCATGGATAGATGATGATGGAATCGGATAGATCTTCGGCCAGCTCGACTTCCTTCGTGCCCAAGGATTCCCAATTCTACTCGGACACACTACAAAAAAAAATTCAATTAGCCACACCAGTTTGCAACGGCTAAGCACTGTCGTGGCTAAAAATTCAATTAGCCACGCCAACTTGCCATGGCATGATTTGTTTTTGGCACGGCTTAGCAAAAAAAAATAAAACATGAAGAAAGTAAAAAAGACAACCATTTACTAAAGTACTTCCGCAGTTTCGCTTCCTTCAGGAAACCAACTAAAACCCTAGACTCTTCGAAGTTCGATCTCCATCGCCGCTCCTCTCCTCTCCTCTAGGGTTAATCCAACCATGGCGCATCTGAATTTCGCTGCATCGTCTTCCACGAGCATCCTCCAAGGTACAAAACGTTTCTCTCAATTCTCCTCTCCCTATCGACTTCCTGATTTCCCTCTCTCTTCGTCCTTCGCCATCCTTTTTTTCCAGGTCGATTACCCTTTTCTCTCTGTTCTCCTCTTTCTTGACCTCATTCTCTTAAATTTTTGTTTATGAGAAGTCCAGAAGAAAGTGGCCCTCCAACAAGAACGAATGGTGATAGGCAGTAAAATCAGCCTCGTCCTCTCAAATTTGCGTTTCTGATTAATCTTGAAGAACACAAGCCTCCAAAACGGCATGTTATCCCAAATTTGCGTTTATGAGAAGTCTTCAAGAATGGAGTCTTTCAAATTCTGCCCCGTCCCCTTTAAATTTATATTTATGAGAAGTCTTCAAGCCTCTAAATCGACTTCATCTGAAATTTAGTTGATGAATTGTTTAGGTGGCTATTATCTTTTCGATTTTATGTTAATGAAGAAAGTAGGCGCCTTTTGAATTTAATTTTTGGTTGTAGATTTGAATTTTCCAGCCCTCCTTTTTGCCTTAACTCTTATCTAAATTTCTCTCATTGTCTCTCTTGTAAAGTTTATACTTCTAATGCTACTTTCTGTTTTGGTTATTTTAATTTACAGGAAGCATCAAATCCATGGATGTACCTCCCATCATTCCAAGTTGATTAATGTTGCAGGTTAATTTTATTCTTCTCTCATCTCGATCCTTTTCCATCTTCTGAATTAATTTGCTTTTTGAACTTGGTGGAGCCTTGGTATTGATTAATTTTTATTAAGAATTACCTTGAAAACTTAGTTGGTGCTTAAATTGAATTGAATCATAGAGAGAGAATTGGGGGCAATGGTAGAGAATAAAATATTTGAAGTGATTTTTTTTAAATAATTTTTTTTATTTCAAAGTGCTTATGAATGATGATTTCTTAATCTTATTCCATGGCACCTGTTATTTCCTGGCTCTGCTTGCATTTTGTTGACAATTGTGTGACTATATCAATTTTGAGGGTTTAATTGAGGATCTCATTTTACTTCAGTCCTAGTCCGGACAACAAGTTATCAAGCTTATAGGCTTCAAAAGTTCAATATAAGTCTTCTATGCTACTAGGTGAATGTTGAGAATCTATGACATTGTCCTCATATGTTGTGCACGACATTGGTAATTTTGTTTTGCAAATTTTCAGTATTTGACCTGTATGCGAGAATTATAATGTTTACTTGTTATGAATGTGTATGTTGTAGGATAGTGAATGGTGTTATATGGATGGGGATTTCAGAGATTTAATCAAATGGATTTTGAGTAAGGTTCTCATTGATCATGGTTTAAGGTATCAATATTTATTCAAATAGATAGTTATCTTTGAGAATCATATATAATTTGTTAAAATCTGAACATGGTCCTTGTTTATACCATCTGAAATTTTCTTTGGCTGTTCTTTTGATCCCCATAACAATAAATAAGTGGGACCATAACAATATATAAGTCGTGTTTCTGCAAACCTGTGCATAAATGGGAGATCATCAAATTGAGAGAGTAAACACCTGCCTGACTGCCTTAGAATTTTAATTCACTTCTATCCTTAATTGATTTCAGCATTCACCCTACATGTCATTACTAAGCTTTCTGTATTGGGATGAAGTGGGCTGAGTTTTTTCTGAAATAAAAAATCCACTAGTCTCATTTAGATTTTAGGTCTAACCAAGACAAATGGGCTAAAAAGTGGACACCTTTGCTTGCAAAATCCCAACACATTTTCCGTATTGCGCTTCTGATTTCTTGAAATTTTCATTTTGTGCTTTATTTTCCATCTTGTTAATTTATGAGATTCTCTTGCACTTTCCCTTCCTAAGGTGAAGGCCCGAATATACCAAAATCTAGGTAGGGATGTGTTTCTCTCCTTCACAAAAATAAATTAAGAAGATTTTGGTTTCTTTTCCCAGATTTTTTTGTTTATATAATTTAGAATTTTGTTATTTTTTATCTGACCATGCCTATTTGTTAAAGTTGATGGGTAATTTTATGTATCATCCATCTGCCTGCCTATTTGTTTAGTTTTTAACCTTCTGTTTCTCATTTTAAATTATCATTATCTTTTTTGCATATTTGTTCTATGGGTCAAGATATGATAAAAATGCCAATGGTATATTCTTCTCCTAGTTGCTACTCTGGGTCAAGCTGATCAATATATTGAACGAGAGACAGAAGTTGTTTGACCAAAATCAGAAATAGGTACTTAATTCTCAAGCTGTATATGCATATGCAAGAAGATCAAGCCTTTAGTTTGTGCAGTAACAAAGATGAGGATTTTTTTAATTATTTTAAGATTAGTAGGTTTAGGAGTAGTATATTTTTATTTATGATAACTTTTTTTATATCATATGGTAGAAGAAACAGTTTGAATCGATTTTGTATAGTGTATTCTAATTTTTTTTTTTTGAAAAATATGGGACTTTTTAGCCCGGGCCTAAAGAAACCGGGCTAAAAAGAAGTGTTTTTTTTTAAATTCCCAGAAATAACTTGCAACGGCAGCGTCCCGTGGCTAAGCTATTAGCCACGGCTAAAGCTGTGGCTAGCAGCTTTTGCCACCGAAGGTTTCGCCACGGCTGGTTTCCCGTGGCTATAGCCGTGGCTACTAACCTTTTGCCACAGCAAATGGACTTTTGGCCACGGGAAATTGCCGTTGCTAAAATGTTTTTTTTTGTAGTGACAGCACTTCGTCGACGCGTTTTCGGAAACTGGGCTACTCGACCTCGACAAGGGCTCGTCGACCTCGAGTAGGATTCATCGTCGACTGGACTTCCCGGCTAGCTCTGCTCGATGTGGCTCGGTCTTGGCTCCTGGTGCTTGTCGACCTCGAGTACCTCTTGTCGATGTCGAGTAGGAATGGGTTATCGACTAGGTCTCCTCGGGTGGCTCTACTCGGCAAGCTCGGATCTGGACTCAAAAGCTCGTCGATCTCGACCAGGGTTTGTCGAGATCGAGTAGAGTGGCGGACGTCTGGTCGAGCAGGCTTCTCCTCGGCATGGACTCGGACTGGCGTGGTGGCGCTTGTCGATCTCGACAAGCCTTTGTCGAGATCGAGTAGAGGTGTGCTCGACTTCTCGTCCTCGGCTTCTCGGTCAGCTTCTCTCCTTGTCGACTCCGGGTGTGGCGCTGGGCTTCGTCGATCTCGACTAGGGCTTGTCGAGATCGAGTAGACTTCCGGAGCTGGGTTGTCTGGTTCTCGACGTTGCTCCTGGTCGACAAGGCTGTGCTCGGACATGCTCGTCGAGATCGAGTAAGGTCTACTCGAGATCGAGTAGTCTGGTTCCTCGGCTCGATTCGACTGGTTCCGCTTCTTCTTGGACTTCTGTAGCTGATTCCCGAGATTTTCTGACCTTCTGTAGAATTGCTGTAAAAATGCCTCGAATTCTGCGAATTAAACAGAAACTGGTGTAGATTCCATAATTTGGCAAATAAACATAAACTACATAGGTTCTGTACTATCTTAGCCCAAATGAATGAAATGTATGCAAAAATCGATATAAAAGTTACTGTAAAACATGGCAGATTCAGCTCACAACAAACACCCCATACTTAAGCTTGATTGTCCTCAAGCAATACTTTTATTTGTCATTCAGGGGAAGAAATCAAAACTCTCAACATATTAGATTCATTGTCATATAACCCTGCAATCAATTACCATCCTTGAAAAGGTACTAGTGTCACAAATCCATGCATGTGCAAATATACAAAAACAACATCTACTCACAAAAGGAGGCCTATACCAAAAAAAACAATTTATGTGACAAAGCAACAATAATCAAAAGGACTTCAATTTAAGCTCAAATAAGGAGTAGAATTGGTAAAAGGCTAAAGGTGGGCAATTTTTGACAATGTGGTGCTAATGATCCGGGGAAATGGAGTATTTCCAAATTGAATTTTGTACCACATTTTTTCTCCATAACATTCATCACCTTTCATAATGCTTTTATCAATAATAATGCTTTTACCTCTCTAACCTCAGCACTGCCTTCTCGCGAGTCGCAAACATGGGTGTCATGAATGGTCCCGGATACTTAGTGCTTTGGACTCCTCACAATGTGTCCCATCTCTCCAAACTATTATCTCAGAGAGCAGGGTCAATCTACCTTTATCTCCTGAGGTGATTGGATTTTCTTTCACTCATTAAATTTTCCATATATTTCAAACAATTTCCTTCCAAACTCCAATAATGATAATTATACAACAACCATATAACAATCTCCATAATGTAACATCATTCTCAACATAATCCCCGGATAGAAATAAGGTAAAGAATGGAAAATATTTAGATAATGTGGATCAATATATGAAATAAGGCATAATATGTCTTTTGTGATGCATAAGCACAGGTAAGGCTAGGAATTAAACAATATGAGCATTATATGGAAATATAAAGTCCTCCATCATCTTATCATGCAACATGTCAAAAGCAACTTCAAATTTTACCTCCTTTCATGGTTTTCAATAAAATATGCACTTCATTGTGACTTTCCTTTACTAGGCATTTTCATGCTATATCTCTAATGAATCCAATTTTGCATCGTCGAGTTCAATAAAGCTTCCATGACATTAATCAAAAAATTTCAATAGGGGTCATTTTTCAAACTTTGGAAAAATGCATATAAGCACATAAATCAATAATGAATTTCAAAATAGTCATGTAGCAATTCAAAGAAATAATGCACCAATAATGTCAAATATAATCAAATATGCATAATGTAAGTCCTTCCCCCACCCCATACTTAAATATTACAGTGTCCTCACTGTATAAAAACAAGGGTAAAGAAAGAAACTCACAAGACAGATGTGCAGAGCCTCATATTTTCGACTGGAGCACCTCCTAGGCCGAGTTTGAATATAGCTTGGTTCTATCCATGGACCTGAAAATTATGGCAGACATATACCCATAATAGCAAAAATAAAAGTGTTCAAAACCAAAACAAAAACAACAAAGTCTCAAAAAGTCCTAAAAAGCCTATGTACAAGCTCTAGATTTTATAGTCGCTAGGCCGACTTTTCATTTATGCTCAAGGTGGCAATTGCAGGGCCCATGTGGCTTGGGCCTCAAATAGTACTCCATTCTTGTCCATCAGCTGTAATCCTCCTGAATGGATCTTGTTCACCACGAAAGGTCCCATTCGCTTCTTGTTGAATTTGTTGGGAAACCAATGATCCTTTGATTTAGAGACATAGAGCTTGTCTCCAACTTCATACTCCTTAGGCTCATCATTGGAAATCCTACATAATCGCACATACCAAGGCAGACCTCTCCCATGTATAGATAAATCTTTAATGGAAATAGGAGAAGAAAGATCCATACCTTGGCTTACCTTCGCAGAGACGGAATCGGGGACCACTGTGTTTGGTCGATCTCGACTAGGACTAGTCGATCTCGACAAGTCTGCAGGTTCTGGTGGTGTCCTGCTCGCATATTCAGAAGTCGATGAAGACGATGGCTCGTCGACCTCGAGTAGACTACTCGACATAGACAAGGATTCTGCTCCTGGTGGCTTGCTCATCGAGGAAGGCGGATCTGGTGGAGCCTGATTGTGGTTGATCTCGACAAGCTTAGTCGAGATCGACGAGGATGGTCCGTCTGGTGGTCTCAGCGTCGAGGAAGCAGGAGTCGAGTCAGCAGAGGGCTTGTCGATCTCGACAAGGGTGGTCGATGTCGACGAGGATTCTGGCTCTGGTGTCGTCAGCGTCGAGGAAAGCGAAGTCGGGTTGGCCGAGTGGTGGTCGACCTCGATAAGGGTGGTCGAGATCGACGAGCCTGGTTTATCTGGTTCGCTGCTCGATGATGCTGGTGCTGGTGGAGGCTCCTTGGTTTGGTCGAGATCGACTAGGGTCTGGTCGATCTTGACCCCATCCTTAGCTCCTGTCAAGGCATCCGAAAAATAATTAATCCACAATGACTTACCTTGGTCCGTGTCGATTGGATTCTCTGTGTTCTCCTTGAGGATTGCCATGATCTCCTCCACCTAGGCCTCCATGTCCCTCTTTTCTATCTCCTCAGGGGTCATATTTCTGACCTTGGGTTCCCCGCAAGTGATGTAGCCAGCTGAGATAGATTTGACCTCTTCCATTGGACCTGTATGCCTTTCAGTTTTATTAAAGGAATACTCAATTACCTCATCGCTGATGTTGAAGGTGAGCACTCCTTTCCTTACGCTTATGTTGGCATCCACCGTCGCCAAGAATGGTCTTCCTAAGATAATTGGTCAAGCAGGATCTTCTTGCATATCAACAACTAGAAAATCAGCAGGGACGAAGAATTTACCTACTTGTACTGGCACATTATCCACCATGCCTGTTGGAATGACCACCGTGTTGTTGGCCATGTAAAGTCTAGCATCCACAGGCTCCAGGGCACCTATCTTAATCTTGGACCAAATCGTTAAAGGCATTATACTCACACTAGCTCCAAGATCACATAAGGCATTATATTTGTATGGACCAAATCCAATAGTTATAGCAAACTTACCTGGATCCGGCCTCTTCTCCAATATGTCCAGATGGCTGCATTCCTCTGTGATTTCAGCCATTGACCGCTTTTTGCTCAGAATCTCCTTCAGGAACTTGACATAGGATGGCATTTCATTGAGAGCTTCTGTGAAGGGGATGGTGTCGTTGAGCTTCTGAAGCATCTTGATGAAGCGCTGAAATTTCTTTTCTGCCGGGTCCTTTAGAGATTTTGTAGGGAAAGGCAGCTTCTGTTTCTGAGTCGGAGCCAGAACAGACGTCGGAGGTGCTTCAGGCTGCTCTATGTCGACCAGGGGCTCCTCGACATCGACTACAGTCTTGTCGACATCGACCAGGTTGGGTGCTGTCGAGTTGCTGTTCGGTGCAGACGAAGATTTTTGCAGGTTCTCCTCGAGGTCGAGTAGGCTTTTGTCGAGATCGACTAGAGGTTTGTCGACATCGACTAGCTGTTCCTCGCTGTTCTGCTGCTTTCCGACCTCTGGCTCTTGTAGTTGATGACCGCTTCTGAGTTTTACAGCAGCGATGTGTCCAGTCTTTCCCTTAGGATTTAGTTCTGAAGATCCAGGGAGCGAACCTGACTGTCTGGGGATTCCTGCTGCTAGCTGACCAATCTGTGTATCAACTGATTTCCGCCAGATATCAATTTCCCCAAGCCTAGAGTTGACACCTTGCATCTGAGTATAGACGGAGTTGAAAGATTGCCTAGTTTCTGAGTGATTCCTCCTTATTTCCTCCATTACTGTCTGTATATCATCCTTTTTCTTGTCCCTTTCCGGATGTCCTGGAGCTCTGTAGGGCGGGGGGTTCCTAGGGACACCTTGGTTCCATTGTGGCTGCTGAAACCTTTGGTCCCCCATGTAGCGACTGGGAACCCCTGCGTAAGCTGCATCCTCATGGTGCTCTGTCGTCCTGACTTGCTCTGCGTGTGGGCACTCAGGAGTGGTGTGCCTTTGCGATCCGCATTCAATACAAGGCTGGTTGACAGAGAGATACTTTACTTGCTTGATGAGCTTCTTATTCTGGTCTCTGTAGTACTGCTCCCTAACATGAGGATCAATCTCCTTAGGTGGCTCATAGAGGGGCATGGATGGTGCTGGCCTGGCGTATGGGTTCTCTTCATAGGTTGCAGTAGACCCATACTTGTTGTCATAGTTAGTGAGCTTCTCTAGTACACCCCATGCGTCACTTGGCGGCATTGTCAGATACTCATAGCGAGTATAATGGTTGATTTTGTCCTTAGTGACTTGATCAAGAGAGTTGAAGAAGATCTCCTGAATGACGTAGGGTGGCTGTCCATGAGTAGGGCAAGATCGCAAAAGTTCCTTGTAGCGCTCCCATGCCTTTGCCAGCGGTTCCCCTTGCTTCTGTTTGAAGGCGGTGATTCTCTGGCGGAGATGTGCCGTTTTGGCAGGTGTGAAGAATTTGTTCAGAAACTCTTGCTCTACTTGGGCCCAGGTTGTGAGTGATCTTGCTTTCAGCCCTTCCAGCCATTTCAGCGCAGGCCCAGCGAGAGACCAGCGAAAAGATTTCATCTTGACATATTCCAGAGTTGTACCTTCAGCAAGAGTACGGCACATGTCAGAAAAGTTTGTAATATGTTCAAGAGGACACTCATTAAATCTACCATAGAAGGCATTATTTTTAAGCTCTATAAGAAATTGAGTGCGAATTTCAAAAGAGTTATCAGGGATTAGAATCGCCGATTCAGGCTCGACGAGGGTTGGGTGCATGTAGTACTCTGCCGTGGTTGGATATTGGGCAAGCTCAGCCTGTGCTTGTTCCCTAGCTTCTTTCTCAGCGGCGATAGCAGCATCCTTAGCGGCTAATTCCCTTGTAAGCCTAGCGATCAGCTGTTCCTGTGTCTCCGCAGCTGCCATGGCTCTTTGTAGTTTAGCTCTGATGTGAAATAGGCATTCAGGTTCGTCTAAGGCGTCAAACTCAGGTGTTTGACCAGAACGACGCATACACCTGCAAATTAACTCAAAGAAACAGTGAGAACTGACTACCTAAGGTGCGATTGATCAAGAGAGTTGAAGAAGATCTCCTGAATGACGTAGGGTGGCTGTCCATGAGTAGGGCAAGATTGCAAAAGTTCCTTGTAGCGCTCCCATGCCTTTGCCAGCGGTTCCCCTTGCTTCTGTTTGAAGGCGGTGATTCTCTGGCGGAGATGTGCCGTTTTGGCAGGTGTGAAGAATTTGTTCAGAAACTCTTGCTCTACTTGGGCCCAGGTTGTGAGTGATCTTGCTTTCAGCCCTTCCAGCCATTTCAGCGCAGGCCCAGCGAGAGACCAGCGAAAAGATTTCATCTTGACATATTCCAGAGTTGTACCTTCAGCAAGAGTACGGCACATGTCAGAAAAGTTTGTAATATGTTCAAGAGGACACTCATTAAATCTACCATAGAAGGCATTATTTTTAAGCTCTATAAGAAATTGAGTGCGAATTTCAAAAGAGTTATCAGGGATTAGAATCGCCGATTCAGGCTCGACGAGGGTTGGGTGCATGTAGTACTCTGCCGTGGTTGGATATTGGGCAAGCTCAGCCTGTGCTTGTTCCCTAGCTTCTTTCTCAGCGGCGATAGCAGCATCCTTAGCGGCTAATTCCCTTGTAAGCCTAGCGATCAGCTGTTCCTGTGTCTCCGCAGCTGCCATGGCTCTTTGTAGTTTAGCTCTGATGTGAAATAGGCATTCAGGTTCGTCTAAGGCGTCAAACTCAGGTGTTTGACCAGAACGACGCATACACCTGCAAATTAACTCAAAGAAACAGTGAGAACTGACTACCTAAGGTGCGATTGATAGCTTCCCCTGCAACGTCGCCAATTTGTTGTTGCACGAGGATGGTCAATTATGAAATAAATATAAATTAAGGTTCAGACTGACTTCCCTATCTCAGCAAATGATTACAAGACTTCCTCCCGTTGTAGTAAGAGAATAGTCAAGATCGAATCCACGAGGAAGCACGTCAGCAGTTCTCAGGTAGCAACAGATCTCACAGGCAGTATAGCAGAAAGACAGAAACACAGAAACAAGGAAAGAAAGACAAATAAAAGCAGAAAATAACAAACAAAAGCAAAGATCAAAACAAAGCAAGAAAAGACAAAGCCAAGCAGCAAATAAAAACAAAGGCAGAGGCTAGTCGATCTCGACAAACAGCTCCTCGAGATCGACCACAGGTAAGTCGACAGAAACTTGAAATCGACGACAAAAGAGAAAACTTCAACTCGACCTAGACAAGTCCTACTCGAGATCGACAAAGGTTGTACTCGATCTCGACAAATCTCTCCTCTATGTCGACAAGAATGCAGAAAATATAAATTCACAGATTTCGAACACAACTCAGAATTTTGACGGAAATAAACTCAATATGCTAAAAGACTTCCAAAGCCAGGGTATCAACACCACAACGATAACCATGCAAAGTGACACATAAAGGCATAAAAGATCATGCTTTTCATCAAATAACTTTCGTCATTAACAAATAGGCAAATAGAGGCTTTCGCATAAACCCTAATTGTTACTAACCCTTTTTCACATAATTAATCCAAGTTGCATTAAGATCACTTTCGCTTCAATAACACAAACAAGGATCACCTTCAACTCTCGCAAAAGAATCATGCTTATAGGGATAGAAGATGAATTGCACAAAAAGATCTGACCTTTATCGCATCGCCTCACATGACCACCGTCGGGCTCACCCCAGCCCTAGAAGTGGGTGGACTACTCATGCCTCATTGCAATTGCAGACATTGAATGAAAATAAACTTGCATTAAACTAAATTCAAAGCCTTTTACAATCCTGGCAATCAACTTTCGCTGAAAGCCAAAACCCTAAAAACCTTAGAACTCCTAAACTTCCCTACTGAAACTGAATTGTGTGTCTTGGAATTGTATAAAACTGAGCCTCATGGGCCTTATTTATAGCCTTCTAATCCTTGCCAATCAAGGATAGAATCTTCTATCTCTATCTAAAATTATATCTAAAAGGATAAAAGATAAATAAAATGCTTTAAGGAAATAAATCTTAAAAGGAAAAGATAAATCTAACTAAGGTAAGTCTTCATGATGTTGATAGATTTCCCTCCATGGATAGATGATGATGGAATCGGATAGATCTTCGGCCAGCTCGACTTCCTTCGTGCCCAAGGATTCCCAATTCTACTCGGACAGCACTTCGTCGACGCGTTTCCGGAAACTGGGCTACTCGACCTCGACAAGGGCTCGTCGACCTCGAGTAGGATTCATCGTCGACTGGACTTCCCGGCTAGCTCTGCTCGATGTGGCTCGGTCTTGGCTCCTGGTGCTTGTCGACCTCGAGTACCTCTTGTCGATGTCGAGTAGGAAGGGGTCATCGACTAGGTCTCCTCGGGTGGCTCTACTCGGCAAGCTCGGATCTGGACTCAAGGGCTCGTCGATCTCGACCAGGGTTTGTCAAGATCGAGTAGAGTGGCGGACGTCTGGTCGAGCAGGCTTCTCCTCGGCATGGACTCGGACTGGCGTGGTGGCGCTTGTCGATCTCGACAAGCCTTTGTCGAGATCGAGTAGAGGTGTGCTCGGCTTCTCATCCTCGGCTTCTCGGTCAGCTTCTCTCCTTGTCGACTCCGAGTGTGGCGCTGGGCTTCATCGATCTCGACTAGGGCTTGTCGAGATCGAGTAGACTTCCGAAGCTGGGTTGTCTGGTTCTCGACGTTGCTCCTGGTCGACAAGGCTGTGCTCGGACATGCTTGTCGAGATCGAGTAAGGTCTAATCGAGATCGAGTAGTCTGGTTCCTTGGCTCGATTCGACTGGTTCCGCTGCTTCTTGGACTTCTGTAGCCGATTCCCGAGCTTTTCTGACCTTCTGTAGAATTGCTGTAAAAATGCCTCGAATTCTACGAATTAAACAGAAACTGGTGTAGATTCCATAATTTGGCAAATAAACATAAACTACATAGGTTCTGTACTATCTTAGCCCAAATGAATGAAATGTATGCAAAAATCGATATAAAAGTTACTGTAAAACATGGCAGATTCAGCCCACAACAAGCTTCATTCTGGATGGACAGGACCATATGTGATTACGAATGTCTTTTCTCATGGTACAGTAGATCTACTCAATGAGAGGAATGGAAACATATTCAAGGTAAATGGTCATAGAGTGAAACCATATTATGAAAGCTTTGTCAAACATGACGGTGATGAGTTGGTTCTCGCTGAACCAAATGCTGAGGATCATTAGAGAGTCATAACGTCGAGCCAACGACGTTAACCAAAAGCGCTGCTTGTGAGGTAACCCAAGGTAAGTAGTTTAGATTTTATTTTCTTTTTGCATTAAGTTTTTTTTAGGTTACACTACTAGAAAAATCCAATTAGACGTCTGTTGTGAACAGATGTCTTTCAAAAACAAATTCCGATTTCTTTGTGCGTGTTGTAAAAGATCAATTTTTCCACATCGGTTTTAAGCCGATGTCTTTTCTTAGTTAAAACATCTGTTTTATTTTGAATATAGATATAAATCAGCCCTCAAATTTATTTTGGACATGTTCACTTGTTGTTAAAGCCTCGTTATTTTTCATTTATAAACTTTTGAAGATGTCCACATCAAGGCTAAATTTTACATTTACATCACTATGTTTAAAATAGAAAATGTATTAAAATAAAATAGACATCTGTTTTATCATATTGATTTTGTGTATATTAATTTCATATATATAATTTGTGAATTTTTATTGTTTTAAAATAATCTATCGTATGAAATATGTACATAAGTGATGTATTAAAATGATATGGACATCATTTTATATTTTTATAAAGATTTTGTTGTTAGGAATATATATCAATTTATATTAACATTGTGATGTTAAAATATATGTTACACATTGATTTAGATTATTCAGACGATGTTTATAATGATTCTAGCATCTATTTTTATTTAGTGGGTTGATTTCATAGCTATTAAGGCACAACACTTCTCAATTGTCTTAATAGTAATGAATCCTCATTTGGAGGGGCCTTTGTGGAAGTACATAAGCTCCTCAATTGTCTTTGCATTTGAAGCAGTAAGAATATATCCAGGCCAAGAGGCAAACTGGGTACAAAGTTGTAATAGATTTTTACAAAAGGCAACGTGATTCCTGATATCAATCCCGCATCTATAAGTATAAACCATAGAACATGACTGAAATCCTTAGTCTTACTCACTGCAAATTGTCAAGAACAAGTGAAGTGATCATGTTGAAAGCAAACATCTACTCGATCATTAGAATTTGACGACAAGAAGTTCACTAGCTAAACTCTAGACAAAGCTTTAAAGGGTTTTGAAGTAATTAATGTCTCTCGTCCATCACTAGTAGGGAGCTCCAATTCTTCATAGGCAATGACATATTTTCTGGTGAAGCTGGACGGAGCTTATTGGCGAAAGCATGTTGCCTATTTTTTTACAACTCCTGCACATTGTAAGATCAACCTCAATTTTTCAATTTGCATAACATTAACTAGAGATAGAATCTTCTAAGCAATGAAGCTAATAAAACCCTTCATGGCTCAAACGATTCGCATAGGTTCACTCATAAATACGAGCAAAACATTCACATTTCCTTTTTAGGTACAAAGCCTCGAACCCTCTACCTATGAGATGAATCCAACAACATCAAACAGGAATCAAGAAGTTTAACAACTAGAAACTACAACAAATAACTCAAATTCGCAACATTTCATCACCAAACCAGTAATGCTTCCCAGGAATTACCTGAGTCAAACCCCCAATCGAAACAATACCATGAATTGCTGATAGATTATAAAAAAACAAAAGAGAAATAACCTTTGAATCTTCAATTACCAAGGTCAGCATGACGATGCAATGCATTGTTGAATGGATATGTACAAGAAGCATAACACTTCAAAAAGAAATTGCATGTTAGGATCATGACACTTCAATTTCACCTCAACAACCAATGCCTCAACCTAGCACCTTGTTTCACTTATTTGCTAACTTTTTCACAAGACAACTAAAAATTCGATTTCAACACGTCTAAGATGAGAAAGATTTCCTTCTGTTTATTATCAAAACATACAAAATCTCTGGGATAATAGTAGCATACGAAGAATCAACAGACCCAAATGATCAACCCTAAAAAGAAATGCTTTTCCTTTGGATGTGAGAGAAAGAATCCTTAGTTTGCGAAATTGTATCTTCTCTAAAGCTCAATAAAAAATGCATTGATATATCAATCTACAAGTCACCAGAGATAGAATTGCAAATGCCTACTTACTCAAAGAAGAGATCTATCACTCTTTTAATGGCCCCTGACTTGACTAATTCCTCTTCTGTAGCTCTACTGCCAGCTTTCAACAAAACATCAATGAACTCCACAACCTGCAGCCAATTATCCACAAAAATAAATATGTAAAAAGAAATTCTTTCAGGCCTAGTACCCAGCAAAAGCTGGAAAAAAAAAGATCAAATGGTATGCCCCCAGTTAGATCAAGTACGTACATGGTGATGCTTCTAAAATGGCATTTTGAACATACCCTAGGAACTCATACAGTTCCACTTGTGAATCGGGTCCACCTTAGGTTTATCTAAAGATATCGTGCTTTTATATGAGCCAACCACAGAAGTAGATCACCTGCATGACCAGTATCAAATGTGCAGAAAACTAAGGCCTAGGTCGAAAACAAATGCAATAAAAGTGGGGATTGCATCACGTATATGTATTTTTAAATCTTTGATACATATGTACGTTTTATATATAAAAGATGCAATAAAAATAAAGAATTGTGATTGCTAACATCTAAAAATAGCAACAGTAAGATACCTCAAGCTTCATAAATGAATATTATAGCAAAAGGTCCTTGACAAGGCAATTACAAAACCAAATAGCTTCAACATTAACCTAGTTTAGGTAGCATTACACTAACAACATCCACATTTACTATGATGGGAGCTTCATACATATGTTGACCATGTACAGAAAGTATCAAAGATGAAACTGATCTTCTCGGATCAAGCAATTATATATATATATATATATATATATATATATATATATATATATATATATATATATATATATATATATATATATATATATATATATATATATATATAGAGTGAATGCATGAGGCTAGATGCAGAATGCAACTCTTCTAGTGCAAGGCCAAGAATTTTTGAAACAAAACTATTAAGGAAATAGAGTCTTTCTTAGTGACTAAATGCAATAAAAGAAATGTCTAACAATAAGAGATCATTTATATAAAACCTTGGACTAGAAAGCTTAGTGGCAAGAGATGATCCTGAATTCCAGGTGATAGCACTTAGAGTTTCTGCAGCATTATCTTGAACTTCAGGGGGACTCTTAACCATTGAAGAGAATGAATGAATGGATGAGATAAGGGGTAACAAAAACAAGCAAAAGTGAAAAGCATTTCTTACTTCACAAACTCAAGCAAACATTGAAAGAGCTGAACTGCAACCACTTCTCTGGAATTACAGCAAGAGATAAAGAAGTTGAAAAAGGAGTAAGAAGCTGCATTCATAGCTCTCAGGGAGGAATCAGATTCACCTCTACTCTTACAGGAGCTGAACTTAGTAAACAAGAAAGCACATAGGCTAAAGGAGGCTGAATTTAAATTTCACTCTCAACTAGCAAAAGCAAGACATATATTCAAAGGTGATAGATGTAATGCATATTTTCATGGTCTGATGAGAAAAAACATGAGAAGAAATCACAGTAGCTCACTCACTCTCGAAAATGGTCTGCAAACAACCCACAAACAACCTTAGATGAAGTGGGACTGGAATTTGAGAATTTTTATAAAGGTTTACTAGGCACTTAGAAACAGACAATGGCTCTTGATGAGAGAATTATAAGATATGGAGGTGCAATCTTGCAAAATGAGAGGCATCAGCTCTCATTCAAACAGTTACATGAGCAAAATGAGGTGTAATCTTGCAAAAATGAGATACTGAATGAATGTTATTCTATTTGATAGTAAAATAAACATACATAAAAGAACACGGTAAAATTATACCTTGCAGCTGGAAAAACTCCTAATAATTCATCAAATGATTTGAATGGGGTGCCCATCTCAAATTTGATAGTCAAATGGTCCAAATCCTTGATATCATAAGCAAATGGAGCATAATGGTAAGGATAGCGCGCACCTGCAACAAAAAAGCATGGTTGTTTAAGAGCTTAGAAATGGATGAAAAGAGTATCATACTAATATCAGTTTCCAATTTTGCGTGGCTAGTTGTTTATTTCTTTCATTGTTATTATTCAATTCTCCAAATATATGTAGCTCATAGATTCTAAATGATCAGATAAAATACTAGATTTATACGTTTTGTGTTAGATAAACTAGATTTTCTTTGGCCAAGTAAAACATTTTCTGACTAGTGATTCAATTGAAAAAGAGCATCTCTCTAGCAAATAAAACACTAGAAAACGAGGATTCCAAGTCTCTGATAATTGGAAAACAATCTTATACATCGCATGAGCCTGGGACAGATTCAGATTCAAGTTTGAAAAATATTTCCAATAAAATTGATTGTTTTACACCACTTAGCTCAGCAAAAAGAGAGGACAAAGGCATTAAAGTTACTACTACGGAACAATTTTTTACCTCTGACATTGCCTGTCAGGACATATAAATGAGTTGGAACACAGCTACTTCTTTAGCTAGGGGTCTGCTACAGGCTGTTGAACAAAGCATGAAGGCTAAGTGTTGTGTCCAGAAGCTGGATCCTAATCTAACATCAAATTGAAACCTCTACAACACAACCAAAAACCATAAGGGAGCCTATTTCAGCACCAGAGAGAATAAACACAACACAATGCACTAAAATACAAATTTTGAACATTACATGTACAAAAAGACAGCAAAAATATAGCCTTTTTAATGATATCAAGTCAACTATGATAGAAGTATCATACGACGATTCACAGACACGATCATTAATCACAAGCCTAACCTAGTTCATGTTTTAAAAAGTTATCTAGAAGAGAAGCAATTTGGAAAGTTACCAAATCAACTATGACAGAAGCACTGACCAATGCAGAAAGTTATCTAGAACAAAAGCAATTTGGAAAATTCAAAAACATTGATCAATGCACCCAACTAACGAAATAAAAAAGTTCTCAAAATGAAACATAAGAAGTATTTGCAATCAGATTTCAGAAGTTCAAGACAAAAAAATTTCTCAAAATGAAAAATAATTCATCTAGAATGCACTAACAGGAATTTAGATGATGATTGAGAAATAATTTCCCACACACAGATGATTTTTTTTTTCTGTCAAATAAAGTTTTAATATCATCAACTAAATTTACAACAAAATAAATTGAGACTAAATGCTCACCATCTCAACCCTAGGACTGAGAAATCCAATTTGGGGCTAGAGATGAGTAAAGGGTGAGAAATTTAGGGTGAAGCAGAACTTGAACCAACCAAACTGAAGCCCGATCTCCTCTACTGCCAATCTAGATAAGAATGCATATCATGCCACAAACCCTTCCCATGTGATTTGACATGCCAATGTTCCAAAGAAGCCAAGGTTTCGAAGATTTGAGAATAAAAAGTGACAGAAGAAGTTAGGATAAAAGAGATGATAAAAACCTGCTGAAAGCCACAAACGGTCTGTAAGAGCTGGTGAAACTGAAAGGTTTCCCCAAATCAAATCGCCAATTAAGCAGTTCTTCAGAAATGAGAGAACTTAAGTTCAACTCATCTAATTCAGAGATTCTACGGGGAAAAATGTCAAACACCAAAGCTTCAGCACATATATGAATATAGAACGAAATCCATGCAATTTGGGCAAAATAAACAAATAAGTAATTACAGTGCTCGATACAACGAAAACAACCACTGGACCTAGCTAGGGTTTCAACAGGAGGCAAGATTTCAAATTGACGTTGCTGGAAAAGGTAAGGAAGAAGCAGAGGAAGAAACCCTCTAAGATCTGGAAGGAAATGGAGGGGTTTCGGCGGTGGGTTGAGAGAGGCTTGGTTTTGAGATCTGGAAAGAGGAAGAGCGAGGATGGAGGCAGCGAGCGAGGGAGGAGGCTATAGCAGAGAAGAGGAGAAGGTGGAGGATGGTTGCTGGAGCGAGGATGAAAAATTTCCAAGTTTAATGTGGATGTGGAGAGAGATGAATTTTGAAAGCCCTCCAATTTTTTTCCTTGTGTTTCAATCCCGCTTATTTTTACTTGGAAATTTTAAACCCGCGCGTGTTTTCATTTTTTTATGAACGAACAATTATACATCGGTCATAAATTTTGACAGTTGTCTCAATGTTTTTCAACATCACAAAAAAAATTATTGATATAACAGATGAATTTAACATCAGTTGTTTTTTTGACAGACTTAAATTACATGATGTCTAATTGTAGTATTCTAGTAGTGTTAGTTTTGATTATCTTTGGAAAACTAACGATGCAGGGAGAAAAAGAGGAAAGAGAAAGACGAAATAGGATGGGCTGCCCCGTCGCCTACCTAGGGCTCCCAGCGGCTAAGTCACAGCGAAATCCATTCGCGAAATCGCTAGCTACCCCGTCGCCTCTGTTGGCCACCCCACGACCCCTGACGGAAGGGAAAATTTTTAGGGGCCCATGTGGGCCCCCACTTGCTACACCCCTTTCACCCTATCGACTCATTTTTTCTTAACCCTAATTCACCTAGCCGCCCACACGCCACATCTCTCCTCTTCTTTACCTGCTTCAACCTTCCAATCCTCCCATTGCAACTCTTTCTCCAAGTTTTCTACTTTCACCCAAATCTCCCCAAAACCTCTCTTTTCTCATTTTTTTTTCCACACAAAATCCACCATTCGCCTCTCTCTCCTAGCTCTACAAAAAAATCGGTCCTATCCCAAGTAACCTCAAAGTTTTCTTCGCATCCACCACGGAAAGAGAGAGTTGGGGACGTCGGAGAGCAGATCCGACACAGGAAGTTCCAGTTCCGGCAATTCGCAGGCCACCCTGTCCATTCCTATCACAAGCCGCCCCCACCGGCTTCCCGCGGCCACCGCATAACCTTAAATCTCGTGAGTTTTTCTTCAATTTCGTTCTTTTTGGGTAAATCTCTTCGATCGAATTAGAAATGTCTAGACCCCATGGAATGAGTAGAAGTCAAAAGGAGAAGTGGAGTGCTCTAAATACTCGTAATTTCTTTGTAACCAAATTTTTTCATTAGCCTACCCATCGATTATTAGAGATGGATTTATGTACTAGGCAATTGTTGGAGCATGGGGGCTTAGGAAATTTTTCAGGGAAGAATGCTCCTATATATTCGAGCTAATGTAAGGAATTTCTAGCGACTTTGAGTGTGAGGTCGACTTCTATTGTGTTTCGATTGCTTGGGAAGGATTTCACGATGACGAAGGAGCAAGTGGGACAAATTTTTGGGATTACTGCTGCACCTACTGCTGGATGGATTGATGTGTCTAAGGGGAGGCTCCTATGGCTTTTTGGATTGAGTCTACTAGGGTGCCTTTTGAGGCCAAGAAGGGACAATACAACTCGAGTATTCGTCACCCTGCACTGCGGCTGATCCACAAGGTTCCGACGAACACATTTTTTGCCCAGGCTGAGGTCAACAAGATCTCACTTAGGGACATGTCCTTTTTGTGGTGTTTGACGCCAGAGAGCCCAGTTATTCCAGGTTGGGTGGATATGTTTTTGGTTCACTGCAAAGACATCATCGACAAGCGCAATAAGGCGACGATTAGCTTTGGGGCTCTTACACTAGTACAAAAGCGGGGACCGGAGCACGCTTTTTTTATACATGGGAGCACACTTCTCGTACTGCGCTTATAGTGGATGCGCTCCCAAACAAGCACACTTATTATTTAACCGTGATCCCATATTTTAAGCACGGTTTTGTGTTGAAGTGTTCTTAAAATTGTCATACGGCCGATATCCGTTTTACTCGAATTATAAGAAAGCTTCAATTGAAGCGTGCTCAAAAAAAAGTTTTAACACACTTTTTTTCAAACCATGCTTAATAATAAGCACAATTTAAATAAAAAGTGTGATCTTTCATATATCCCTCAAACGGATATCCATCTCACCACTGGTCCAATGCAATACCTTGCCTCTCGAACCAAGAATCGAATCTAAGACCTCTTGCACCCTGACGAGAGGGTTTCTCGACCAAATAAATTTGTAGTCAAGACCCCGCTATAGGATAGTGGAGTCAGGGTCGTCCTCAGGAGAGAAGTCAGCGGTTCTAGGTTTAGTGTGTTTTGGGGTTCAGGGATAGTGGGAAAAGGTGGGGAGGTTGTTGTCGACAAAGAATAGAGGGGTCGATGTCGATGGATGGAGAGGGAATGGTGGTTGGTGTCAGGTAGAATATGTGCCGAATAAAAATAATAAAATAAAACAAATGAAGATGCAAACTTCCAAGGTTAGGGATCACCACAACAATAAACATATGTGTAGATCATAAATCACATAAAGATGCATGTTTTATATCAAAGAATCGACTTTCGCAAATTCCAACAATTTAGGTGATAGAGGCTCTCGCATAAAAACCTAATTTGTTTCTACCTTTTCTTAATTAGGATTAGACGGCTCTCGCAAATAAACCCTAATTACTATCCAATTCATAATAAGATCACTTTCGCTTCAATATCATGAATAAGGAATTTCCTCAACTCTCGCAAAGGATTAAGCACATAGGTAGATGATTATAAAGACATATAAATTCATGGATTTATAAGTCAAACACACATATCTATGTTGGGATAACCCCAACCCTAGAAGAAGGAAGTTAGAAACAAACCATAATAAAAAGAAATTAACTTTAACATAAAATAAACTAAAACTTACAAAACCTTCCAAACGTTCCTCCTCTCTCGCCTCCCTCGCCTCCTCTCTCGCCTCCTCTCTCTCTCTCTCTCTCTCTCTCTCTCTCTCTCTCTCTCTCTCTCTCTCCTTCCTTCTCTCTCTTTCGCCTCCTCCCTCTCCTTGCGTCTTAAGACGGCTTGACTTGAATGAATGAAAATCAGCCCCCTAGGGCTTTATTTATAGCCTTCTATTCCTTGCTATTCAAGGATAGAATATATCTATCTATATATAAAAAGCTTAAAAGATAAATAAAAGCAATAACATAATGAAATCTAAATAAGGGGAATATATCTAAAGTCTTCAAGTGGATAGATCTCTCTCTTCATGATGGATCTTGATAGCTCTTGATAGATCCGGATGGAATTTGATCTCGAAAATATCACCATCGGATTCGGGATAGAACCTTAACAAGAATCGGATTACTCGACATCGGTCACTGGGATTTACTCGGTATCTACTAGGACTACTCGATATCGAGTAGCACTTTCTCGACGTAGACCAATCTGCTCGACATAGAGTAAATCTCCTCGACATAGAGTAAATCTCCTCGACGTAGAGTAAATCTCCTCAACGTAGAGTAACATTTGTCTTCATCTCGTGCTCGATCTCGTCCTCTGGAGCAAATGTCGAGTAAACTCTTGTCGATGTCGACCAATGTGGTCGATCTCGAGTAACGCTGTTGCTTTCAGCATTCTGCTCCGTTCCTAAAACGCACTTTCCCGAGTCCTCGTTCGTCGGATTGACGCATATGACCATGAGTTGGAAAGCTCTTTCCGAGGGCTACAACTTTCATGAAGACATCTAAGCTTGATTAAGAATGATGAATGGTGAAAAATGGCCTTTTCTCCAGCTGCACCATTCTTAGCTTCTCCATGAGTTTCCTTTAAGCTCCAAAGTGCGTCCGATTTCTGTCAAATATAACCAAAACTTGTGTAGACCTCCATATATTGCAAATAAGTGTAAACTACACAGATTCTGTATTATTCTAACCCAAATGTATGCAAAAATCGATATAAAAGTAAGTGTAAAACATGACAAATTAGGCTCACAACACACCCTCATACTGAATTCATCCGCTTCACACGCCTGCCACCTGAGCTACGGAATTTTGTTGTAACTTTGTGCATTTATTTAATCTAATTACTAAAAAAACTCTAAATATAAAAAAGAATATTTTATTCGAGAACGGTTTATAAAAATAAATGAGAACGCTTTAAAAGAAAAATGTGTTCCCTCTAGTTAAATTTGGTTTTGGGAAGACACTTTTCTTATAAAACTGTGTTTGTTTTAACTTTTTTAAGCACGTTTTACATGAAAACCGAGCTAATTATTCCTGTAGAAACAAACGAGAACGATTCTATAGAAAAGCGTGTTGATTTTATTTAAAGTTGGTTTTGCGAACACACTTGTAAAATGAAATCGTGTTCGTTTCAATTTATTTCTAAGCATGCTTCACCCGAAAATCGGGATTAATAGTTTTAGAAATAGATGAGAACGATTTTATAAAAAAAAATGTGTTTGTTTTAGTTAAATTTGGTTTTGGGAACACACTTTGAGAATTAAACCGTGTTCGTTGTAATTTTTTTAAGCACACTTTACATGAAAACCGGGTTAAATATTTTTTTTTCCAAATAAACGAGAACGGTTTTATAGTAAAGCGTGTTTATTTTCGTCAAATCTGGTTTTGGGAACACAGTTTGAAAATTAAACCGTGTTCGTTTTAAGTTTTTTTAAGCACGCTTTAAACGAAAACCGGTCTAATTTTTTTTTAGAAATAAACGAGAACTGTTTTATAGCAAAGCGTGTTTATTTTACTCAAATATGGTTTAAGGAAAACGCTTTGAAAATTAAACCGTGTTCGTTTTAAGTTTTTTTTAAGCACGTTTTACACGAAAACCGGTCTAAATATTTCTTCTGAAATAAACAAGAACGTTTTTATAGCAAAACGTGTTTATTTTAGTCAAATCTGATTTTGGGAACACGCTTTGAAAATTAAACTGTGCTCGTTTTAAGTTTTTTTAAGCATGCTTTACACGAAAACCGGTCTAAATATTTTTTTAGAGACAAACGAGAACAGTTTTATGGAAAAGCGTGTTGATTTTAGTTGAATTTGGGGTTGGGAACACACGTTTAACATAAAACCATGCTTAAAATAAAAAAAAATAAGCATGCTTGTAAAAAAATCATACCCAACTTACCGTGCTCCGCCCCCTATATTTGTACTAGTGTTATAACCCTCATAGCACAAGAGTGCACTGATCTGCGCGTTGTTCCTGATGTTTTGCATGGCTCGTTTCTGTATGATGATGAAGCCTAACTGAGGAAGGCTGGCCACTTGGAGGGGAAGTCGCTGATGTGGGTCTGGAGGACAGGCCATCTTGGGAGGATTCATTTGAGATTGCCCCGACCACTTGCTTTTGGTTCTACTGCTGTTGATTTCTTTATGGGTCATCAGATGGAGGAGGATGATGAGGATGATGATGTTGATGGGGGTGCTCCTGATGCTGAGCAGGAGGATGATGGTGATGATCATGGGGTTTATGCGGATGTAGGTGGTAGTGGCACTGAACCTTCTGGCACAGCTGGAGAAGGTGCTTGTCCAAGCTACTATGAGCAAGAGCAGAGGATGTCGAAGATGTATCTCCGGTAAGATACCATGCGGGAGCATCAACAGATGATGTCTCACCGCCAGGATGCTATGTGGAATCACCAGCAACAGCTGTATGTGGACATCGGAGACATTCGTCGGGATGTTCATGGCTTGACTTCTAGCCCGACGGATGTCTATGAAGGCCAGGCAGAGATTCGACAGATGTAGGAGCAGATTTGGCAGAGACATGAGGAGTTCTATCGATTTGCCTATCCACAATCCCCACCTTACCCGCTGCCACCGCCACCCCATCAGTGAGCATGTTAGCTGTTTCTTTTCTTTTCCCTTTTCGTTTTTTTATTTTGATGTTTTTTGTTCTCTTTCCTGTCATTGAGGATAATGTCAGAATTAAGCGTGGGGGAGAAGACTTGCATGTCATGTTCAGTTTGTATTTTGTTATTAAGTTTGCACTGCACTATGACTATTAATTTGCATGGTTGTTTTTAGTGTTTATATGCATGTTAGTTCTAATTAAAAAAAAAAGTTGTTTATTTATTGCATTGTTAGGATTAGATCTTATTTACTCATATGGATGTCGTTTGTCCTCTATTTTATCTATTGAGATTTATGCCCCATGATGTGCTTGGATGGTTGAAACCTTCGATATATATTTTCTATACTATTTTGTGAGCATGATTGGTTAATGATTGAGCACATAAGATCTTGAAATTTTGGGTGATCTTGAAGCTCTAGACATGACCTAGTGAGCTTATTTTGGCCTATTCAGGACTGCACTTTATTTAGTCCTCTTGCTTGTTGAGTGCTCTCTCTTTAATTGCTTCCTCTTTTACTTGCATTTATATATCTTTTTCAAGGTTGCATATTATGATTTATGCACATGACTTAAACATGATTGAGGCATCTTTATTAGCCCTATTTGACTCTATTCCCACCTTGCATATTATCCTCTGCTTGAAGCCAATTTGAGCCTAATTGTCTATTCTTTTGTAGCTCCACAAGACTTTCCATAGCCAATTGTAGCATGATCCCATCCGGTAATTAGGAATAGTTGGTGAATATTTATATTGTGGATGATGGTTTTTAGTGGTGGATTATATGTTTGAGGTACACTTATGAGATGTTTGATTCTTGCTAGTACATTCATTACTTGGGACCTAAGGAGGACAAAATTCACTTATGGGTAAAAGTCAAAGAAAATCATTTGATATAGCATGAAAAGGAACATTGAAAAAAAGGAAAAAAATGAAGAAAAAAATAAGAATAGAGGAATTAGTTGAGTATGGTTTGCAAAGTTTTATGCTTGAGATTGGTGTTGTATTACATTGTAGTGTCATGGTATGAGTTTATGAGTGCTATGATGATTTGGTTGCTTTCTTAGTTCCCGGATTATGAGCACCACATGGCCTAAATTGTTCCATACCTTATATTTTCTACCTTGGCCTCATTACAACCCAATTGAAAGACCTCATGATTTTTGTTGTGTAGAGTCACCAGCGGTGGAGAGCTAGAACACTGGTGCAAGACTATTATAGCTAAGCTTTTGAAGATTGAGTTTTGAGCGTAAACATTTAACCCTAAAACACTTGAGCGAGAGTGAAACACATATTCCCTGTGAGGTCTAGAATGGATCTGGTTGCCTGATTTCATTTATTTTTTTTCAATTATGTGCTATGATGTTGTTAATCTATTGTGTTTGCTAGTTTTTCATGCACTTAAAGATTATTCAGGTGTGGATACATGAATTGCTATTCTTTGGGGTTGCAGAGTTGAGTTTTCTATTGGTTGAGGACAAGCAAAGGTTCAAGTGTGGGGGAATTTGATAGAGCATGCATGTGTAGTATTGCATTATAGATTGCATTTAGCATAGTTTAGTTGTGAATATTGACTAAACCAATGTTAAAAACATCTGTCAGAACATAAAAAGCGCCAATCTATAAAATAAAAAACAAACAAGAAACTCATATTATTATCCGCGGACAAAGGTCCGAAAAAACCACTCAAATACGATCATCCGCGGATGAAAAAAGAACAGATATGTGGCAACCATGCCCACACCCCACGAGTGTAACACTAACACGTGTTGAAAGGCAAATACCACGTGGCACAGCATGCAGGGGTGTCAAGGATCTATAAAAAGGAAAAAACTTCATAAAGGAAAAGGACTTTTTGGAAAAAGAGAGAAGGAGAGGGGTAGACGGAGCATGACACAGTGAACCCAGAAGAAAGAAGAACGAGAAGCAGCCATACGCGTGGAAAGAAACCAATTACATAGAAAAAAAAAGTCTACATCGTTCACAATGTCAATCTCCGCGAATGAAAACCCTATCCGTCTTTAGTGTAAATTTCTATCAAAGACTGTTGTTAATAAATCTCAAGGCATTCTACAACGACAGGTAAATGAGCCAAGTTTCCAAATTGTCTAGAAAAAACTCGATAAGGGAACCGTCATTCATAATTATCTAACTTCCCGCGGCACAGGTTGGGCCGCGTCGATTCCTTCGACGCGGGTCAGCTAAGTCCGTCGTTAAGACTGTTCATTTCATTAGGTAGGTTCCCGGGCCCCACTAAAAATGGTGGTCTCCAAGGATCGGGGCTTTTTCACTGGCGCCATCTGTGGGAACCCCCTCACACTAAGGGGTTTCCTTTTTTAAATGATTGGCAAAAATTCTCAAACCTTTGAGAAAGTTGAGGTCCGCGATTAAAATTATGAGTACAAGTTTTTAAATATCTAACCTCGAACTTTCTCATAACGACAGATTCACAACAACAGGAAGATGAGCGATAGTCAGAACAATCCGACTCAGGACATGAGTCAAGGGGTTCACCAAGATGAAGAAGTATCTAGCATGTATATCCCGTTGACACTGCTAACTAATCCTGATGCTGAGATGGGAGAACAGAACCTTGAAACTCCACCTCAACATTATGGCAATCAGTACGGTCTTGACGGAGGATTCATCCCGCAGAACTTCTGGTATTATGAAACGCGACACGAACAGCCAAACCCTTTTCAGCAAGAGCAGTCTCAGTACTTTTATTATGATCAATGGGGGCAGAATCCGCGTCAGCAAGGAAATTATCGACCAGAAGGGCAGTATGGGAATTTTGACAGACATAACACTGCGTATGATCATCCCAGCAACTGGAACTACGGTTTTTATAATAAGGAAATACCGCATCAGACATGGCAAAATGATCACTATTACAGAGAAAGTAAACATCGACGCGGGGACAAGTCAACAGACGTTTCCACCTCTACAAAATCTGACTCTATAGAAAAAAGAAACAAAAAGGCACCAACCGGTTTCCCATCAGTGTTTACACAAGAGATTTGTTCTGCGATAGTACCAAAGCGGTGGAGAGACGTGAACCTCATGAAGTATGATGGAACGACTAATCCTGAGGATCATCTTTGTCATTTTGCTACTGCAATGGGGATAAATGAGTATAATGATGCCATGTTGTGCAGAACATTCCCTTCAACCTTAACGAAGATTGCGCTAACTTGGTTCACAAACCTTCCAAAGGGGTCCGTGACCAATTTCGCTCAAATGTCCCACATCTTCACCTCTCACTTCGGGAGTGCACGGTCAAGAAAGAAGACTATGCTCGACTTGAATTCCATTAGGCAAGGAGCTGGGGAATCTTTGGGGCACTTTTTCACTCGATTTACCAGCATGGTAGTCCAAATCCCTAACTTCAATCACGAATCGGCTATCATCATACTTATGGGCAATTTAGCTGAGGGAGATTTCAAGACATATTTGTTTCGAAAGAAGCCCACAAGTTATGATGACCTAAGAGAGCGGGTTTCAAGGCAGATTGAAGCAGAAGAAGCGGCCGCGTCCAGCTCCAAGGCAAATACTGGAAATTCAGGGCCTTTTGGGAAGTTGATAGGAAAATTTAGAAAAGAGAAAGCCAAGCCTCCTAGACATCATTCAGAAGGAATAGACTTCCATCCCCGCCGTGACGAAGTGCATATGAACTTGGAAAGGGGTCAGGGATCTCGTCATAGGGAGAATCATCCGCGTTCTTATCATCCAAGAGAAAGTCGACACGAAAATCGCGATATGAGATCTCCACCTAGAAGGGAGAACTGACCCAATCACAGACCTCGATGGGAGAACCGAGATCCTAGGTTTGATGAATCTCGTAATCCACAAGAACGATTTGATAAGCAACATGATCCGCGTAGAGATCTCCCATTCCACAACCGGGGAAGGGGGAGAGGAAGAAGAGGACGCGGAGGGAGATACAATTACACGCCCGCGGCCCAGCGATCTGTTAATCAGAGAGAAGCTCAAAAAACAGAAGCAGGTCAAATACCAGAACCAGAGGGCTTCATCAACACCCTTGCAGGAGGTTTGTCCATGGCCGGGTCCAGTAGACAGGAGAAAAGAAATTATGAAAGAGAAGGAAGACAACCACCATCCGCGTCAAGTAGAAGAATTTCTCTTACGCAACATGAGAATATTTCTTTCACTCCAAAAGACGCAGAGGAAGTAAGAATGCCGCACTCAGACCCATTGGTCATTCACGCACAAATAGCTGCCAAGACAGTAAAAAGAGTATTTATTGATACTGAGTCTTCTGTGGACATCCTATCATGGGAGGCTTTTTCTCAAATGGGAATCTCTGCGGCTTCGTTGAAACCGTATTCAGAAACGCTGATCACATTTTCGGGAGGAGAAGTACAAGTGGCCGGCACGATCGAGCTAACAGTCGTTCTGGGGACGTCCCCAAATAGGCGTATGGAAAATATTGTGTTCACAGTGGTAAAGATTCCCACTGTGTACAATGCATTGTTGGGCCGCGTTTCACTCTATAAATTCCAAATGGTAGTTTCGATCTACCACTTCTTAGGAAAATTTCCCGTGCCTGAAGGAGGAATTGGCGAGGTTCGCGGACAACAACCAGAAAGTAGAAGCTGTTATTTAACCTCCATCAAGAAAAATAAAGAAGTGATGTGTATAAGCGAGAATTGTAAATCCGTGGTCGGAGACAATGACTCAAACGAAATTTTAGAAGCAGAACTAGAGGTTCGGCCAACAGAAGTTAAAATACCTACCGCGGATGAGAGAATTGCGTTTACACCCTTATCAAACCCAGAGGAGAAAGTCTACTTTGGAAAAGCACTGGGGACAAGAGAAAGAGTTAGAGTTTTAGAAATCATAGCAAAATCAAGAGACATTTTTGCGTGGAATCCTCGAGACCTGCTAGGTGTCCCATCCGCGATAGCCTTATATACCTTAAGGATTCGTCCAGGAACGAAACCCATAGTGCAAAAGAGGAGAAAAATGGCTCCAGAAAAAGCTGCCGCGGCAAAAGAGGAAACTGATAAACTTTTAGAAGCAGGCTTCATAGAGGAAGTAGAAGATTCTGAATGGCTATCAAATGTAGTTCTGGTGAGAAAATATAATGGGAAATGGAGGATGTGTATCGACTTTACTGATCTTAACAAATCCTGCCCAAAAGACAGTTATCCACTACCATCCATAGATGAACTTGTCGATGGGACCGCATGGAACAAAGTCCTTAGTTTTCTTGATGCTTACTCAGGATACAATCAGATAAACCTGAACCCTTCAGACAAGAAAGCTACAACTTTCATCACTAGTCAGGGGATTTTTTGCTACCGCGTCATGCCTTTCGGACTCAGAAATGTTGGGGCAACGTTTCAGAGAACAATTGATCGGATCTTTCGTAGTCAAATCGGCAGGAATGTATCAATTTATGTTGATGATATTGTCGTCAAAAGTGAAAGAGCAGAAGATCACGCCGCGGATCTACAGGAAACTTTTGATTCTCTTCGAAAAGGAGGTTTGAACTTAAATGCAGAAAAGTGCGTCTTTGGGGTAGATTCTGGGAAATTCCTTGGTTTTATGGTTAGCCATAGAGGAATTGATGTGAATTCTGAAAAAGTCATAGCAATTCAGAATCTCCAACCACCGCGGACGATTAAAGAGTTACAATCTTTAAACGGAGCAGTAAACTATTTGAGCCGTTTTTACTCATGCTTAGCGGATAAGTCCTTACCTTTCTTTGCTCTGCTAAAAAAAAAAGGTCCGGTAAGATGGACTCCTGAATTGCAAGAGGCTTTCGGAAATTTAAAACTTTTTCTGACGACACTTCCTACTCTTCATCAACCCGAAAGACAAGAAGTCCTCCATCTGTATTTATCAGTAAAAAATGTCACCATCAGTGCAGTTTTGACGCGAGAAGAAAAATTCCCGGTCTACTGCATCAGTCGTGTTCTACAGGGCGCTGAGACAAGATATGGACCGGTGGAGAAAATGATCTTGTGCTTAATATTCGCGGCAAGAAGGTTAAGGCCTTATTTCCAGGAGCATCCTATCTGAGTTATGACAGACTTGCCGATGCGACAAATCCTTCACTCACCATGTTTATCAGGAAGAATGATGAAATGGGCTGTCGAACTCACATAATTTGAAATAGAGTATACTCCGCGGAGAGCAACCCTTGCTCAATCTCTAGCCGATTTCATCAGCGAAACAAGTTCTGAATTGGATTCTGTAACAGAAAGAAGTGAGTGGACGCTCAGGGTAGATGGGGCAACTAACAAGGATGAGTGCGGAGCAGGGGTTACATTAACGGCACCTGATGCACGACAGTACAATTATGCTTAGAAGTTGGATTTCCAAGCCACCAATAATGAAGCCGAATATGAAGCCTTGCTAGCTGGACTAGAGATAGCTTTGATTAAAGGTGCTAGACAGGTATCAGTTTACACCGATTACCAGAGAAAGGCGCGAGCACTATCCAAAACTTTCTTAAGTTTTTGTTTGACAACTGTTCCCAGGAATGATAATCAGCAGGCGGACGCGTTAGCACGGTTGGGAGCTGTAATGCCAGAGGAAGTAGGAAGAGAAGTGGTTCTGGAAAGGATGAGTAACCGAAGACTTATTCAAGAAGTCTATCAGGTACAAGAAATGGAGATAGAAGACTGGAGAGCACCGATCGCGGACTATTTAGGCAAGGGTACCCTACCTGAAGATAGAGCCGCTGCTAAGAAGATACTTGTTAAATCCTCTCGATTCACTATCAGGGAAGGAAAGTTGTACAAGAGGGGGTACTGCTTACCAGATTTATTGTGCATATCGTCAGAAGAAGGAAGTCAAATAATTGAAGAGTTGCATGATGGAGTTTGCTCACATCACTAGGGGTGGAGAGCTGTTGTGGCCAAAGCAACCAGGCTAGGATGTTATTGGCCAACTATGAGGCATGATGTCCAAAGTTATATACAAAAATGCGACGTGTGCCAAAGGTTCGGAAATCTGAATCACCACCCTTCTAAAGCAATGAAGAGCATAACCGGAGCTTGCCCTTTTTCCGTCTGGGGAATGGACATTCTAGGACCATTTCCCACTTCTCCCGGACAGTTGAGATATGTTTTGGTCCTGGTTGATTATTTCACTAAATGGGTGGAAGCAGAAGCAATGGGATTAATAACCGCGGAGAAGGTGAGGAAGTTTTTATGGAAGAATGTTGTTTGCCGCTTCGGAGTACCGAAGACAATAATTACAGACCATGGACCTCAATTTGATTGTGAAACAATCAGAGATTTCTGTGTCGAACTCGGCATCAATTTTAAAATCTCATCCGTGGCTCACCCATAGACGAATGGGCAGGCGGAAACAACTAACCGACAGTTGTTACATGGGATACAAAAGAAGCTCGGCAACACAGCAAAAGGGCGTTGGGCAGAACTTTTACCATTAGTACTCTGGTCCTACCGCACTTCAGCAAAGACTCCCACTGGAGAAACCCCATTTTCTTTAGTCTTTGGTACGGACGCGGTTATCCCAGTTGAGAGATTGATACCGTCAGAAAGGATAATGGCATATGACCCGGACATCAATGATGAAGCACTGGAATTTGAGCTCCATCTCATAGAAGAACGCAGAATGACAGCCGCTTTGAAGGAGCTAGAATACAAGAGGAGGCTGTCCAAGTATCAAGATAGACGAATTTCCCCGCGGCATCTCAAGGAAGGGGATCTAGTACTACGACAAGCTACCTCAGGGGGGAAGCTAGACCCCAACTGGGAAGGACCATATATAATCATCAAAGAAGTTCAAAAAGGCGCATATAAACTCAGCACTCCCGAATGAATCATCTTGAACAAGACTTGGAACTCGGACAATCTAAAAAAGTACTATGTGTAATCACTAAATAGCTAAAATAAATATAAAACTTAGTCGCCCCCGCAAGAATCAAATAAGGCGGTTAGAGGGCGCTTTCTATGATGATTCACACCTAAAGATACTTCGTAGTAAAGACCTGAGACGCTGGAGCTTGGCTCCGCGTCAGGCCTCTGATCGAATCCACATTCTCAGAGTAGATACTTCGTAGTAAAGACCTGAGACGCCGGAGCATGGCTCCGCATCAGGCCTCTGATCGAATCCGCATTCTCAGAGTAGATACTTCGTAGTAAAGACCTGAGACGCTGGAGCTTGGCTCCGCGTCAGGCCTCTGATCGAATCCGCATTCTCAGAGTAGATACTTCGTAGTAAAGACCTGAGACGCTGGAGCTTGGCTCCGCGTCAGGCCTCTGATCGAATCTGCATTCTCAGAGTAGATACTTCGTAGTAAAGACCTGAGACGCTGGAGCTTGGCTCCGCGTCAGGCCTCTGATCGAATCCGCATTCTCAGAGTAGATACTTCGTAGTAAAGACCTGAGACGCTGGAGCTTGGCTCCGCGTCAGGCCTCTGATCGAATCCGCATTCTCAGAGTAGATACTTCGTAGTAAAGACCTGAGACGCTGGAGCTTGGCTCCGCGTCATACCTCTGATCGAATCCGCATTCTCAGAGTAGATACTACGAGTAAAGACCTGAGACGCTGGAGCTTGGCTCCGCGTCAGGCCTCTGATCGAATCCGCATTCTCAGAGTAGATACTTCGTAGTAAAGACCTGAGACGCTGGAGCTTGGCTCCGCGCCAGACCTCTGATCGAATCCGCATTCTCAAAGTAGATACTACGAGTAAAGACCTGAGAGGGTGGAGCTTGGCTCCGCGTCAGGCCTCTGATCGAATCCGCATTCTCAGAGTAGATAATTCGTAGTAAAGACCTGAGAGGCTGGAGCTTGGCTCCGCGTCAGACCTCTGATCGAATCCGCATTCTCAGAGCAGATACTTCGTAAAAAGACCTGAGACGCTGGAGCTTGGCTCTGCGTTAGGCCTCTGATCGAATCCACATTCTCAGAGTAGATACTTCATAGCAAAGTCCTGAGACGCTGGAGCTTGGATCCGCATCAGATCTTTAATTTAATTTACGCCCTCAGAGATGTTACTTTTTAAAAGCATGGAACATTAGAGCTTGTTTCTGCGACAAATCTCAAAATGTATCTAAACATTCTAAGATCTGAATTTCACGACGGATCACTATTGATAGCAAAACAAAAAACGTTCTTTCAACTTTCCTGGAGCTCCCAAAAATTTCATAATTCTTGAAAGAAATCATAACCATTAATTCATCATAAAAAGCAAAAAAAAACAAACAAGGGTGAAACACGACGCCGAATAAAAGAACCAAGCAGCTATTAGCTCACGCCCGCGGAGCGCGAGCAAGGATAATGCGAGTTCTGCCCTGACTCAAACGAAACCCATTTGAAGGAGGACCCTCTGACTCCGAGACAGCCCACACCGCGTCTACTTCATCCCCTACAACATCCAAGATCTGGACATCGAAGTGATTTCCTCCTTTATAGATAAAGGTTAAAGAAGAACCAATGTGAACACTGTGTGACTCAGCAAAATCATTCCAACCACCCCTTAAAAAGGGAACTCCGTAGTCTCCGCGCATAACCTCCACTGGGAAGTCACGAAGAATCCTACAGAAGAACATTCCTGGGAAGATCTGGCCCAAGTCTATCTTCGAAGCATAAGGGCAAAGACTAACAAAAACAACAGATCTTAAGGGATGCTAACAGATAAACTGACTTGATAAAATGAAAAAGTCAACAATAAACAAACTAACCAGACGGAGAAGTTGCTCAGGAAAACTAATCCTCTCAAAGAAGGACCAAGGTAAACCAGCCATAGAAGGCATCATGAAAGCACAACAACGAGTTTAATGATTTCTTTCTCACACTCTCTTTTTATATAGAAAAGCTCTGGACATGTGTCAAAAGGCAGAAATATTGGACAAATAAGTTTGAAATATCATATCATTGAGACAAGAACCACAGACACCATGCATGAGATAAACAGTAAACACTATTACTGAATTTCTCAGAAATCCTGTGAGGTGAACATCATGACAAATAGACCTCAAAAGACTAAAAAACAACATGCATAAATAGGAGGACCCCCAGAAGTAATTGCCATAAGTTAGATAAACATCTACATTACAAAACAGATGGAGGAATCTAAAACCTTATTCCTCTAGGACTGGATATTTTAAAAACCATTCGAAATTGTTTCGTAAGAAGCATGATCCTCGTTATTTCCCCCACGCGGATCCACCACCTGAACTTCGAAATGAGCCTCACCCATATGAGTGAAAATCGTAGAGCCCCCCTGCTCAAAGCCATGAGAATCTACAAAGTCTTTCCATCCGCGGCCAAGGTAAAGAAGACCACCGTTACGCCGCTCTATGCAAACCAGGAAGTTGTGCAGTAGATAAGATGAAAGAAAAACCTGACCAGGAATAGCGTCGGCATACTCCTCCTCAAACCGAAGTGGAAGTAGCTAAAAAATGAAGAAGTATTAGTTAAAAATAAGCTCTCTAAAGATTTCCAATTTAGATTAACTCACCAATTGCAAGAACTGTTCTAGATAATCGATTGCTTGAAAGAAAGCCCAACGGATTTCTGGCCCGATAACCCCGTCTGCCCTAGATGACAGGGGAGGAGCTATAATAGATCCCCGCATCTCGATGAGATTGGAAAAAACAGTAAAAATCCCTTTACTTATCAGCCGCAGGGGGACAGTCAAAAGGAAAAAAGAAACACATGCATGACATGCAACGGGTGACACAACCACCAAGAGCACGCGTCCCACTTTTTCCGAGAAAGGTTAACCAGATGTTGAACCTTTTCCCAAGATCGGTAAAAGTAAAGATACAGTAAAGGAAATTAAAAATTACTTGTTGGTAAAAAGCGACGAAACCAAGGACAGAAAAACCTCATAAAACAAGTATAAAACACGCCCAAAACATCCATGAGTAATAAGCAAACCTAAAAACAAGATGGATCCAGATCCACAGCCTAGGGCTTTCTACAGAGTCATTATGAGGGAAGAACAACTTCAAACCCTTCGCCTCCCTCTCATGTATGTTCTAATCGACGAAGATGCTTATACTCAGGCTAGGCTCTGGCCCCGCTCCAACCAAGAACACGAGGTGAAGGTAGACAAAGATGAAGATGGCCTTTTCTGGTTAACCCAAGGATGGCGCGACTTCACACAAGCAAATCGAGTCAATGTCGGATCCGCGTTGATTTTCACCTACATGGGTGATTCTATCTTTGAAGTCGACGTTGTTAGCCCGGACAGCGAAGAAAATGGAGGGATGGGCCATCCTTGATCTCCCAATAATTTCTCCGCGTCAACAATGTAACAAGCTTAGAGGGATCCAGCCCCTGTGAAAGGTTTCTGTACGCAGTTTCTATTATTAATAATAAAGATCCCTCCTTTTATTTCAGCTTGAGAAAACACACGAGAATAAGTAAGGAAATCATGAATTCCCTCCTTGCTTTATTTTATTCCACAAAAAAGCTTATATCAAGAAACAAGCTTGAAAAACTCCAAAGGGATAACGCGGAAATAACTCAATTAGAACTACACGATGAAGAAACTGAGTCTGAAGTAGCCTTGGGTTCATCCTCGACTTCACGACGCGGGCAAACTTGAAAGGAAACATTGCCCCTATGAAAGAACATCATGGCACTTCCTATTCCCAGGTGATGAAGCATAAAGAATTCATCCCAACCGTTGTCAATTTGAAAAAGACCGTTTTCACTCCAAGATACGGCCACAGGAAAGTCGCGGACGAGATAAGATGAAAGAAAAGCCCATCGAGGCGGGAGAGGACCATAATCAGCCTCAAACTAGGGAGGCATAACCTACATATTAGCAAAATCAAGGCCTAAGCTGAGAAAGCTCAAACTTCATTCAAAACAAAGTTAAAAGAAACCCACTAGCCGAGAAAGTTGTTCCACATTCTCAATCTTTTGAAAAAAGGCCCAAGGATTAAAGTTTCCTGGGGGCATAATACTTGCAGTAGCACGACCGGTTAACACAACTCAGGAGATAACAAAAAGATAGAGATCTGAGCCTTAAGAAGGAAAATTCACCCGAAAAAATAAAGACAAGTGGTGAGGGATTTTTGAACACCAGGTAAGGCATGCAAGCAGCGCCAATGTTTTAACCAGAGAGATCTTCAACATATTTTCAAAACAAAAGAAGCATCTCAATAATGCACCAAAAACCAGGAAATTATGTACAGATTCCCAATATCCTTAAAAATTTTCATCCCACACAAAACCTAAAACCAAAGTCTTTTAAGGAGTGGCTGCCTTCTCAATTTCCTCCTCCGCGTTCTCATCATCGTCATCTTCGGAATAAGAATCTTCCGCGTCCATCTCCTCCTTCGAAAGCCCCCAGTCAGCACTCTCCAAGCTAGGCTCGAATTTTTCCAAAGGAACACCTGGGTTGTTTGATGAACGCGTAACACTCTGGTTGATCCCTGCAACCATTCCCTTCCGAAAATAACTAAAGCAATTGTCTTTCAAGATACTAGAGCCTTTTGAAGTCTGAAGACAAACTTTCGCCACGGAGGACAAGAAGGAGAGACCTGCCTCGGTTTTGATCCACTCAGAGGATAGGTAGTTCAAACCCTCAGGACTCTGAACCCATTGCAGAGCCACGTCTTGATCTGAGCGCGCCTTAACGGTGTCAAGCTCTTGTTTAGTGATGGATAGCTCCTCACAAAGGATGGAGAAGTCTTCCTCCATTTTTTCAATGGTAGCCTGTTTAGTTTGAAGAAGCTTCCGTGAAACATCATCAGAAGCCTCTAGCTCTTTGACGCGGGAGACAACAGAATTTGAAGAAATTTTTAAATCATCATATTTCTTCTTTGAAGCTGTCATAGCCTCTTTCAGAGTTTGCACCTCCTCGTGAAGGTCAACCGATCTTTTCCTAAACTTTTCCACCGAGGCCGGATCCCCCACTGTATTCCCTAGTATACGAAGCTGGTGGCTCAATTTTTTGATTTCTTCATCTTTTTTCTTAAGATCCTCCTCTCCGCATACCATACGTCTCTCAACATCTGGTTGATTCACCCTCAACTATAAAAATCAAGGTTAGAGTAAGGAAGTTTGAAGATAGGACGCGTCAAGACAAATAAAGAGAAAAAGTAAAAGGATATTGACTTACCCACTGAATGATACGATCGAAGTTAGTGGAAAGAGTAACAGGGTCCAAGCTATTAACATATCCTTGCTCCGGGAAACAACGCTTCTTGGTTGGAAAAGCAAGGCCTTGAAGGTCAACCGGATCAAAACCTGGGATCGGAAATTCACGAAGGGTTGCAACACCCTCTAAAAAGAGCCCCTTTTTATCAAAAACTGATGGCCCAACAGCGATGGCAATCCTCCTCTTTTTAGATTTCGAAGACTCGGGCGCGGATGGACAAATGCGTTTCTCTCGAGATACAGGAACCAATGATGAAGATTCCACCAAAGCTCCAGCCTCGTCCGCGACATTTGCATCAACATTTGACGCCACTTCTACTGCCTGAGGAGGAACGGGAGGATCATTAGCAACCGAACTAGATTTCTTCTTCTTCCCAGATTTGGCTTTATGCCGCTTCAAAAGTGCATCCAAATCCATTTTGTCTGAAACACAAAAATACATTTCCTGATAAGTTGTCCATTTTAAGAAAGATAAAACATGAAAATGCAAATTATTAAACAAAGAAGCCACCTAGTCGCGGATGAGGCATGCTCAAGCCAGCCATCTCAAGACGAAACGCAGATAACATTTTATCCCACGGGAATCTAGGAATATGAGAAAATGACAGCTTGAACTGAGAAAGGTTGGAAATTTTCGGTTTTAGCACAGAGCAAAAAGGCCCTGGGACCGTTCGGCAGTTAAAACCTTGTCCAGATCTGTCGCGGACCAAAAACCACTTGTATTTCCAATTTGGCTTACTAGACAATCTCTCCATATACCTACAACTTGAGTTGCATTGATAAAATCTTGTGTCTTGGGTTCCCTTTTTTAAAGAAAAAATACTAAGCATCAACTTCAATGAGGGAGCAACACCGATCTCCTTACATCTCATAATGAAACTGGTAAAAAACATCCAACCATTCGGAACAATCTGAGTAGGACTCAAGTGATATTCCTCCAAAAACTTCGAGAAAAAAGGATGAAGAGGAAGTCGGAAACCCTGGGACAAGCTAGCTGCATACACTACTAAGCAATCTTCATAAGCGTCCAAACAACCACCTCCTTCCTCAGGAAGACAGAATTCAACATCCGCTGGCCATGGAAAGACTTGCGAGAGAGCGTCAAGATCTTCAAAATTCAGAAGAGTAGTGCAACCCCTCAATTTACTCACAGGGGATCTCCACGGATGAACCCTTTCAAGCACAATCGGAGGACGACTGGCAGGAGGTGGATGAGGTTTGAAATCCCCCAAGAAAAGACAAGAATCTAGATCCCCTAAATCATATACTGGGGTGTCCAGGTCGCTCAAATTCTCCTTAGAACGGATTACCTTTGGGCTTTCTGCTAAACCGATTGGAGGAAGCTCATAAGGAATCCAAACCTCCTCCGACCCTTGGTCCGCCAACTGAGATATGGACGAAGCCTCCGCATCCACAGATGAACTAGCACCTGAATCATCCACAACATTTGGATTTTCATCTTCCACGCATCCCTTCGAAGAAGAAGAAACTGAGTAAGGTGAAGAATAGTAATCAGGGTCAGAACGCTTCCGGTGCCTTCTCACCTTAATAGGACTACCAGTAGAACCAACTCGACCTGGGGTAGACGCGGATGTAGAAGAAGATGACTCCGACGAGGAATCATTAGAGTTGGAAGAGGAACTCCCAAAAGAGGAAGAAAGTGTCTCATGAGTCGGACGCGCTTGAGAAGGTGAAGCAACACCACTCCTCCATCCTTCATCTCTCTCAAAATCTTCTAGCAAATCACGCTCCTTGTTGTAATTAGCCATTTCTAAAGAAACTAGAAGAAAATTGTGCGAAGTCTTACTCATACAAAGCAAAATTTCATCCAAGGAACACATTCGGAGACAATTTCATAACCAAATCTAAGATCTAAACGTCAAGAAATCAAGAAACTCAACATAGAAAACTCAAGAACAGCCTAGAACAATAAAAATACCTTGAAGAAGTTGAAGAAAACCACCAAAAGAGTCGAGCAAACAGCCGGAACCCTAGAAAACCGCCACCGGAAAACTAAAATAAAGATAAGGATTAAATTTCTTAGAAAGTGGAAGAAGACAAATGTTGGGTGAAAAAAGAGAACGGAACGGGGTAACTTATAGGGAATTACTGACGTTTAGAATTCCAAACATAAATGGGCCTAATGGGCCCAAATTGGGCCTTAACTCGATAAAGGAAAGGCTCATCAACCCCATCAGAAACAATAACGGCAACAAAGCTATAGATGTTTACATTTTTTATCGATCCGCGTCAATCACTAGACGGAATCAACACGGCCTGAGGAGCTGTGACTAAACCAATGTTAAAAACATCTGTCAGAACATAAAAAGCGCCAATCTATAAAATAAAAAACAAACAAGAAACTCATATTATTATCCGCGGACAAAGGTCCGAAAAAACCACTCAAATACGATCATCCGCGGATGAAAAAAGAACAGATACGTGGCAACCATGCCCACACCCCACGAGTGTAACACTAACACGTGTTGAAAGGCAAATACCACGTGGCACAGCATGCAGGGGTGTCAAGGATCTATAAAAAGGAATAAACCTCATAAAGGAAAAGGACTTTTTGGAAAAAGAGAGAAGGAGAGGGGTAGACGGAGCATGACACAGTGAACCCAGAAGAAAGAAGAACGAGAAGCAGCCATACGCGTGGAAAGAAACCAATTACATAGAAAAAAAAAAGTCTACATCGTTCACAATGTCAATCTCCGCGAATGAAAACCCTATCCGTCTTTAGTGTAAATTTCTATCAAGGACTGTTGTTAATAAATCTCAAGGCATTCTACAACGACAGGTAAATGAGCCAAGTTTCCAAATTGTCTAGAAAAAACTCGATAAGGGAACCGTCATTCATAATTATCTAACTTCCCGCGGCACAGGTTGGGCCGCGTCGATTCCTTCGACGCGGGTCAGGTAAGTCCATCGTGAAGACTGGTCATTTCATTAGGTAGGTTCCCGGGCCCCACTAAAAATGGTGGTCTCCAAGGATCGGGGCTTTTTCAAATATTGCTCCACTACTCCCTAGATTATCCCATCCATTTCTAATAACTTCTTCACAACTCTTATTGTTTAACCACAAGGCCTAAAATCTAAAAGGTTTAACCCCTTTTCTCATTCGGTTCCTTCGAACAACACCCTCAAGATAGACCACGATAGGGACGTGGTCCGAGCCGGCTCTCCCTATATGTTGAACAATAACCGAAGGAAACCTATCTAGAAAGGCCTCATTAGCAAAGCCCATGTCAATCATCTCCTGAAGGGATCCCCTTCTCTCCCATTATCCTAGGTAAACCTATTCCCTAGAAATATGAGTTCTATGAGATTACAGTCCTCTACCGTTCTCCGAAAATCCACCATCCGACCAAAATTGGCGTCGGCAACCCCATCTTTATCAGTTGAGCTAATGATGAGATTAAAATCCCCCACACAAATTGACGGGAGAAAGTCGTTGTGTCTCCTATCAAAAGTAAAACTCAAACCTACAAAGTAGTATAACAAGTAATTAGTAAGAGGTCGATCCCACAGAGAATCAAGTATTCCTATGCAATGTGTATTTATCAATTAGTCGAAATGGGGGTTTTGATTGATTGAAATAGAAAGAAAACAAAATAAACAATAAACAAAGTTGATGCAAAATAATTTAGAGAAGATCGTATAATTAGCCTAGGTAAAAAATATATAATTAATCTAAATTAATCTAGGCTTAGACCCTACTGTTGAAGAGAAAAAAAGATATTGAGGTCATTTTCAACCAAAACTAAAGTATATCCTTGCCAAAAAATAAAAAACCTAAAGTGTGTGTGTGACAATAAGTTGCACTGTCGTAATCTCTAGACTTATATTGTGCCGTCTTAATCTCTAGACTTCTATATATAGTCCTTTTGCACAAACAGTTCGATTAATGTTATTTCCCTCCTCAAAACTAAATCTGACCAGAGTCAAGACGACCCACTTTAGAAGCAAAATGGGTTTTCCAACATTACCTTCACACCTTCATTCGGGTTTGCTGGAGGCATATGCCTAGTTTGGAAGAACATTTCCCCACTCCATGGCTCAATTGACTTGGTTTAGGTTGATGATCGTAGAAAGGATAGCTATGCTAATAGTCTATTCTCCCCCTGACAACCGAGATAAAGATAATTTATGGGATACCTTTATTCGTTATACACAAACTATCACTTTCCTATTTGTGTCATGGGCGACCTAAATGACATTTAATTACCTGATGAAAAATCAGGAGGGGTAACTCCCCGACTGGCGTGTTTCCATAGACTATATAGGATCAAGGTGATGAGCGGTTTTTTAGTCGCCTAAACCGTATCAAAATATATTCGAACCTACCTAACTAATGTAGCGTGGTAAGCACGAGTCGACCCCACAGAGAATCAAGTTATTCCTAAGTTAAGTTTATTTACCAATTAATAGGAAACAGGGGGTTTTGAGTGATTGAAATAAAAAAGAAAATAAAATAAACTATAAACAAATTAATGCAAAGCAATTTAGAGAAAATCGTTCTACCTACAACTATCCACTTTATTTGGTGGAATTGATATTGTAATGAATCTCAAGTTCTAATGTCCAGTAATTGTTCTCAATTCAGATCGTGTAATAGCTTTTAGTCCTACCAGTCCTAAGAGCACTTATCACCAAATTACAAGGGAAAACCTTCACCAAATAATAAAGCGATAGCATTCAAACATGAATTATAATGAGATACAAGCGATTCTAACAACCCGTTAAAATAGCCTGTAATCGAATCTCCCTCACAATCTACCACAAGCAACCCGCGTATGGAGATTGTGTTTGCTACAATGAATCTACAACCCCAAACCTGGAATTGGAAACCCTAGCAATATGACTAGTATCGATAAACCTAGGTGATCAATCCAGATAAATCAATAATAAGCAATCAAGCAATAAGCTCAGGAGATCGAAACAATTAACAAAGAACGAACAAGAGTAGAATACTCACAATCAATCCAAACAAAGCTTCAAATCGTAGATAGAACGGGAGAGTTTAGATCTCCGTAAAAATAAGACAAAACATAGTTAGGGTTAATAAGGAATTAAAACCAGTCGGCCGATCACTTGCGGCTTATGTTCCCGTTTCGGCCTCCACCATTGCCGTATGAATGTTGATATATATATATATATATATATATAATCTGGGAAACCTAATCTATCCTAGTATATCGATATATAATATTAATATCTAACTATGCTATCTAATTCTAAATATATGATATTGATATATTAATATAATTCTATCTATCCAACCATACGTAAGTAACGATCAGCTCCTCCTTCCGATGTCCGTCATTTGCGATCAGCCCATGTTTCGATCCGAGCCGGCCTCCTTGCTTCCAATTTGCGAAATAATCTCATAAATTATTATCGATCTCCGAATTCATACGATCCAACCCAAAAATACCTGAAATATATCAAAACACTAGTGTAGACTCCGAAAACCAAATAATATAAATTAAACTATAAAATATGTAAAAATGATCTAAACTAATATGCAATTCCACCCTAAAAACATGACTATAATATACTCTATCACAAGGACAGACTTCAGTTGTGTGACACGTCCCCTCTGTTGGAGGCAAGTTCATTTGTCGGAAATGCCTAGGTAACTCCCTAGCTAAGCTTGACAGATGCTTAGTTCAAAGCACTGTGCTTGCTACATTTGACAGACTCCAAGTGTGCAACCATGCGTTCACATGTTCGGACCATTGCCCCATCACAGTTGATTTTCGACATCCCAATGCATTCATTAACCGTCCATTCAAGTTCGAAATGGCCTGGACCAAAATAAAGGGCTTTCACAACATTGTCCAACAAGCTTGGCGACTCGACTGTAATGGTTCCTCTATGTTCAAGCTGATTCACAAAACCAAGATGCTCAAAATCTTAGCAAAGAAATGGCACAAAGTGACCTTCGGTAACGTCAAATCCCAGCTTCAGGAAATGGAGACGGATTTGCTAGCGGGCCAAGCCACCTTACTATCTTCATTTATTACTCATGCTTGTATGCTACAGAAACGCCTATTAAATAAACGAGAACGTCTTCTTGACTTTCAATGCACATACTGGCGTAATGGGCCAAAGCCAGACATACAAAACTAGTTGACTCTAACTCAGGTTACTTCCACCGGGTCGTTACGATCAAACGCAATCGTAAACTTATCAAATCTCTTACTTTATATCCCAAACGGTGGACACACTACCGATGGAGGCCTTATCAGAGATGAATTTAAACGAGAATACAAATGCAGATTCTGATCCACTATTGACTCGTCTATCAATTTCGATTCTAACCTCGCTCCTCTACAATCCGTAGTTTTTGCTCAGGACAATCTGAGCCTTGTTGCCCCAGTGATGAATGCTGAGATTAAATCTGCAGTTTTTTCTATTCATTCAGAAAAAGCACCCGGCCTTGACGGAATGCATGCAGGTTACAAGCTTCTTCAAATTAGGGAAGCTTCTGAAACAGATAAACCATACATTCATCACCTTGATTCCTAAAATTGACAATCTAGATTTCATCAATCACTTCCGCCCTATTAGTCTGTGCTCTACTATCTATAAGATTATTAGCAAAGTCATGACGACTCGGCTGTCACCGGTGCTTGCAAAATTCATACACCCTTTACAAGGGCATTTACAAAGGGACGCTCAATCCATGATAATATTCTAATCGCACACGAAGTTTTCCCCTCGTTCAAAGCAAAGAAAGGTAAAGTTGGATGGCTATCATTAAAACATGATATGGAATAGGCCTACGATCAACTCGAATGGCCCTACCTTCATGAGGTTCTTCTGAAATTGGGATTTCACAACATATTTTTCGCTTGAATTATGGAGTGCGTCTCCATGGTGTCTTACTCCATTCTCATTAACGATGGTCCAACTAAACAGTTCTTCCCGGGTAGAGGTCTCAGACAAGGTGACCCACTCTCCTCCTTCTGTTTATCATTGCCACTGAATTTCTGGCCCAATCTTTGCAACAGGAAGAAAGTCGTGATTAGGATTTTGGTTTTCCCATTACTAAAAACGGACCAACCATCCCATTTCTTGCCTTTGAAGATGATATGATGATTTTCACTAAAGCTTCTGCTTCATCTTGCTAAACCATGCCATTTCCTCCATTCTGACAAACTACTGCCGACTCTCCGACCAAAAAATCAATTATCACAAATCTACTTTTCAGGTTTCACGGAACACCTCTAATTCTACCAAAGCTACTATTATTACTCAATTAGGTATCAACTGCTCAAGTACGCTGGAAAAATATATTGGCTGCCCAATTATTAACGGTCATGTCAACAAGGATATGTTCACCGACGTTGTCATCAAAACTAAAAAACAACTAGCTAAGTGGAAGGCTTCAAGCTTATCCGCTGAAGATCGTAAAGTCTTGATTAAGCAAACATTAGTGCTCAACCCATTTTCCTTATGAAATCCTTCATGTTGCCCTTCTCGATTATGTCGGAACTCGACAAAGTTTACAACCAGTTTTTTTGGAATAAGGAAGATAGATACACCCCGCTTATAAGCTGGGATATAATCTATTATGTTACCCTTAATGGAGGGATAGGCTTATACAAAGCCAAAACTATGAATACCGCTCTTCAATAGAAATTAATATGGAAAATCCTAGTTAAACCGGAAAATGTTTGGGTCCAAGTTATTTCAGCTAAATACCTCAAAGGGGCTACCCTTCAAGACTACCTTGAATTGGTAAATAAAGAGCGGCCATATTCGGGGTTCGAACCGGGGATCTATGGGTACTACCCACAAGTCCTTTCCGGTGAGTCATTCCGGAATGGTTCCTCCAAGACTACCATAAGAAGGGTGATTCCTCTTGGCAGTGGTCCAAACTAATTCAACTACGACCTCTTTTCGAAAAAGGCTTTCGATAGTGTTAGCAATGGCCATGATATTAACCTTTGGTTCGACCAGTGGGCCTATGACGACACAAATCTTCAGCGGACATATGTCCCTCTTATGGATGAGTAGCTCAGTTGGAAGATTAGTCGGTTTATTTATGTTCATAAGACTTGGAACCTTCCAAAGTTAACTTCTGACCTGGCCGGTCTAGTTTCTACACAAATTATCTCTCATATTAGTAACATACCGCTTCTGATAGCAAATCTATCTGATTGTCTCTACTGGGGACCTGATCCTACTAGCTGGTTTTCTAAAAAATCTGCCATATCTCTTGTTCCTAACGTGGCAAAAGATACTCACTTCGAATACCCCTGGATTTAGGAGTTAAACCTTTCATAAGGAAACATTTCCTTTGGAAAATAGCAACGGATCCACTCCTGTCCAAAGGTTGACTGCAAAGGTCTCACGTTAGCGTGCCTATGGGTTGTGTCTTTTGTGATTGCACGTATGCGTCAACTCGTCATTTTCTGATTGACTATCCTATGACCAAAAAAAGTACTTCACAACATCCACTGCAGCATCCCACCAAAATAATTGCCAATTTCGATGAGCAACATCATAGTATGGTCTTATGCTACATCCATTCGGCTTCTTCCAAGGAAGCCCTGTCTGATTTGGTCTTCTATTGGTGGGCTTTATGGTTTTACTGAAACCAGCTGATGTTTGGAAAGATCGATAAAGTCACGAGTTTACAAATACAAATATTTATGATGACAACAAAGCACGCTTGGGATGAGGCTAATCGCCTCGATCTCAAGACAGATTCCTTCATGACTAACTCTTCGCGTCCCACAAGGAGTAGTGCAAGACATTCTTTTAAAACGCCTAGGCCTCATACTACATCTCTTACTTGGGTTAGACCATCGCTCTTGTCTTAAGAACTCAACTTTGACGGCTCTTTACGAGCATTTGGTGATGCTACCTTTGGCTTTGTTATCCGAGACTCAAATGCCTCGGTGATCTCCGTTGGATGTGGGCATTGTAATAACACTTCGAGTATCTTTGTTGAATCCATTGCTCTTCGAAACAGGGTTCTTCGGGCAAAGGAACTGGGTATCGTTAATCTCTTAATAGGATAACTTGCCATTTGGTATGTCTCTTTTGGTAGCTAGATTGAAGTTGCCCATGGAATATCGAGCTCATTCAATCCGATACTAGATTCCTGTTAACTTATTTTAATTTTGTTTCAATTCGTCATATTTTCAGGGAATGTAATGTTGTCGCCGATCGGGTCGCGCACCTGGCGTATAGTATCCCTGCCGACGATCTTCTACTTGCTGGTAAAGAACTTCTATTTTTCATCCGAAAGAACGCTCTAGGATGGAACTATGTTAGGATTCGATCTTGTATTCTAATTCCTCTTGTTTCAAAAAAAAAAAAAAAAAAAGGGAACGCTCAGATTATGAATTCCTCCAGCCTTAATTGATTTATCAACAAACGAGTTTTAATTAATTAATTTTGTTTTTTCCAAGCACTTGTAGAGAAATTCAACACAACATAAAGAACATTCAAAACCATCTATATATCAAGCCCATAACCAAGCTGCTTGTTGGTCTTTTATTAAGGAAGGCCTCCAAAGCTCTCCATTCATCAAAGCTATGGAATGCTGCAACCACATATTCATATATTTCCATTGTTAAAGAGTGTAACATGAATTATAAGTTACCAAAAGTAATGTAATACATATTCGTATATGAATCGACAAAGAAGAGATCGAGAAGTACGTACTAGTTGCAATCGATGTTAGGATCAATGGTGAAGCCGAGGGAGATGCCATAGAAGCCAGGCAAAGTGGCAAGAGCAGTACTACTAGGGTTGTAAGCCGCGATGAGGCCCATCAAGCACCGACAAACTGACCTCCGGTTCTCCACAGTGTCGGCCAGGTTCTCCAATCCTGTGACAGCATCACAGCAAGGGGAGCCGGGCAGCGGGTCAGGTGAGCCATAGGTGATGAAGACCGAGCATGTCGACAGGAGCTGGGTCACGGTGGTGCAGTCTACGGAGGAGGGCACCAAGTCTCCCCATGACAAAGAGCATCTTGGCCTTAGGAGTAGTAGTGTCATGGCTAGTAATACTACTAGGGTTTTTGGAATACCCATGTTTAATTTGTTTTTCTTTTTGTATAGAGAAGGAAAAATTGGTGCATACTATATACCTCAACTTTGTTCTTGTACTTAATTTGATGGATTCAAGTTTTGAGTTTGGTGGGAAATGAAGATTGTGTGTTATCTTTGAACATGAAGGTTTTATGAATGTCCCTCCGCTTAGCAACGCCATCACCATGATCTTAATTACAATGTTTTGTGTGTTATAAGTTGTATGATATATAGTTAGCTTTAAACTCGGTGAAAATACCCTAGTGTTAAGATATGTGAAGATATCGATCAAAGAGAGTCTCACGTTGAATATATGAATAATTCAGCCTTATATAAGTCGGTGAACTACTTTTTCTATATATTATCCTGGTTTTATAATGAAACCTCGCTTGACTTGTGTGCTAAACTCCGCCAGTGCACACGATCCCCAATAATATAAGCTAGGTCACTATTTCTAAAAACGTACTATATTATATGTTAATGATAACAATAAGCTCATATTGATTGCACAAAAATAGTGTCATAATAATGAACACAGCTGATGCAGCTTAAACAGCAACAGAAACAGTCAAATACTTTTGCAAATGTTCTCACACCCAACCAAAAGAGTGATATTCACAGGGGATGATACCGGGTTCCCCTTACATCGAATTAAGCATCGCATCTCCAGTTTGATGTGGGAACACAATCCAGGTGACGGCACCAATGGCAGTTATCGGACCCGTTCTTCCCACGAAAAACCATTGGCGTTGCCACTAGAAACCTGCGCGCCATTTGCCATGTCACACCCACACGACTCATCAAATGATGAATGCACAAATTAACCAGATTGTACTTGGAAAAATAGTACATTAATGTAGCAAAGTTTATACCCAGTTTAATTGGAAGTAAGAAACTTACCCTATAATAAGAAGGATGAGAGCAATCACCCCGAATACAAGCTGGTAGATCTTGTACTTGGATTTCAAACTCCGTTTTTGAGACATTGATTGGCTTGTGCTTGTCATCCATTCCATACAAGGCCTAGGGAGAAGCACGAACCCAAGAAGGAACCCCGTGATGAACCCACCGACGTGTGCGAAGTTGTTGACATGGGGGAAAATTCCGATGCTCAAGTACACTCCTGACATTAGCAGAATTGACGCCAATGCAAATGCCTGATTGAATAGTTTGTCAACTGTGAAAATCAGGATAAAACCTTGAAGGATGGGATAATAAAAAGGTGTATGTTACTCTAATTCCTTGCAAGTACGTACCTTGTTAGTGTAGATGGTCCAATTTGTGATGAGCTCCCCAAGCATGGCACCGATGAGTCCAAACATGGCTCCTGAGGCGCCAACAGTGATGCTCTTTTCGACAAACAAAGACGAAAGCACGCTTCCACCGAATCCAGACAGGAGGAATATGATACCAATGTTTGCTGAAATTTGTTACACAAAGCAGATTAATTAGCAGTCCAGTCAACTTTGTCCTGATCAACATATATACATGGAAATTAAGCTAAGAAACAGATTTGATTAATACCAAAGCCGAATTGTTGTTCAAGGCGTCCACCGATGATGGCAAGGCTCAGCATGTTGACAAGAAGGTGGATGGCGCCGGCGTGCAACCAGATACAAGAGATGAGCCTCCACCCTTGATTCTTATGAACAACACTCTCCCACTCCAGGGCTCCCACCTTCTTCAATCTTCAACGACCAGAAAAATTATATAACAAATTCAATCAACTTTTCAAGTAATTAGGATATAATCTAGGACTCGGAAACATTGTCTCGATTTGTTCAAGGTATGGATGTATGTATATATACACCTTAGACCCTTAATTCTGCGGTGAGGTGAAATATACTGAAGTTGATGTTGTTGTAGCTGAGATACTACAATAACATCCAAATATGAAGATTTAAAAGTGCCTTCTTGTGTGGTTATGTTGTGACTTGTGAACTACAACTTGAATTCGCCAGTAAAAATGTAAATTTTCAATTTTGCCCCTCCACTTTTACAATTCTCATTGACTTTTTTGGTTTTGCAATTTGCACTTATTAGACTTTAAAATATACTCCGAATAGCTCAACAGACCCCAATAATAAAACTGGCGTGACCGGGCTCCAACATGAACAGACTTGATATTGACCTGAATCCGACCCGCGCGAACCAATTAATTCTATCTACCAAATTTTAAAAAAAAATTATAAAGAAGAAAAAATAATAATTCCATGGGTAATTAAATAAATATTGCAGGAGAGAGTCAAGTCAAAACTATCCACAAACTTGTCAATCAACATCATGCTCGACATCTTCCAGTTGTCTCTAAGGATCAAACTTTGGCTTATGTCAACCGAACAATTAAGCTAGGTCCAAAACAAGTTAAGAGAACCAGTAAAACTCTAAATTGCCGGAAAATTAATCGCCAAGAAATCAATCAACATTTTGAGTTGTGATGATAAACAAACCACATTAATTGATGCAGTCATGATCCGATCAGAGATAACGTACACCATGTCACTCCGATCCACTGAAATTGAAATCGATCCTGAGTATCTGAATTACGAATCTCGAAACAAAAAAGGAGGATCGGAGGAGGAGGGAGAAAAATTACGTGGAAGAGGAGGGGCCAAAGAGAGGGTTCTCTCTAGTAGGCTGAAACGAAAACCTCCGAAAGGACCTCGGCACACATTTTCCGTTAACGTTCAAGCGGTTGTGCTTGGGGCAGTCGTTTACCAGCATCACCACCACGAAAACGGCGACGTTTAGCACCACCAATGAAGGCACCAGCCACGAGGACCACTTCCTCTCGTCGTCCTCCACCACCACCACGTTCGACGACCTCGGACGCCCGCCGCTGCTTCCCCTGCTCCTGCTCGCACTTGATCCCGCCCTCTCTGGATCCTCGCTCTCCATTGAAACCACTTCAAATTGAAATCCAAATTGGGGCTCTCTGACTCTCTGAGTTTTGCTTTAAAGGGGGGTGGAGGGAAAGAGGGGGGCAATCCGGTGCGACGGCGCGTAGATTCTCTCAGTGGTTGAGCACTGGGAGTTTGACACGTGGACGGAAGTGATTTGACTTGGTCTTTGGGACACCGAGAATTTAATCACCGGGTGCCGTTTATTCCTATTGTTTTTAATGGAGTATTTTTTAAATAAAGTTTTGTTTGATTTTTTAAGTTTTGTGTGATTAGTTACATGATTATTACTTGATCTTTATGAGTGTGGGAAAAGAAAAAGAAAAGGTCAAGCATATTATGAAAACTATGGATCAACCAATTCGTTAGCTTTTGAACGAGTATTTAAATTAGTTAAGAAGCCTTTAGTGTTGAGAAAATTTTACATTTCATTATTACCAAAAGAAAAATGATAATGTATAAAGGAGAAAATGATATATAATTACCCCATCCACATTTGATCAAATATATTAGGCCAACTCTAACCGTTTACACATGTATGTTTCTATATTTTTAAACTTCGTGGTTTACAAGGTGAAGATGTTGATAATTTGTTTGTGGGATAAGTGGCTTCATTTGGTTTGTTTGTTTGCTTGAGGACAAGTGTAAATGTTTAAATATGGGGGATTTGATAGATCTCACTTATGCATGCATATTAGGTGAGTTTTAGTGTAGATAATTCGTATATACTGGATGTTTTATTAAGTATTTGCATAACTTACGTGTGGGGATTATCGAGTCAGAATCTACACGATTTTATTACTATTTTGTAGCAAGTAGATCCAAAGTGGTACGAGAGAAATCACGATGACCACGATGAGATAAGGAAGCGCATGAGGAAGAATAAAAGAGGAGAGTATGGGAGAGGGATTGAATTTCGAGAGGTTAAGTGAAGAACAAGATAATGCATATTTTAGGGTTTGTATATATATTCTACCAAGACTTTGGGAATTTCTGCTATTTGTATGCTAAATCCATGGAAGGCTAAGGTTACATATAGATGTAAGCTAAAGGATATATATGGGAATATATTAGACTATAGTGCATTTTATACATTGCAAAGTCTAGTTCTATAGAAGGGTAGTTTGGTAATTCCACACCAAAACAGATTCTCCCTCTCTTGTTCATAGAGAGGTTAGCGCCATTTGTTCGTGTGTAAATTTTAGTTGTAACAAACTGAACTGATGTGCTCTTGAGCTCTCTTGAATACAGTTTGAGAATTTCTGTGTATTTCCAATTCTCTAAATGGTATCAGAGTTGTGTTAGATCCAGCGGTGGTCGCTGTGATTTTTGTTGAGGATCAGTGTTTGTTCATACTCTGGTTGATCGAGTTTAGTCGATTCGCATTTTGCTGATTGCGATCGATTATGGTTGGGAGCGGATCGACACCACCTACAGGGATAAAGTTTTGCTGATGTCGTTAATAAAGGCGGAAGAGGAACGTTTGTGAGCGTTACGCCGCCGGCGCCTGGAGCTGCGAATAGAGGTGTTAATGGAGGCTTTTATGGAGGATTGCAATTTGGGGATCTAGCACAAGGTATGAATTATGTGCACTACAATCCTCTATTCCTATCCAATTCAAACCATCAAGGTGCTCAATTAGTGTCTACGATGTTCAATGGCTCCAATTTCATAAGTTGGAGCCATGGAGTGCGAATGGCGTTGGGAGCCAAAGCGAAATTGGGGTTTATCACAGGTAGATGTCTCAAACCTCCATTTCAAAGTGAAGATTATGCTAAGTGGGAGCAAGCTAACTATATGGTTAGATGCTGGCTCATAGATTCGATGACCAATGATGTATCCGAGACTCTCATGTATGTCGAATTTGCAAAAGAGTTGTGGGACGAAATCAAGGAGCGATTTGACGAGTCCAATGATCCTTTAATCTACCAGTTGCATAGAGATCTAGGCAACATCAGGCAAGAAAATATGTCTGTAGGTGCTTACTATGGGAAAATTAATAAAGTTTGGGATGAATTGCAACTGCTAGATGCAATTCCTGGATGCAGATGTGGAGGAATCAGTGGTTGTAGTTGTGGTTTGTTGAAAAAGATCATTGAAAGAGAAGAAAAGGCAAAAATAATGCAGTTTTTGATAGGATTAAATGATATCTACGAGCCTATGCGTAGCAACATCTTGTCCAAAGATCATATGCCTGGACTTCTTACAGTTTTTAAAATGGTTGTGCGGCTAGAAAGATCTAAGGGAGTTACTTCAGTCCTCCCTACTGATATTAATGCAATGGCCATTAGCAAAATTCATCAAACTGAGATGGAAGCAAATGCTGTGAATCGATTTACTGGTAACAGGCATATTGATAACAGACAGATGGATAATATATTTGCTGATAAGAATAGATATGAACAGGCTAAAAGAGAGTTCAAGAAGGATAAGTTTGATCGAATGTGCTCCTACTGTGGTGAAAGAGGGCATACAAAGGATTACTGTTTTAAGTTAGTGGGTTATCCTGAGTGGTTCAAGGGAGGAGGATAAGGGTCGTCAGGTTGGGAAAATGGCTGCACAATTTGAGACTCCTCAGCATGACAGTCCTTTTGATCAGGTTCACCGGGAAGTGAATCCTGATCCAGCCATGGTGATTGCCATCTATAATGAGGTGGTGAGAATGATGAAAGGAAAATCACATGTGGATCATTCTGAAAGCTCTATCAATCAGGCTTTTGTTCACTTTGCAGGTACATTAAGTGCCTCCTTTCTTATTGGTGCAAATAAAACTAACAGTAGTACTTGGATAGTTGATCCTGGTGCTACAGATCACATAGCATTTGACACTAAAAAATTTTCTGAGATTTTTCCGCTACATAATGCGGTGTCCTTGGGGCTACCTGATGGTTCTCATATCTCTGTGACCTCTCATGGGACAGTTGTGTTACAGTCCAAGCTTGTGTTGAAAAATGTTCTTTATGTGCCTCAGTTTCAACACAATTTGTTATCTGTGTCTAAGGTACTTGGTGAACATAAATTGATTTTCAGTTTTGATGACAAGCATTGTTGGCTACAAGACCCTATAACTAGAGAAGTTGTCACAAAAGGATGGGCAAATGCTGGCTTATATAGGATACAGAAGCAAGTGCTTAGCCACCAGAGTATTCAGTCTCATTTCAATGGTAACTATTGTTGTAATAAGGTTGACAGTATTCATGTTCTTCATGCCAGATTGGGACATATGTCACTATCCAAAATGAAACATTTAGCTATTTGTAAAACTGAGAATGTATCTCAGCTTGATTGTGATGCTTGCAACATGACTAAGATCCATAGGATCATGTTTGATAGAAGTGAATCTCTAGCAGATTATCCTTTTCAGTTGGTGCACATGGATTTATGGGGCCCTTATAGGACTCCTTTTATATGTGGAGCTAAGTACTTTCTCACTATTCTTGATAATCATTCAAGAACTACTTGGGTTTATCTTCTTCAAGACAAATTACAGGTCTTGAGGTGTGTTTCTAGCTTTCTGAAATTGGTTGAGACTCGGTTTATGTCGTCTGTCAAGTGCATTAGGACAGATAATGGCACAGAATTCACTCATAAAGGGTGTGTTGATTTGTTTAGTAATCTTGGAATTATACATCAGAAATCTGCTCCTGGAGTTCATGACCAGAATGGTAGAGTGGAATGGAAGCACAGCCATCTAGTTGAAACAACTAGAGCTATTAGGATGTTTGCTGGTCTTCCCATCAAATTCTGGGGAGATTGTGTGTTAAGTGCTACATACTTGATTAACAAAATGCCTTCTGCTATACTAAATTGGAAATCTCCTTTTGAGGATCTATTTCATCAACCTCCTGCTTATGACCAGCTTAAGGTGGTTGATTGCCTATATGCTATGCTTTACAGCCTAATGACCATAGAGATAAGCTTGGTAGTGTGGGTAGAAGGTGTGTTTTTCTGGGATACCCACCAGGCCAAAAGGCTTATAAGCTTTTTGATTTAGAAAGGCAATGTATCATCATCAGTAGGCATGTGAAATTTGTGGAGTCTGTTCTTCCATTTAGAAATTCTTCTCAATCTCAAGTTCTTATTGTGCCTTCTTTTCCCTCTACTATACTGGATGACATATCTAATGTTGATCCCATCACTGATCATCATAGCACCCCTACTCATTGGGATGCAACTGAGATTGCTAACACTGTGCCTGATCACTCATCATAGATTGCTCCTGATAGTGAAGATTCCCCACAATCTCAGAATTCAGTGGCTCCCCCACTTCACATGCCCAGTCCTAATTTTCATCCTATTCCTTCCAAAAGAACTATCAGACCTCCTCCTCGTCTTCAGGATTATGTGTGCTCAAGATTGCCATCTAGAAGCAGTGGTTCAGATGAGTCTGTGTCTCAATCTTTTGTTGTTTTCTCCACCACAAATTTGGCTCCCTTATCTCCTGCATACATAGAATCATTTGTAAACATGTGTGCTTCCTTTGAGCCAAATAGTTATGCTCAAGCCAAAGGTGTGGCTCATTGGGAACTGGCTATGAAAGTTGAGCTCACTGCATTAGAAAACAATCACACATGGTCTCTTCTTCCTCTTCCTGATGGGATGAAAGCTATTGGCTCTAAGTGGATCTACAAAATCAAATATAGGCATGATGGATCCATTGAGAGATACAAAGCTAGATTAGTGGCAAAGGGCTTTAACCAGGTCAAAGACAAAGATTACAAACAAACCTTTTCCCCTGTGGCCAAACTGTCTACTTTGAGGGTCATTTTACCTATGGCTGTAGTTAAGGGTTGGGTGCTACATCAACTAGATGTTAACAATTCCTTTTTGCATGGATATTTGGAAGAGGAAGTGTACATGACTCCACCCTTGGGTTATGAGGTTCAGAAGGGGCTGGTATGCAAACTGAATAGGTCTCTTTGTGACCTTAAGCAAGCCAGTAGACATTGGAATCATGAACTCACTAGATTCCTAACCAGTCTAGGATTCACCCAATCCAAGCATGACTACTCCCTTTTTGTGAAATCTCAGGGAGCATACATGACAGTAGCCCTTGTATATGTAGATGATATGCTTCTCTTAGGCAACTCTGCTCAGGAAATCAGTGCAACCAAGCAATCTCTATTTTCTGGGCATGGAAATATCTAGATCATCATCAGGTATTCTCCTCAACCAAAGGAAGTACATTCTTGACATTTTAAAGGATGCTCACATGGAAGGCTGCAAGCCTGCATCCTTTCCTATGCAGCATGGTACAAAGCTATCTGTTGTTGATGGTGAGCCTTTTGACAACCCTGAATGCTATAGACGAATTGTTGGTAGACTTCTTTATAATCTCACTCTCACTAGACCAGATATTTCCTACTCTGTCCAACAGTTAAGTCAATATCTTTAAAACCCTCTTAAGACACACTGGAATGCAGCTATGTATCTTTTGAGATATCTTAAAGGAAGCTTCAACCTTGCTCTATCATGTCCTACCTCATCTTCCCTCAATCTAGTGGCTTATAGTGATGCTGATTGGGGAAATTGTCGAGACACTAGTAGATCATTGACTGGATTTTGTGTTTTCCTGGGCTCAACCTTAGTTTCTTGGAAAACTAAGAAGCAAAAGGTTGTGTCAAAATCCTCCACAGAGAGTGAATATAGGAGCATGTCAGCTGCTGCAGTGAGCTGGTTTGGTTACATGGACTGCTTTCAAATTTGCAGATAAGTGTCCAACTTCCTATCACATTGCATTGTGACAACAAATCTGCTCAGGAATTAGCTGTTAATCCCATCTTTCATGAGAGGACTAAGCATGTCCGCATAGACATCCACTTTATCAGGGAGATGGTTCAAGCCAAATTCATCAAAACAGCACATGTGTCTTCTGCCTTGCAAATTGCTGATGTGCTCACCAAGGCCTTAGGGGCATCTCAACACCAGTTTCTTACATCCAAGCTTGGTCTAGTTTTGCCAATTTCTAGTCCAGCTTGAGGGGGGAATATGGGAATATATTAGACTATAGTGCATTTTATACATTGCAAAGTCCAGTTCTGTAGAAGGGTAGTTTGGTAATTCCACACCAAAACAGATTCTCCCTCTCTTGTTCATAAAGAGGTTGGCGCCATTTATTGGTGTGTAAATTTCAGTTGTAACAAACTGAACTGCTGTGCTCTTGAGCTCTCTTGAATACAGTTTGAGAATTTCTGTGTATTTCCAATTCTCTAAAATAGACATATTCGTAAGGAGTGCTAATATATATATATATAAATCAAAATTGGAATAACTAATTGAGATTGAATAACTAGGAATTGAGTCAAGGATCAGGTAAACCAAACATTGTTGCGAATTCGTAGATGAAACCACACTTCTCTTCTATCTTTTATTTGCTCTTGTTAACATTATTTATTGTTTATCTTCATTCACATTCTATCTTTACTTACATATTGATAAATACACATTGTATTTGAAGTACTTGGTTCTCTGTGGGTTCGACCCCTTACTTACATGCTATACTAGTTTGTTAGTTTGTGAATTATATTCCTTGGCAAGGTGAAACCAACGACACTTTCCCTCACCACCGGGGTTGCACAAAAAAAAAGGATCGGGCCCGACCAGTTCAACCCTCTTCATCACCAACCTCCCGCTTCCCCGATTGTTTCCCTGTTCGCGGCTACGCCCTCATCTCCGACTCTCTCTCTCTCTCTCTCTCTCTCTCTCTCTCTCTCTCTCTCTATCTATCTATCTATCTATCTATCTATCTCTCTCTCTCTCATCTCCAACCTCCCGCTTCCCCAATTGTTTCTTTGTTAGATTCTTTTCTTTCTACCTTCTCATTCTCACACTTATTTCCGATGCTTAATTTTGGTTTTCTCTTCTTAAAAAAATGAAAAAGTTTTTTAGTTAAGTTTACACATAAATATTACAGCTACCGTTATTGATTCCTGTCATGTGTAGAAATGACAACATTAGCGGTTGACATGAATGAATCAGGTGGTCAAGCCAGTTCAAAAGGCAAAGGTAATTCAAAGTTTACACATACAAAAATGCGTGAACCTTTGCATATTCATGTTCACTTTTTATTAAATGGAATTACATTATCTTTGATTAGTTGATGGTTGCTGCAACTGAAGCTGATGTTGAGGAGCACATTTCAATAGAACGTTCTTAAAATTTCCTTCGTTCAATAGTTTGCACAAGCTACTATCTATGTCGACTTAACTTGAGATTTAAGAGTTTGAAAAACTATGGGAAAATCATTTACTTAATTTAACTCGATGAATTTATTGATGAATCATGCTTGAGAATTATGTGAATTTTAAATAAGATATGAAATATTATATGATGATGCAAGATGAGATGATGGATGATATATTATATGTTGAGATGATATGAACATGAAATGATTTATGATAAGATAAGATGGAATAATCTGAAATGAGATCCACTACTAGAATTATGTTCATAGACATCATGTCTTTTATATCGGTCGGAAAAACGCATGATGTTAAAAATAATTAAAACATCAGTTTAAAAATTATTGATGTTATTGAGATTAGAGACATCGACTTCACTTAATGGACAATTTTAAAACTTCGTTTTAAAAAAAAATCAGAAACGCGCAAAATACTAAGTAAAATTTTAAGCGGTAAAAAAGTCCAACTTCAAAACACTTGGCCAAAATGAAATAATAAAAGCGGGTAAACGGCCAGATCTCCAACACTTGCCAAATTTTTTTGAAATTTGTATTTTCACCTAAAAGCAAAAACCAAATCTCCCAACACTTAAAACAAAAAAAAAAAGCCTCAAATTCCCCATTTTCCATTTTGGTCATCTCTTCCATTGAGGAAAGTGAGAAACGCTTAGCCCTCGGCGATTTCGGCGATTCTCAAGGGTGCTCACCGACAAGCTTAGCCCTCTCGACGGTTGTCCTGGTGGCTTCTCCGCCATGGGTCCTAGGGGTACATTCTTCTTCTTCCATCCATCCCTCTCTCTCTAGATCTGTTGAAGAACCCTAAACATCAATCTCCCCTATCTCTCTTTCTCCCTCTCTCTCTCTCTACTAACCGTCTCCAATTCAAGATTGTAGATCTATTTCTCAGATCTTGGCATGTTTCTATTTCTATATCTATGGCTTCTCGTCTTCTTTGCTGACCCTATGTCACTCCATCTGTACATATGAGCTAGAAAGTATAAGGAACGTACTAATTCTAGGGTTTTCATCCAATTGAGAGATCGAGAAAGGTAGTAATGGAAAAAGATTGAAGGTGTTCATCTGTCTTTTAGTATAAACACTAGATACTTTTACTGTTCTGTACACTTTTAGTTTGTCTCATTCGAGTTTAATTTCATTGTTGATTTAAAAAATTCCTCCATGATTATTTTACACTGTGTTTCCTCAAGTTTTAGTATTATGTTAGGAATACAAGTATTAGGAATACAAGTATTATGTTAGGAAGAACTTTGTTCAGATGGATGAATTAAAAAAAAAAAGAATTGAGATTCTAAGGGGCATATAGCTAAAGTTGAAACTTAACTTTCTAGTTTCCTAAGGAAAGAAGATTTCTCTAGTTTTTAGAAGATACCCTACACTACTAGAAAACAGCAATTAGACATCTGTTGTCAACGGATGTCTTTCAAAAAAAATTCCGATCTCTTTGTGCGTGTAGTAAAAGATCCAAATTTTCCACATCGGTTTTAAGCAGATATCTTTCTTCAGTTAAGACATTGGTTTTATTTTGAATATAGATTTAAATCAATCCCTCAAATTTATTTTTGATATGTTCACTTGTTGTTAATCCTTGTTATTTTTCATTTATAATCTTTTGAAGATGTCCATACTAAGCCGAAATTTGACATTTACATCACTATTTTAAATAAAATCAATGTATTAACATAAGATAGTCATCTCTTTTATTATATTCATTGTGTGTATATTAATTTAATATATGTAAATTTTGATTTTATATGGTTTTAAAATAATATACGACATGAAATATATACATAACTGATGTATTAATATGATATAGACATCGTTCTTAGATTATTCAATAGGTGTATATTAATTTTATGTTTATAATATATGATATTATAGTATTTTAAAATGATGCACTATATAGATTGTCCATATAAACGACGTTGTTATTATTATTAACATCAATTTATTTATGAAAAACATATGTTTTTGTATTATTCAACATCATTTCATATTTTTATAATGATGTTATTGTTATCAATATATATCAGTTTATATTACCATCTTAATGTAAAAAATCTTTTTCTCGTTGCAACACCCTTTGCTCGATAAAAGACAATGTTTATGATGGAAACGAAAAGATTGATATTTTAATGAATTTATACTAGGTAAAACATACAATATCTGTACATTAACACAGAGCCAACATCAATAAAATATGCTAGACAACCACACTATACTTCAATGTGTAAATACGTATTACATACATCTCAATTGCTCCAATAAAATCACAACAAAAATGATACAATCACCAATTGTCCACTCATTGCTCTTTGTAAAATCAACCCTAAATGTGCGATTCGAAGACTCGATACCCGCACGAGCAACTTCAGTATTGGTTGAGACCCGCACGAGCAACTTCACCTAATGCGATAAAACATCCTTTTTAATGTACATATCAAGTTTCTCAATATCCAAGCAACTTCAGTATTGTTCCTTTCAAGTACATACAACTTTCTTCTGCCCAGCGGGGGGGCAAGTTAAATCTTTAGATACATGCATCAAAAGCTTTGAAGCAAAAAGCCCATATAATTTTCTGTACAAAAAAATAGCTATACCAGAAGTTGAGTTTTCCCCACTTCCACCACCACCATCAGAAAAGTATTCCATCAAATTGAAACATGACAATGTTGAATAAACTATCGATTTCTAATGTAAGATGAAACTTACCTGATGCTATTAATAGGGACAAACCACAATCCGAGACACGTACACTAAGATCATCATTGAGAAGAATGTTGGTAGACTTGAAACTTCAATGTACAACCGATGGTTCTCAAATCTCATGTAGATATCTAACATATGCATTTGGAAGAAAATTATTATATTGATATTAGAGTTTTTTTCTTATGGAAAAACACATTTGTTTGAGGGGGGAAAAAGAGTTTCTCAACTTGATTAGCTAGATCTCATATATAAAGGATTTGTTCACGTGCTAGAAAACATAATTTAAGTACCAAATATACTAAATTCATCAAGACTATGCTCAAAATGGGATGCATAACTGAAGGCTATCATTAAACTGAAGGCTATCATTAATCTGAATTAAATACGTTAGTTCAGATTCACATAAACATAAATAAAGATGAAAGTTTCTATTACGAAAAAAGAATAAGCTCACAAAGGCTCTCACTTTAAGTTGGGAATTGCAAGTAGCTTGTCTAGGATGGGTCCAGAGAACAGGTTGTTGCTTATATCCCTACACCAAAGTGTTAATGAGAAGACAACATTCAATTCAGAGTATGAGGAAATCACATATAACATGATTTCTGCAATTCTACTATACACATGATTAAACAAATAAATAAACTTAGAAAACTGAAAAATGAATCCTAAAAGCAAGTATCATAGGTTATCAAGTCTTACAAATATTGGAGTGGAAGGTCCTCCAAAACATCTAGGGGCCCGGATAGTTGATTGCTCTGTAAATGCCTGCAAAAGATGAGTCTTAGCTTCATTCCCAAGATAAATGGTAACAACAACTTCAAAAGTAATTTTTTTATTTGAAAGAAAATTTTAATACAATCAACCAAATGCACTCACATACTAGCCAAAGTCGACAAACTTGCTATTCAAGGTGGCAGTTCTCCGCTCAGATTGTTACTCAACAAGTCACTGCATATACATGCTCCATCAGTAGAACTAATATGTAAGAAACAATATAAGTATGAATCAGATATATATTTTGAAAATCAGATCGAGAACCAACATGCTAGACACTCCAGGAAGGGATACGAAGGCATCTTGTATTTCTCCAGATAACTGGTTCTCGTTTAATTTCCTGTTAACAGTTCCACAATGTGAATAAACAGAATAAATACCCATAAATGAATCGAAATAACCAAAAGTTGTACAATCTAAGACTTACAAGGGAGATAATTGATTGAGTGTCGATAGAGAACTAGGGATGCTTCCTGACAAATTGTTGCCTGAAAGAAAGCTATTGTAAAGGCTTATTACTTTTGTGAATGATCAAAAGTCATGTAATAACTTCAAAGAATGAAAAATAAGTGCTCTTATAAAACAGTTTTCCTAGGACACATACATGTTTAAAGGTGACAAGCAAGTTAGTAGGAAGGCTCCCACCAAGCTGATTATTGCTCAAATCTGTACATATTATGCAAAAATTCAATCAGCATTATAACAAAATCGGAAGCTCCAAGAGGAATTCATCCCTATGAAAGAAGATAATATGAATCACATTTGCAAAGAGTACGAAGAGACCAGTTCATCATAAGAGGATTATATACTTACGTTGTTGTCAACGATGAAAACAACCCCAACCGGTCGCCTAACCCTCCTCCCAAGTTAGCACCGACAAGGTTTCTATTAGAGAAAATTTTCCACAATCATTACTTCTTCAATACAACAGTAAGATTCAAAGCAATGGAGGCCATTGGCGACATCCAAGTGTGTTGATAAAGACTGCGACAACAATAGGTTTTACATGGATTTTATATTCTTTGAGGTGTCACGTATAACTCCTTGCCAAGCTTGACCACATGGATCTCCAGCAGCAGAAGCCCATCCAGGGAGTTGTGGACTACCAAAGGCGGCATCCCAATATCTTCAAATTTTCACAAACAACTAAATCAAAAGTTGCAATCGACAAATTAAATCCCAACATCCCAATATCTTCAAATTGACAATTTATAAATTAAGAAACTGCGGAATTTATGTTGAAATTTACCATCACCAATATTAGTGGTGCCATGTGCTAATTGTTGGAGGAGTAGAGTTACAAAGACAATAATGAAATTGACACAGATCTTCAAATATTCGGAGTTTGAAGAAGAAATCAAAAGCAAGGGCTTTTCATTCATGATGGTAACAGAAATTAAAAGCGACATTGTAGTCTAGGGTTTATGAGAGAGAAGAATAAGATCTTACAAACGGCGTCGGTCGATAATAGCGCCATAAAGAGAGAAATTGCATGCTATCTCCCGCCATCTTTTCTCTTCCTTCTTCTCTCTCGAAAACCCTAACAAAAAACCCCAAATTAAAATTGATGGAAGATGACGGAGGAAGGAGTCAAAACTACTAGATCTAAAGTAAAACAACTTAGATCTAGTGAAGAATCACTAAATCCATCCAACTCTAATCTGAAAAAGGGCAGATAGATCTATAGAAAAGTTGAGAGGAAAGAGAGCGGCCAGATCTACAAAGGGCGAGAAAGGCTTACCTGTTGGGTTCTAGAAGAGAGGGCCACCATCTTTGAATCGTAGTCGCTTGTCAAAGGGAGAGAAGGAAGAAGACGAGCTAATGAGACCAGCAGAGATCTGAAAGGGATGAACCTGGGAGAGGAAGATCTCAAAATGGAAAGAGACTTTTTTTTCGGTAAAGAAAATCTGGAGAGAGAGAGACTGATCTCAAGAGAAATATGGAGAGGGGTAGGGAAAGTATTTTTTTTTAAGTGTTGGATTTCACGCCTTTACCGCTGGAAAGTATTCAATTTTTTGGGTTAAATGTATTCCGCGCCTTGGGCGCGTGTTTTAAATTTTTTTGAACTTACAATTTCATATCGGTCAAAAAAGGTGATCGTTATCTAAACTTTATTTAACATCGCAAATTTAAAACCTGATGTAACAGACAAATTTTAACATCAGGTATTTTTTGACAGATTTAAAATAGATGATGTCTAATTGTATAATTCTAGTAGCGCTAGAACTCATAATTGTGTCCTAATTACTAATGAGTTATGCTTTTAATCATCTTTGATTGATATATACATATATAGCAATTGATCTATTTTTGTCACAACATCTTCTCATATTTTCTAACGAATAACTAATTACTGAATTTATTACCTTTAGGAGTCTAATTGATGTTAATTCTTTTTGGAAATCTGATGTTTCAGATCTCAAATGAAGACATGTATCCAAGGAACCACAATGAGACCAAAAGCTAAAAGGTAAGAGTTTTTGTTCTTGTCCTACATTGGAATGAAGGTCAGTTTGTTGTTCTTATTAGTAATAAATTATAATTATTGGTTTTCAAATTTGAAGAAAGGTTTTATGTGCTTGTGTAGAAGGAATCTCCTCTTTGTATGGCCACAGAATCAGCTCATCCAGGTAAAAAAATATCACTTATCACTTCATCTTTTGCTTTGGCTTGTGCTTTAGCTAGTATCACTTCATCTTTTGCTTTGGCTTGCTTTAGTTTGAGAATTCATGTCAAGTGGATCTACACCGAAAACTTGATTCACTTTCACCAAACCAAAACCTCACTCGATGGTTAAAGAAATAAAGAGGTTGGCTGAGGGTCGGAATAGAACAAGTTGATAGCTAAAAATACATCAATTACGGTTACATCATCCTACCTCCTCTGTATATAGACGATGATCTGGTTTATAAATGTACCTTAATATGTGATATGTGAGATTCTTTGTTGGGTTTATCATTTGAGTCATGTCATCATGTCTTCGCAGGGTCCAATATTATCAGCTCATAAGAAGCTTGTTGTAGAAAAGCTTGCTAAAGAAGAAAATGAGAAAAGGTTCAAAACTAAAATCAAGAAGGGAAAACAAATGGTATGTCAGAAGCTTACTTGAATACCCTATATGTGCTTTCTTATTTTCATTCTGCATTTGATTTTTAATGTCAAAAATTATTAGGTTGTGGAAAGGGGCATGTGAAGTCTGCCAATTATTTAAATGCTCATGAGAATTTTCTTATAGGTGTTGCAACTAAAGGAGGTACAATGTTTTATGCCTATATTCAATCAAAGCTAATCTTATTGATTTTAATTTTGTCTCTATAAGTAGCACTTTTTTGTTTGGCTTTGATGGACGCTAATCAACATTCAGTGGTCAAGTTGTTTAATGTTGTAAGACCCTTTTGATATAGAATAAGTCTACATGCTCAATATTCCTTCTTCTCAACCTCACCTGATTTGCTCTTTTTCCAGGTCAACAAGGCCCAAAATGCTCAGAAGGGAATTGATCCTGCAAGAGTTAAAGATGCTAAAGGTACATAATGAGACTACATCTGTCTTTTAGTTTTTCTGTTAGGAGTCATAATCCCATACCTTCGAAATGAAAACCTAATGGCCATGATAACACCCTATATCAGAAATTGTTTAATTTTGCTGATACACTGGAAAAGGTGAGGAGTTATTTCTTTTATTTAGTAGCCTCACTCCCTTACAAACTACAAAATATTAGAGTTTTAGTTGAGTGTTGTTGTGAGAAGAATCTGTCATGTTTTACAGTAACTTTTATATCGATTTCTGTATACATTGCATGCATTTGGGTTAAGATAATACAGAATCAATGTAGTTTATGTTTATTTGCCAAATTATGGAATCTACACCAGTTTCTGTTTAATTCGGAGAAATCGAGGCATTTTACAGCAATTCTACAGAAGGTCGGAAAAGCTCGGAAAACCATTACAGAAGTCCAAGGTCAAAGCAGCGGGAAAGGAAAGTCGCTGCCGCGGAAGAGGAGAGTCGCTGCCGCGGACCAGACCAGTCGCTGCCAGCGGAGAGAGCCAACCCGAGCACCCAACTCGATCTCGACGAGTCTTACTCGAGATCGACAAAGACCCTGAAGCCATGTCCGAGCCCTTCGAGGAGATCCACTCGAGAAACCCTAGTCGATGACCCACCCTACTCGAGATCGACTAGGCGTGGTCGAGATCGACGAACACCCAGGAGCCAAGATGAGCCACATCGAGCAGATCTAGGCGAGACGACAAGTCAAGCCGAGCCACCTTACTCGACCTCGACGAGCCCTACTCGAGGTCGACAAGAGCCCAGTTCCAGAAGCTTCTCGACTTGCCTTGTCTGAGTAGAGTTGGGATTCCTTGGTGCCGAAGGCGGAAGATTCTATCCGATCTATCAAAGTCTATCCATGGAAGACGAAATCCATCATCATGAAGACTTTCCTACTTTAGTTTTATCTCTTTCCTTATGGATTTAATTCCATTTAAACATTTATTTATCATTAAGGCTTTTTAGATAGAAATTAGATATAGATAAAAGATCTTTTCCTAGATTAGCTAGGGAAGGATAGCTATAAATAAGGCCCTAGGGGGCTCAGTTTTATTGATTTGATCACAATTCAACTTCGAAGAGAAGTAGTTAGTTCCATACAGAGATACAGTTAGGAGTTTGAGGTTTTTAAGGTTTTGGCTTTCAGCGAAAGTTGATTGCCAGGATTGTAAAGGCTTTGAATTTAGTTTTAATGCAAGTTTCTTTCATCAATTCAATGTCTGCAATTGCGATGAGGCGTGAGTAGTCCACCCACTTCTAGGGCTGGGGTGAGCCCGACGGTGGCCATGTGAGGCGATGCGATAAAGGTCAGATCTTTTGTGTGATTCATCTTCTTTCCCTATGAGCATAATTCTTTTGCGAGAGTTGAAGGCGATCCTTGTTAGTATTATTGAAGCGAAAGTGATCTTAATGCAACTTGGATTAATTATGTGAAAAAGGGTTAGTAACAGTTAGGGTTTATGCGAAAGCCTCTATATGCCTATTTGTTAATAACGAAAGTTATTTGATGGAAAGCATGATCTTTTATGCCTTTATATGTTGTTTTGCATGGTTATCGTTGTGGTGTTGAAACCCTAGCCTTGGAGGTCTTTTAATATATTGATTTATTTCGTCGAATTTCTAAGTTCTGTCTTTAAATTTGCAAGTTTTAAAGTTTCTGTCTTTTACTGTTTCTAGTCGACATAGACGAGTGTCTAGTCGATCTCGAGTTACTGTTGTCGAGGTCGAGTAGAAGTTAGTCTGTGTCGAGGTAGGTTTTGTTCTGTCTTCGTTGATTTTCACTTTCTGTCGAGCTGTGTTTGTCGATCTCGAGTTGACCTTAGTCGAGATCGAGTTGGCTTCTGCTTGTCGAGTGGTTTGCATTTGCTTTATTTTCTGTTTTCAGTTACTGCTCTTGTCGAGATAGAGGACAGCTTTGTCGAGATCGACAAGCTTCTGTGTCCTCGAATTACTTTCTGCTTTGCTTCCATCTTTGCTTTGCTTTTATTTCTGTCTTTTGTTATTTACTTTAGTTACCCTTGCCGGGATTATTTGTTTCTGCTTCTGTGTTTGTTTCTGCTTTTCTGCTGCTGTGTCTGTGAGAATCTGATAGCTACCTGAGAACTGCTGACGTGCTTCCTCGTGGATTCGATCCTGACTTTTCTCTTACTACAACGGGAGGAAGTCTTGTATTTATTTGCTGAGACAGGGGAGTCTATCTGAACTATATTTGATTTCTATTTCAATACTTGACTAACTCCTGCAACAACAAATTGGCGCCGTTGCCGGGGAAGCAATCATTCGCGCCTTAGGTAGTCAGTTCTCACTGTTTCTTTGAGTTACTTTTCAGGTGTATGTGCCGTTCTGGTATCCCACCTGAATATTACGGTTTAGACGAACCAGAGCGCCTTCTACACATCAGAAATAGACTTCAAAGAGCCATGGAGGACGCTGAAACACAGGAGCAGTTGATCGCTAGGCTTACCAGGGATCTAGCCGCCAGGGATGCTGCTCTCGCCGCTGAGAGAGCAGAAAAGGAACAAGCACAAGCTGAACTTGCCCAATATCCAACCACTGCTGAGGATTATATGCATCCCACGCTCGTCGTGCCTGAATCGGCGATTCTAATCCCTGAAAACTCTTTTGAAATTCGCACTCAATTTCTTATAGAGCTTAAAAATAATGCCTTTTACGGCAGATTTAATGAGTGTCCTCTTGAACATATTACTAATTTTCATGATATGTGTCGTACTCTTGCAGAAGGCACAACCTTGGAATATGTCAAGATGAAATCTTTTCGCTGGTCTCTCGCTGGGCCTGCACTGAAATGGCTGGAAGGGCTAAAAGCAAGATCACTCACAACCTGGGCCCAAGTAGAGCAAGAGTTTCTGAACAAATTCTTCCCACCGGCCAAAACAGCACATCTCCGCCAGAAAATCACCGCCTTTAAACAGTAGAAAGGGGAACCGCTGGCAAGGGCATGGGAGCGCTACAAGGAACTTCTGCGATCTTGCCCTACTCATGGACAGCCACCCTACATCATTCAGGAGATCTTCTTCAACTCTCTTGATCAAGTCACTAAGGACAGAATCAACAATTATACTCACTACGAGTATCTGACGATGCCGCCAAGTGACGCATGGGGTGTGCTAGAGAAGCTCACCAACTACGACAACAAATATGGGTCTACTGCAACTTATGAAGAGAACCCATACGCCAGGCCAGCACCATCCATGCCCCTCTATGAGCCATCAAGGGAGATTGATCCAGATGTCAGGGAGCAATACTACAGAGACCAGAATAAGAAGCTCCTCAAACAAGTGAAGTATCTCTCCGTCAATCAGCCTTGCATAGAATGCGGATCGCAAAGGCACACCACTACTGAGTGCCCACACACAGAGCAAGTCAGGATGGCAGAACATCATGAGGATGCAGCTTACGCAGGGGGGCCTAATCGCTATATGGGGGATCAAAGGCCTTATCAACAGCAATGGAACCAAGGTCCCCCTAGGAATCCTCCACCCTACAGAGCTCCAGGACATCCAGAAAGGGAGCAAAGGAAGGATGATCTGCAGCTAATCCTTGAGGAGATGCGACGAAATCAAGGGACCATCAACAACCAGTTCCAGAACATCACCACCAAATTTGGAGAACTGGACATCTGGAAAAGGGGAATTGAGACGCAGATAGGACAAATTTCTGCACAGATCCCACGACAGTCCGGCAAGCTCCCTGGGCAAACAGAACCAAATCCTAAGGGAAAGACTGGACACATAGCTGCTGTAAAACTCAGAAGCGGCCATCAACTTCAAGAGCCAGAAGTTGGAAAGCAGCAGAACAGCGAGGAACAGCAAGTCGAGGTCGACAAACCCGTCGTCGATCTCGACCAGAGCCTAGTCGACCTCGACAAAGGTCTACTCGAGGTCGAGGAGAAATCTCCAGAATCGTCGTCTGCGCTGAACAGCAACTCGACTGGGCCCAATCTGGCCGATGTCGACAAAGGTCTGGTCGATGTCGAGGAGCCCTTGGTCGAGAAATCTGCAGCAACTCCGACGTCTGTTCTGGCTCCGACTCCGAAAAAGAAGCTGCCTTTCCCCACGAAATCTCTAAAGGATCCAGCGGAGAAAAAGTTTCAGCGCTTCATCAAGATGCTTCAAAAGCTAAATGTCACCATACCCTTCACAGAAGCTCTCAATGAAATGCCGTCCTATGTCAAATTCCTGAAGGAGATTCTGAGCAAAAAGCGATCGATGGCAGAAATCACAAAGGAGTGCAGCCATCTGGACATATTGGAAAAGAGGCCGGATCCAGGTAAGTTTGCTATAACTATTGGATTTGGCCCATACAAAATTAATGCCCTATGTGATCTTGGAGCTAGTGTTAGTATTATGCCTTTAACGATTTGGTCCAAGATTAAGATAGGTGCACTGGAGCCTGTGGATGCTAGACTGTATATGGCCAACAACACGGTGGTCATTCCAACAGGCATGGTGGAAAATGTCCCAGTACAAGTAGGTAAATTCTTCGTTCCTGCTGATTTTTTAATTATTGATATGCAAGAAGATCCTGCTTGTCCAATTATTCTAGGGAGACCATTCTTGGCGACGGTGGATGCCAATATAAGCGTACGGAAATGGGTACTCACTTTCAACATCAGCGATGAGGTGATTGAGTATTCCTTCAACAAAACTGAACAGCATACGGGTCCCATGGAAGAGGTCAAATCTATCTCAGCTGGCTACATCGCCTGCGGGGAACCAACGATCAGGAATAGGACCCCTGAGGAACTGGAAAAGAGGGACATGGAGGCCCAGGTGGAGGAGATCATGGCAATCCTTAAGGAGAACAAAGGAGCCAAGTATGGGGTCAAGCCAGGTCTACTCGAGGTCGACCACATCCTCATCGAGGTCGACCAAAACTTGGGGAGCTCAGAGCCTGCTCCCTCGACACAGACTCCACCAGACGGACAACCTTCGTCGATCTCGACTAAGCTTGTCGAGGTCGACCACCCCTCGGAGAGCCCAACGCCTTCCTCCTTGATGAGCAAGCCACAGGAAGGAGAAGGCTACTCGACCTCGAATAGCCTAGTCGAGATCGACAAGACCAGATCTTCCTCGACGCCGCCTTCTTCGACTATGCAGCAACCAGGAGGAGAACCCTCGTCGACCTCGAGAAGCCTTGTCGAGGTCGACCACCGCCAGACTTCACCAGATCCGTCTTCCTCGACCAGATCACCACCAGAGCCAGAGTCCTCGTCGAGGTCGAGTACGCTTGTCGAGGTCGACAAGATCAGTTCTTCCTCGACTTTTGATTCTTCGACCAGATCACCACCAGGACCAGCAGACTCGTCGATCTCGAGGAGCCCTAGTCGAGATCGACCAAACACCGTGGTGCCCGATTCCGTTTCCGCGAAGGTGAGCCAAGGTATGGATCTTTCTTCTCCTATTTCCATTAAAGATTTATCTATACATGGAAGAGGTCTGCCTTGGTATGTGCGATTGTGCAGGATTTCCAATGATGAGCCTAAGGAGTATGAAGTTGGAGACAAGCTCTATGTCTCTAAATCAAAGGATCATTGGTTCCCTAACAAGTTCAACAAGAAGCGGATGGGACCGTTCGTGGTGAACAAGATCCATTCTGGAGGATTACAGCTGATGGACAAGAATGGAGTCTTATTTGAGGCCCAAGCTACATGGGCCCTGCAGATGCCACCTTGAGCATTAATGAAAGTCGGCCTAGCGACTATAAAATCTAGAGCATGTACATAGACTTTTAAGACATTTTGAGACTTTGTTTTTGGTTTTTGGTTTTTGAACATTGTTTTTGGTTTTTGTTTTTGTTTTGTTGGTATATGTCTTCTAAATTTCAGGTCCATGGATAGAATCAAGCTATAGTCATACTCGGACTAGGAGGTGCTCCATCCAAAATTTTGCAGCTCTGCACACATGTCTTGTGAGTTTCTTTCTTTACCCTTTACCTTGTTTTTATACAGTGAGGACACTGTAATGTTTAAGTATGGGGTGGGGGAAGGGCTTACTTTATGCATATTTTATATACTTTATATGCATGTTTTCCAAAAGCTTTAGAAAAATGACCCCCATTGAAATTTTTGAATAATGTCATGGAAGCTTTATTGAACTCGACGATGCAAAATTGGATTCATTAGAGATATAGCATGAAATTGCCTAGTAAAGGGAAGTCACAATGAAATGCACATTTTTATGAAAACCATGAAAGGAGGTAAAATTTGAAGTTGCTTTTGACATGTTGCATGATAAGATGATGGAGGACTTTATATTTCCATATATGCTCATATGTTTATAATCCTAGCCTTACCTATGCTTATGCATCACAAAAACCATATTATGCCTTATTTCAAATATTGCTCCACATGATCTAAATATTTTCCATTCTTTACCTTATCCGGGGATTATGTTGACAATGATGTTACCTTATGGAGATGTTATATGGTTGTTGTGTTGAGATTATCATTTTTGGAGTTTGGCTGGAAAGTGTTTGAAATATATGGAAAATTTAATGAGTGAAAGAAAATCCAATCACCTCAGGAGATAAAGGTAGATTGACCCTGCTCTCTAAGATAATAGTTTGGAGAGATGGGACACATTGTGAGGAGTCCGAAGCACTAAGTATCCGGGGCCATTCATGACACCCATGTTTGCGACTCACGAGAAGGCAGTGCTGAGGTTAGAGAGGTAAAAGCATTATTATTGGAAAAAAAAAAGGCAATATGAAAGGTGATGAATCAAATGGAAAAGGAATGTGGAATGAAATTCAAAGTTTGGAAAGTACTCCATTTCCCCGGATCAAAAGCACCACATTGCCAGAAATTGCCCACCTTTTAGCCTTTTACCAATCTACTCCTTCATGAGCTTAAATTAAAAGTCCTCTTGATTATTAAGGCTTTGTCACGAATGAATATTTGTGCATAACCCTCCTTTTGTGAGTAGATGTTGCTTTTACATATTTGCACGTGCATGAATCTGTGACACTAGTACCTTTTCGAGGATGGTAATTGATTGCAGGGTTATATGAGAATGAATCTAAGATGTTGAGAGTTTTAATTTCTTCCCCTGAATGACAAGTAAAAGTATTGCTTGAGGACAAGCAAGCTTAAGTATGGGGTGTTTGTTGTGAGAAGAATCTGTCATGTTTTACAGTAACTTTTATATCGATTTCTGTATACATTGCATGCATTTGGGTTAAGATAATACAGAATCAATGTAGTTTATGTTTATTTGCCAAATTATGGAATCTACACCAGTTTCTGTTTAATTCGCAAAAATCGAGGCATTTTACAGCAATTCTACAGAAGGTCGGAAAAGCTCGGAAAACCATTACAGAAGTCCAAGGTCAAAGCAGCGGAAAAGGAAAGTCGCTGCCGCGAAAGAGGAGAGTCGCTGCCGCGGACCAGACCAGTCGCTGCCAGCGGAGAGAGCCAACCCGAGCACCCAACTCGATCTCGACGAGTCTTACTCGAGATCGACAAAGACCCTGAAGCCATGTCCGAGCCCTTCGAGGAGATCCACTCGAGAAACCCTAGTCGATGACCCACCCTACTCGAGATCGACTAGGCGTGGTCGAGATCGACGAACACCCAGGAGCCAAGATGAGCCACATCGAGCAGATCTAGCCGAGACGACAAGTCAAGCCGAGCCACCTTACTCGACCTCGACGAGCCCTACTCGAGGTCGACAAGAGCCCAGTTCCAGAAGCTTCTCGACTTGCCTTGTCTGAGTAGAGTTGGGATTCCTTGGTGCCGAAGGCGGAAGATTCTATCCGATCTATCAAAGTCTATCCATGGAAGACGAAATCCATCATCATGAAGACTTTCCTACTTTAGTTTTATCTCTTTCCTTATGGATTTAATTCCATTTAAACATTTATTTATCATTAAGGCTTTTTAGATAGAAATTAGATATAGATAAAAGATCTTTTCCTAGATTAGCTAGGGAAGGATAGCTATAAATAAGGCCCTAGGGGGCTCAGTTTTATTGATTTGATCACAATTCAACTTCGAAGAGAAGTAGTTAGTTCCATACAGAGATACAGTTAGGAGTTTGAGGTTTTTAAGGTTTTGGCTTTCAGCGAAAGTTGATTGCCAGGATTGTAAAGGCTTTGAATTTAGTTTTAATGCAAGTTTCTTTCATCAATTCAATGTCTGCAATTGCGATGAGGCGTGAGTAGTCCACCCACTTCTAGGGCTGGGGTGAGCCCGACGGTGGCCATGTGAGGCGATGCGATAAAGGTCAGATCTTTTGTGTGATTCATCTTCTTTCCCTATGAGCATAATTCTTTTGCGAGAGTTGAAGGCGATCCTTGTTAGTATTATTGAAGCGAAAGTGATCTTAATGCAACTTGGATTAATTATGTGAAAAAGGGTTAGTAACAGTTAGGGTTTATGCGAAAGCCTCTATATGCCTATTTGTTAATAACGAAAGTTATTTGATGGAAAGCATGATCTTTTATGCCTTTATATGTTGTTTTGCATGGTTATCGTTGTGGTGTTGAAACCCTAGCCTTGGAGGTCTTTTAATATATTGATTTATTTCGTCGAATTTCTAAGTTCTGTCTTTAAATTTGCAAGTTTTAAAGTTTCTGTCTTTTACTGTTTCTAGTCGACATAGACGAGTGTCTAGTCGATCTCGAGTTACTGTTGTCGAGGTCGAGTAGAAGTTAGTCTGTGTCGAGGTAGGTTTTGTTCTGTCTTCGTTGATTTTCACTTTCTGTCGAGCTGTGTTTGTCGATCTCGAGTTGACCTTAGTCGAGATCGAGTTGGCTTCTGCTTGTCGAGTGGTTTGCATTTGCTTTATTTTCTGTTTTCAGTTACTGCTCTTGTCGAGATAGAGGACAGCTTTGTCGAGATCGACAAGCTTCTGTGTCCTCGAATTACTTTCTGCTTTGCTTCCATCTTTGCTTTGCTTTTATTTCTGTCTTTTGTTATTTACTTTAGTTACCCTTGCCGGGATTATTTGTTTCTGCTTCTGTGTTTGTTTCTGCTTTTCTGCTGCTGTGTCTGTGAGAATCTGATAGCTACCTGAGAACTGCTGACGTGCTTCCTCGTGGATTCGATCCTGACTTTTCTCTTACTACAACGGGAGGAAGTCTTGTATTTATTTGCTGAGACAGGGGAGTCTATCTGAACTATATTTGATTTCTATTTCAATACTTGACTAACTCCTGCAACAACAAGTGTTAGCTTGACGTCTTGGTCATGGACTCATTTGTTTGATATATAAAAACTAGTATGACCTGACTAAGAATCTGAATGAGTATTCAGATGGGTCATCGATTGCTGCAGGATTCCAGGTTCAACCTTATTGATATAGCTATAATACAGGATCTTTTGGCTATCAATTTGTTGTAGTTTCATCTATTTAGTCCTAGATTCTCCTTCATAATGAAGATGATGCTTGCTGTTGTTACCACCTAGGTGTCATATCTTTGTTTTTATTTTTTTACCTTATGGCGCTCTACTCATGCAGTTGTAAAGCTATGTTTCTTTGTTATACTCATATGTGCATCATTCTAATCTTGTGATGATTTGTCTTGAATATGACAGTTCTGAGGCAAAGAAGGAATCAAGTCTTCTACAATGAGAATGGCAAGGCTACAGGGAGGTCAACTGAAGCATCCATGGTTTGGTTCAAGTTTATCTATTGTCTTGATATGCCCAGCATCCAAAATTTACATATTTCTTATTGTTAATAATTAAGGCTAGTTAGGCCTTTGCTTCTCCATTAATTTCATCAACAAAATCTGGGATTGCGACAATGCATTAAGCTTCCCCCTTTATTTCATTATATTTCCTTTTGCCATTCATATGTTATCGTGCCAAAGGATCAACATCGTCATCTTCATTCTCATACCATCCGATTTGCTTCTGGAATTCTATACATTCATGTACAAAAAGAGTTATCTTCTTGTACATCTTCTTGTACGAGAATGTATCAAATTCGAGAAGCAAATCAACTGGTATGTGATGTGAGCCTATTTTGCCATGTTTTATACTTACTTTATATCATTTTCTACATACATTTCATGCATTCGGGCTAGAATAGTACAGAATCTATGTAGTTTATGCTTATTTGCCAAATTATGGAATCTACACCAGTTTCTGTTTAATTTCGCAGAAATTGAGACAATTTACAACAGTTCAAAGAAAGGAGGAAAATCTCGAAGTCAACTACAAAAGTCCGAGGTCAAGGAGCAGCGGAACCAGTACAAATCGAGCTGAAAGCAAGGAAATCTACTCGACAACAGATAGGTCGATATCGAGTTACCTTACTCGATATCGAGTCAAACAATCGATTTCTACCCAGAAAATGCCAGATCGAGAAAGATGAGGAGAGTTGGTCGATATCGACTTCATCTAGTCGATATCGAGTAACCAACATCGAGTCAACGCCCTAGAATCGAGTCAGGAAGCTGAGCAAGGAAAGCTGCAAGTCGATATCGAGTAACTCAACTCGATATCGAGTAACAACCAAGTCGATTTTCACTTCTGGGGGGCTAATATCGAGGAGCTGAGCTGAAGCTGAGGAAATGACGGTCGATATCAACTGAGCCAACTCGATATCGAGTGGTGCCCAGTAGCCAATTCCGAGGGTATCCGAATCTTGTTAAGTTTCTATCCCGAATCCAATGGAGATATCCGCAAGAGCAAGTTCTATCAAGATCTATCAAGTCAAGAGAAGATATTTACCAACATTAGATATAGTCTTAGTTGATTTACTTCCTTTATTTCCATGTTTTTATCTTAATTAATTAGATAGATAAATTTAGCTATATATAAATATTTCCTTCCCTGATTAGCAAGGATTGGAAGCCTATAAATAAAGCCTTAGAGGCTGATTTTTATTGATTCATTTTCAGTTACAATTAGTTATATAAAGAGAGTAGAGAGAGAGAGCTTGTGGCGAGAGCAAGGTGGAAAGGCGATAGCGGATTTGGCTTGTTCGGTTGTAAGCTTTCTTTTTAGTTTTATTTTAATGCAAAGTTATTTCCTTTTAATATTGATGAGTCTATTGATGATGAAGAGCGAGTAGTCACCCAACTTCTAGGGTCGGGGTGAGCCCGACGGTAGCCATGTGAGGTGATGCGGTAAAGGTACAATCTTTTGATGCAATTCATCTTCTATCCCTGCGAGCATGATTCTTTTGCGAAAGTTGAAGGTGATCCTTGTTTGTGTTATTGAAGCGAAAGTGATCTTAATACAACTTGGATTAATTATGTGAAAAAGGTTAGTAACAATTAGGGTTTATGCGAAACCCTCTATATTCCTATTTGTTAATAACGAAAGTTATTTGATGAAAAGCATGATCTTTTATGTCTTTATCTGTTATTTTACATGGTTATCGTTGTGGTGTGGAAACCCTGATCTTGGAAGTATTTTATTTCACAAAGCTTCGAGTTTTGAGTTTCTGCAAGTCGAAATCGAGTTTCTGCCAGTCGATATTTTTGGTCGACATCGAGTTAATTGGTCGAAATCAACCAAGTTTTGCCCTCGTGATCTGTCTCTGTTTTACTCGATATTGACTTACTGTTGGTCGATTTTCTTACTCGATATCGAGTACTGGAGGTCGATATCGACCCAAGTTTTCTGCTTTGCTTTCTTTTATGCTTTTCTCTTTTATTTCTGTCTGTCTATTTGATTGTCTGCTGAGATCTGGAACTAAAAAGGCGGGCGCTGACACGCTTCCTCGTGGATCGATCCCGACTGCCTTCTACTACAACGGGAGGAAGTCTTGTGTTTATTTGCTGAGACAGGGAGTCACTCTGATCTTATATTTATATTTATTTTCATACTTGACCATCCTCCTGCAACAACAGTATGCTTGTTGCCAATGCATCTGTTGAAGATAAAATATTGAAACATTTTCCATTATGTTCATTGTTGAGGTTTGAGTACTCTTCATTCATGTCTTTTAGATCTTTTTTAAGAAGCTCAAGTCTTTTAGATCTAGATTCATCACTTGAAGCATATCAAAAAGTTTGGGGAATTTTTAAATTTTGTGGCCAAGAAATAGTCACATTTTGGTGTCATTGTCCACTGAAAGCTTATTATTGTAATGGGGAAATGGAATATATCACAAATTCTGATAATCTGACATAGTAGAGAGACTAATTAAGACAAGTTATGTTGCCATTATTTGGCATTCTTAACGTAGCTATATATCTTTAAGAATAAAATATACACTCATCAGTTCCATGTTGCAAATCATCCCCCTTTTTTAGACTTGATTTTGAGTTTAATTATGCATGGCAGTTATTATTATTTATCTATAAGAATTTATCACGTTTATTTTTGCAAATATTAGTATGAATGATTCTGGAATATATCGGCAGGTGCCATCCAATTCCAACGTAAGAAATGCTTGAGCCTTTGATTTGTACAACTGGTCTTGATCTGGATGTTTCATCATCCCAAGCATTGGTTGAACTCAGAGTTTTGTTATCTTCTTGCTAATATGGAAGTTGACTTAAATTTGTAATCATAAATTGTGTTTTGACACATGATTTAGTCGGGAAAGAGAGAGTGCATGCATTTTACCTTTTGTAGCGTACCGGTTGTGGTAAATGTATTTTTAATGATATATTGAATAATATGGTCAATGTATGTTGGTGGATGATATTTTAGCTGCAATAGGTGTATCAATGTATGACATAGCTATGTAAATAAGTCTAATAACCGAAAAACATCGAACATTCGAGCAATAAAATGATGTCTATTTTTGTACATTTGTCGACTGTAGAGACACAAAACGATTTATGAAGCCTAGAAAAATATCAAAATTCAAATGTTACCCAATGTCAATAGGAAATACTTACATCCATAAACCAGCATAAACCGATGTTTTACAACATAATAACATCCTTTTGTAGTTGAAAAATGATTTGAAAATATGCTAATGACATCGACTTCAAAATATTCAATATGATACATTATATTTATATAAATTAATATCACGAAATTACAAATGAATAGAGAGTGCACACAAAATGAATAATGTATAGCCGATGTGTATATCAATCTAAAACATCTCTTATTAAAAATATAGCGATGTTAATGTCAAATTTTGTATTGCTCTACATTGTTTCAAACGTCTAGAAATGCAAAATAACAATGGTTGAACATTAGGTTCATTAACCAAAACGTAATTATATCAATGTATTTAAATCATTATCAAACATAAAAACGATGTTATAAATTGTTATAAACATCGGTTAAAAACCGATGTGGTAAAGTTGGGATCTTTAACGCCTCCCACTAACACTTTGAATTTTTTTTTGTTTAACATCGGTTTTTAACCGATGTCTATGAACATAATTCTAGTAGTGAGGATATGTGAAGCTATGTATGATAGTTAGGGGCGCCTTGTGTGACTTAGATAGACTTATCCATATTTGTATGTTTGTTAGGTGATTTGTGACTTGTTGGACATTGCTTATTATTGGTGTTGATTGCTTGGATTCTGCGCGCCTCCAGGTAAGTTTCCTACGGGAGCTTACTTAGTGACCGGACCTTATGCCTAATGTGTCATATAATATGTAGGTGTAGGATGTCCGTGTTTTATATATTATGGGTTGGGAATATATCGAATTTGTGAGAAATAGAGGTCTACATAAGTTTCTGTTTAATATTGCAGAATTTGGAGCTAATTCGAAGCAAACCCAAGAAGCGCTGGAAATGCACTTGATGTCCACTGAAGGAGCTCAACATCGACGGAAGAGAACCTCACATTAAGTGAAGTTGAAGAGCTGAAAGAGGTCGATATCGGTCTACATCAGTCGATATCGACTGAAGCCCAGTCAAAATCACACGTTCAGACTCAACACAACCTGCAGACTTGGAGACGGAAGGAAGACAACTCGATTTCGACCATACATGGTCGATATCGACTGAAGAGCTACTCGAAATGAAGACCAGAGCCAAGAACGTACGACTGAGCACAACCCGAATCCGATGTAGTGCTTTTTGTTCTTTGTTTTGTTGAGATGTGTTGGAGTGGTTATGAAATTGAACAATGACGGTGTGTGCAGGCGCAAATGGAGCGAAACGAGAGGGATTTACTGAACATTGTAGTGTTTTGTTCTTTGTATGATAGTTAGGGGCGCCTTGTGTGACTTAGATAGACTTATCCATATTTGTATGTTTGTTAGGTGATTTGTGACTTGTTGGACATTGCTTATTATTGGTGTTGATTGCTTGGATTCTGCGCGCCTCCAGGTATGTTTCCTACGGGAGCTTACTTAGTGACCGGACCTTATGCCTAATGTGTCATATAATATGTAGGTGTTGGATGTCCATGTTTTATATATTATGGGTTGGGAATATATCGAATTTGTGTGGTTTATGCTTATTTGTGAAAAATAGAGGTCTACACAAGTTTATGTTTAAAATTGCAGAATTTGGAGCTAATTCGAAGCAAACCCAAGAAGCGCTGGAAATGCACTTGATGTCCACTGAAGGAGCTCAACATCGACGGAAGAGAAACTCACATTGAGTGAAGCTGAAGAGATGAAGAGAGGTCGATATCGGTCTACATCAGTCGATATCGACTGAAGCCCAGTGGAAATCACACGTTCAGACTCAGCACAACCTGCAGACTTGGAGACGGAAGGAAGACAACTCGATTTCGACCATACATGGTCGATATCGACTGAAGAGCTACTCGAAATGAAGACCAGAGCCGAGAACGTACGACTGAGCACAACCCGAATCCGAGCAAGACAACTCGATATCGACCCTACCTAATCGATATTGACTGAACCTCCAGTGTTGACTCCGAGCCGATTCCGAGATGCAATCGGATTCCGAGTCCAAATCTGATTCCGAGTGAAGATAATTCCGAGTGGAGGATTACTTGCACATGAAGACTTGAGAGATTATATATTTTTATCTATTTTTCTATCCTAAGGGTTGAACATTTAATTACCTTATGATTTATCTACTTTTACCATGTTGCATTTATTTCTTTTTTATTAGAATTATATCTATAGCTAGATAGAGATAGAGGATAGATAGATTACTTCCTTGGATAACAAGGAAGTTGGGTATATAAATAAAGCCCTAGGGGCTAGTTTTTTATTCATTCAATTTCAGATATTCAATCCCCATAGCAAGTAGAGAGTTTAGGAGTTCAAGACTTTTAGGGTTTTGACTCTTTTGCAAAAGTTGGAGTGCCGGGATTATAAAGGTCGAGAATTTAGTTTAATGCAAAGTTTATTTTCATCAATCATGGTTTCTATGGCAATGAGAGAGTAGTCTCTCTACTTCTAGGGTCGGGGTGAGCCCGACGATAGCCATGCGCGCTTGAGGTAAAGTTTTAATATTTAATTATTATGTTTTGATCATCCACTATCTTTTATATGTATATTCCCTACATCAAATAATAGAGATTCATGTTAACAACTTGGATTATAAACATAAAATTGGTACATACAATTAGGGTTACTTGAAAGGGTTATCTAATTGTTGGAAACGGCGAAAGCTTGCTCCTTGATGTGATTGCGTAATTATCCATATTATCTTATGCGTGTTTGGATATCGTTGTGGTAAGCCCCAGTCTTGGAAGTTTCTTTCATACATTACTTACTTTGAATCTGTCAACCCTGGTTTATTTCTATTCATTCTTCGTTTCCATCCTTACATTTTTCAGCCCTCTTTTGCTGACACACAAGTTACTGCAGGAACTCGAAATTGACTTCTTTGGGTCGAAATCGAGTCTACTGGTCGACGGGTAGTGTTCTGAGCCAGTCGATTTTGGTCACTGACTTAGTCAAAATCGAGTTCCCCTACTCGAAATCGACTTCTGCTTGTTTTTGTTCTCTGCAGGTACAAGTAGGAATCGACATAATCCAACTCGAAATCGACTACCCTAGGTCGATATCGAGTGCTCGGTCGAAATCGACTGTCTTCTGCAGAAACCATAAATCGACTGAAGATATTCAATATCGACTGCCATGTGGTCGATATCGAGTGACTGCCCTGGAGTCAAAATCCGACGTGAACGTCAACTATCTAGGATCTGCTGGCACGCTTCCTCGTGGATCGATCCTGACCCTTCTACTACAATGGAAGGAAGTCTTGTATTTATTTGGGCAGGCTAGAACTCAGTTTGATTTATATTTATATTTATTGAACTTGATTTCCTCCTACGTCAATGTTGTATATATGCATTCTAGCATATATGCATAAAAGCATGTCATGTAGCATCCTGCTTAGGACTTGCACTTACGAATAAGCATCCCTATTCTTTATGCGTTTCAAAAGAGAACACCCGTTATATGTGAGTCCTAGAGTATTTGCTAGGGTCATAAGATAGCACGGCATCATCTGGTTTGTCCTGAGTCGTTGTGTCATTATATGAGATGATATGATAGCATATCACCATCGGACCTAAGCATAATGAGATTGATGATGATGATATGATGATGATTAATTTGATGTGCACTTATATAGCAGACGGAAAGGGGGGTAAATGTAGGAGAGGGATACGCCACGTGACATTCTTTGGGCGCATTTACTGTCTTTCTGCACTTATATTATATCATGATAACGCCATGTCTTGCGTGTTTAAATTTCGTACTGCATTAGAGCATCCTTTATTGTAGGTATAGGCGTATTATATGTCTTCAGCGAGGTCTTTAGGGTCTACATGCGTAATTTTTCCCTTGTTTGAGCAACTTAGTCTATAGGACAGGTTATGGGTTCCCAACGGCCATCCGCTATCTTTGGGGTTTGAAATCCCCGCTTTTAAGATAAATCTTTGAGGTTTGAAACCTCGACCCGCACTTAGATTGCAAGATCCGAATGAAGGTATCCAACCTTCGAAACGTAACCTAGATATTTATATTCGGTCCATTATACTAAATACTCGTGGGAGGTGGAGCTACTTTTGTCAGACATTAAAATGATTCTCTTACATATTAATCTAGTTACATTCTCACATGTTCTACGAAGCGGTAATTACGTGGTCGACAAGGTTGCACACCTTGGCCACCAGTTTAGTGATCATTCCTTGATCCCTAAAGCATGTCTTTTTGACCTCATCCGAAAGGATGCTCTCAGATAGCGGGCCTTTGGACCGCATCCGAAATCTTGCCTAATCAAAAAAAAATATGTATATATATACACACATACTCAATAACATATGTTTTTTTTATAGGCGGAAGAACGCGCTTGGCGTTTTCGCCACGCGCCCCCAAATCCCCTTTGTCCAACCTCCTCCACATGCTGTCCAAACCCCCTTTGCTCAACCTCCCTGGCTAATTTGATGGTTGCCCTCACCGCTCCGGTCATCCTCTTTCCGATCGCCGCCGGTGGGCCGTCATCATCATGACTACCTTCACATGTCTGATTCTCTTTGTTAAGTTGATTTGGCATGTCTAATATCGTCTCGTTTCCGATTGTGGTGCCTCGATTTGTTTCGGAGCTTGATCGGAGTTTCTTCGCTATTCCTGGACTACTTTCCCTCTGTCCGAATCCCTTCCGATCAACTCGGCTTGGCTGGTTTCGCCTCGATTCAATTCTGATTGGAGTTGCCTCGTCTCGATTCTGGGCTCGCTTCACCTCTCATTAAAACTCCCTTTGGGGCATAAACTCCCTCTTGGGTCAAAACCAACGCGCTGTTAATGTCGGCGTCTCAGCCTTTAATCGTCGAATCCATCTGTTTGCAACCCGGTTCTTCTTGGTATCCGACGCCATCGCCGCCACTGTCGGCCTGCTTATCCGTTGTCGCCGGTGTGCTTGCGTTGGTCTCCATCTGGCTTCCCCGTCTCTGTAGTCGCCGCTCCTGGTTGGCTCCGGTCTCTGGGCAACTCGTTTCCCTTGGCATGCAAGGCTAGTTAATCTAGTATTGCACGCCAAGCACATTAATAATCCAAAAAAAATTTATATCTATATATAAATATAAAACCCAACTTTTTATATTTATATATACATATATAATTGTTTAAATCCCGAAAGGGTTTGAGTAAATCCACCCGAAAGGGTATGACCAAATCCCACAAGGGTTGTGACGATTTTCTTGCAGGTTAAATCTTATTGGCGTTATGTTCGAGTAGCTTTCAGCTCTAATTTTGATGTTTCTAGGAGGTCTTTTGCTTGGTTGAGGGATGTGGAGTCTGGAGTCGGGACTGGTTGGGGTCGTGGTAGTGCGCTCAGGGGCGACTCCGTATCCGGGATTGAGTTTCCTTGGAGTTCGTCTGCACTACCCACAGGAGATAGAGTCCCGCTGTACCGCTGGCCCGCGGTGCCCCTTTTTGGTGGTGCTTGGTTTCGTTCTTCGGCGGCTTCCTCAGCTTTTTTGGAGTTGATCTTCTAGGGCCGTCTTATTGTAGAGTTTTGCTGCTTGTTGTTCGGTTTTCTGTATTTGGATTTATGTATTTTCAGTTTGTATGTTAGACGATTCGCCGTTTTCCGACTTTGTCGGCCTCTCGATGAGTCAGGCCTCTCTGACCTTCGAATTTTTACCTAATTAAAAAAAATGTGTGTTTTTTTACCAACTACGTACTCAGTAACTTAGAATTACATATATACACATACAATGGTGAAGATTCTATAAGGCGATGAATAATACTCTAGAAGGGGGGGGGGGGGGGGGATGACTAGAGTATGGACGATTTTCGCAACAATAGAAATTTACTGCAACTTGTCAAGACCTTGATATAGGCTATCAAAACTTGACAAAGTGAAATCGAATGCGATAAGGTAAATGCTGAATATAGAAGATGAACACACGAATTGTTAACGAGGTTCGGCACCAACTTGCCTACGTCCCCGCCTAGGATTGTTCAATCCGTAGGATTCAAACAATTCTTATTTCACTTCCTTTGAGCCTAGAACTTCCTAGAGAAACTTCCCTTTCTCTATACAAAGCCTCACCGCTTCTATTCTAGCTCTCAAACTTACAAGTGAAATAAAAGCTCACACCACACACACCAAGTGTGTTTTGATCGAGTATAAAAACTTTAAGTGTAAAATGAATGACTTGTACAATAAGTGCTAGTGTTTCTCTCAACTCTTAAGCAATGATCACCAACTAGAATTTAGGAGAATATAAGAGAAACTTTGACGAGTGCTTTTAGGATGCTATGAATGCTTGCGTGGTTGCTTAGTGTTCTCATCCTTCTTAGCTTTCGTCCTTTTATAGTTAGAACACTTGTAGGGCTTCTTGGAGGGAGACCGTTTGAAATTCGAATCCTCTCCAAAGTATTTGAATTCTTTCCAAAAGAGGATCCTTTGTGTGCCTTCCAAGAGTTCTTCCAACTTTCTTCATGATCAAGTATGATCAATTTGAGATCGATTCTTTCCTTGTATGAAAAGTGAAAACATGAAAGAATATGCAAAATGTATCTAGTACATAAAATGGGTTAGATGAGATACTCATATATATTAATCGATAAAGCCCAAGTCTCATCACATAGCCCAATATAGAGCCCATTATAATTTAGGCCCAAAAAGATTGGCCTCGAACTATAGCCTGTAAAAGAACAAGTTGAACTAGATAAATGCATAAGTGATCAAAACATTTTAGTCTGGGTTTCGAGACCTTGAAACCCAGCCTTTTTGTCTTTCATCATCCCTTAGATCACATGCACGTTAGTTCTCAAGATCTTACAATCAAGGTGGAGTCTTCAAATGGGTTATATACCGTCAGTAGCATATAAGGTATATACTCACTAGAGATTTAATTGTTAGGTAAATTTGGTTTTTATAAAAGATCTTTTTTTATTGGATTATTTTAGATTTTTTTACGAGGGACAAGTCCCGTTCTTACTATGATAGTTTGATCCCATCCTGGTGGGATTATTTTAGATTTAACTAGTCCATTACCCGTGCTTTGCACGGGTTACTGATTCTAAAAATATTACAGATCTTCTTAGTGAAGATATAATAAAAAAAAGTCTTTTTTTTCTTATCTTTTTTGTACCAAATAAATCTATTGGACAAATTTCAACTTGAAGTCTAATTTTATTCAATTTAATTGTCATTCAAATTAAACGCATACACAATGATAATTATACCCACCATTAACCAATTTAAAACAAAATAAGTGGGTAAAAATTTGACCCCGCACACTAAATTTCATATAGCCATGTCAAAAATCACCACAAACCAATTAAACATTTTGTTAGTTAAAGATTTGCCCTTGTCTCAAATAATTTCTACCACATGGCACATGCTTAATTTACAATGTTGAAAACTAATCTCATGAAAAATTAGACAATGTACCCACTAAGATGAGGATAGAGAAATTTCATGCGGTGATTCATGTGTCTCACTTATCATTTAAAAAGAAAATGTTTTATACACGGAGTAACAAAAGAAAATACATATTTTTATAATTACAGTAACTTCAAATCAATCTATTGTTACTCCAACCAACTACAATTTTAAAAGTAAATATAAGATTATTATTATTTCTCATGATATAAAAACATGCATCAATTGATTAACCAACATTGTATTTGAAAAATTGATATGACCCTTCTCTTATATTACTAAGTTAGATGAAATTATATGGTTGAAATTTTACTCCTCCGTATATTACTAAGTTAATCTAATTACATGCTTAAAAATTATTTTATAATACAACTCATGACCCTCCTCTTATACAAATCAATGTATAGTAATATATATAATATGCATATCAAGTATTATTATGTTGCGCGTGTCCGCGGGCTTCCCGCATCTACAATACCAAGCGAATTTGGACGTGAACTCTAGACCATGAAGCGGGCTTAACCCGGCCTGCACCTGCACCGTTAGGACTAATTTGGAAAAAAGCCCGGCCCGTGCTCACGTTTACACTAAAATAAACTTTATTCTAGGAGATTTGATTTATTAAATTTTTGTTCATGGAAAAATATTTCTTAACTTTTTTTTTTGAAATTTTCAAATAATTAGGTAAATATATAGTATTCGATCGATAGATAATTAAATAAATTACTTAAGCACTATAAATACATATATTGATAATTGACAAATAAAGAATGATAAATTTACAAACAAAATAGAAATTAAATTGCAATATTCACCAATTAAATTGCAATATTCACCATATTGCATTATTGCGCACCAAATCGGTGTTTATACATGTTGTCTGTTGATATATGGAACTTTCCAAAAATAAATGAAATACTTTGATCTATATATAGTTTGCAGTTACAAATTTTAAAATATATGTATATAAAATATTTAAATAATGATAATTAGTACTGTACAGAGGTACGGTAGACATTTTATATGAAACTTAATGAAACATATTATAGTATGACCTACACAAAGGAGGGAAAACTTTTCTCCACGGTTGACATGTTACAATAATAATAAAGATGTATACTTACCTTCGGAATTAGGATTCATAAAATCAACAATTCAATGAATTAGAGTATATCAAAAGGATACTTTTGCAAAAAAAAAAAAAAAAAGATATATGAAATTTTTAATATTTTAAGTTTTTTAATGAGATAAATAAAACATTAAAATATGATAATTTTACACAAAAAGAAAAAAAAAAGTGGTATTATGGTTATAACAACAAAACCATTAAAATTTTGAATAAATGTAATGGACATTCCTTTAAATTATTAAATAACACCCTAAAAAAGAAAATTAAATTACTAATATATACTGAGTATGCAGATTTGGTAATATCAAAATATGTGATACTTGCCAATTATATATGAATATCAAATAATTAATGATAATTAAGTGGATATATGTGGCATAATAATTGACAAATGGCAGATTATGAGTGGTTAAGTTTTGAGCGGGAAAAAAATGTATCAGAAGTTGTCATGTGACAATTTCAGCTTCTGTTTTAGTATTGTTTAGGATATATGTATGTACAAATTATTAGTAAAATAAAAGTTAAACATATGCATGAAATTGTGGTTGAAAATTACTTTTTTTTTTGGTCAATTGTGGTTGAAAATTACTTATTTTAAAATTATGGCAAAAAAGTTACCTAGTATAAAAGAATAGTAGAACATGGAAACTTATATCAATACAAAAAAGTATAATGATGGTATATAAAATATAATAAAAATGGACAATGGTACAAAATTTTTAAATCGGAAATAGTACACAAATAATTGAAAATATATGGAATAGAATAGAATAGTATGAAAGTATATCTCAATAAAATCAGTATTATTAAAAAAAAATGGTAGAATCGACAATGTGACCATCATATAAAATAATAGATGATAAAATAGAAAGAAAGAATAAAATAGTTGGCAAATTATTTACAAATGGCAAGACAATAATATATATATGGATAGTAAAATGGGCGGGAAAAAAATTAACCAGAAGCTGACACGTGGCAGTGCAGCTTCTGCTTTAGTATTGTTTAGGATTGTTAGGTAAATTTGGTTTTTATAAAAGATCTTTTTTTATTGGATTATTTTATATTTTTTTTACGAGGGACAAGTCCCACCGGGATGGGATCAAACTATAGTTTGATCCAATCCCGGTGGGATTATTTAAGATTTTTTATTGGATTATTTTAGATTTTTTTACGAGGGACAAGTCGTGAGGGATAAGTCCGGGTGGGATTCAAAAAAAAAAAAACAATCTCATCCCGTAAAAAAAACGCGGGACGGGACGCGAGATTACCCCAATCTCGTCTCATCCCGTACGATGCCCACCCCTATCGAATACCATGTTTATTTGTTTCAAGATTATGTAATTTCATAAATCAATAGGTTGAAGATAATTAAATGAAATGCAATCTTACTATGATAGTTTGATCATTAACATTGATTGCCAATTTAGAAGTTGAAGGTCAAACTACTTTACAATTTTGTAACAGAAACTGATCAACATTTTGCAACAGAAGCTAACCAATTGAAATTTGTTATTCATTTTTATGTTTTTTCAATTCAGCTCCTTATCACACTTCTTCTGTCTCTTATTATCAGGATATCTATGTATATATAGGATTTTTTTTAAAGCGCTATTGACGGGCATTCTACTAGTATCTATTAAAACCAAGACATTTATGTCACATGTCACCCTATTATGTTAAGTTATTTTTGGATATTCAATTTAATTTAATACTACATCCGATCCACAAAGGATGTCATTTGACTTTTTAACACGTATTTTAAGGAGGTAAAAACTATATAAAATATCAACTTTTTTAAATTATTTTTTTGCAACTTAATATTCGTTGGTAATAAGTATTAGATTATAAAATAATAATAATAATAAAGTTAATATATTATATAGTTTTTAGCTCCTTAAAATACGTGTTAAAAAATCAAACGACATCCTTTTTGAATCGGAGGGAGTATAGTCTATCTAATTTATATTAACTAAAAAAAATCAATCATTCATTCTTTAATTCGTTGTATCCAATCTACCCATATCTCTTAAATAAGAAAAATCTTATTAAAATATTTAATCAATATATTTTTCGTTATGTAACTGATTAATCTAATTTTATCATACTTGGGTATGGATTTCATGAAATTCAAAACTACAAGGGCATAGCTAACCAAATTACTAAAGAAATGTCTGAAAGATTTATTAAACCAAATTGCCCGAGCATAACCACCGAACATCTACCTCACGAACTTCCAAAAATTACTGAGGATGAAAACAATATCCTACTCCAAACTCCTTCAAATCTGGAAATCAAGAACATTGTTGCTAATATGGCTACAGACAAAACTCCGAGACCGGATGGCTACCCACCGGAATTCTTTAGCAAATACTGGCACATTGTGGGACAATCTGTATGCAGAACTGTCAAAGCGTTTTTCCATTCCGGGACTTTACTATCTGAGATCAATCAAACCTTCATAACTCTCATACCCAAAACAAATAATCCCTCAAACATAAACCACTACAGACCAATCAGCCTGTGCAATACCATTTATAAAATAATCTCCAAACTCATAGCAAACAGAATGAAGAACATTCTACCCAGACTCATCAATCCTTTCCAGGGAGCCTTTGTGGAAGGACGATCCATACAGGATAACATGCTAATCGCACATGAAATATTCCACAATTTTCACAAGCAAAAAGGAACAAAAGGTTGGATGGCACTAAAGCTTGATATGGAAAAAGCTTATGATAAGATAAATTTGGATTACATTAAAGCCACACTCACCAAAATCGTTTTGACTCACGCTGGATTAGATGGGTAATGAGCTGCTTAACCACCACAACCTTCTCGGTTATTGTTAACAACCGACCGGGTCCTCAATTTAAACCAGAAACGGGCATTAGACAAGGGGATCCACTAGCACCGTACATTTTCATCCTTGTTATGGAGAACCTAGCAGCTGAACTTCACGAGGAAGCAAGATTAGACGATGCATTGATAGGAATCAAGATTGCTAAAAATGGAACGTCTATTCTCTTCTTGACCTTTGTCGATGACACGATAATCTTTACACCAGCTTCCCACAAAAGCATCCATACTATTCGAAATATGATCAATAAATTCTCCAACCTTTCTGGTCTCACAATAAATTACAGCAAGAGCTCTCTCCAAGTTTCGGGAAACATTAGTCCCGCGCTAGCAAACTCTCTAGCTAATGAAATGCATATTCCCGTCTCTAGAACTCTGGAAAAATACCTGGGGATTCCTCTACTCCGTGGGCGAATCAAGAATGAGATGTTCCAAGTGACTAAACCAAGGCCGAGAAACATCTGTCAGAACACAAAAAGTACCAAACAAATAAGTAAAAAACAAAACAAGAAGACTTTATTATCCGCGGACGAAGGTCCAAGAAGCTACTCATAAGAAATCGTCCGCGGATAAAAAAGAACAGATACGTGGCAATCATGCCCACATCCCACGAGTATAACACGTGTTGAAAGAAGAACGCCACGTGGCATGACATGCATGAGAATCGAAAGTCTATAAATAAGGAAAAACTTCATAGTGAAAGAGAGACTTTTTAGGGAAACGAAAGGGACGAGAGGAAGGCGGATTAAGATATAGTGAAACCAGGAGAAAGAAGTGAAAGAAGAAATTACACGCGAAAGAGAAGTCTGATAAAAAGAAGAGATTACACATCATGTGCTAATGTCAATCTCCGCGGATGTAAAACCTGTCTATTTTTAGCGTAAAATTCTATTAAGAGTTGACATTAATAAACCTCAAGACATTCAACGATGACAGGTATTGTAAACTAGGTTTCCAAATTGTCTAGGAAAAACTCGATAAGGGAACCGCCATTCGTAGTTAAAACAAATTAACTTACCTTCCCGCGGCACAGGTTGGGCCGCGTCGATTCCTTCGGCGCGGGTCAAGTAAGTCTGTTGAGAAGGACGTACATTTCATCAAGGAGGTTCCCGGGCCCCACATAAAAATGGTGGCCTTTCGTTTCGCGGTTTTTCACTGGTGCCGTCTGTGGGAAACCCCCTCACACTAAGGGGTTTCCTATTTTAAGTTGATTAAAATCTACAAATGTAAGTTTTCAGATATCTAACATCGAACTTTCTGACACGACAGATTCACAATAGCAAGGAGATCACCAAGATCAAGAAGCCTCAAGCATGTATGTCCCGTTGACACCCCCAACTAATCCTAATGCCGAGATGGGGGAACAGAACCTCGAAACTCCTCCTCGACCCTACGGTAATCAGTATGGATTAGACGGAGGATTCATCCCACAAAACTTCTGGTATTATGAAGCACGACACGAACAGCCAAATCCTTTTCAACATGAGCAGGCTCAATACTTTTACTATGATCAATGGGGACAGAATCCGCGTCAACAAGGAAATTATAGGCCAGAAGGACAGTATGGGAATTTTGATCGTCGTAACACTGTTTATGAAAATCCCAGTAACTGGAACTTTGGTTTTCAGAACCAAGAAGTGCCATACCAGACGTGGCAAGATGATCACTATCACAGAGAAGGTAAACATCGACGCGGAGATAGGTCGACAGATGTTTCGACCTCGACTAAATCTGACTCTGTAGAAAAAAGAAACGAGAATGCACCAGCCGGATTCCCATCAGTGTTTACTCAAGAGATCTGCTCCGCGACAGTACCGAAGCGATGGAGAGATGTGAACCTCATGAAGTATGACGGAACAACTGATCCTGAAGATCATCTCTGTCATTTTGCTACCGCAATGGGGATTAACGAGTACAATGACGCCATGTTATGCAGAACGTTCCCTTCGACCTTAACAAAGATCGCACTAACTTGGTTCACCAACCTTCCCAAAGGGTCCGTGACCAATTTCGCCCAAATGTCTCACATCTTCACTTCTCATTTTGGAAGTGCGCGGTCGAGAAAGAAGATTATGCTTGATTTGAATTCCATCAGGCAAGGAGTTGGGGAGTCCTTGGGGCATTTTTTCACTCGTTTCACCAGTATGGTAGTCCAAATCCCTAACTTCAATCACGAATCAGCTATTATCATACTTATGGGCAATTTAGCTGAAGGGGATTTTAAGACATACTTATTTCGAAAAAAGCCCACAAGTTATGATGACTTAAGAGAGCGAGTCTCTAGACAGATTGAAGCAGAGGAAGCAGCCGCGTCCAGCTCAAAGGCGAATACTGGGAATTCAGGACCTTTTGGGAAATTGGTAGGAAAATTCAGAAAGGAGAAAGCCAAGCCTCCTAGACATCATTCGGAGGCAGTAGATTTCCGTCCCCATCGTGATGAAGTGCACATGAACTTAGAAAGAGGTCAAGGATCTTGTCGTAGGGAAGATCCTCCACGCGCTCATCATCCACGAGAAACTCAATACAGAAATCATGATGTGAGACCTCCACCTAGGAGGGAGAACCGACCCGATCACAGACCTCGATGGGAATACAGAGGTACTAGGTTTGATGAATCTCGGAATCCACAAGAACGATTTGATAGGCAACATGATCCGCGCAGAGATCTCCCATTCCATAACCGGGGAAGAGGGAGAGGAAGAAGAGGACGCGGAGGGAGATACAACAACACACCAGTAGCTCAGAGATCTGTCAATCAAAGAGAAGCTCGAAAGACAGAAGGAGGTCAGATACCCGAACCGGAAGGCTTCATCAACACCCTTGCGGGAGGTTTGTCTATGGCCGGGTCTAGCAGGCAGGAAAAAAGAAACTATGAGAGGGAAGGAAGACAGCCACCATCCGTGTCAAGTAGAAGAATTTCTCTCACGCAGCATGAAAACATTTCCTTCACTCCGAAAGACGCGGAGGAAATAAGAATGCCACATTCAGACCCACTGGTCATTCACGCACAGATAGCTGCCAAAACCGTCAAAAGAGTATTTATCGATACCGGGTCCTCTGTGGACATCCTATCGTGGGAAGCATTTTCTCAAATGGGAATCTCCGCGGCTTCATTGAAACCGTATCCAGGAACGCTAATCACATTTTCAGGAGGAGAAGTACAGGTGGCCGGTACAATCGAGCTTACAGTGGTTCTGGGGACGCCTCCTAACAGGCGTATGGAAAATATTGTGTTCACGGTAGTGAAAATTCCCACCGTGTATAATGCTTTGTTGGGCCGTGTCTCGCTTTACAAATTCCAAATGGTAGTTTCAATCTAACACTTTTTGGGGAAATTCCCGTTACCAGGTGGAGGAATAGGTGAGGTCCGCGGACAACAACCGGAAAGCAGAAGCTGTTACTTAACCTCCATCAAGAAAAATAAAGAAGTAATGTGTGTAAGTGAGAATTGCGAATCCGAGGTCGGAGAGAGTGACTCAGCTGATTTCTCAGAAGCTGAATTGGAGGTTCGGCCGACAGAAGTCAAGATGTCTACCGCAGATGAGAAAATTGCATTTACACCCTTCTCTAACTCGAAGGAAAAATTCTATCTGGGACAAGCATTGGAAGTAAGAGAAAGAGCTAGAGTTTTAGAAATCATAGCAAGGTCAAGAGACATCTTTGCATGGAGTCCTCGAGACCTGCTAGGTGTCCCGTGTGCAATAGCTCTACATACTTTGAGGATTCGCCCGGGAACGAAACCTGTAGTGCAGAAGAGGAGAAAAATGGCACCAGAAAAAGCTGCCGCGGCAAGGGAAGAAACTAATAAACTTTTAGAAGCTGGCTTCATAGAAGAAGTGGAAGATTCTGAATGGCTTTCAAACGTAGTCCTGGTGAAGAAATCTAATGGGAAGTGGAGGATGTGTATTGATTTTACTGATCTTAACAAATCCTGCCCTAAGGATAGTTACCCACTTCCATCCATAGATGAACTTGTCGATGGAACCGCGGGAAACAAAGTCCTTAGTTTTCTTGATGCATACTCAGGATACAATCAGATAAACCTGGATCCTTCAGACAAAAAATCTACGACTTTCATCACCGGCCAGGGAATCTTTTGCTACCGCGTCATGCCTTTTGGACTCAGAAATGCGGGAGCAACGTTTCAGAGAACAGTCGATCGGATCTTTCGTAATCAAATTGGCAGGAATGTTTCGATTTATGTTGATGATATTGTCGTCAAAAGTGAAAGAGCGGAAGATCACGCCGCGGATTTACATGAGACTTTTGATTCCCTTCGAAGAGGAGGTTTGAATTTAAACGCAGAAAAATGTGTTTTTGGGGTTGATTCTGGGAAATTCCTTGGTTTTATGGTTAGCCATAGAGGAATTGATGTTAATCCTGAAAAAATTACAGCAATTCAAAATCTTCAACCACCGCGGACAATCAAAGAATTACAATCTCTAAATGGAGCAGTGAACTATTTGAGCCGTTTTTGCTCCTGCCTGGCGGATAAGTCGTTGCCTTTCTTCGCTCTACTCAAGAAAAAGGGACCGATACAGTGGACTCCCGAATTGCAAGCAGCCTTTGAAAATTTAAAACTTTTTCTAACATCGCTTCCCACCCTTCACCAACCTGAGAAACAAGAAATCCTCCATCTGTATTTATCTGTAAAAAATGTCACCATCAGTGCAGTTTTAACGCGAGAAGAAAAGTTCCCGGTCTACTATATCAGTCGTGTTCTTCAGGACGCGGAGACAAGATATGAACCAGTGGAGAAAATGATCATGTGTTTAACATTCGCGGCAAGAAGGCTAAGGCCTTATTTTCAAGATCATCCAGTCCGAGTAATGACAGATTTGCCGATGCGACAGATCCTCCACTCGCCATGTTTATCAGGGAGAATGATGAAATGGGCAGTCGAACTCACATAATTTGAGATAGAATACAGTCCGCGGAAAGCGACCCTCGCTCAATTTCTGGCTGATTTCATTAGTGAGACAAGTTTCGAATCAAGCTCTCTAACGGAAAGAAGTGAGTGGACACTCAGGGTAGATGGAGCAGCTAACAAAGATGGATGCGGAGCAGGGGTTACACTAACAGCACCTGATGAACGGCAGTACAACTATGCCTACAAGTTGGATTTCCAAACTACCAACAATGAAGCCGAATATGAAGCCTTGCTAGCTGGACTGGAAATAGCTTTGATTAAGGGTGCTATGCAAATATCAGTTTTCACCGATTCAGAAGTCGTGACGCGGCAAATATCAGAGGAATATGAAGCCATGACTAGATTAATGCCAGATTACCAGAGAAAAGCGCATGCGCTTTCTAGAGCTTTTTTGAGTTTTTGTGTAACCACTGTTCCTAGGAGTGACAACCAGCAAGCGGACGCGTTGGCACGTTTAGGAGCTGCAATGCTAGAAGAAGTAGGAAAAGAGGTGATTCTGGAAAGAATGAGCAACCGAAGACTCATCCAAGAAATCTATCAGGTACAAGAAATGGAGGTAGAAGACTGGAGAGCACCAATCGCGGATTATTTAGGTAAAGGTACCCTACCTGGAGACAGGGCCGCTGCTAAGAAGATACTCATTAAATCCTCTCGATTCACTATTCGGGAAGGAAAACTGTACAAGAGAGGGTACTGCTTACCTGATCTGTTGTGCGTATCATCAGAAGAAGGAAGTCAAGTAGTGGAGGAACTACATGATGGGGTTTGCTCGCATCACCAAGGATGGAGAGCTATTGTGGCCAAAGCAATCAGGCTAGGATATTATTGGCCTACAATGAGACATGATGTCCAAGGTTATATACAGAAATGTGACGCGTGCCAAAGGTTCGGAAATCTCAATCACCGTCCTTCTGAGACAATGAAGAGTATAGCCGGAGCTTGCCCTTTTTCTGTTTGGGGAATGGACATTCTCGGACCATTTCCCACTGCTCCTGGACAGTTGAGGTATGTTTTGGTCCTAGTTGATTACTTCACCAAATGGGTAGAAGCCGAAGCAATGGGATTGATAACCGCGGAAAAGGTGAGAAAGTTTTTATGGAGAAACGTTGTTTGCCGCTTCGGAGTACCCAAAACAATAATTACAGACCATGGGCCACAATTCGATTGCGAAACGATCAGAGATTTCTGTGTGGGGCTGGGCATCAATCTTAAAATCTCCTCCGTAGCTCACCCTCAGACGAATGGGCAGGCGGAAACAACCAACCGGCAGCTATTACATGGGATACAAAATAAACTTGGCAACACAGCAAAAGGGTGTTGGGCAGAACTCTTACCATTAGTGCTTTGGTCTTACCGCACATCAACGAAGACTCCCACTCGAGAAACCCCATTTTCTTTAGTCTTTGGTATGGACGCGGTCATCCCAGTAGAAAGATTGATACCATCGGCACGGATAATAACCTATGACCCGGATATCAATGATGAAGCATTGGAATTTGAGCTCCATCTCATAGAAGAACGCCGAATGACAGCTGCTTTGAAGGAGCTAGAATACAAGAGGAGGCTTTCCAAGTATCAAGATAAACGAATTTCCCCGCGGCATCTTAAAGAAGGAGATCTAGTGTTACGACAAGCTGCGTCGGGGGGGAAGCTGGATCCCAACTGGGAAGGACCGTATATTATTGTCAAGGAAGTCCAAAAAGGAGCATATAAACTCAGCACTCCCGAAGGAATCATCCTGAACAAGACTCGGAACGCGGACAATCTAAAAAAGTATTATGTGTAACCATCAAAATAGCTAAGTAAATATAAAACTAAGTCGCCCCCGCAAAAATCAAATAAAGCGGTTAGAGGGCGCTTTCTATGATGATTCGCATTTAAAAATTATACTTCGTATAAAGTCCTAAGACGCTGGAGCTTATATCCGCGTCAGGCCTCTGATCGAATCTGCATTCTCAGAGATGATACTTCGTATAAAGTCCTAAGACGCTGGAGCTTATATCCGCGTCAGGCCTCTGATCGAATCTGCATTCTCAGAGATGATACTTCGTATAAAGTCCTAAGACGCTGGAGCTTATATCCGCGTCAGGCCTCTGATCGAATCTGCATTCTCAGAGATGATACTTCGTATAAAGTCCTAAGACGCTGGAGCTTATATCCGCGTCAGGCCTCTGATCGAATCTGCATTCTCAGAGATGATACTTCGTATAAAGTCCTGAGACGCTGGAGCTTATATCCGCGTCAGGCCTCTGATCGAATCGGCATTCTCAGAGATGATACTTCGTATAAAGTCCTAAGACGCTGGAGCTTATATCCGCGTCAGGCCTCTGATCGAATCTGCATTCTCAGAGATGATACTTCGTATAAAGTCCTAAAACGCTGGAGCATAGCTTCGCAACAGGTCTTTAATTAAATCCAAATTCTCAAAAGATAACACTTCATTATTAATCAGATCCTTAGAGTTCAAAGTCTGGTCAACCTTTCAAAGGACCAAACCCATCGGTAAACCACAGTTAAAATATTACAAAAGAAATACTCTTTTGGGATTCCCAAAAAGTATCATGATTATTGAACGAAATTACAGCGGTTGACTCATGATTAAAACAAGCATCCTTCAACCTATATCCGCGGAAAGCGCCCTGGGATGATGCGAGTTCTGCCCTGACTTAAACGAAACCCATTTTAGGGGGGATCATCTGACTCTGAGGAAGCCCACTCCACGTTCACCTCATCTCCCACGGCATCTAAGATCTAGACGTCGAAGAGATTCTCACCTTTATGAACAAAGGTAAGAGAAGAACCAATATGGATACTGTGAGTCTCGGCAAAGTCATTCCAACCACCCCTCGAAAATGGAACCCTATAGTCTCCACGCATAACCTCCACTGGAAAATCATGAAGAATCCTAGTAGATAGGAGGATACTCCTGGGAAGACCTGGCCTAAGTCTATCTTCGAAGCATAAGGGCAAGGACTAACAAAAACAAACAGATTTCAAGAGATGCTAGCAGATAAACCAATTTGATAAAAAATAAAATCAACAACAAATGAACTAACCAAACGAAGAAGTTGCTCAGGAAATCTAATTCTCTCAGAGAATGACCAAGGTGAACCATCCATGGAAGGCATCATAAAAGTACAGCAATGGGTTCAATGGTTTCTTTACTACATTCTCCTTTTTATATAACAAAGGTCTAGACATGTGTCAAAAAAAAACTGAAAATATTGAACACATATATTTGAGATGTCACGTCATTGGGACCAAAAACCACAGTTGCCATGCATAAGATAAATAGTAAATACTGTTACTAAATCTCTCAGAAATCCTGTAAGGTGAACATCGTGACAAATGAACCTCGAAAAACTTAATATGCATGAACAGAGAAATTCCCAGGAGTAGCTGCCGCGAGCTAGCTAAACCTCTAGGTTTTGAAACAGATAGAAGAGCCTAAAACCTTATTTAGAACTGAGCATTTTTTAAGAACCATTCGAAATCATTTCAGGAGGGACCCGATCCTCGTTATTTCCCCCACGCGGATCAACCACTTGAACTTCAAAATGAGCCTCGCCCGTATGAGTGAAAATCATAGAAACCCCCTGCTCAAAGCCATGTGAGTCTACAAAGTCCTTCCATCCGCGACCAAAGTAAAGAAGACCACCATTACGCCGCTCTATGCAAACCATGAAGTTATGCAATAGATAGGACGATAGAAAAACGTGACCAGGGATAGCATCGGCATATTCCTCCTCAAACCGAAGTGAAAGTAACTAAAAAAGAATAAAGAAGTATTAGTTAAAAGTAAGTTTTCTAAGGATTACCGACATAGTTAGCTCACCAATTGTAGGAACTGTTCCGGATAATCAATTGCTTGAAAGAAAGCCCAGCGGGTTCCCAACTCAACAACCCCATCTGCTCTAAAAGACAAAGGAGGAACTATAATAGATCCCCGCATATCGATGAGGTTGGAAAAAACAGTAAAAAACTCCTTACTTATTAGCCACAGGGGGACAATCAAACAAAAAGAAAAAGAAACACATGCGTGACATGCAACGGATGGCACAACTGTCAAGGGCACGCGTCCATCTCTTTCAAGACAAAATTACCAGGTGTTAAATCTTTTCCCAAGATCGACAAAAGTAAAAACTTAAAAGAAATTAAAATTACATATCGGTAAGAAGCGACGAAACCAAAGACAGGAAAACCTCACGAGACGAGTATAAAACTCACCCAGAACATCCAGGAGTAAAGAGCAAACTTAAAAACAAAATGGATCCAAACTCACAACCTAGGGCTTTCTACAGAGTCATTATGAGAGAAGAACAACTTCAAACCCTTCGCCTCCCTCTCGCGTATGTCCTAATCGACGAAGACGCTCATACTCAGGCTAGACTCTGGTCCCGCTCCAACCAGGAACACGAGGTGAAGGTAGACAAAGATGAAGATGGCCTTTTTTGGCTAACCCAAGGGTGGCGCGACTTCACACAAGCAAATCGAGTCAATGTAGGGTCCGCGTTGATCTTCACCTACATGGGAGATTCCATCTTTGAAGTCGACGTTGTCAGCCCAGATAGCGAAGAGAATGGAAAGATAGGCCGCCCTTGATCTCCCAATAAATTCGCCGCGTCAACTATGTAACGAGCTTGAAGGGATCCAAACCCTATGAAAGGTTTCTGTACGCATTTTCCATTATTAATAATAATAAAGATCCCCTCCTTTTATTGTAGTTTGATAAAAATATATGAAAATGATGAAGAAACTATGAGTTCCCTTTGTATTTTATTTTGATCCATTAAAAAACTCATATTAAGTGATAAGCTCGAAGAAGCTACAAGAGGACTACGCGGAAATAATTCAGTTAGAACCACACGACGAAGAGACCGAGTCCGAAGTAGATTTAGGTTTATTTACGACTTCACGACGCGGACAAACTTGAAAGGAGACATTGCCCTTGTGAAAAAACATCATCGCACTTCCTATCCCCAGGTGATGAAGCATGAGGAATTCATCCCAACCATTATCAATTTGAAAAAGACCGTTTTCGCTCCATGATACAGCCACTGGGAAATCGCGGACGAGATAGGACGAAAGAAAGGCCCATCGAGGAGGGAGAGGTCCATACTTAGCCTCAAATTGGGGAGGCATAACCTACATATGAAACAAGTCGATGTTTAAATTGAAATAACTCAAACTTCATTTAAAACAAAGATTAAAAAGATACTCACTAGCCGAGAGAGTTGCTCCACATTCTCAATCTTTTGAAAAAAGGCCCACGGGTTAAAATTTCCAGAGGACATGATACTTACAGTAACGCGACTGATTAACTCAACTCAAGAAATCACAAAAGACAGAGATCGGAGCCTTAAGAAGAAAAACTCATCCGAAGAAATAAAGACAAGTGGTGACGAATCTTGAACACCAGGACAAATCCTTTCAACACTTGAAAGGTCCAGAATATAAATATATAAATATTTATTGTGAACGAAGCATGCAAGTAACGCAAATGTTTTATCCAGAGAGATCTTCAACCTATTTTCAAAACAAAAGAAGAATCTCAATGACACACCAAAAACCAGGAAACCATATACAGATTCCCAATGTGCATCACCACACAAAAAAACCTAAAGTAACAAAGTATCTCAAGGAGAATTGGTCTTCTCATTTTCTTCCTCCGCTTCATCATCGTCATCGCCTTCGGAATAAGAGTCTTCCGCGTCCATCTCCTCCTTCGAAAGACCCCAGTCAGCACTCTCCAAACTAGGCTCGAATTTTTCCAAAGGGACACCTGGGTTGTTTGACGAACGCGTCACACTCTGGTTGATCCCTGCAACTATTCCCTTCTGAAAATAACTAAAACATTTGTCTTTCAGAATACTGGAGCCCTTTGGAGTCTAGAGACACGCCTTTGCCGCGGAAGATAGAAAAGAGAGACCAGTCTCAGTTTTGACCCATTCAGAGGACAGATGCTTCAAACCCTCAGGACTCTGAAGCCATTGTAAAGCCACATCCCGATCCGCTCGCGCCTTCACGATGTCAAGCTCCTGTTTGGTCATAGATAGCTCCTCTCGAAGAATTGAAAGGTCCTTCTCCATCTTGTCTATGATAGCCTGTTTAGCTTGGAGAAGCTTCTGTGAGTCACCTTCAGAAGCCTCTAGCTCTTTGACGCGGGAAGCAGCAGAATTTGAAGAAATTTTCAAGTCATCATATTTCTTTTGAAAAACAGTCATGGCTTTCTTCAAATTTTGCACTTCCTCATGAAGATCAGCCGATCTCTTCTTAAACTTCTCCACTGAAGCTGGATCCCCAACTGTATTCCCTAATATGCGGAGCTTGTGGTTCAATTTTTTGATTTCTTCATCTTTCTTCCTGAGGTCTTCTTCTCCGCAGACCATGCGTCTCTCAACGTCCGGCTGGATCACCCTTAACTATAAAATCGAAGTAAGAGTAAGAGGATGGAACGCGTCAGGTAAGTAAAGAAAGTTAATGAAAAACAATAAAAAGATCTAAACTTACCCACTGAATTAAACGATCAAAGTAAGCGGAGAGAGAGACAGAGTCAAAACCAGGCATAGGAAATTCATGAAGCGTAGCCACACCCTCCAGAAAAAGCTCCTTTTTATCTGAAGCGGTTGGCGCAGCAGCCATGGCAAATTTCCTCTTTTTGGATCTCGAAGATTCCGGCGCGGACGGACCAGTGCGTTCTTCTCTAAGGGCAGGAACCAATGATGAGGATTCAATTAAGGCGCCAGTCTCATCCGCGACACTCACATCAACAATTGGTGTCACTTCTAAGACAGGAGGAGGAGCAGGAGGATCATTGGCTACCAAACTCGATTTCTTTTTCTTTCCCGATTTGGCTTTATGCCGCTTCAAAAGTGCATCCAAATCCATTTTATCTGTAAAACACAATGCACTTCCTAATAAGTTATCCATTTTAAGAAAAGTAAAATATGAAAGTGCAAATTATTAAACAAAGAAGCCACCTAGTCGCGGATGAGGCATGCTCAAGTCAGCCATCTCAAGACGAAACGCGGATAACATTTTATCCCATGGAAATCTAGGAATATGAGAAAAGGACGACTTGAACTGAGAAAGGTTGGAAATTTTTGGTTTTGAAACAAAGCAAAAAGGCCCTGGGACCGTTCGACAACCAAAGCCCTGTCCGGATTTGTCGCGGACCAAAAACCACTTATATTTCCAGTTTGGTTTACTAGACAACCTCTCCATGTATTTACAACTCGAGTTGCATTGATAAAATCTCGTGTCTTGAGTCCCCTTTTTCAGAGAGAAAATGCTGAGCATCAACTTCAACGAGGGGGCAACACCGATCTCCTTACATCTCATAACAAAACTTGTAAAAAAACATCCAACCATTGGGAACAATTTGAGCAGGACTCAGGTTGTACTCCTCCAAAAACTTTGAGAAAAGGGGATGAAGAGGGAGCCGGAAACCTTGAGATAGACTGGCTGCATATACAACTAAGCAATCTTCGTATGCATCCAGACATCCACCTCCTTCCTCAGGAAGACAGAATTCGACACCCGTTGGCCATGGAAAAACTTGCGAAAGAGCATCAAGGTCTCCAAGATTTAATAGGGTAGTGCAACCTGTCAATTTACTCACTGGGATCTCCATGGATGAATCCTTTCGAGCACAACTGGTGGACGACTGGTTGGGGGAGGAAGAGGTTTGAAATCCCCCAAAAAGAGACAAGAGTCAAGATCATTCAAATCATACGCAGGGGTATCCAAATCACTCAAATTCTCCTTAGAACGGATTACCTTAGGAGCTTCCGCCAAACCAATGGGGGGAAGCTCATAAGGAATCCAAACTTCCTCTGACTCTTGATTCGCCGACTGAGACGCGGACGATATCCCCGCGTCCACGGAAGAACTAGCACCCGAATTATCCGCAGCCGTTGTATTCTCACCATCCACGCATCCCTTCGAAGAAGAAGAAACTGAGTAAGGTGAAGAATAGTAATCAGGGTCAGAACGCTTCCGACGCCTTCTCACCTTGATTGGGCTACCATTAGGTCCGATTCGATCCGGGGTAGACGCGGACGTAGAAGAAAATGACTCTGACGAAGAATCATCAGAGGAAGAAGAAGAACTCCCTGAGGAGATAGAAAGCGGCTTCGGAGACGGACGCGCTTGAGAAGATGAAACAACACCACCTCTCCATCCTTCATCCCTCTCAAAATCTTCTAATGAGTCACCCTCCTTGTTGAGATTAGCCATTTCTAAAAGAAACTAGAAGAAAATTGTACGAAAATCTTTACTAACACAAAGTAAAGTTCCATCCGAAAAACACATCCGAAACAATTCCATACCCAAATCTACGATCCAAAGGATAAAAAATCAAAGAGTTCAACAAAGAAAACTCAAGAACAGCCAAGAACAAAAAGAATTACCTCGCGGAAATTGAAGAAAACCACCAGGAACTTCGAAACAAACCGCCGGAACCCTAGAAGACCGCTGCCGGAAAACTAAAGATAAGGATTAAAGATTGCGAAAAGTGGAAGAAGACAAATGTGGGTGAAAAAGATAACGGAACGGGGTAACTTATAGGAAAATTACTGACGTTTGAAATTCCAAACATAAATGGGCCCAATGGACCCAAATTGGGCCATGACTCAATAAAGAAAAGGCCCATTAACCCCATCAGAGTCAATGACGGTAACAAAACAGCAGATGTTTATATTTTGTATCGATCCGCGTCAATTACTAGACATAATCAACACGGACCGAGGAGCTGTGACTAAACCAAGGCCGAGAAACATCTGTCAGAACACAAAAAGTACCAAACGAATAAGTAAAAAACAAAACAAGAAGACTTTATTATCCGCGGATGAAGGTCCAAGAAGCTACTCATAAGAAATCGTCCGCGGATAAAAAAGAACAGATACGTGGCAATCATGCCCACATCCCACGAGTATAACACGTGTTGAAAGCAGAACGCCACGTGGCATGACATGCATGAGAATCGAAAGTCTATAAATAAGGAAAAACTTCATAGTGAAAGAGAGACTTTTTAGGGAAACGAAAGGGACGAGAGGAAGGCGGATTAAGATATAGTGAAACCAGGAGAAAGAAGTGAAAGAAGCAATTACACGCGAAAGAGAAGTCTGATAAAAAGAAGAGATTACACATCATGTGCTAATGTCAATCTCCGCGGATGTAAAACCTGTCTATTTTTAGCGTAAAATTCTATTAAGAGTTGACCTTAATAAACCTCAAGACATTCAACGACGACAGGTATTGTAAACTAGGTTTCCAAATTGTCTAGGAAAAACTCGATAAGGGAACCGTCATTCGTAGTTAAAAAAAATTAACTTACCTTCCCGCGACACAGGTTGGGCCGCGTCGATTCCTTTGGCGCGGGTCAGGTAAGTCCGTTGAGAAGGACGTACATTTCATCAAGGAGGTTCCCGGGCCCCACATAAAAATGGTGGCCTTTCGTTTCGCGGTTTTTCACCAAGATGCCATACAAAATCTCAAAAAATAACTTTCTAAATGGAAAGCTTCGTCCTTAACACAGGCTGGTCGTGTAACCCTCATTACCGCAAATCTTAGCTCCAAAACCAACTATCTTATGCAGAATTTCTTACTCCCACAAGGGGTGCTCCACCAGATAGATCAAGTTAATAAGAATTTTTTCTGGAACAAATTAGAATCAAAACGCTACAATCCACTAATTAGCTGGGATAAAATCTGTAAACCAAAAGACAAAGGTGGCCTAGGTATAAGATTAGCTGAAGATCTCAACATTAGCCTTCAGATGAAACTCCTATGGAAATTATACACTAACAATGACAATATTTGGGTTAAAATTATTAAAGAAAAGTACTTTCAACAACAAAATATAATGACACCAACTCCGGCTAATCCCTCATGGCAATTCGGCCGCCTTCTAAAACTTCATGACCAATTTCTTCAAGGTTTACATTGGATAGTTGGAAATGGGGATACCATAAATGTCTGGAACGATCCTTGGGTGATAGGATGTAATCTTCAAAACTTTCAACTCTCACATGATCCTAATCTAAAAGTTAATCAGCTAATCAACCAAAATAAACAATGGAATGTACAAATCCTACATAGCCTCTTTCCAAATAATATTGTCGCCCAGATTTTAAAAATCAAAATTCCCTCTTGGGAGGCCAGTGATAAACTGATTTGGAAACTTAATGTAGATGGTCACTTCACTACCAAATTGGTCAAACAGATTATAAACAAGAGCAACCAAAATGAGGATAAAGGAAAATGGATCTGGAACTTAAATCTCCCTCCCCGGATCAAGAACCTTGTTTGGAAAATAGCACAAGATGGAATCGCAACAAAAGAAAGACTAAACCGTTTTTTCAATAGAGTTCCGTCCCAGTGTTGTCTTTGCAATGACAAAGATGAAGTTAGTGATCATCTCTTCCTACAATGCTCTATCACCAAAAGAATCATAGCGGCATATGAACAACTAACTGGGGAATCTATAAGTTACAATAATAACCAGATTATAACCATTAAAGAGATCCTACATTCTAAACCATCTATTCCGAATTTTGAGAACCTCTGTTTTATTTGGCAAGCAATATGGGAAACTAGGAACAACATCATCTTCAAAGGAAAAAAAATGGACTCTATCTCACAAATCGCGATTCGATCTTATGTGCAGGTGAGAGATTGGTTGAATGCCAATCCCAATAAAAGTCTGAAACAGGACAGGCAAAGGTCTATGATCAAATGGAAAAAACCATCTAGGGCCACCTACAAGATTAATGTATATGGCTCAACCAAGCCTACCGGTTTCTGCCAGGTAGGTGGGATCCTTAGGGATTGTGAGGGAACTGTGATGGATATTTTTCAGCAGCAGCTAGATAGTGGCTCCGCTATCCAAACCGAAGCAGCTGCATTTTGTGCAGGTACGAAAATGGCTTGGCAAAAAGGTTTACGCAGAGTTATAATAGAAGGTGACTGCCTAGAAGTTATCAATGCTATCAACGATATTGGAAGGCCCAGATGGGAGATATGGTGGCAAATTGAGCTTATCAAGAAGATGCAATTGGAATTTGAGAATATAGAGTTTAAGCATTGTTTACGTGAAGCTAATGTAGCAGCAGATTTCATAGCTAGAGCTAATGACAGTTGTAATATGGATACTCTCCCTTTGAATAGGGAATTCCGTAACATCATCCGAAAGGATGATCAGGGTTGCGTTCTGTTTTAAGAACCGTCCCCTTTTCGCCTACTAAAAAAAACTACAAATTAATAACTTAAATTAATATTATTTAATAAATGAGAGTTATCACCAAACTAATTGCTATCTTTTCAACCAATCAAATTATAATGGTTTTTTAAAAATAATTTCATGATAGATTCTAAACAAATTTATAATCCATATCTATATCTATATATCTATATACTATTATATTAAATGAGAAGCATTTTGTTCCACATGTTATTCTCTCTTTAATCTATCAGATTTTTATCAAAATCGATCATCTTCTTTTAAATATTTTAAATAAAGTTAATATGCCTTTTGCTTTATTTAGTTACGAATGAGATTAATCTAAACTATCTATATCTATATATATAGTACTTTAAATTAGAAGAATTATTTTGAATAATTTTAATAAAGATTTCTAAAATACTTATATAATAGTAAAGATTTTTACAATTTTTTACTTTATTTATCAATTCTGTCTTTTTATATATTTTTATTAAAGTTTTTAAATATTTTATTTAATTATATTATATTAATTTTTTACATTTTTAAACTTTAATTTAATTAAAAAAAAAATGTGTCATGATGCAGGAGGAATATACTGCTAACTTTCATTAATTAAAAAAAATCCTCCTTGCAATATTGATTTGTTCCCAAAATAATTAAATAAAATACATTGAAAGTTACATGCGTTACACTTACAGGGGGAAGGAATTGGGTCACATATGAAGCCATACAGGCAATATACATAAAACTACCAGCTAATGTATTAATTGTATGAATGTATGATGTATAAACGGAAATAGGTAACAGATGAATCCCCCACAGAGCACAGTCATTTTCCAGCTGCACCCCGAGTGGGCCCCACTCCCCCCTGCCCACACACCTCTTATTCTTTCTCCCGGTCTGTCTGCAGTCATCTTCGTCACTCCCTTTGACTTGTCCTCCCCACCGCACACAAAATCCCACACTGCAACAGAAACTCTCAGAAACCCATTTCCCCTGCATCTGCATGCAATTGCACCCCACCCCCCCTTTTGAAGCTCCTTCCAAAGCTCATCACTTTCACTTTCACTCCCTCTCTCTGTCTCTCGTTTATTTGCTGGTGTTTGTAGAAACCCGTCGATCGATTCCGGCTTCTGAATTTGGAGATTTCGTAAGCAAACCTCCTTAAACCCTTCTTTTTTTTTTTTTGATCCATCCTTCCACCGAGTTTTCTGACATTCCTTTTGTTCCACTCCTCTGGTTCCTCAGAGTGTATTTTAATGGGGTTTTTTTAATGGTGCTTTTTCACATGAAATTGGGGAAGAAGAACCCCACCGAGAGAGAGAGAGAGCGAGCGAGCGAGATTTGTTTATTCTCTCTCTCTCTCCTCTCTGACCCACAAGGAATAGTACTACTGCAGTACTCCGTAGTTCTTTTGACTTTTGATTGCTCTGTTTTTCTGCGCCTCCATTTTGTATCCCCTGTTTTGCACAGTTCTAGAAGAAAAAGGCCGCTCCTTTTTTTCTTGTTTTTTTTCTTTCTATAAAAATCAGTTTTTTTGGGCATCTTTTTTATCCAGACAGATGATTTGTGTAGATCTTCTTGATTTTCTGGGTGGGGTTGATGGAGAGACTATCGGATAAAGATAATTAGCAAAAGGCCGCTCCTTTAAAGTACTCTGTTTTTCGGGTTTTCTTTTACTCAAACCTGTGTGTTATTTGGTGGATTGCAGGTGGAGATCGATGGAGGGAACATCTAACATGGGTTCACCAGATCAGTTCCAGCCCAACACTTGTCTTGCCCTGTTCAAAAATGGCGAAGATGGGAGTGACGTCAGCAGATCAGGGAGTGAAATCCCTGACACTGCTGACGAAAAGTCATCCAGGAGAACAAAGTGTTACAGGCACACCTCCGACCAGATTCAAGAGCTTGAGAGGTGATTTCTTGTTGGTTCTTGTTGTTTATGCATTCAAGTAAAGTGTTGATGAGTTTCTATTGTGAATTTCTGTGGGGATTCATACTTACTTGATGTTGGTGATGACTAGTTTCTTTAAGGGATGCCCGCACCCTGATGAGAAACAGAAGATTGAACTCAGCAACAAGCTTGGGCTGGAAATCAGGCAGGTCAAATTCTGGTTTCAAAACCGGAGGACTCAATTGAAGGTACATTGTGCCACCTGCTTTTACTCCGCACCTACCTACTATATCAAAATTGATTCACCTTTGTTTGAATACCGTTCTCATGTCAATTGGTTTTGAGATGGAACCAACGGTGTTCGTGTCTCCCAGCCGCACACGATCTTCCTCCGGCTTTTCTTGACTCCACCGAGACAAATCGAGTTTAGCAACCTTTAATAACAAGATTACTCCTTTTTAAAATATACGGAGTATTATTTTTTAGTTATATGCATAAGTTTTAATAAAACACTTTATTTTTTAGAAAAAAAAACATCATCATTCCACTTTTTATAAATTTTATTATTTTTTAATACTCATTACATATTTTAATCAATCAAAATTTTTTAAAAAGTCAACAGCATATAAATAAATAAAAATCATTACAATCCCCTACTTATAAAACATAAAAAGATCATCTATTTTGGAGCAAAAATTATCCATCTAAAAATACAGCTATTTTGTAACATATGTGTACCTACTAGTATTATTGCTGCTCTAACATTTAGTGTTATATAAAATTATTTTAGATCAAAATTGTTTATAAAATATTTTATAAAAATTATAACCATGTTAGATAATTGATGATTGATGGAAAAATAATATTTTGAAAAATATACTTTAAAGAATTATTTCAACTAAAATATTGTTATTTTATGACGTCTGGTCCTATTTATTTTTTACAAAAATAATTTTATTGTTTTTTTTATATATATATATATATATATATATATATTTTTTTATAGATTTGAATAATCATCAAATATTATATTTTTTTATTTTTTTATCCATACTTTTAATTTAAAATAATTTTGTGTAACACAATAATGATGTAGTGCTTTTTCTTCTTTGTTTTGTTGAGATGTGTTGGAGTGGTTATGAAATTGAACAATGACGGATTGACGGTGTGTGCAGGCGCAAATGGAGCGAAACGAGAGGGATGTACTGAAGCTAGAACACGAGAGGCTGAGAAATGAGGCGGCTGCTTTGAAAGAGTTCATTGGAAAGCCATTGTGCAAGGGATGTGGATCATCTGCATTTGGGGAGATAACAATGGAAGAGCAGCTGGTGAGAATGGAGAACACTCGGCTTAAGATGGAGCTGACGAAAGCCTATGGAATGCTTCAGAATCTCATGCCAAAACCCCCTTCCGAGATGGCGAATTCCTTCTCCCAACTCAAACTAGGCAACGTACAATTGGAGCTTTCTGTTGGAAGAAGTGACTTAAACGTTGGTTTAGCTCTTGGTGGTTCCAATCTGTTGCAGGGAGTCAGACCTGATAATGGGATCGCATCGGCTTCTTCTTCTTCTAGTGAGTCTCGGGACTCCATGTATGTGAAGAGTGCTATGGCTGCGATGAATGAGCTGCTTATTTTAGCCGATAATCACTCCCCATTCTGGCTTGGAAGCTTGGATGGCAACGGGGTGGCATTCGACGAAGAAGGGTATCGCAACAAGTTCAACTATTATGAGGCAAACCCTTCTGGATTTGTGTCTGAAGCCACACGAGCTAATGGTGTTGTGGGAAACACGAGTTTGGAGCTTATGAACCTGATGATGCATCCGGTAAGAAAGTTAAACTTTAGAAATGTTCTTATGCATATTCTTCTGACAGTACATCGGTTTCATATATTTACGATGCTACTAACATTCATGGGTCATAATGCGCTTATCATACAAATGATTTGGTTTTTATTATGAACATCCTAAAGGAGTTACATATGGAATACATCTTATTTCATCATATATCCTTGAATAAACTTTTGAAGTGCATCATGGACCGCCTTCTATGATTGCTCTAATCGACAATTGTCCTTGTTTATGTTTACATCATTGGATTCATTGCCCCTTCTAGCTAAAGTGGAGAACTTTCATCTTACAATCTTGTTTATGTATGTTAATATAAAATTAGGATCGATGGGCGGAAATGTTTCCCTGCATGATTGGTAGGGTCTCCGTCATTGAAAATCTATGCCATGGGGTGGACGGAACACATGACGGGGAATTACTAATGGTATGGTGTTCTTATGAAGATTAATCGTTCTTCTATCCATGAACTTAAATTCAAAATTAAGCTTATTAAATTTCTTATTGTAGATGACTGCGGAGCTAGTCTATCCTTCCCCACTGGTACCTCTTCGCCATATTAGATTCATCAGGTATTGCAAGCTGCATCCTGATGGAACATGGGCGATCGTCAATGTTTCCGTTGATCCCATAAGAGAAGACTACGCAGATGTAGCTAGGAGGTGTAGGTACCTACCTTCTGGTTGTACTGTGAAAGACCTTCCAAATGGCTATTCTATGGTAACTACTCGACTTGGATCCTTATTTTGCACTTGAAACATTTTTACAATGTGTTGCTGTAATAACTTATAAGGAATAACAAGTGTTTAATGTAATTGTTAAAATGGCAGGTGACATTTGTAGAGCATGCTGAATATGATGAATCTACGGTTCATAGCCTATTCCGGCCATTAATGCGATCTGGATTATGCTATGGAGCAGAGAGATGGTTAGCAACTCTGCAGAGGCAATGCGAATGGTCTTCCAACGCAGCTCAAATTCGTCCACCAGGTTTACACATAAGTTTGCCCTCGTGCTATTATCTTTCCATTTTATTTGTATTGTTTGGTAAGAATTCCCTATCACCTCATCTCGTCAATGCTTTAACAATGTAATTAATGCTTTGAAGGGCATGAGGTGAAGTGGATAGAGGTGTTAGAACTTAGAGGTCCTTGAGTTTAGATGTTATTCCCTCTGTTCGAAAAAATATGTTATTTACTATTCACGCATATTTAAAAAAAAATTATATAATATCATCAAGTATAATATTTTTTTTTTCAAATGTTGATATTTTATATGGATTTTATCATCCTAAAAAAACATACGTGAATAATAAATGACATATTTTACCGAACAGAGTGAGTATTAGTTTTACTATTTCTAGAGGTAAATCAATGTAACCAAAGAGGTGTAAGGGGAGGGGGGTTCTTAACCATTCCAGAATGGTTCAGCTAGAAAGAACATGCGGGTAGTACTGAAGGGTCTCTGGTTCGAATCCCGGATGTCGCTCTCTATTTACCAAAATCAAGGAGGGGTGTTCTTGTGCCTCTCAGTCTCTCACCAAGAGGTCAAGGGTTCAAATCCCATTTTTGGCATTTATGCTAGATGTTGCCCATGCCTTGGCTTGGGCTAAGCCTGTCTTGCAACTTGTCCTTTTGTTTATTTGTTTTGAATGTTTTTAGGCATGCATCATGCATCTTACACCTAGATGATAAGGTAACATGACCGTCGTCACTTTTTTTTTCCATTCCCCCAAAACCCCATGTGACTTGTTTTGTTGAACCTCGTCTAATTTCTCTTCTACTCCAAAGCCTTTTGAGTTGCTCTGCTTAACCTCTTTCCTATTCCTCTATAACTCCCGACCCCTTGAAGGAAAATAATGAAAGCTTGTATGGCTTACAAAAGCTACCAAGATTCTAGGAAGTGGAAAAACTTCCAAAAGAGTGAGATTTTATGGAAGCTAAGGCTACACAAATGGAAACATGTCATTTGAACTTTAATTGTAAACTATAATTCATTAATATACCAAAATCTCATTAGAATTTAATTGCTAAATTTTGTGGCTCATTGCACAAGATGGATGCCTTCACTTTTCAATTTGTCACGCATCAATTGCAATTTCCAACACGGAGTGCACATAGGTCGGGTTTTGAGAGTTTAGAGAACATAGATTGCTTGGGTTAGGATTAATTGTAAAGAATGACATGTTATATGGGTGTTTAGACTGCCCCTTAACTAGAGGTCTTCAGTTCAAGCCTTAAGAATGGAACATGTTTAATACCCGTGTTCCCAAAGTATGTGTTTCCTTACTCGGTCTACTCGTGAGAAGTGATTCGATCAGGTTCAACCAAAGATTATAGAAAATTTCATCCATGAAACATAAGTTCGGCAATGGGTGAAGAGACGGGAAGTATTTGATGAAAATTCCATAAATGTTCTAAAGGCACGGGAAGTGAAAGCCTTCATGGAAGCCCACTTACAAAGATTTTGAAGGGATGGGAAGTATTTGATGTAGATAGTGAGGGGATTCCACATACGAGAACTAGGATGGGGAGGGTAATTCTCCTTACTGAACCTATCCCATTTACACACTATAGCCTATAGGGCTATAGGTGAGTTATGGTTTTCAAAGAGATAAGACATGCATTTGACAAAAATGTTACACATCTCAATGGAGACCTACGAACGTAATGTAAAACAATAGTCTCTGCCTACACGAGTGAGTAGCCAAGGTTCTTGCAAACCAAAAGACCAAGAAAAGTCACCCTTGCTTCTGCCAACTTTGCATCTCGTATCATCTTGATTCACCAAATAAGCACAATTGCTACCTTGCCATCATCGTAAAAATTTACCATTATTAAGTGCTTCCACCAACTTTGCATCTCGTATCATCTTGATTCGCCATATAAGCACAATTGCTATCTTGCCATCACACAGTAAAATTTTACCATTATTGTGTCTTAAGGCTCCTCCTCTAATGGATATCTTGATCTTTTTCTTTTATTCTTTCTTTTCGGGCAATGTAAGGTGTATGGTGCTAAATATCTCACCGTACACTATGTGCTTATATATGTCACACAAGGATGGCCAACTTCCGGGTTTTTTAATTACATTTTGCCAATGGGGCTCAAGTGTTGTTTGTCCGCATGGCGGTTGTAGATGCCACTTTTCCCGTGTGCCCAAAGGTTTCCATTTTCTTTATTATTCGACTACATATCTTTATTTTTCTCCTCTTTTGGGTAATTGGAGAGTAGCAACTTTTAAGCATATTTAGCCCAAAACACGCCATTGAAAGTGGCGTGTTTCGGTTCACTATAGAAAGAATTTCTTACCTTACAAATCTAAGTTGTTTCTTAGACATATTTTACACATTGATGCATTGATGTCCATTATATATGCTTTTTATGCATTGAGCTTAACTAGGCATGTGGCTATCTACTTTAGTAACTAGTAGTAACTGATTCCACTTTGTGTTTATGCATCAGGGATTTCAACAAAAGCGTTTGAGAGCATTTTGACGCTGACGAAGCGTGTTGTAAACAGTTTCTGCTTTGGGATTTGTGCGTCATCGCTACGCAGATGGGAAAAGCTCAAGGTTGGTAACATGGCACCAGAGATGCAGGCAATGACCCGTGTGAACTTAAGCGATGTCGGAGAGTACTTGGGGATCATTCTGAGTCTGGCAACATCTGTGTGGCTGCCGATATCAAGACAGACGCTCTTTGCTTTCCTTCGCAACCCTCAGTTTCGTGCGCAATGGGACACACTGTCCTATGATGGGCCCATGCAGGAGGCTGTTCGCATCACCAACAGCCCCATCTTTGATGACCGCACTAGCATCCTTTTCCCTCCTGTGAGTAACTCTAAACTCAAATTTAATGTTCTCTTTTAGGGTAAATTACATAATCCACCCATTAAATATTGATTTTTTACTTAACTACCCACTAAATTTAAAATTACACAAAACTACCTACCCATTAAATATGATTTGTTAACAAATCACCACCCAAGTAAAAACATCTATCAAAACATCAATAAAATTACTAATTTACCTCCATTTTTTAATCAAATTTTCTTTTCATTGCCATTGAAACACCTCATACTTTTAATTAGCCAAAAATTAAAAAAAAAAATTCTTTATCCCACCATTATAATTCATACACCAATAAGACCTTGAGTTTACAAATTTTTAGTTAATATGCAATATGTATAAATGCGGATGTTCAATCCCTCAAAAAAGGGTATATATATTTATCATTTACAATATTTTTTCAAAAGATCTTAAAAGAATTTTGCCATAGGTGGTGATTTGTTAACAAATTGTATTTAATGGGTGGTTTTGTGTAATTTCTAATTTAATGGGTGGTTAAGTGAAAAACCTGATATTTGGTAGGTCGATTTCTGTAATTTACCTTTTTTTATGCATTTTGGTTCCTTTTGTTTATGCTTCAACTCCTTTCTTTGCTTCACTTTTCTTGCCTTGCCTTTGATTGTCATCCTTTGCTCAGTTTCTCTTTCCCTTGCTTGTTATGGCTTTTATGTCTTTGGGTTTCTCGGAATTGACTAGCTCAGGGAAAGGGTGCATACATCATGACCTCTAGAGTCTAGACCCTGCTTCATCGCAAGATATATTAGGTTGTTGTTGTTGTTTTACGCATTTGGGTACTCTTTATTAGAAAAATGGTCAGCAAACAATAACATATATAGCATTCAAGTTAGCCTACGAAATAACTCGTGTGCTGTGTACGTCCTTATCCGCCAATAAGACTATTTAATAAATTAGCGCGCATGTACATGTGGTTATACATTGGCTTATGAAAATGTTTCACCAGTTTTATCGGGTATGCTGTGTTTATTGCTTGTAAAGGTATTTATTTATTTGCGCTGAGTACTGAAAATGAAAAATGAAAGTTGCCAAACAGACCCTTACTAGTTATTCATAGAATAGGATATACGGAGTACTAAGATTAGATGTATTGTATATAGATATAGTTGACATAGATAACACTTCTTGATCATCAAGTCATGTGTAATCTCTGTGTAGTCCGGAGTATTGATTACTGAAGGTGGCATACCTCAAGGGGGAATTTACCCAATAATATTAATAAAACATAGATAAAATGTTGTTATGGGTAAAACTTGTGATTAAGTGCATCTTTCGTTTTGTACTCTTTTTTTTTTGTAGGCGAAAACAGACAAGAATGTCAACATGGTGATCTTGCAAGAGTCATGGGCAGACAAGGTGAGTTCTTCTGTGATTTACACTAGTGTGGACAGTGCCAGCGTGACAGCGATGATGGAGGGCGAAGACTCGGACATGGTAGAGATACTACCATCAGGTTTTGTGATTGCTGATAGCATTCTGGAGCCAACTGATTCGAAGGGGGCAGAGCCTAGACATGGTTCGTTGCTCACACTTGGTTTCCAAATTCTAATAAGCAATGAGCCAACAGCTAAGATCGCGGAGAGATCCATTGAGTCCTTGAGTCGCCTTATGAATATAAGGATCCGAAAGATTGAGGCCGCTCTGCAAGGTGATCAAAATCTTGGTTGACGCAAATGACAAAAGAACATATACAGGAAGATAAAGAAGTTCGGAATGTAAGTTGTAAATTTTAACTTTCGTTTGAGATAGATAGGAGTCAAGAGCGAACCTTGGGAGCTCCGTTTGGTTCGTGGATTGACTCGTCCTACAAGGTACATGGTAGGTACTAGGTAAAGCCCTTTTTGCTCGATCCGAATGGGATTTCAATCAAAGAGCACAATCATAAATTTCACATCTTGAAATGATCAGATTTTTGCAAGTTTAAGACCCTTTCATTTGTGTTTTTTTTCCTGGTAATTGATTTTAGTGGCTTGGTTCAAGTTTCTGAGTTTCAACTTTGAGAGCCATTTTCAGCATTTTAGACTGTTCTTTTGCAATTGTTAAATCTCTAGCATTTTTAGCATGTTAAAAATGTTAAATATCCACTTATAAGGAACTTTATTTTAATGCTGAAATAGACCTCCATTTATTCCATTGACATATTTTGAAATCATTGTGTTCTAGTTAAAGTCAATTTTGATGAAATGAGATCTGGATAGACTTGACTAGATGCAGATTCAGCCCGTTCATTTTTTTCAAGGAAAGCATGCCTATTCTATAGTATTCTCCCATTTTATGTTCAAGCTTCCCTTTTCCAAAGTTCCTTTGATAGCGATATATCTCTGACTATCAACATTTACCTTACATTTTCTCCTATCCCTATATCTTTTGATGCATACACAAATGCTTCCTATGTTCTTCCATTTTACCCAATAATGAATGTTTTGTTAACCTAATTTATAAGGTATTTAATCTAAAATGTACATTATTTTAAATACATATTAAACACTACTCCCTCCGTCCAAAAATATATTGCCTTTTAGCATTTTGCACAAGTTTTAATAAAACACCTTACTTTTAAAAAAACATCATCATTGCACTAACTTTTTCATAAATTTTAGTATTATTTTTTAACACACTACAAATTTTAATCAATCAAATTATTTTATAAAGTCAACAACACACAAACCAATACAAATCATTACAACTTTTTACCTAGAAAATCTAAAAGACCATCTATTGTTGGACAAAAATTTACATCTAAAAGTCCATGTATTGTTGGACGGAGGGAGTATTTTTAAGTTTTTATGATTATAATATATAAGACTATCCACACTGATTTTGTCTATAATGTATACATTTGCACAATAAAATTGTCAAAGGTGTATTTTTTACACACCATTCAAATACAATTAATTTAAAACAAAAAAAATCTTAAAAAACACACAAATAAAATTGTCTTGCTTTTTTGAAAAAAAAATTTACAAATGGGAGAGACGATGTTCTCAAATTTACAAATTACACGCTCAAATTTGCACATTATTACACTCACCAAGTATTTAGACAAAGTTGTAGCTTTTTATTACTGCAGGATATTTTCTTTAAAATAGCAAAAAAATCGTTCGCATTGAACCCTCAGTGAGTCAATCAATTTTAACCCAAATCCAAACTCAGATGTACATCTCACATGATATATGATTATGCTACCATATAACACATGTATTAATTTAATACTCCCTCCGTTTCACAATACATGTCCTTTTAGTTTTGGGCACGTTTTTTTATGAGCGAAAAACTCTATAAAATATTATTTTTTTAATTAATTTTTTTATATAATGTGATACTTATTAGTAATAAGTATCAAATTATATAAAAATAATAATTAAAAAAATGATATTTTATAGAGTTTTTCGCTCATTAAAAAACGTGCCCAAAACTAAAAGGACATGTATTGTGGAACGGAGGGAGTATCCATTTTGCTAATTTTACTTACTTAATCTACCCATACCGCTAATACAACACTAGGACCGGTTCACGTGCCAAATAAAAGTATCTATTTTACTTTTTAATCAAGATTTTCAACTAAAACCTAGATTTTAGTTGCACATCTGCCTGTGACACCGTTTGATCCAAGGCGCTTGCTGCTGCTGCTGCTGATCATCACCGTCCAATTCCCCGCTGCTTCCATCGAACGGCTCAGATTTCACCTCCACATCCATCATCATCGCATCATCCAGATGCATCGATCCAGATCCAGAGCCAGAGCCACCTGTGTCCTCCCTTGTCCGCTTATTCCCTATTTCAAACCCGAACAGCCTCGTCTGACTTCCGACCGAAACCTCCGTCGTCTCCACCGCGTTATCTCCGCCGCCGGCCGCATCGTCATCTCGTAGCAACTCCAGCGGCTGGAGCATATCAGCCTCCTCCGTGTTTGTTGTTTGAGGATTTGCGTAGTTGGACATTAAAGAGAAGATGTTGCTGCAGAGACTCTTCATGTTCGAGAGTTCTCTGTTCAGCTGCAGATTCTCACTCTTCAACCGCTCGTTCTCGTCGATTAGATCTACTCTTCCGTCCTCGGTGGTGGTGTTGTTGCTGCAGCTGCTGCTCCAGCCGGCGACGGCGCCGTCATTGCCTCTGCAGACCGACGCTGTCGGAATCGCTGTCGGGGGGGAGTTGGAGGTCACCTGCTCGTCGCTTGATCCGGTAGGAGATACATTTGACGGAGGTGTGACCGGAATCGCCGCAACCGTCACCGCCGCACACGCCGTCGCAGCGGCCGTGGCTGGATGGATCGGCGATTGCGCAATTGGAGCTTTTCTCCTCTGGATGTCGCAAAGTAGGCGCCTCTCGCCTCTTCGGAACGATTCGTTGGCGAATTCCCAACGGTCCGGCGCGACCTTACGGAATCCCTAAAAATTATCGCACAAAATGAAGCGAATTTTTAGAAATTGAAGAAATCGAATCTAAAATCATGTTCAACGCAAGGCGCAATCAGAAAACCAGAAACAGGAAAAGTGCTCACGTAAGTATTGAGCTGGCGAACGAAGCTGGAGAGATTGTTGTGCTTGAAATACTTTGGGAGAAGATCTCGGGCGAATACGGTGGGATTCCAGACAACGAAAGCAGATCCGTCTTCGTTCCACGAGATCACATCGTTGATGGACGGATCATCTACGATCTGGTAGGTCTTCGTGAGGAACGGAGTCGGGATCGAGCGCTGCGCCTCACCGCTTGAGGTCGTGTGGTTGCCGGACGGGTTCACCGGCGGCGGAGCCATCGCAGGAGCTAGACCAATGTCAATTTAGCGTCGACAAAGCGTAAAACGGCGATCGGATCGGGGAAAAAGAGAGAGAGGAAAGAGAAAGGAAGAAGAAGCTGGAAGGCGAGAAATGAGAAAAAAGAAATTAGGGGAATAGAAAGGAAGAAGAAGTTACGATACCGCTTTCGAGAAGCTTCCCGTGATTTTTCGATACTCTTAGATTAAAAAATCGAAATGTATAAATTATTAAATTAAATGTTGATAAAAGGTGGGGAAGATACGTGTCCACATACTAGAGGATGGAAGATTTATAGATATTTTATGGAAGATTTTTGGGTAGAAGGTACTAGACGTTCCCATCATGATTGTTCCATTACCATTACATATATTTATATATAGATATTTTGCTTTTATTCCGTAGTATTTCTCTTTCAAAATATTGGAGTATTTTTCCTTATTTGGCGTAAGAAGTTTCTAACACCATCTTGAACACCTTTTTTATATATATATATATTAGGCAAAAAGGAGGTGGAAGTGTGGAACTACCGAGGTAGAAAGTCACCATGATCATCTCTTCGGATGATGTTATAAAACTCCATATTGAAAGAGATGTTTGAAATAGTACAAATGTCTGTACACTTAGCTAAGAAATCAACAGGTACATTTGTTTCTCGATAACAATGTCTGAACTCAATATTCTCGAACTCCGCCTTCATTCTCTTGATAAGTTCCACTTGTCGTAAAATTTCCCATCCCATCGTGACTTTGAACTATCATTAATACTTTTGAAAACCTCTAGACAGTCGCCTTCAACTATGACCCTCCTCAAGCCTTTAGATAGAGCTAGCTTGACACCTGTGCAAAAAAGCAGCAGCTTCAGCTGGGATAGTTGAACCACTATTTGTCTGTTGTTGAAAAATATCCATGAGGTCATGCACTGTCCCTAAGAATCCCTCCCACTTGACAAAAGCCAATGGGTTTGGTTGAGCCATCTACATTGATTTTATAGGTGGCTCCAGGTTGTTTCTTCCAATTCCAGCCAATATTTGTTTTCCTTCTTTCTTGTTTAGAAGTGTTTTCTACACCAGAGTTAATGGCCATATGCCATTCTCGTATTTGAATGAGAGTTTTTGTGGCTATTTGCGAGGCCGAGTCAGGATTTTTATTCTTAAAAATCATGTTATTCCTAGTTTCCTATACATTTTGCCACACAAAACCTAAATCTTCAAAACAATCCAGATTAGGTTTTGATTGAATGAATTCTTGCATAGACATAGGATTATTACAATTTACCCTCATTGATTTGCATAGTTAGCTATGACTCGTCTGGTGAGAGGGAAATTAATGAAGGAAAAGATGACTGGCACACTCCATATTGTCATTACAGAAGATACATTCCATCGACACTCTGATAAAATAGCGATTTAGTCTTTCCTTGAACAGCTTACCCTTTAACTTTATATATATATATATATATATATATATATATATATATATATATATATATATATATATATATATATATATATATATAGGGTGAGGTTAAAGTGAAAAGGGGGCTTAAGATGAAAATAATGCTTAAAGTGAAAAAAGGGTGATTAAGGAATAAACTAGCGCGGGTCTGAACTTAAAAAAAAAAAAAGAAGCGCTGAACCGCGTAAACCGGTGGAAAACGCTAAAACGCTCCCAAACCCTCTTTCATGGCTGCTCAATTTTCAGGGAAGGCGAGAGGAGTCCAGGAAGCGAACTCAGTCTTCATTGGAGGGAGATCTGCGAGCGAGGTTGAACCGAGGGCGAGGGAGAGGAGAGATTGAGCTCTTCAAGGAGCTGTCGAAGCCGTTCGAACAGGCCGCGGAGAAGAGACAATCGAAGTTTGCATCCGCTCTGCAGAGTCTCAAATTAATCGAGCATCCCTGCAAATCCGGCGCAATTTCTCCCATCCGCGGAGGTTCTTAGCCGGCGCCATGGAAGCCCCCAGCTCCTGGGACGCTTTTCCCTCTACCTATCCACCCTCTCCATCCTTCCCGACCATGAACACTCCTCCATCACCAGGTCTGAATATTTAGGGATTTTATAGTCCCAATCTCTTCGTTTTCCTTCAAAATTTTAAGACATGTTTCAATTTGTTGCTCCAGTGCTTAATTTCTTTTGATTGGATCGGATTTGTGAAGATATATGAAACTGATAGATAGAAAGAGGGCAATTGTGAGTAGGTTGCTTCATTATGCACTCGTGAATGAAGTTTTGGCAACTCCATTTGATGAGATCATCATCAGACAAACTGCTGAAGGCAAGCTCTATTTGGTACCCTCCAATTTTTCAGTTTGATTCTTATTTTGGCCACTGTCAATTTTATCTGTTGTTTTCCTGAAAAAGTTTGATTCTTTTTCTGCTATTTTAGTCACTGTCAATTTGGTGCTCATGAATTAAGTGGCTTGGCTTTGATTCTCTACACTGTCTTATTTTATGGGATTAGAATTCTCTGTTTTTTAATTTTTAACTTAGGATCCTGTGATACAGTATCATTGCTTTTTAGTTATTTACAACATGGGCTCTGTTGTGATTTAGTGGAGGAAAGGGTTGAAGCTCAGTAGTGAATCTGTAGTCGAGAAATGTACACTCAAGAATGAATCTTCTGACGATATCAACATCTTATCACCTGGATTTAATATGAAATTTGACGAAGAAAAGGGAGTGCCATCTACTGAATATTTCTGAAAATTACTTATTTATGTTAGAATGAATGGTCAAATGTCAATTAATCCTCCTTGGATGGAACTGAAACCTAGTTTCACGGGTTAGCTAGTTAGTCTATACTATAGTCTGCAACCTTTTCTTGACTGCTAACCATCAGATTAATAGATTTTTGCTAGAGACTGCTAATTGATCAAATCACAGCCAGCTGCAATTTGTCATCCTTCTTCGTTATACCAAATACTTTCTCAAGGTTTACATGCAGATATATTTTTTGGATGTTGATCAACAGAGATATCGATAGAATTATTTGTAGGAATGAATGCGTAAATTAAAACTTTCTAGCAGACTAATCCTACTCTTTGTCTCTATAGTAGCTACCACGATTCTTATGTGATAGAGTTACGTTCTATCCATTTTTTACTTGTTCTGTAATTTACTTTTGTGTGTGTGTGTTGGGGTTGGGGGGGGGGGGGGGGGGGGGGGGGGGTTTATCATTATGTGATAGAGGAGTCCATGATGTCTATAATGTGGCTATGGCTGGTTCAGCTACTGCTACTACATTTGGCCTAATAAGTAATTGCTTAGTCCTTCTGGATTTCTCATCTCTCTGCCTCTGCTGATCCTTTGTTAGACCTTGCTCGCAGTTTTGCAATGTATGATAATTGTTTATGTTGTTTTGTAGTGCTAGGATCACTTAGGTGGCGTGCAAGGAATGTTATGTTTGGCTCAGTTCTCAAAGCTGCCTTCTGCTTTCCTCTTGGTACGTAGGCGCTCTTCTGGACCCTTTCCTTTATTGTTGTTATTTCTTTGGCTAATAGCATAGTTTTATGACCTAAGAAAAGGCATTAAAGGTGCATCTTAGCTCGATCAATGTATCTCTAATTTCTAAAGCCATGTTTGGATGCTGATATGCTAGCTAGCATAAACTGATGTTATTATTGCACATTTAGACGTTATTATTGCACTATGTGTTGTTAAATTTGCACATTGTATCACTATTAATGCACTTTGTAATTTTATTATAAAGTGCACTTTATTAAACTGATTGGACTTGTGCTGAATTTCAGTGTTTTTTCACCATCTAATTCATATAAGTTATGTTTGAGTGCCAATGTGAGTGCCAATGTAATCAAGCAAGTTATCTTGTCAGCATCGGGGAGTTTTGAAGCTGCATCTCCATAAACTATTTTATAGATGCGCGCTGCATTTAAACTATTTTTTGCTCTCGTGTAGCTTCATCACTCTAAAGTTCTAAAATTTATAGCGTGAAAATCAATAAAGGACCTTACTTTAGTATAGCTGCAGAAACATTCGCCAAATTTCTAAGTTCAAATTATTGTCTCTATTCTGTAACAACAGGAAACCCAGTATCAATTGCTTCACACAACTCATATAAAATTATATGCATTCTTTTCTCCACAGAAAGATAGATAATTTTAAACTGATTGCACTTGTGCTGAATTTTAGTTTTTTTTCACCATGTTTTTGCTGCGTTTTATGTTTGTTTGGAGTCCTTTCTACTGGCTGCATTCTGTACATAACTTCGGTGTATTTTGGGTCTTTAGCATTTTTTTTTTCTCATAAATTAAGTTGGTGCATTACTATGGCTAATAACAGCAGCTGAGGGAAAATGCGATCAGCGCAAAGATGACAGCACAAGTAAGCTTCCAATGGCTAATAGCAGCAGTGAGAACAGTAGCGTTGTCACTTTGAAATAAGTTGATCCCGATGAAGTCATGTATGGTTGTAGTGCCCGATGGGAAGTCATTTTTGGTGAAAAACATTTAATTTATCTTAGTTGAAATGTGAAAACATGCATTTAAGTTGTGTGAATTCTGCATATTTGTGCAAAGTAATCAGATTGTTATGCTGTTTTTTTTTCGGTTGTATTTCATAACCTCCAATATCTTAGTGCTATACTTGGGTTTAGGTTATATATCTAATTTTTGGAGCAAGTGAGATCTGAAATCCATGGTGATGAGCCGATTCAGTCAGATTCGCCATTGGGATTATCTTTTTACTTGATTTAAAGATCTGTAAGCTCAGTTAGGGAAGAGCGTCTGAACAATTGTTGTTCAGGAGGATGGTGGTTCGATTCCACCTGGATCTATAATCTTAATTTTACACTTCATAAGCTTATTCTTACACTTTATCATTTTATTTATGCACTTTATAATCTTAATTCTGCACGTCAAAATCTAATTGATGCCCTTTATCATCTTGTTCTTGCACTTTATCATTTTATTTTTGTACTTTATAATCTTAATTGCGCACTTGATAATCCTATTCATGCACTTCATAAATTACACATTTAAGTTCTAAAATTGCACATTCAAACTAAAATCTAATTTGTGCACTTTATAATATTAGTCTTGCACTTTTTAATCTAATTTTTGCACTTTATAATATTAGTCTTGCACTTTATAATATCAGTCTTGCACTTTTTTTTAATTTCTAAACTTTTGATTAAATGTTGTGCTTGCCTGAAATCTTGCTTAAATTTTGAAAGAACGAGGAATTAAACTCATTTTCATATGAATAATTCATACACTTCATCATTTTATTCTTGCACTTTATAATCTTATTCATGCATTTCATCATTTTATTCTCGCACTTCATCGTTTTATTCTTGCACTTCATAACCTTTTTCATGCCCTTCCTATTATTATTCTTACACTTCATCATTTTATTTATGCACTTTATAATCTTAATCGTGCACATCATAATCTTATTCATGCACTTCATAAATTACACATTTAAGTTCTAAAATTGCACATTCAAACTAAAATCTAATTTGTGCACTTTATAATATTAGTCTTGCACTTTTTAATCTAAATTTTGCACTTTATAATATTAGTCTTGCACTTTAGAATATCAGTCTTGCACTTTTTTTTATTTCTAAACTTTTGATTAGGAATGTTGTGCTTGCCCAAAATCTTGCTTAAATTTTGAAAGAATGAGGAATTAAACTCATTTTCATATGAATTATTCATACACTTCATCATTTTATTCTTGCACTTTATAATCTTATTCATGCATTTCATCATTTTATTCTTGCACTTCATCGTCTTATTCTTGCACTTCACTTTAGTGCAAGCCAGCTGAAAGTGTCATCAATAACACCTACCTCGTCGGAATATGATGAGATTTTAAGAGATTTGAATCGTCTAATAAAACCAGGGAGCACAGAATAGGCACATCGATTAAACCTAAATGCATAATTGAAAGCCAATTGTTGATTATTATTCATACACTTCATCATTTATTCGAATTTTTTTTTGAAATATTCATAAAATAATAAATATTTACGTAAATATTCAAAGGTTGAAACAAATTACAAAAATATTCATTTTTTGCAGAGAAATCACAAAAACGCGGCCTGGGTACGCGTTTTATTAACAAACCTGGCAAGAGATTTGGGCGCCGGGATGAAATTGAAAGTTACGAAAGAAACGCGCCCTGAGGCCGCGTTTCTATTTAGAAATAAAAGAAATTTAATTTCAGAAAAGAAATTGCCTATGTGGCAATAGAAACACGGCCTGAGGCCGCGTTTCTTCTCTGGCTCTGGGACCCACAGCAACTACTGTTGCTGACTGGATGGGACGTAAAGAAAAACGCGGCCTCAGGCCGCGTTTTTCTGTGTTCCAGAAAAAGACGTCAAAGATTCTTATTCTTTATAAAACGCGGCCTGAGGCCGCGTTTTACTCAAGCCCAAGATTCGCCCTAATGCTTCTTCCTCATATGAAGGTTGAGGGCATATGTTGTCCGAGTAGTTCACCATTACTCTTCTTTCCTTTCCAATTGCTTCTTCCTCATATGAAGCTCTCAAATTCTTAGCGTCGGTTAACTTCATCAACGCTTCAATTACTTATTGTCTCATAGTTGATCAAGGTTTGGCTAAGGTTAGATTTATACTCTTGTTTAAGTTTTTCTCTTTTATTTAAATAAGGAAGAGGTTTGGAATCCTTAATAATCTCCTATGTGTGCTTAAGATTATGTGTTTTGAATCTTTAATTATGATGTTGTTACTATTATGATTATGATGTAGGATTATGTAGTTGTGTTATTGCTTTTCATTTTGAGGATTTTTGTTGATTATTTAGTAAATATTTGTTGATGAAATAGTTTGAAATATATGAGGGCGTTTATACGATTACCCATTTTAATTTCATTGTACTTAATGACAAAATAGTTTGATATTTATGATAAGCTAACGTAATGTTAATTATATTATAGGATGAATGAGTATAACAACACATCTCAACAAGGGTTCGAACAAGTGAATGAGATCTATGTTGATGCTCTTGGTGTTGATCACGAAGACGACCTGGATGATTCTGAAGAGGACGATGATGCCACTAGGGAGGCGGCGATTATGGAGGAGGCCTCTAATCCGAACTGGAATATTGTTGAAGCTGATCCTATGATAACAGCTTCATGGCAAGGGCTAAATTCGCACGTACAAGTAGATGATGGAAGACAGTTTTTTCGTGGACAGATGTTCAACTCTCTGGAGGAGTTGAAATGTGAGTTGACCGAGTATTCTGTGCGCATGAGTAAGCCGTACAGGACAAAGAAGGCAAGTCCGGAATGGTACACAGTTGTTTGTGACAGGAAGGACAGTTGTGGATGCAGTTGGCGACTGTCTGCTCGTCGTATTGATCGAACTGTTGATATGTGGATGGTCGTCAATTGCAGTGGGCCTCATGAATCCAACTGTGTTGGAGAGGTTTTGCAGTTGGATAATCGCAATGTCACCTCAAGTTTTATTAGAGGTGAGATTCTTGGGTTTCTTCGCAAGGATCAAGACACGAAGCCAAGTACCATACTCGAGCATCTGACTAAAAGATATGGGATCTGTGTCTCATACATGAAAGCCTGGAGGGCCAAACAGAAAGCTATTGCAGAGATTTATGTCGATTGGGAGGAGTCGTACACGGAGTTGCCTAGGTTCATGGCTGCGCTACAAGCTACAAACCCGGGAACAGTGATGGAATGGTGCAATCTGGATTCTCCAAATCCACATGAGAAGATATTCGGTCGTGTGTTCTGGGCTTTTGCACCGTCGATTGCCGGGTTTGTACATTGCCGGCCTCTGATATCGATCGATGGCACCCATCTGTATGGAAAGTACAAGCATGTCGTGTCAAGCACACAATCATAGCAAATTGCAACAAGGTAAACTAGAAAAGAGTCAAGAACAACATCACAACATAAAAAACAACCCCTCTACTGATCATCATCATTAACCTCCTCCGCCTCGGATTGACAGTACAAGTTGGGGTCTGGTCTAGGACGAGCTGGAGCTGTGGGACCGTACCAGTTCGAGGGATCAGGATACACGATCCGCCCATGATGAAGAGGCAGGGTGGTCAAGACATTCGGAGCAGGACCATACTGTGTCGGAGCTGAGCCAGAGGCGACAAAGGTCGACTGGGGGAACATAAATCTTGGTTGGTTGTATGGATCCATCATGAATGGAGGTGTGCCACCAGGAGTACCGTATGACGGGTACGAAGGAAATACCATCGACGATTGGGTCTGCATCTCAGGTTGGGAGGACACTCCATACCCTGTGGGTGGCGTCTGTGCTTGAGATGGTCGGTGCATTCTGGGTCCAGTCGGAATGTGTGCTTGTGTGGGGTTGTAGGACACTTGACTGAGAAGCTGCGATCCATGTGATGTCATGTAGTTGCAATACTCATCCACTTGTCCCATCATTGAGTTGTACTGGTGTTGGTCATAGAAATTATGCGATTGTTCCGCCGTTTGGTTTGCCCTTGAACTAGCATCCATCACGAAGTTTCCCTGGGAAAAAAGGTAGAGTTATGATGAAACCTACATGACAGTCGTCTTCATGAGTTGAACAAGTCCAAAAAATGAAGCATGTAATCACTAACCATCATGTGGTAGTCAGGAGCCACATGTTGATATACCCCCGCCGGTGCAGTAATTGGTGGGCTGATCAGGCGTCTGGTGATACGTGTGTACCAAGACACATACTGTGACGTCGCCTCTTCCTCGTCTTCCACCTCAGCAACATCATGAACTGAGCTTTCCCGATCGTTCCACAACTGTATCCATTGTGCATGAACCTCGGCCCAGTTGTGATCGTGTTTCCCCCTACGATCCATCTTGTGCAACGCCTCATCATATGCGCAAGTTGGGGGGATCACTTGCACATCCCCAAACTGGCAAGATACCCGCTCTGGGTGGTGCCCCTCTACAATCTCGAAACAGATTAGAGGTGTAGTAGATCGCCATATGTTTCCACCTTCTCGACAGATGGGAGCAAGGCGAGCTAGTACATCGCTTGAGTAGGGCTCCCACAAAAACTGGATTGTAAATTAATGAATGTGACTACGATAGTTCTTAATTCTACCATATATAAGGATGAGAAGTGACAATAAAACTGACTAACCTGATCTGAAGTTTGGCGATCGAATGCATCGCGATAGTACATCAATGTCTTCGGGGTAGTTCCATAAGAGTATGAGCAATGCAACCATCTCATAGCCAAGGAATCCTCCCCATCTACAAATCGAGCACTAAATGGGGGAGGTGCTGAACCATAACCTGTCTTCTTCCTTTTCTCTTGTCTTCTAGCCCTCCGAATTGCATTATGGTCAGCACCTTCACCGAGTGGGATAATGCTGCGCGGTCGTCCAATGGAGATGCGCTCCCAGGCCCACAACTAGTATTATTGTAAAGGTAATAAGTTAACGAGTTTATTGAATGCAGAAATGTAAGATGAAGTAATGATCATACCTGTAGTAAGATGATTGGGCCTACGATCTCAACTTTCCCTCTTTCTGCAGCTCTACAAAGTTGCCGATAGAGGAAGGCCAATGTCGCACTACCCCAACTAAACTGGCTAGCAGTCTCCAAATTCGCTAGGAGTGGGAGGTACAACAATTGTACTTGACCACCACTATTGTCTGCGAACATGACACTTCCCATTAGCAAAAGGATGTACGCCCTAGCCTGGCACTGCACAACATGCTCATCCACATCTTCTGGTAAGGGCACCATTAGTTGTCTTAGCCAGGTCACCTTCACCGACGAACCCCTTATCTGATTTGGCTGGGGTCTTTGCCCAAGGAGTGTTTCAGCAACGGTTGGCCAATCGTAGCATGCACTTCCAGTAACTGCAAGACCGTCAACACGTAGCCCCAATATAACTGAAACATCTTGGAGTGTGATTGTGGTCTCCCCTACGTTCAAGTGGAAGGTGTGGGTCTCGGGTCTCCATCTCTCTATCAACGCCGTGATTAACTCGTTGTCTAGCTCGAACCCAGACCCAAGCTTGTAGATGCATTCGAATCCTGCTGCCTTTATGTACTGCATCACTCTCTGGTCTGGAGCTAGATCTCGCCCAAACTTACGCAAGTGTAGTCTATGTTGGATGACACCATTCGTCTACAAATATAACACTGTCAAACACTAGTTTTTTTTTAATCTATTTTTACTGTTTCATGTAGGGTGATAACAACATGTACTTACATATTCTTCGCGATTCCAGACATCAGTTGACCTATGAAGATGCTGTCTATGGAGCACCTCATTCACCAGCAGACCGGGATTCACTTGCATTGCCATTTGTACCCTAAGGCAGAACATAATTTGTTCAGAAAGACTGAATCAAATTCTAAATCTTAATTTTGTATTTAATTCTAAACTTCTATAATTTTTTTTCCTATACAGAATCTATTCTACTATTATTTTATGCAATCAATAATATTTTCTAAAGCTATTCTACTATTATATAATACAATCTTTCAAGTATATATACACAATCAAAATTTACTCTTCTATTATTTCATGACACCTAAAATAAATTTTCTTCCACTAATCATACAATCTTTTATATAGGACAAACATTACACAATTCCGGAACTATAATAATCTCTAATCTATATTCGTTAGAAAAAAACATACAAATATCAATTTTTTTTATCAACTATCAAAACATACCACCATCAAATTTTTGTATCAACTATCAAAACATACAATTATCCAAATTTTGGATTAACACAATCACAATTTTAGATCGGATCTACAACTATCATACAATTTCGGCTTTGTAATAATCACTAATCAATAATCAAAACCATACAAACATCACACAATTTCTACAATCAACTTCTCTCATCCATTTTCGTTCAAAAAAAAAAACAAAAAAAAACGCACCTTCAACCGAGAGAAACGAGCAATAGATGTGAAATTTCCAACGATTTGAATGAAGGATGGGTAATCGATTTGCCTAGATGTGAAACCGGCGGCCTGAGAACCCCTATCGCCCTCTCGCCCTTACTATGTCGCAGCGAAGAAGATGAAGTGGGAGGAGGCGGTTTTGCCTAGGGTTATTTCAACATAAAACGCGTTCCCAGTACACGTTTTATGCGTAACCCACCTACCCCATTAAATATGTTTGACCGCATTTATTTTTTTTTTCCGGAAAATACAGAAAAACGCGGCCTCATGCCGCGTTTTTCTTTGCGTCCCATCCAGTCAGCAACACCAGTTGCTGTGGGGCCCAGAAAATACAGAGAAACGCGGCCTGAGGCCGCGTTTCTATTGCCACATAGGCAATTTCCTTTCTGAAATAAAATTTCATTTATTTCTAAATAGAAACGCGTCCTCAGGCCGCGTTTCTTTCGTAACTTTCAATTTCCCTCCCGGCGCCCAAATCTCTTTCCAGGTTTGTTAATAAAACGCGTACCCAGGCCGCGTTTTTCTGATTTCCCTGCAAAAAATGAATATTTTTGTAATTTGTTTCAACCTTTGAATATTTACGTAAATATTTATTATTTTATGAATATTTCAAAAAAAATTCCATTTATTCTTGCACTGTATAAATTTATTCTTGCACTTTATAATCGTAATTATGCACTTAATAATCTTATTCATGCACTTCATATTATAATTCATGCACTTTATTATTTTATTTATGCACTTTATAATCTTAATTGTGCACTTTATAATCTTATTAATGCACTCCATATTATTTTTCATAGACCAACATTTTATTCTTGCACTTTATCTTCTTAGTTATGTACTTTATTATTTTATTCTTGCACTTTATAAACTTATTCATGAATGAGAACCAACCTATGCGGGGTTTGAACCCGCATCTTTGTGCATGAGCACATCGCTCTACCATTTGAGCTAATAGGCTTGAAATCAATTATAATTTTTTTAGAAGTAGTTGGCAGAAAGAATCAAGGAGCATGGTAACTTAGTTGTAAACATATGCCAAGAGAGAATGAAAAAGGAAAAAAAAATCTGGCAAAAACAGACTCAATGAAAGCCTCATAGGAAACACCATTATTTAAGTTCCCCTCTTGAGCTGGCACAATCTTTACTGCCTTAGCCTTAAGTGTATCTTCCTTAGCCCGAGCCTCACCATTTCTGTCTCAGACAGCTACTCCGCATTCACTTGCATCTATGACAGACAAAATCATAAGCTCTGTAGGCTCTTCCACACTTCCATCTGATGCTTTCCCTTTCTGATCAGAAACGGACCTCCTCGGAACCCATATATGAGAACTCCTTGCTGAATTCCTGAATTTCTTTGTCTTTGCAGTTGCACAATGTTCACTAATATGCCCAAAACAGAAGCATTCACTGCATACCTTAGGGAGCCACTCGAAACTGACTTGTTGCACATAAACCCCTGAAAACAAAGCCTAAAATCAGTATTAAAAAAGGACCAATTGCCTCCCAAACCAAACAAAGTAGCAGCAGCTCAAGAGCAACAAAACAGCCCCCAAAAGGCCATCAGATTTGTATCACCAAATCAACCTAAAAGAGCACCTAGACCACATAAAAAGAGACCTCCAATCAAACTCAAACATCCCCTCAAGCTCCTGAATAACACATAAAACATGAATTTCCCTTGCTCTTCAATAGAGAATCTATTCAACAACTTTTCTCCCTTTCGACTGTTATCTCAAAATCCACCTGGAGCCATTACATGAAACATGAAAAATATAATTCTCAATCAACAAACAGCATTTCAAGTAACATGAAAGTATTAAAAAAAATTAAAATGTTTGGTTAGGAATGAAGAAGCTGAGATATAACAATCTGAATGACAAAACAAAGCAACCGCCGATTCTGTAATAAACAGGAAAGGACAATACTAAATTAGAAACATAATATTATGAAGAGAAGACCTAAGATTAAAATACATTGTTACAGTTTATCACTCAAAGAAAAAGAATGTGGATTTTGACATCAATTTGTGATGATTAATGATAGTATGAGGTAACTGATTGAAGTTTTTTTCTAGACAAGTCTCTTAAATGTAATCTCAAAACTATGACATCAAATTTCAACAAAGAACATGAACTAGACATTTTATCAAACACCTAGTAGGCATGTCTAGTTTCAAGATATGTGATTGAAATACCAGAGGCTTCAATGATTCTATCAAGTAGTTTTTTATGCATGATTTGGGTTTTCGGGGATCCGTGTGCAGTAAAGATTAAACACTAGCAGAAACATATCAATCGATTTGGAAAAATCAGCCTTCATTCATTCAAAAATATTAGCAGAAACATATCAATTGATTTGGGGATAGTGAAATTCACTTATCTCATCGACATTGATTTCATCTCTTTGCAATCGCTAGTCGCAGGGCGAAGGTCGTAGTCCGACATCGATATCCCTAGATCCGATCGCCAAGGTTAGGTGGCGTCTTCGTGCATCCTCCTCCGCTTCCTCTTCATCCCGACCTGGAGGTCACGAGCGACAAGGAGATGGTACCGAGAAAAGGGGGAGAAGAGGTCGACGGGAGAGCTCGGGCGCAGAAGGGTTGAGATGAGATGCTGGAGGATGAAGACGGAAGCGAGGGATTGATCGGAGCGAAAAAGGATCTGGAGGACGTAGAAGAAAGAGAGACGGGTTCGGATCGGGCTATTAGGATCCGCGGCCCAAACATGAGAAATAAACCCATTTTCACTTTAAGAGAATTTTTCACTTTAAGCCCCATTTTCATTTGAACATTTACCTATATATATATATATATATATATATATATATATATATATATATATATATATATATATATATATATATATATATATATATATATATATATATATATATATATATATTAATAAAGTAAGAATTCGAGATCAGGCAAGCTTGATTATCAAGAGTCCGACGAATCGACAAGAGAAAACCGTCAAAACATACAATAAGAACATAAAACAGCGCTATGAAATAAGCAAAAATAACTCTACAATAAGAGCGATCAAGAAGAGCCACTAGTACAAAAGGGGGGACTAGAGCACGCTTTTTTATGCATGGGAGCACACTTCTTGTGTTGTGCTTATAGTGAGTGCGCTCTCAAACAAGCACGCTTATTATTTAACCGCGATCCCATATTTTAGGCACGGTTTTATGTTGAAGTGTTCTTAAAATTTTCATACAGGGGATATCCGTTCTGCTCGAATTATAAAAACGCTTCAATCGAAGTGTGCTAAAAAAAAGTTTTAGCACACTTTTTCTCAAATCGTGTTTAATAATAAGCACACTTTAAATAAAAAAGTGTACTCTTTTATATATAGAGAGAATGGGTAACTTGTGCACATCTCTTAAGGTGTACTTTGTGCACAATTATGGACCATTGATCCGATTATGATGGATGGATGAGATTAAAAGAAGTTTTTTTTCTTTTTTTTTTTGAATTAATTAGTGGGACCCGCATGCAAGGTAAAACCCATCAGCTATACTCGCTTGGGCTTGGCGCGTGTGTGTTTTGATGGAAAGTGAGTTGATTTGGTGGTGGGACCCGCTCAATAATATTAAAAAAATTAAAGATATTGATTCCACTCAACAATAAAAAAAAAAAAAACAAAGAAAATTGCACCCACTTGGATCAAATTATATCCATTCCGTTTTCTCCCCTTTGAATTCACAGTATAGTTTATGCATATTAATTTAGGTCAAAATAAATATTTAGATTTATTCACAATTACTCCATATAAATGGGTTATGAACTTATGATGTATATTATATTAACCCATAAAAGCGTAAAAAAAAACATTTTCTTATGCGGCCAAACGACATTAATTGTAATTAATCTTTGTGCAAAAATTCCTTTTTTTTAATTCGGTTGAATCGATCGATTTATCGCGCACATTGAACAATAATTGAGAGATTATTTTTTATTCGGTTGAATCGATCGATTTATCGCGCACATTGAACAATAATTGAGAGATTATTCAGTAGAATTATTATTTTTTTATGCGGTTGAATCGATCAATTTATCGTGCACATTGAACAATAATTGAGAGATTATTCAGTGAAATTGTTATTTTTACGAGGTACACGGAAGCGATGAATAATTGCACAACCGTTGTGAATAAAAAAACTTTTGTAATTATTCGGTTGAATCAATTGATTTATCGAGCACATTGAACGATAATTGGTAAATTATTCAATGTAGTTCTTATTTTTACAAGGTACCCAGAAGCGATGAATAATTGCAGGGTTATACTATTCACACGGTTAATATATCGCCTTATACACGGTCTGAAATCGCGGATTGCGAGTTTGCGGATTTCCGCAGACTCGCAATCCGCGATTGCAATTTTTTAAAAAAAAATCCGCAATCGCGCATCGCGAGTTTGCGGATTCTGCAAACTCACAATGCGCGATTGCAATTGATTTTTTTATTAAAATAAAATTTAGATTAATCCAGTTGATAATTGACGATATTAATGATAAATATTACGGATCAATTTTTACGGGCAAAGATTTGAAGCGAATGTTTTTTTTTAAATTCAGATTTTCTATTGAGTGGTACTAATTTTTTTTAAAAAAAAATTATACAAATTTAATGTCTAATCCAAATCATCAACTACAACACCATAGTATTCAAAAGCTAGAAGAACATTGATGGAGGAGTTGGAAATCGCAGAAGAGGAGAGTGTGAATGTGGACAAAGGGGAGAAGGAGCTAGATGTTGATGGAGTTAGAGTGGTGAATCAGATGGGAAGGGTGGCGTTGGGGCCAAAGGAGGGAGAGGAGAAAGATCAAAGGGGGGTAATAAAAATAGGAGAGGGGCTGATGGGGAATACAACAGTAGGGGAGGGGTTGATTAAGAACAAATCAATAGAGGAGGGGAAGGCCGAGGGGAGGGAGTCACCTGGGAAAGGGGGAGAGGTTAAGGGCTTAAAAAAGTGGAAGAGGGTGGCTAGGGAGGTGGGAAAGGGAGGGAATGGTGTTGTCCCGAGTGCGGTAGGTAATAAAAGGAAAGAGGTGGTGAGATCGGAGGATGACATGGTGATTGACGAGGAGGATGTTTTGAAAAGGAGAAGGGAAGATAAAGATGAGTACTCAAATGAGCAATCGGCGAGGGAGACAAAGGAGCTCCCTTGCCGAACACCATGAAAATATTAAGTTTCAACTGTCGGGGATTGGGGAAGGACCCGGCAGTTGCATATCTCACTGGAGTAGTGAGAAGGTGGGCCCCAGAGGTGGTGTTTCTGATGGAAACCAAGAGCAACAGGAGGAAGATGGAAGATGTTAGGCGGAGGTTAGGCCTAAAGTGCGGGTTTACGGTGGACTGTGTTGGGAAGTCGGGAGGTTTGAGTCTTTTGTGGGACGAAGGAGTGGATTTACACGTGCAATCTTACACCTCCCATCACATAGATGCGACTATAAAGCGAGAGGGAACAGAATGGAGGTTCACTGGCATGTATGGCTGGGCAGAGGGCAAAGATAGACATCACACTTTGAGCTTGATGCGAAGGCTCAATGAGGATGCCCATGGGAAATGGATTTGTGTGGGGGACTTTAATATGGTCCTAAGCTCGGCGGACAAGGAAGAAGGTAGGGTGGCTAACTTCAGTCGGATGGAGGGCTTCCGACGAGCTTTGGACGAGTGCGGGTTGAGGGAGGTGTTGTTTAGGGGAGAGCGGTTCACATGGGATAATGGGCGGGGAGGGGATGATTTCATTCAGGAGAGACTGGATTTGGGTTTTGCGAATGAAGAGTTTTTGGAGAAATTCCCTTGTGTGGTTTTGCACCATCTACCGAGAGCAGGCTCAGACCATGTTCCGGTGCTGGTGGATTTTGAAGGGGAGGAGGGAGTCGAGGGTACCAAGAAAGGCCCCCGACTGTTCCGTTTCAAACCTATGTGGATGAGAGATGAGGGGTGTGAGGAAGTTATTCGTAATGGGTGGTGCATCCCCGGGAGTGAGACGGCTGAAAAAGGAGTAATGGGGAAGATTTCTAGGTGTGCTGGAGATTTAAAGGAGTGGGATTTTGTGGTGTTTGGCAATGTGAATAAGGAGCTCGCGACGGTTAGGAAAGAGTTGGCTGATATGAGGGTTGGTGGGATGACGGGCAGTTTGGTGGAAAGGAGGGTGGAGCTGGAAAGGTGGGAGAGGGAGTTGATGCAGAGAGAGGAGAAGCTGTGGTTTCAGAGGGCTAGAGCGAATGAATTTACTTGGGGAGATAGGAATACCAAGTTCTTTCATATGAAGGCTTCGGGTAGAAGGAAGCGGAATAGCGTTGCAAAGTTGGTGAATGATAATGGGATGGTGTGGAGAAGTAGGGAGGGGAAGGCGAAAGTTGCAGTGGACTATTTCCAAGCCCTGTTCAAGTCTGATGTGAAAGCCCTACCAAGTGCGGCTTCTCAAGGAATCGAGCAACTAGTGTCGACTGGAGATAACGCTGAGCTGCTGCGTCCCTATACTGGCGAGGAGGTACGTAAAGCCCTATTTTCCATGCATCCCACAAAATCCCCTGGCCCGGATGGTATGTCAGCGCTTTTTTATCAAAAGTTCTGGCATATTGTAGGGTCAGATGTGTGTAATTTTGTTATTTCTACTCTGAATGGGGCTGAGATTCCGGCAGACCTTAATTATACTTTTATCTCTCTTATCCCTAAAGTGACTAACCCGAGTAAAATGAGTGAACTTAGGCCTATCCGTCTATGCAATGTGCTATACAAGATTATTTCGAAGGTGCTGGTTAATAGGCTGAAGTCATGTCTGAGCAAGCTGGTGTCCTAGAGTCAGAGCGCCTTTATACCTGGAAGGCTTATAACGGACAATGTGATGGCTGCGTTCGAGATCTTTCATTACATGAAGACGAAGAGGGATGGCAGGAAAGGTTTTATGGCCCTGAAATTGGATATGGCTAAAGCGTACGACCGGGTTGAGTGGGGATTTCTAGACCATTGCCTGAACAAGTTGGGCTTTGATGAGAGGTGGCGGCGGTTAGTCATGAGCTGTGTTACCACAGTGTCTTTCTCGGTGCTTTCTGATGGCCAACCAACGCAAAGGTTCCTTCCGGAGTGTGGTATGCGTCAGGGAGACCCTCTTTCCCCTTATTTGTTCTTACTTTGTGCTGAAGGGCTATCAGGGATGATTAGAGTCAGTGAAGCGACAGGCAGGTTGAGGGGAATCTCCATTGCCCGAAATGCGCCTGTTGTCTCTCATCTGTTCTTTGCTGATGATAGTTTAATCTTTGCAAATGCGACTTGTCAACAGAGCAGGGAAGTAGTAGATATTCTCCAAACTTATGGAGCAGCGTCAGGACAACAAGTAAATTTTGCAAAGTCAGAATTGTCTTTCAGCAAGAATGTAGGGGAAGAAAGGAGGGCTGAAATCCAACAGATTCTTGGGATTAGGGAGGTTGAAAGGCATGAGAAGTATCTGGGGCTGCCTACGATGATCGGAAGGTCAAAGAAGGCTATTTTCGCAAGCATTAAGGAGAGGGTGTGGAAGAAGCTGAAGGGGTGGAAGGAAAAGACCCTCTCGAGTGCCGGGAAAGAGGTTCTGATTAAGGCCGTGGTTCAGGCAATCCCAATGTATACCATGTCGTGTTTCCTGCTGCCGTCAGAGTTGATCAGAGAGATTGAACAACTAATGTGCAACTTTTGGTGGGGTGATGGGGAGGATAAAAGGAAAGTGCACTGGATGGGTTGGAAGAGATTGTGCGCTTCTAAAGAACGGGGTGGAATGGGGTTCAGAGATTTAGAGGCTTTCAATCTGGCTATCTTGGCAAAGCAAGGATGGAGGTTGCTCCAGGAGCCACATTCCTTGCTAGCTCGAATGATGGCGACAAAGTACTATCCCAGGACCGACTTCATGGGGGCGGGATTGGGCTTCAATCCTAGCTATAGTTGGCGAAGTATTCTCCGAGGGAGGGATATCTTGGAAGCAGGTTTGTTATGGGCGGTGGGCAACGGCAATAACATTAGGATATGGAGGGATAAGTGGTTGCCAAAGCCTTGGAGCTTTAAGCCGATCCGTGGAGCTTTGCCGGGTATGGAGGATAGTAGGGTTATCGAGCTTATTGATTGGGGGCGGGGGGAGTGGAGAGAGGACTTGCTCCAACAGCTTTTAGACCCGGGAGATGCGGAAAAGGTCCGCCAGATGAGGCTGATTCGACCGGACCATAGTGATAGAAGGGTGTGGTTCTACACCAAGAATGGACTATTCTCCGTTAAATCAGCTTATCACTTGGCGATAGAGAGGAGTAGAGGTGCGAGGGAGGCTGGTCAGTCAGATAGCTCACGGTTGGAGGGGGTGTGGAAGAAAGTTTGGAAACTCGATGTCATGCCGCGGGTGAGATCCTTTGTTTGGCGAGCTTGTAAAGAGATTCTTCCGTGTAAGGTGAACCTCGTTAGTAGGAGGATATTGCTTGACGACTATTGCGATTTCTGTGGGCAAGTCGAGGACGGTATGCATGCCTTGTACTACTGTAACAGGGCCCGGGAGGTGTGGAAATTGGTGCCAGAAGTGGGTAGATGGGGCAAAGGCTGCACTAGGATTCTCGACTTCTTTGAAAGGGTGAGAGGGAATCGGGGCAAAGATCTTGTTCAGGTGTGGGCTGTTGTAATGAGTACCATATGGAGAGCACGGAATACCCGTATCTTCGAAGGTAGGAGTCAAACCCCACGCCAGATCCTAGAGGAGGCAATGAACTCTTTAGAGGAGCATATGTCAAGGAAGGGTGCATTGGAAGAGAGAGGAGAGGCCCGCAGCCAAAGGGATTCGGAGGAGGGATGGTTGAAGCCAGCGATCGGAGTGGTCAAAGTAAACTGCGATGCATCAGTAGATGCTCGAAAAGGGTGTGGAATTGGCTTTTTGGCAAGAGACGATACTGGAAGAGTAATCCTAGCGGGATCCCGAAAGGTACAAGGTGCGGATTGTGTTGAGCTCGTGGAGGCAGAAGCTGTATTGTGGGCTATGCAGTCGCTACAAGGGAGTCCGACTATAACGATCGAAGTGGAGACGGACTGTAAGCCGCTGGTCACAAAATTGAAGGGCGGGGCGTTGAATTTCTCATCTGTCGGGGACTTGGTGGAGGAGAGCAGAAGACTGGCTAGTGCTTTTGATTTTAGAGGATGGAATTTTGCAAGGCGGGAGTCCAATCTAGCTGCCCACTACCTGGCTAGCATTAGGCCTCAACAATCTATTCTATCTCCTACAGTAGAAGACTTTCCTTTGGGTTTTGATCTTGTTTTATGTAAAGACCAAGGTTAATTCAATGCATTTTTGCTGTTGCTCAAAAAAAAATATATATATATTTTTACAGGCATAGATTTGAAGCGGATTTTTTTTTTTTTGGGAAATGCCTAAACACCTTACTCTTGTAGGCAAAGTCAAATCAGAAGGTAAAAAAAAACCTACAGGACCATTAATATACTTGCGAGTTCATGAAAAAAATTAATTTAAAAGCAAGGATATAATTTAAAGTCAAAACTACAATATAAGAATAAACAATTAACAAGAAGAGAAGATATATTTAAGACGTTGCCGAAGATGAAGCAGATTGAAAACCCAAATCCGTATGAAATGGTGAAGGCTCTCTAAGAGAGACAATGGCGAAGACAGAACGTGATGGGGGAGATGCAGATTGAGAAGGCGAAGCAGGTATTTAAAGGCGGAGGCTGGTGTGCTACAGTGTTGCCCGAACCGCGCACCCGCATTCAGCAATTGCGGATCAGTCGACGCAGCTTTTCGACGAGATTCCAGGCCCGCCTGCAACTTTGACCGATTTGCCGCGCGTGAATGGCCAGTCCCATCGCGCATCCGCTTTCCGCAATTGATCTTCAATGCGGATCCGCAGTCCGCGATTGCGTTTCCTTTTTTACATTTGCGCATTCGGAGTCCGCGATGGCAAAGGTTAACCGTGTACGCGGCGATAATTTCACCGTGTGAATAGCTTTTCTGATAATTGCATAACCATTGTAATTATGCGGTTGAATCGGTCGATTAACGCGTACATTGACTGATAATTGAGAGATTATTCAGTGAAATTATTATTTTTACGAAGTAGACAATTATTTCAAACTACAAAATACACATTCCATTGAATAATAATATTGACAATCTCATATCTCAATCACAAAATACACATTCCATTGAATAATTATACATAATTCAAAAACAATATCGACAATCTCATATCTCAATTTCAAAATAAACACATTACATTGAATAATTAGCAAAAATTCAACAAAGTATTCAAAATTTCCGAAACAAAAAATTCCAATTTCAACATACCTTTATTTACTTTAATCGAGTGCTGAACTAGAACTGTAGAACAGGAGAAGGAGCAGTAGCAAGCGAGGACTAAAGGGGCCGACCTGGTCGACGCGCGAGTCGGCGCGACTAAGCGAGGAAGGCTTCGGGAGGCGGGGAGAGGGTCGGCGCGATCTGGATGACGGTGGTCTGGACCTTGTGCCTCGACTTATTGCCCGGAGATCCAGATCCTGTTACCGATGTGCTCAGATCGGAATCGCAGAAGGAGGCACTGACCACCACCGGTGTTGAAGCACCACTCGGAATCGTACACCGGAGAAGAGGACTTCTCGCTGTGCGCCTCCGCTTCGACGACGCTGCTCTTGTGCAACCCTTGTCGCCGCAATCGCCGCCGGTTGAGCCGGAATGCTCGTCGCTGCTACGATGATGGTGGTATGGGGTGATTTCCGATGGTGATGAAAGGAGATTTTCGACGCTTCCAAAGCACCAATATGACAAACCGTGAGGAAGAAGAACAGAATTTCTGCTTTTAGGGTTTTAATGGGCTTTGTTCTCACACGCGCCTGAAGATTGAGTTTTTCCTCTTTTTTTTTTTAAATCACCCGTACACATGGCGGAATGTAAGCCCTTAATTTCATCAGGATCAATGGATGATATTTGTGCACAAAGTATATCTTAAGAGGTGTGCACAAGGGAACCACTCACTATATATATATATATATATATATATATATATATATATAGGGAGTGGTTCCCTTGTGCACGCTCCTTAGAGTGTACCTAGTGCACGAATCCTGGCCGTAGATATGGATGGATCGGATGGCCTCTACCACGCCACGTGTAATTGTTTAAAAAAAAAAAAAGAGGCCGGCCTTTCCCTTGGAAGCAATTGAGCGCGTGCATAACATCTCCAATAAAACCTAAAAGACCAAAGCCGGTCAATTTCAACCTCAAAACTCCATATCGGACATTGGAAGATTCGAAACCCACCTCCCCCGTCGATCTGCCCCAATTTGTGTTGAATTTGTTAGCAATTTGTGTGATTTCGAAGCTTCAATTTGATTTGCCCCAATTTGTGTGATTATTCTGATTTGGTTTTATTTTACCTCGTAAAAATAAGAATTTCGCTGAATAATCCACTAATTATCGTTTACTGTATGCCTTAAATCGACCGATTCAACCGAATAATTTAAAATTTTCACTTATTCACAATGTTTATGCAATTATTCATCTCTTATGTGTACCTCGTAAAAGTAAGAATTCTGCCGAATAATATCCCAGTTATCGTTCAATGTACGCGTTAAATCGACCTATTCAACCGAATAATTCTAACAATTTACTTATTCTCACAACGGTTATGCAATTACTCGTTGATTTTGTGTACCTCGTAAAAATAATAATTCCATTGCATAATATCTCAATTATTGTTCAATAAACGCGTTAAATCGATCGATTCAACCGAATAATTATAAAAATTACTTATTCACAATGGTTATGCAATTATTCATCGCTTGTGTACCTCGTAAAAATAATAATTCCACTGAATAATCTCCTAATTATCGTTTAATGTACGCGTTAAATTGACCGATTCAACCGAAGTAACCATTTAAAAAAAAAAATCAACAAACCGGTACTTCACAATTACAATTATCTACTAACCGATTTTCCCTTTTTTTTCTAATCCATTAAACATTTTTTATAAAAGAAAAACAAAAATATTTAGATATGATGTTATGACCTATGTATTTAAATAATAAAAAATCTCCAAATTTACAATTTTAACAATTAAGATTTGGAACATAAAGATTTAAGAGGGTCTCACACCATCATCACAAAACCGTCCCCAGCATCACCACAAATTAATTTATCCCAGTACCATAAAAAAAAAATCAAATTAATTTAACCAAAAAAAATCCGGCTTACATGGTTGCGGGCCCCACCATAATACAAATATCTCCACACCCTAATTCAAAGATTTCAAACAACGCCACACGCGCCACACACACTGAAATCGATGTTTTAATTTTGTTTTTTTTTTTACTTTTGAGAGTTTGGGTTCACCTCTCGGATAATTTCGGTTGATAGATGTAAGTTTGAAATCGATTTTTTTACGTATAATCTTTTAAAATTAAAGTGCATAAATAAGATTAAAATGTGCATAATTAAGGTTAAAAAGTGCATAACTTAGATTATAATGTGCATGATTAACAATTTGCGATTGTTGCGCTTTTGTCTATTATGTAACCTATGTGGGATTTGAACCCACATCTTTTGTGCAAACGGACATTGCTCTACCAATTGAGCTAATAGGCTAAATTATGATTGTTATGCTAAAATAGAAGAACCTAATCGACCTAAAGCATATTGCAATAAAATTCTAAAATGCAATTAACTCATGATTCACAAACAATTTGACAATGCTATAAACATGAAATTAGCTCCAAATCAACCCAACAACACAACCATATCATCAATTTCAGTCAATTTGGCCGTTGGCAAAAAACCCCACATTCTAAAGCATATCGCAATATAAAATTCCAAAATTCAATTAGATCATGATCCATAAACAATTTGACAATGCTATGAACATGAAATTAGCTCCAAATCAACCCAACAACACAGCCATATCATCAATTTAAGTCAATTTTGTTTTTGGCAAAAAGCCCTAAATTCTAAAACATATCGCAATCTAAAATTCTAAAATTCAATTAACTCATGATCCATAAACAATTTGACAATGATATGAACATGAAATTAGCTCAAAATCAACCCAACAACACAACCATATCATCAATTTCAATCAATTTGGCTTTTGGCAAAAAGCCCCAAATTCTAAAACATATCGCAATCTAAAATTCTAAAATTCAATTAGCTCATTATCCATAAACAATTTGACAATGATATGAACATGAAATTAGCTCAAAATCAACCCAACAACACAACCATATAATCAATTTCAATCAATTTGGCTTTTGGCAAAAAGCCCCAAATTCCGCTCCTAAATCAAACCCTAGGTTTTCAATCTCAACCTAAATCATTTAAACAATCTAAATAGTTGTAATAAACAAGTTTAGGGTTAGAAATCATACCAAATTCGAGTGGAAACAAGGAGCAAAATCGGGATTTCGAAGGTATTCCGAGCCAAAAACGTCGAACAGTTCTGTCGGGAGAGATGGGCTCAGTGTGAGCTCGGCTGGGCTCGAACCATGGGGGTTCCGGGCTCGGGGGGTGCGCCTGAGGGAGGGGGTTCGAGCTGTTCGGGGCTGGTGGCCGGAGGTGGCTCGTGGGTGGCGTGGGAGGCCGAAAACCGAGGCTGCTGGTGGCTCGACGGTGCTGCGATGAGGTGGGCGCGTCGGGGCAGCAGATGGCTCGAACCAGGCCAGTCCAAGGCTCGGGGGTTGCGCACCGGGGTGGGCTCGAGGGCGGCTGGCCGCTGGTGGCCGGAGGTGGCTCGAGGTGGGTGCGGGTGCGGGGCAACGGGATGCCGAGAGAGGGAGTTGTACAACGTACGCGCGATAATTTCTTAAAAAAAATAAATTTTACACGTTAAGCGGATTTTTTTACGTATAAGCTTAAGTGCATAAATAAGATTAAAACGTGCATAATTAAGGTTAAAAAGTGCATAACTTAGATTATAATGTGCATGATTAACAATTTGCGATTGTTGCGCTCTTGTCTATTATGTAACCTATGTGGGATTTGAACCCACATCTTTTGTGCAATCGCACATTGCTCTACCAATTGAGCTAATAGGCTAAATTATGATTTTTATGCTAAAATAGAATAACCTAATCGACCTAAAGCATATTGCAATAAAATTCTAAAATTCAACTAGCTCCTGATCCACAAACAATTTGACAATGCTATAAACACGAAATTAGCTCCAAATCAACCTAACAACACAACCATATCATCAATTTCAGTCAATTTAACTGTTGGCAAAAAAACTCCAAATTCTAAAGCATATCGCAATATAAAATTCCAAACTTCAATGAGATTTTGATCCATAAACAATTTGACAATGCTATGAACATGAAATTAGCTCCAAATCAACCCAACAACACAACCATATCATCAATTTAAGTCAATTTTGCTTTTGGCAAAAAGCCCCAAATTCTAAAACATATCACAATATAAAATTCTAAAATTCAATTAACTCAAGATCCATAAACAATTTGACAATGATATGAACATGAAATTAGCTCAAAATCAACCCAACAACACAACCATATCATCAATTTCAATCAATTAGGCTTTTGGCAAAAAGCCCCAAATTCTAAAACATATCGCAATCTAAAATTCTAAAATTCAATTAGCTCATGATCCATAAACAATTTGACAATGATATGAACATGAAATTAGCTCAAAATCAACCCAACAACACAACCATATCATCAATTTCAATCAATTTGGCCTTTGGCAAAAAGCCCCAAATTCCGCTCCTAAATCAAACCCTAGGTTTTCAATCTCAACCTAAATCATTTAAACAATCTAAATAGTTCTAATAAACAATTTTAGGGTTAGAAATCATACCAAATTCGAGTGGAAACAAGGAGCAAAATCGGGATTTCGAAGGTATTTCGAGCAAAAAACGTCGAATAGGTCTGTCGGGAGAGATGGGCTCGGTGTGAGCTCGGCTAGGCTCGAACCATCGGGGTTCCGGGCTCGGGGGGTGCGCCTGAGGGAGGGGGTTCGATCTGGTCGAGGATGGTGGCCGGAGGCGGCTCATGGGTGGCGTGGGAGGCCGAAAACCGAGGCTGCTGGTGGCTCGACGGTGCTGCGATGAGGTGGGCGCGTCGGGGCAGCAGATGGCTCGAACCAGGCCAGTCCAGGGCTCGGGGGTTGCGCACCGGGGTGGGCTCGAGGGCGGCTGGTCGCTGGTGGCCGGAGGTGGCTCGAGGTGGGTGCGGGTGTGGGGCAGCGGGACGCCGAGAGAGAGAGCTGTACAACGTACGCGCGATAATTTCTTAAAAAAATTAAATTTTACATTAAGCGGATTTTACACGTTAAGGAGTTTTTACATTTTAAAGCTTCTATATATATATATATATATATATATATATATAGGGTAGGGTTCAAGTGAGAAGGGGCGCTTCCGGTAAGAAGGAAAGAAGTAAGCTGATTGGTTAATTAAAAACACCCTCACGCGCTTCTTTTTTTTTGTTTGAAGCACACGCGTTTCTCAATCTTCTATATATCCTCCCTCCCTCCTCCAGATCCGGCTCTTCCCGCTCCTCCAGATTCGGCACCTTCGATCCTCACGATCTTCTCCGCTTCGCTGCTCACCTTCGTTCCTCCAGACGATCGACATAGTCGATCGGGCGCTGCTCGAATTGGATCCTCACGAGCGCCTGGAAGGGTTTCTCACGATCGCATTCCGTCAGAGCCCTGATTTCATCTCTGCTTTTGGCCGGTTTAGCCACGAATTGGATCCTCACTAGAGCCGCCATGGTGATCGAATCGAGATGAGGATTGGACGGCCTGGTGCTGGAGGGCAGTGACCTCATCGTTGGTGTCATTGAGCTGGCGGAGGAGGGTGGCGACGAGGCGGTCATGTTCATCATTGGCGTCGGGAGTGTTGTTGGGAGTGTCGACATCGATCGACACCGGGAAGGCGGATCGGGAGACGAAGGCGGATCACAATGAGGAAGAACTTGATCCTGTGCTTGTTGGAAGGGGCTAACCCCGTTAGGGATACGAATCCATGCCTTCGCTCTTTCGACGCGTCTTCGAGTTCGCTCCCCATTGTACGTGTTGTGTGTTTGTGGAAGTGAAATTGAAGCAAGGTATGTGTTTAGAAATAGGGAGAGCTCGATGGATAGTTTATACTTGAGAGGCGATGGGGAAGTCAACGTTGGATTTGAAATGGCAAATGGAATTATTTTTTTGGAGACAAAACTAAGATCTTAATTAGTTTTGTCCGATGAAGATGTAGAGTAAAGGGAATTTAAAATATATAAAAAAAAACTTTAATTCGAAATAACATTGAATGGGTTTATCACATTTTCACATGTTCAACTCGTATAGTTCTTTCCTTGATAAAAAAAAAACATGTTCAACTCGTATAGTTCTTTCCTTGATAAAAAAAAAACATGTTCAACTCGTATATACCGAGGTTGGTTCGGTGTCTAAATAGAGGTTGGTTCAGTGAATAAATAGAGGTTGGTTCCGTGAATAAATAGAGGTTGGTTCAATAACTAAATAGAGATTGGTTCAGTGACTAAATAGAGGTTGGTTCAGTGTCTAAATAGAGGTTGGTTCAGTGACTAAATAGGTTGGTTCAGTGACTAAATAGAGGTTGGTTCAGAGACTAAATAGATTGGTTCAATGACTAAATAGAGGTTGGTTCAGTGACTAAATAGAGGTTGGTTCAGTGACTCAATAGAGAATGATCAATGACTAAATAGAGCTTGGTTCAGTGTCTAAATAGAGCTTGGTTCAGTGTCTAATTAGAGATTGGTTCAGTGACTAATAAAAGTTGGTTCAGTGACTAAATAGAGATTGGTTCAGTGACTAATAAAAGTTGGTTCAGTGACTAAATAGAGGTTGGTTCAGTGACTAAATATATAGTGGTTCAGTGGCTAAATAGAGAATGATCAATGACTAAATAGAGCTTGGTTCAGTGTCTAAATAGAGCTTGGTTCAGTGTCTAATTAGAGCTTGGTTCAGTGTCTAATTAGAGATTGGTTCAGTGACTAATAAAAGTTGGTTCAGTGACTAAATAGAGATTGGTTCAGTGACTAAATAGAGGTTGGTTCAGCGACTAAATAGAGAGTAGTTTAATGACTAAATATATAGTGGTTCAGTGGCTAAATAGAGAATGGTTCAGCACATATATGGGAAGTGATTCAGTGATAAAAAAAACGAATTAGAAGTGGTTCAATGACTAACTAGAGAATGGTTCAGTGACTAAATAGATAATGATTCAGCACATATATAGAGAGTGGTTCAGTGACTAAATATATCGTTCATTAATTAAATGGAAGTGGTTCATCAATTTTATAGTAACCGGTTCAGCACATATATAGAGGATGGTTCAGTGACTAAATAGTATTGGTTCATTAACCATTTTATTTTTAAAAAATAAATAAATAATTATAAATAACCATTAAAAGAAAATAAAATAAGAATGAAAATACAAAAATGCAAGTATAACTACTTAATTTTTGTTATTTCTAATGTATAATTAATATAATTATATGAAGATGTTTTAACTAATTGTCAAAAGAAAAGTACACAAAGCTGAATTTTGAGTAAAAAAAGTTAAAGGGTTAAAACCTATTAAATGTAAAGTAATCATTGAAGACAAATTGGCTTGGTGGTGCGTTGTTGTTTACACCCTTGGAGCCAATTCCCAAGATCTCAAGTTCGATTCCCCGTTGTAGCAGGCGAATGCTAATTTTTTTTATTAAATGCACAGGCGCTATATATATATATATATATATCAGATATCAAAGATTAACATAAATGATGACCGAGTAGCTTTTAAACTATAAAATAAAAAAATGATGACCGATGTAATATTTAAGAAAATCCCTAAATATTTTTCGTTAAAAAAAATTCATGCATCATTTTTACTAGAAATATGGTGGGCTCGCTTTTCCAACCCATTTACTCTCTCGTTAGGCGCGTGTAATCCGTGTATGTATTGCAATTTGCAAATGAAGGGTATGCGCACTTTCCTTTCCTTTTTTTTTAGTACGGAATCATTTTTTTATATAAAAAAAAAGTTAGTGGGTTTACATCATTTTTTTGCACAGAATGATTAAAAGTGTTTTTTAATCTTGCTTTTTTTTTTTTTTTTTAACTGCCATTCTTTTTTTTTTAAGTTGCGGATTTTTTAAGCGGTTTTTTATATACTCCGTATATTTTATGAAAAATAAGAGTGATATGTTAGTGGAACCACCCGATTTTGTTTATTTTTTAAAATTGTCAATTTAAGCGAATAATGTTTAACATCCTACCGAATAATGTTATGTTATCTGTTTTCAATCCAGTTCATATTCAAATTAACCAATTTCATTGAATAATTTATTACATACTACCGAATAATGTTTTTTTTTGTTCACATCAAATTCAGATGAAAGAAACCTCAATTTCCTAAATAATACTTACGATTTATACATATAATGTTTTATATTTCACTGAATAATCTCATAGTTCATGTGTTGCGATAAAAAAAATTCTTCTATAAACCAATAATCATTAGAAACGAATAATGCTTGAATCTCACTGAATAATGTTTCATGTGTAACGCATAAAATTAACCATCTCAGATTTCTCTAAAAAAATGACAATTGTAATGAATAATATGTAGAGATTCGCCAAATAATACTTGTATTAAGAACTCAACAAATAATATCGAAAACCTTAGAACTCAACCACACATTGATTTCGAATTACAAAATACACATATTCCATTGAATAAGTATTCAGAATTCAACTAATAGCACGGATCGACAATCCCATATCATAATCTTATTTCGAATTACAAAATACACACATTCCGTTGAATAATTATTAATAATTCATCATATTTCAACGAATAAAATCGACCAATCTCATCTCTCAATTACAAAATACACATATTTTATTAAATAATTATTAGATATTTACCGAACAAATTAAAAAATAAAATCACTCGATCGAAGCTTTATTGACCGGCCACGAAGATCAGTCCTGGTCTTTGATGGTGGAAGAGAAGAGCGGCGTCGTGCTTGGTCTCAGATTGTAAATCGACACTATGGAAACAAATCTGATGGAAATTGGGAATGAGAATTGCATCGACAAGGAAATGGGTCCGATTGAGAGAAGAGATTTCAGATCAAGAAAGCAGAGGAGTTGGGGAGGGGGAACCAGAGGAAGTCGTTGCAGGAGGAGGACACCAGAGACGACGAAGGCGAATTGGAAGGGGGATGAAGGACCTCCTCCACCGGCAATTGTGAATCGGAAGGCGAATTGGAAATTGGGAATGGGAATCGCACAGGGAAGGAATTGGAAGGCAAAACGTATCGGAGTTTGGAGAGGAAAGAGGCGCTAAAGATGAATGAAGAACCGAGCCCCATCGCCCGACTGAGAAGGGATCTCAGAGATTAGGTTCCCCCCACGTCTTCTCCTTCCTCTCGATCTCGCAATAACTAGAAGGAATAGGACGAGAGGGGCCCAGTCATCGGTCGTCGCTGGCCTTCGCCTCTTGCCGCCTGTATCTATGCTCGCTTCTCCGCCGCACCTCCATGGATCTGCCTTCGTTGGCCGTCCTTGCATTCGACTCCGCCATTGTTGTGTGCTAGACTTCAATATCGGGTTGTTTCGAACAACCTCTCTCCACATCCATGGAGGCTACTTCAAATAGACACTTTTTGAAGATGATAAATGGACAAATTAAATTAAAAGCTTGATGAGACTGAGAGCACGCTCGATTGAGGAGGATTAGGCAAATTTTGAAGATCTGAAATTTTAGATTTTAGGGAGGATGGTTGAAGAGATTGTACCTACGCGTGAAGATAAGTTTGTCGAGGGTTAATTTTGAATGGGCCCAAGCATTTTTTAATAAAAAATAGAAACAAATGAATTAATCCCAAACCTTTATTCCATCCTAATCAAAAGTTTAGATTTGTGTACAAGGTACAACATAAGCCTTGTGTACAAATTACCTATTCTATATATATATATATATATATATATATATATATATCAGATATCAAAGATTAACATAAATGATGACCGAGTAGCTTTTAAACTATAAAATAAAAAAATGATGACCGAAGTAATATTGAAGAAAATCCCTAAATATTTTTCGTTAAAAAAAATTCATGCATGATCCCATATGGCAATTAAAAAATTTGAACAACGCACACATGCAGTACACGCACTACATTTGGTGGGTGAATGTATATTATGGTGGGTGCCAACTGATTTTCAGTATTTATTTGATTAATATGTAATTCAATCTCAGCCTTTGGTTTACTATCACAAATTACAAACTAGCCCTTACTTACAAAGGATCTATCCTTATAGCGCATGAAATATTCCACTCATTTAAATCAAGAACTGTGAGTGAAGGTTGGATAGCTACCAAACTCGATATGGAAAAGGCTTATGATAGGCTTGAATGGCCTTTCATTGAGCAAATCTTGATCAGATTTGGTTTTGATAACAAATGTGTTCGTCTTGTCATGTAATGTATCACTAAGTATCCTTTTCCATTCTGGTTAACAATGGTCCTATTGATCCATTCAAACCATCTAGGGGTATTCGTCAGGGAGACCCGCTTTCGCCATTTCTTTTTATCCTTGGGGCGGAAGTGCTAGCTAGGAATCTGTCGCACGCTGCGTCTGCTAAAAAGTTTATAGGGTTTAGATTCGGCGCCAATGGGCCATGTATTCCGTTCCTCTCTTTTGCAAACGACATAATAATTTTCTGCAAAGGAAGCATCGAAGCCGGTCTGGAAGTAAAAGATATCATAGCTGCGTATTGTAAAGTCTCTGGACAAAAAGTCAATCTTCATAAATCTGCTTTCCAAGCTACAAAAGAGATCAGTGCATCTCGGAAGGAAGATATTGAGGGTTGCTTGGGAATATCGAATGAACGAAGTCTTGACAAATATCTTGGTTGCCCAATCATTAATGGAAGAGTTAATAAAGATACATTCCAGGAGATTCTATGCAAATCCAAAGAACAGTTATCTCAGTGGCGGGCCAACTCCCTGTCTCAACAGGATCGGGCTATACTAATCAAGTCAAATCTAGCAGCTAAACCTTTGTATACTATGCAAAGCTTCATGCTACCGGCTTCGATCCATAAGGAGCTGGATCAAATAAACCGGAAATTCTTCTGGAACAAGGATCTTCAGCATCGCCCACTCATTGGGTGGGATAAGATTTGTAGGCCTCAAAATAAGGGAGGGATGGGAATTAGAAAGGCATGCGAAATGAATGAGGCATTACAACTAAAATTACTATGGAAAACGCTCGCAAAACCCGACAATGTCTGGGTCCAGGTGATACAGTATAAGTACCTTAAGACACAGAATGTGTTAAATTATAGAAGGAATGGTAACTGCTCTTGGCAATGGGCCAAACTCTACCCGTTAATACCCAAATTAAAAAAAGGACTGATTTGGTTGGTAGGAAATGGGCAATCTATTAAATTCTGGAATGACAATTGGCTCTAGCCCCACCCTATTTCGGAACATGAGGACTGTCCGGCTCCCATCCAGGAAAATGAACGAGTAAGTGATTATATAATGAATGGTAAATGGTGGGTTGAAAAATTGGAGGGGTGCCTGCCCCCACATATTGTAACAGAAATTACCTCCATACATATTCCAACGGCCCCTTTCGAGGATAGATTATATTGGTGGCTTGACCGCTCCAACTGGTTCACAACTCAGAGCGCGTATAATCTCCTGACTCGTGATTGGGCCATGGAGGACGACAGATATAAGTGGATATATATGGAAGCTTGAAACATTACCTAAAGTCAAGAATTTCATGTGGAAATTGAGCCACAATGGACTACCAACCAAATCTAGGTTGGCCCAACGTGGAATGGCCATCCCCATGTCATGTGCGATTTGTGGTGATAGTGCTGAAGATGACATGCATCTCTTCCTTGAGTGTGGGGCGCATCTGATTTCGGGTTTACTGTCTCCAATACAAAAAAACTTGCTACTGCAACTAGTCGAAGCATCGAGGAATTTCAATCAGATTCTAAATTTCATGGGTGAACAGTTGGAGAATCCAGTAAGAACTATGATTGCAAATTGATGGTGGGCGTTTTGGTACCATCGCAATAAAATCTCTTTCACTGATGACAGTAACATTACAACTACAAGTGTTATCGCTTTGGCCGACTTGGTTACCAACAGTTGGGCTAAAGCTCAATGCTTTAATGAGGCAGATAGAATTCCGAATGGAATAAAAAAGGACAATCGAATATTATCAAAAAAATCACGACAGAAATGTAAATGGACAAAACCACCACCAGGAACATTCAAGCTGAATTTCGACGGGTCCACCTTGTCAGATCATGCTAGTTCTGGCAGATACATCGTCCGTGATTGGCAGGGCAATCCGATTGAGGTTGGCTACAAACGGTTAGGAAAGCAATCCCCTTTGGGGGCTGAGGCTCTGGCCTTGCTACTGGGAGTGCAAAAGGTCGTGCAGCTCGGTATCCAAAAAATACACATAGAGGGCGACTCCTTGACCGTTATAAACTACTTCCAACGACCTACCAGGTGTCCATGGGAGATTGAACTCATATTATCTGAGACTAAGCTACTCCTACAGGGAGTTCCTTCAGTCTCATTTTCTCATGTTCCCCGTGAGGGCAATACCGTGGCTGATATGGTTGCACACCTTTGCCACGGTGCCCAGGGGAATGAGAATTTACTAGATCCGGCTCTGCAGGATCTCATCCGTACGGATGCTATCGGTTAGGATCTCGCATTCTTCCGAAATCTTACCTAATAATAAAAAAAAGGATATATCCCCTCTCTCTCTCTCTATCTCCATTTACATATCAAAATGAGGATCTATCCCCTTTCTTATAAAACCGTGTTCGTTTTAATTTTTATAAGCACGCTTTACATGAAAACCGAGCTAATTATTCATTTAGAAACAAACAAGAACGGTTCTATAGAAAAGCGTGTTGATTTTAGTTAAAGTTGGTTTTGGGAACACACTTGTAAAATGAAACCGTGTTCGTTTTAATTTATTTTTAAGCACGTTTCACACGAAAATCGGGGTTAATAGTTTTTAGAAATAAACGAGAACGACTTTATAGAAAAGTGTGTTCGTTTTAGTTAAATTTGATTTTAGGAACACACTTTGAGAATCAAACCGTGTTCATTGTAATTTTTTAAGCACGCTTTACACGAAAACCGGGTTAAATATTTTTCTACAAATAAACGAGAATGGTTTTATAGCAAAGCGTGTTTGTTATAGTCAAATCTGATTTTGGGAACACACTTTGAAAATTAAACCATGTTCGTTCTGAGTTTTTTTAAGCACGCTTTACACGAAAATCGGTCTAAACATTTTTTTAGAAATAAACGAGAACGGTTTTATGAAAAAACGTGTTGCTTATAGTTGAATTTGAAGTTGGGAACACACTTTTAATATAAAACCGTTCTTAAATTAAATAAAAACAAGCACGCTTGTCAAAAACCGTACCCAATTTACTGTGCTCCGCCCCCTATATTTGTACTAGTGGCTCTTCCCAGCAACTGTGAATGACGACGAAGAACGAAGTCAAGCACCACCGAATAGTATGACTACGGGCCAGCGGTACAACAACTATAATATTATTTTAAAAAATTAATTTAAAAAATTAATATTTTAAAGAGTTTTTAACTCTTTAAAAAATTATACTTTCTCCGTTCGGTAGAATATGTCATTTTATATTGTTAGTATTATTTATAAAAAGCATACGTATTATACTAGGTATTTGAGTTTTATAAAAATTCCCTTGTAATGATTAGTGGTTGTTAGTTATATATTTGCTGATTTTCTTAAAAATTGTGTATTGAGCTGAAATGACATGTTTTGATGGACGGAGAGAGCATAAAACATTAATTTTTATATTTTATTAATAGGTATAAAATTATTAAAAATAATTTAAATTTTTAATAGTTTAGTATAATTTTATAATATTTTTAAAAAAAATATTAAATAGTAAACGTTAAATGTTTTGTGAAGGGAGGGTATATTTTATGAAGCAAATATCAAATATGTAACCTCATGAATCATGATAGTATGATACGTAGAATAATGCAGTAGAAGAGTGGAGGTTATCTCCAATCTTTACGGTGGGTTGCCAGTTGAGCACTTGAGCTCCACTAGGGCACACACAGCTAGTTCCTAGCTTGTCCTCTAGTTCCTGGCCGGCTGGCCGGTCATCACTCCAACGTACAAGAAGCAAAAATCGAGCGTGGTTGGGTCTTTTTTTTATATATTAATATTTGAACTAGCCTATATTATGTGCGCTACGCACGAGATTTTTAACATAGTAATGATGTATAAAACATAGTACTCGATTGAACCTTATTTTTGACTAATATGATACAAGGAGCGACACATAAATTAATTTAACATGGTTTGATAAAGTAAAATAAATCAACCACAATGCACGAAAATAATAATCAACTTAGTTATAACATCTGCATGTATATATCCTCAACACAAGTTTCTACAAACTATACGTTGTGAAAAACCTCTTTATAGATTACATTAGTAGTAGAGGTTAACAGGTTAGAATCTTGATCACATATTACAATCTTCAAACCTCTCCTAGTCGTCACCCGAGAGACCGCAACATATAACTGGCCATGACTGAACACCGTCCGAGGTAAATATAAACCAACCTATGACAAAGATTGCCCTTGACTTTTGTTGATTGTCATACCAAAACATACCAACAAAGGAAATTGACTTCTTTCAAACTGTACGGGCATGGTTGGATCTGAAGAAGTCATAATCATGCGAGGAATAGGAACCTTTTCTCCCAAACTGGTTCCCAATATAACCTGACCTTCGACAACTCGCGAACCTAGCCGAGTGATGATCAATCTCGTTCCATTACATAAACCTGCCGACTAATCAATGTTGCAAACCAAGATGATGGGGACACCTACTTTAAGCTTCAAATTGTGATTAGGCAAACCCGAACATCTAAGGCTGTTCAATAATTCAATGGTGTAAATTTAATGACTTACCAGCAATGGATATATTGCATCCACTATAGATGCAAGAGGATCATTTGATTCGGTGATGAGAAGGTCTTGAGGAATATCAACAACTTCACCATCATTTGGTGGTCCTTCAATACCATCACATATCCTCAAAATCCACTCAGCAAACTGCCTTGTTTCATCCATACCCGTACAATAAATGAGAGATGTATTCATAACCTAAAACCCACTTTCCTACTAATTACAATTATAATCCCTAATATTCTAATTCTTAACATTATCCACTCTTTATAAAAGTTTTGTCCACAAAACTTTGTTTTTACACCAATTACACCTATAACTAATAACTACTAACAATCCAACACAAACAAAATCACAAAACTATCAAACTGAATTGCTAGACCTTTACACACAATAGGTATTATCTCTCTTTGGTGGGGATTCTGTGACCAACCACTGCCCTACACCTATACACACCCCATTATGGCAATACTCATAAGGCTATATCAACTTCCCAGCTCAGCAAAGCCTCGTCAAAATCCATGCTATGCTTGAAGACTGCAAGAGGTATCCAGTTCTCTGTTTGTAGTGGTTGCACTTGAGTTAAAAAGCTTCCCTCTTGAGTAGTGTTAGTTAAAAAGCATGGAATACTTTTCATCAGTCATCACCCACATACAGTGATAGAGTTGCACCCAGGAGTCACCATAGTTCATCTATTTAGACAAATATCCATGACAACAACTACCCTCAAGCAAATTGCAATCCAGAAACAATACCTGGCAACAACAACTTATGACAACAACAAAAAAAAAAAAAATTTCTCCCCATGACAACAAAACTTGCTTCACTTGCTACATTTCTAGCTCACAACCAACACAAGTATGTGGTGTTAAAAACCAAATTGCAAATGAACAGCCATTGAGTCCACCGGGATCAAAAATGATAATGAACCCTCTTCCGATGAGAGCAAATCCTCCTCTATCAAATGGAAATGATCATAGACTAATCTTTACAAGATTGAGATCAAAAATCAACCCAAATACCTCATTTCCATACTCCATGTCCTGAACATCATCCAAACAACAATGAGTCTATCGGTCAGGCAATCTTTGCTTCAAAATCAAGGTGAAAATCAAGGTGAACAGCCTGAAACTTCTTCCAAACCCGAGACTTTGATTAGGCTTGCCTAAAAAGAAATTCAGAAACAAAGGAAATTTATCAACCAAAATCATTGGACATCAATTTTAATTTATAAGCATTCCAACTTCAAAAAAATTATGAACCCAAATCAGAGATTTTTTTTTGTATTGTAGCATCTTTTTGTAGAGGAAGAAACAGTAACAACATTTTTCTATGTTAATGATAGCATGCATTTAGATGGTCATAATTAGTTGCATTTAGTTTAGTTATGATGCATATCATGCATAGTTTAAGTACAATTTGCATATTTGCTCTCTATGTTGGTGGAGTCGGAATCTACACGTTTTTATTGATTATTTCAGGTAACTGTGGATCCGAGAATGAGAAATGGGTTGATGATGCATGAGGATGAGGAAGTCTAGTTTATCGAAGAAGCTTAAATGAAGATCTAAAGAGGTCTTGAGAAGAAGAAGTTAGTCTAAACGAAGAACAAGTCTGTAGAAGTTGTCGTCAGACATGCTAAACTTGTTTTGCGCTTTCTGGAGGCCTCGGTTGTCTGATTGACTATTATGACCAAGCGTTGGAAAGCTCTTTCAGAAAGCTACAACTTTCCTGTTGACAATAAGATCAAATTCGAGACTAATTTTCCGTGAAAGACCAATGTTGCGGCCGCAGCCAGTACCGGTGCAGCGGGTTTGGAAGGTGCCGCGGCCGCGGCCACAACATATGCAGCGGCCGCAACACGGGTTGCCAGCGCAACGCGGTTTCGTCTAAAAACCCTAGTTTTTATGTTGTGTGTTTTGTGGCCGACTTGGATCTTTTATAAGGCCGAAATTATGTTATTTTGAGACGACTTCTATTCTATTCCACGTTCTATCAGACAATTAGAGAGAGAGAGAGAGCGATGTTCGCCATGGGCGGCTAAACTCTCTTCATTCTACTTGCAATTTGAAGCTTTATTTGGATTGATTGTGAGTTTCTGAATCTTATTCCTTATTTCCTATATTGAATGTTTCAACTTCTTTGTGCTTTCATGTTTGATTGTTTTATTCTATCTAGCCCGCACAACTAGTTAGAATCAATTCAATTGCTAAGGTTTTGTAGATTCTTGGTTGTGAAACTTAACCTAAGTAGCAAACTTGTTCCTTTAGGGCTGGTTGAACTAATTGAATGAGTAGGAAGTTGGATGTGTTGTTAAATCCCTCTTTAGGGACTGCAAATACCTTGGTTAAATCCTTCTTTAGGGACTGTTTGATTGATAAGGGTTTGTAGGACTGGTTGGACTAGTAACTATATTAGGTTGGGACAAGGGCATTCATAGGAAGACTAAAAGGACGAGATGAAGTTACAATATCAATTCAATCAAATAAAGTAGATAGTTGTTGGTAGAGCGATGCGGGACCATCCAAGACACCTTCGGACACATCTATAATTGGGGATGGACCTATGATTCGAGCTCGTGAGAATGATGTCATCCTCAAGAGGAATAAGAAGGCTCCCCCATGGGAGAAGATCCAAAGGTGCAAGCTTGATGGTCGTTCTTTTTAGAGTCGTTCAGCAGTTTGACAGCTTTTCAATGTCTCAATAAAATGAGTCTTACGGAGTCAATATTAATCGGATTGAGGCGTGCCATACTTTTTCGGAACGAGGACGAAGAGATCTACAACTTTGCCGTTGAAGGTTTTTCCAGATTCGACAGGGAGCTTGGCCGAAAATCACCATCTTTGCAAGTTGTCACTGTTTTAGACGGGAATTACTTTCTTTTATTGCTATTTTTAGAGACCTTATTTACTTAAGTTATTTTAGGTAATTTAGGGTTTATTTTTAATTATTCTTTTAATTATTATTTTCTATCTAAATCAGCCCTAGGTTATATATTGACGGCTGATCCATTGTTGAACATTAGACGCCTCTTTGAAATAGAAAATACAGTTTGTGTGAAACCCGCATGTGAGAAAGTCAATCGATTCGTAGTGTTGCTCATCGATTGCAAAATTGGTAATTGATCTTGCTTGGTTTGCTTTGAGTTCATCAAACTTGCGAGAGCTTGGCGATCCTGGTAATCACAAGTCCCCTCATTGTGCCTCCAAGTTGTCCGCTTGGTTGTGTAAGGTTGTAGAAGCGGGCTTTGTAGTCGTTGGTGTTTGGTTTCTACCCTCTACGGAGGCCTGAAGTCTTCATATCGTTCTACCTTAGTTCGAATCACCCTTCTATCGGTCGTTATTTGATTGTTTTAGTTTATTCAAGTTGCTGCGTTTTGTATTTTTCTTGTTGATATCGAGTCCTTGTCTTGGTGTTCTTGAGTCTTGGCTTCTGTTCTTGTCTTTGAGTCTTGATTGTCGAATCATAGGTCCATCCCCAATTATACATGTGTCCGAAGGTGTTTTGGATGGTCCCGCATCATTCCCCCTTTCTTGAAAAGGATTCGACCTCGAATCCAAGATCGCATAAGATTCTGCAAATGCATCCACACGAGCTCCTGGATAGAATACCTCATGCCAATGGAAACTCCTCTCGAGGCCGATTGTTGCAGGGGTTGACCACTTCTGGATGGATTTGAGCTTTCTACAAAACCAAGAAAAGAAAGTTTATTAGTGCACAATTCATAGTTCATATCATCTTCAAAATGTTCTAACTCAATATGCACTATAGGTTGTTCATTTATCTCTATGTTTCCATCAATGACTAGCAAGTTTTCATCCTTTGTCAAGGATGGATTTCCAATTAATTCAAGGCTAGTAATATTAGAACAATCTTCACCATCAATGATCATATGAGAAACATTGCCGTTTTTTAAGCATTTAGTATGACACAAATCGTCTATTTGATTATCATCACAAGGCACAGGTTGAACATCTAAAACTGTAGGAACAATCAAAGAATCATCATGCTCATATTCAATGCAATCGTTTTTAGAGACAAGTAAACTAAGATCTTGATCATTATTAACATGCTCATCATTTTCACCACTAGAATTTTCAGATCCATTTTTGCCTAGGGGATTAATTAAGAAAGTCTTCTTATTTGGGCAATCCTTCATAACATGTCATCTACCTTGACATATAAAGCAAGGAATGTACATAGGTTTAAGAGTAGAAGAGTTAGGATTACTCCCGTTAGGGCCAGTAGGTGCCCCAGAAGAATGTCGTGCCTCTACTGTCGTAAATCTTTCATTTATCCGTACCAATGTCTCATTCACGGCTTCCAACTGTTTGATCATCTCAGCTCTAGTAATCATGTTGTTGCCCTGGTTAGACATGGAAAAGAAAGACAAACAAAGAACTATGTGACAGTTAGTAAAAATATAAACAATCTCACAAGTGTTTCGCTCTCACTCTTCTCTCCAATTGGTATGACAAGCTTGTTGGGGCAATCCGCTTTGGGCAAATCAACACTCAAGCAAGGACTTAACAATCAAAAGAAAGTAATCAATAGAAAGAACAAAGAAACAAGCAACAAGGGACTCGACAGAAGCTGGCACTCGAGCGGCACTCGACCCGAACTGGAATGACACTCGACACAGCACTCGACACGTGAAAATTGCCACTCGACACGAATTGTAATGGCACTCAACAGTACTGGACACAAAAGAACAAAGAAAATAAAGAAAAGAAGAGAAGAACTTGGATTTTTACCTCTTTTTGATTCAAACCCTTAGTAAGGACGTTGTAGTTGCAAGGCATGGCTTAAAAAAAAATTGTGTTTTGAGAGGTATGTGTTTGAGATTTTCAACTAGGGCTATGGAATTTCACCAAAATTAGTCCTTGAAAGTTCTTGCACTACATCTCAACAATCCTTTTTTTTAAGCTACTTTTGCCCCTAGTGAATTTTATCCTCCTAGGTCAAAGTTTGAATGTATTTTTTTTTTAACAATTTTTTCGGACTTTTTTATTACTAATGCAAGAAACTATCTATGAAATAAAAGGACTCTTGAAAATTTTAACTATGGTGAAAGAAAAATAAAATTTATGTAGCCCTAATGAAATATATATATATATAGGTGATGTTTAGCTAATAGGTATATCTATCTAAAGCCTCTTGTATAATCTATGATAGATAAAAGATGATTTAATCTATCAAAAATCACAATTTAAATAAGGCAATAAATAAATAAAACAATTAGGTAAAGATAGAAAGCACAACTAGGGTTTGGGCTTGGAATGAAAACTGCCGATTAGGAGGGTCTTTCCACCCAAGTATCAGCTGATCAAAAGGCACTAATATAGAAAGCAATTAGGGAGATTCTTCAACCAATGGTGTCGTCTGTGGGATTGCACTCAAAGGCAAGTACAACAAATAAACAAAGGATTAGTAATAATCAAAATTTAGAAGTAAAAACCAAGAACAAGAAAGACTATTTTTTTTGTAGGGTTTTGTGTTTAAGAATGAAAGACACAACTTTTGATGTCGGAAACCAAAGCTCTGATGTCAATTTGATACGGGGTTAGCCGTAGAATGACCCGATCTTCGACAATCAAGACTCAAAGACAAGAACGGAAGCAAAGACTCAAGAACACCAAGACAAGGACTCGATATCGACAAGAAAAAAAACAAAACGCAACAACTCGAATAAACTAAAACAATGAAATAACGACCGATAGAAGGGTGATTCGAACTAAGGTAGAACGAGATGAAGACCCCAGGCCTCCGTAGAGGGTAGAAACCAAACACCAACGACTACAAATCCCGCCTCTACAACCTTACACAACCAAGCGGACAACTTGGATTCACAAACATGGGACTTGTGATTACCAGGATCACCAAGCTCTCGCGAGGTTGATGAACTCAAAGCAAACCAAGCATGATCAATTACCAATTTTGCAATTGATGAGCAACGCTACGAATCGATTGACTTTCTCACATGCGTTTTTCACACCAACTGTATTTTCTATTTCAAAGAGCCGTCTAATGTTCAACAATGGATCAACCGTCAATATATAACCTAGGGCTGATTTAGATGGAAAATAATAATTAAAAGAATAATTAAAAATAAACCCTAAATTACCTTAAATAACTTAAGTAAATAAGGTCTCTAAAAATAGCAATAAAAGAAAGTAATTCTCGTCTAAAACAGTGACAACTTGCAAATATGGTGATTTTCGGCCAAGCTCCATGTCGAACCTGGAAACACCTTCAACAGAAAAGTTGTAGATCTCTTCGTCCTCGTTCCGACAAGGTATGACACGCCTCAATCCGATTAATATTGACTCCGTAAGACTCATTTTACTGAGACGTCGAAAAACTGTCAATTAAACTGCTGAACGACTCTAAAACGAACGACCATCAAGCTTGTACATTTGGATCCTCTCCCATGGGGGAGCCTTCTTCTTCCTCTTGAGGATGACATCAATCTCACGAGCTCGAATCATAAGTCCATCCCCAATTATAGATGTGTCTGAAGGTGTCTTGGATGGTCCCACATCAAAATTGCTTTGCATGAATCTGTTTATAGTTTATTTTGTTTTCTTTCTTATTTCAATCAACCAAAACCCCCCTTTCTACTAATTGGTAAATACACTTTGCTGAGAAATACTTGATTCTCTGTGGGACCGACCTCTTACTTATTTGTTATACTAGTTTGTAGGTTTGAGTTTTATTTTGATACGGCTTACGCGACTAAAAATCGTCCATCGGTTACAAAATACAAATGTCTACATACTATTTTTTCACCTATTTGAGGCAGATACCTCTTCTACCATTTGTGAGCTCAATTGATCAATTTTGTGCTGTGATGATTTTGCATTAGCAAAGCTTATCTTTTCAAAAGAGCGGAGCTTGATGTCCACTACAATATGAATTTATTGACCAACAAATTTGTACCATACAAGGACCAAAAAAAAAAAATATTGCATTCAATTACTTGATTGTGCCTCTTATAAAAGGTAGACCTATTAATTAGGTTGAGTTGGCTAGATAGCTTTAGGGTTTGGAGTTTTTAAGAGCTAGTCATTTCAGGTTATGAGTCAAAAAATTTTACACCCTAAACCGAAATTTCTCACATTAACAAAGGTTTCAGAATTGGATTCAAGTAGTGGGTTGTGTAATATTCATGCTCATTAGGCTATTTTAGTTTAGCTCATCTTGAAATTGGGTAGTTTGGGATTATGGATCAGAACCTATTTACTCCTAATTCAGAGTGGATTGCATTAAAGTCATATGATGTTTGGACCAGTCTGTATATCCATTATCCTCACGAAAAATAGGATCAATGAAAACAAGGGGCTTGTGATTCTTCCAACATTTTCAGTCAACATATCTAGGATAATTTTATAGCTCAAATATATCATTTTAAATCATAGAAGTTACACAAATACATGAGCATCTAAAGATACATCACCATCAACAGGTCTTGGAAAAACAACAATAGGGGAGGAAAATTCTTTCTTACCGGAAGATAATGGTAAATAGGTAGTTGTGCCATTCTTTTCGAAGCTCATCAATCTCCTCATATTTGTATGTCGTTATTTTATCGAACAACTAAAAAAATAAAAAAGTTAATATCAGCGTAACCTAATTGATGAAAAGAAAGTGTTGAGAAAAATAGATCCAAACATAATGAAAATGTCAACTAACTTTGGCTTTTGTTTTAGATAAAACAGAAGTATAAAAATCTATAAAGGAAAAAAACATGGTAAAAAAGAAAAACATGTTTTAAAGTTTGTCAGACTACCTATGAGGTTATCTAATCAGAAGCAAAGAGAAAGAGAAAAACAAACAGATTCAAAAGAAAATGTTGTCCACTCAAAACAGCCACAAAAGCAAAACAAACATGAATTGGAGATATATAAACTCTATCGGAAGCATAGAAAAAAGATGCTGGCACAAATTGGGTATTAAAAAAAAGGTCAGAAGCTACAAAATGGAAAGATGATTCCCAAATTAATTATACCCAAATAAAAAACAGTCTATGCCTAACACAAACTGAGATCCCAATTCGGAAGAGACAAAAGAGGCAAACTGATTACCCTAAACAGCACAGTCCAAATCAAACGAATCCCAAACCCTAGATAGTTGCTACCAAATTGCAACTAACCCTAAATTAAAACATCCAAATCGAAGTCAGCCCATACCTACTGCCAATTGACGGTTCGGCTCAATGAAAACAAAGAAAAGTGGGGTGCGAGATCATACCAACAAAAGGAAAAGAGGGGGGGGGGGGGGAGCTAACCTGGTTGTTCTTCTATCTACAGAAGCCCTTAAAAGGTTGGAATGCTCTTGATCGACGCCTTCCATTGGAGGCTCGTTTCAATTTTTTTCCCTTGTCAATTTCCCAAATCTGGAGCCCTGAACTTGTCCATCAAAGGATCGACGTTGTCAAAGGTTATGAGCGTCGAGCTTGAGTGTTGGCGAGCGCCTTAGGTGACAGAAACACATAGAATTGAGCAAAAGAAATCAAAGCCCTAAACAAAATCAGCCATTTGGGGTTGAATGTTCAAAGGTTCGAATGGAGAGTACTTACCCGGAAACCCTTGAAGTTGAAACTCCTCCGACCCTTCTCGGAGCGGACAATTACCTCGAATTGGCCTTTGGCGTTCTTGAATCCTTTGTCATTTTTCACCACATGCTGATATCGAAAGATCGAACTCGTTTCTTCCTAAAATCGCTCGCCTCCCGCTCCCTAAAACAAAATTCTGAGATCTCAACCCCCCGCGATGGACGACGTCGGCACTAGCACTAGTGGCGAAGATAAAGTTTATGTTGAGACCTGAACCCCGAATCCGCCTTTTTCTGCTACCTACTTTGGTGGTTTCAGATCGTGGGGGAGAGATCATGGGTAGAGGAGAGAGAAAGGAAAACGCTCATTTGGTTTTTCAGAAAGAGAGAGAGGAAGAGAAGGGGAAAAACGAAAAGAAGGAAAAAAATTGGAGAATGCTCCACGTGGATAGCCTCACTGCTCTCCAAAGTATTCAGCTTTAAGATATAGGAGGATATTAATGATCGACAAATCAGCCGTTAAAACGTATAATAAAAAACAGAAAATTTCCAATACAACAAGCGGAAACACATACTACAAAGGATGAATCTAGACAAAACTAAATCTAAGCACGTTGGGGGTGTAAAATATGGACGAAGTTAAGCACCATTCTGAGACAACACCACTAAACAGTGATACATTATGAATCCATGTGGACAGTGAAGACGAACGTCTAGGAAGCTCCTTGCCAATCACGGAGTCTCTCCGTACACACAACCTCGACTTCAGGCAGTCCCGACTCTGACTGCCAGAACCCCAACGAAGAATAAGAACGCATAGACGCACCAAATCAAAGCCGCACACCGTCCGAGCAAACCGCACCACAAATGACCGATCGAAATGGACCGGTCAAGCCCTATCGGGATTTAATACAAACTTTATCGAGCGGAATTTCGATCAAGTCCTTACGAGATTTGTAAAGTTGTTTATTCAAGCTCTTTCGTGATTTATTTTAAACCTTTTCGAGTGGGATTTGGCTAAATATAAACATATATATATATATATATATATATATATATATATATATATATATATATATGGGGTGGCTCCTGTGGGAATACCCCTTAAGGTTGGAACGTAAGAACAGATCCGAACCATAGAATTAAAAGAAATTAAGGGTCTAGATTAAACCTAATTTACTTTTTTTATTTTAAAGGAAAACTAATGGGCCCTACATTCACACATGCTCACGCGCATGATTGAAACCACCCTTTGTTATTGTTTTCAAATTTCAACTGTACCAAATTAGTTAATTACCAATACACTCGTACTTTTTAATTTTTTTTTCTTCATTTTTTCATTTTATTTTTTTATACATTTGTTACCAACAAAATTGTGAAGAAATCAATTATCTGGTTAACTTATAAATATTATTCATATTTAAGAAATAATTATTCGGTTAAATTTATATAGATTTTTCATGCATAAGGGAACGATTGTTTACAAACTTATTGTTTTTTTTTTGTTTTGTTTTTACATTTGTTATCGAGATAATTTAGTTCAAATTGAATTATTCGGTAAAAGTAGAAAACCTATTCATATTTAAAGATGATTATTCGGTTAAATTTTAGAAATGATTCGGTAAAATTTGAGAGATTATTCATTTAAATTATAGATATTATTTGTATTTAAGAGGAACATTAATTACTTATAAATTTATTATTTTGGGAAGGTTTAAATAATAATCAACATCTTACAAAAAAGAAATTATTCGGTTAAACTTGAGAGATTAGTCGGTTAAATTAGAGAGATTATTCGTATGTAAGATAACGATTGTTTATGCGTTTATTAGTTTTAAAGAGGTTAAAAGGATAATAACATAATTGTACATTATTCGGCGAGACCTCCAAAATTATTCGGTTACATTTTAGAAATTATTCGGTTAAACTTGAGGGATTAGTCGGTTAAATTAGAGAGATTATTCGTATGTAAGAGAAGGATTGTTTATGCATTTATTATTTTAAAGAGGTTAAAAGGATAATGGCATAATTGTACATTATTCGATGAGACCACCAAAATTATTCGTACATAAGAAGACGGAACATAGTATTTATTTGTAAAATTATATTTTAATAACTACGAATAATCACCCACTACAACATATAAATACAAAATATGACATACTATTTAAAAAATCCAAAGCAGGTCATAGAAATGAACGGCAATCCAATACTATAATAATTGCAAAAAGAAAAAGAAAAAAGTCATTATGTTAAAATGGCAAAATGAAACAAAAATTTTACCCACTGTGTAGTCGTGTACAGTTAGTGGTGAAGGGAATGCATCTCACGCGCTATCTATTGCAGGTAGATGTACAAATTAAGGAGGTGGGACCCACTTTTTATTAAAAATAAAATAAAAATCTTAATTAATCTGAACCCTTGATGTCATCCTATTCGATGACTCAGATTTGTTCCTACGTTCTCACCCTAAGGGGTGTTCTCATTCGATCCATACTCTCTCTCTCTCTCTCTCTCTCTCTCTCTCTCTATATATATATATATATATATATATATATAACAAAAAATAAGTTCGGATCTCTTTATTTATTTATTTGTTTATTTATTTATAATTATTATTTGTTGTTTAATCTTAATCTTCGTGTGCAAGGTCCAAACAAAGCCATGCACGCCAAGGACAAATCCAATCAACAGGGATAGACCATTACCCTTGCACACCAAGTAAGATTATAATAGGACTAGTTGAGCGTCGATGACGACGAGGAGAGACGGCAGCGGAGCGAGGAAGGGCGTAGGTGAGAGAGCTAAGGGGAGAGGGTTGCGAAGCAACCCACGACCAACAAGCCCAGAACCATCGCTGTTATTTTTACTATCCTTCCAAGCGGCAAAACTACATCGCATCAACCGCAGAACCACCAAGCCCAGCACGACCGACAACCCAAGTAGACGCGGAGAAAAAGAATGAAGATTTTAAGGGCTTGTAAGAACGGACTGATGCACCGATTTCACCCGGAGAAGAGGTGTAAAGCAAGAATCGAGGGAAGATGGCAGAATAGAAGGTGCAACACTAGAAGGAGACTCACAAAAAGAAACAGGCTTGAGAGACCACCCTTCACCCCCAATTTGAGCACGATAATTAACTGAAATTGGCATCAAAGAGCCAAAACCGAGAGGGATTAGCCCAATTAAAACACAAAGATGGAGAAGTGGGAGGGATAATCTCAGCTACAAGAGTTCAAATGGGTTCCGGCAACTAAAGGAGAATGGGGGTGCAAGACTAGCGCGCCACCAGATGAACCCGAGAGAAGCCCACGGGCCACCGAAACAACCCAAAGACGAGACCCAACTAAGGCTGGGAAAAAATTGGATCGGACCGGCACCAGACCAGAAATTACGGTCTTGGATCGGACCGGGATTGTTACGGTCTGGTCCACGGTCCAGAAAAATCTAGATTCCGGGTTTCGGTCCAAACCCGGGACCAGAATGGAATTTCCGGGTCAGACCGGAATTGGACCGAATTTTTTTTTAAAAGATGGATTGTCTCACCTACTCCGTTTGTTCATCCTCTTTCACTCCTTTCACTTCCAGTTCACCGTCGCCCATTTCACCCTTTGTTCGCTATTGTCCTAGATCTCTCTCTCTCTCTCTCTCTCTCTCTCTCTCTCTCTCTCTCTCTCCCCAATTCATCTTCACCCTCGCCTCTTTGTTTGTTATCGACTTGGATCTCTCTCTTCAATTCATCTTCGGCCTCGCACCCTCGCTGCCTCGCTCGACGCTCGCAGTCTCGTTTCAGATTGCACCCTAGCACTCCCGTTTCAAATCGCAGTCTCGCTGCCTCTCTCTCTTCAATTCATCTTCACCCTAGCACTCTCGTTTCAGATCCCATCGCTCGACGTCGCTAGATCCCATCACACCTTGCACTCTCGTTTCAGATCCCATCGCACCTTTCACTCTTGTTTCAGATCCCTTCGCTCGACGACGCTCGCACCTTGCTTGATGACGCTAGATCCCATCGCACTTCTCTCTTTCTTCACTCTCTTGATTTCGATTTTGTTTTGTTTTTTTGTTTTGGGTTTGAGGTCAAATCTAGTATGGATGGTTTGGCCAGTATGGTCGGCAATGGTGTTCTGCTCTTCGCTAGGGTTTCGCCTCTAGGATTGGATTATTGGAAGTCATGAATTTTTTCAGTTTTTCAAGCTTGGACTAAATGGGGTGGTCCAAACGGTACGCGGCCGGAAAACCCGGGACCATATATCCCGGTCCGATCCGCGGTCCAAATTTTAAAAAATTCTAGTCCATCGGATCAGACCGAGACCGAAATTTCCGGTCCGGTCCGATCCGTTCCAGACCGGAAGCCCAACCCTAGACCCAACCACAAGAAGAGCAAATTAAAAACCCCTCGAACCTAGAAAATTGTTGGGTGAAATTTCAAAAAATTGATATTGGGAAAAGATGACAAACAATTTGGGTGAGCATAATAGTGTAATTAAGGCATAAGGCTTTTGGGATTTGTTGATAGAAATGGATTTAGGGCACTAGTTCTTGATTCTTTTGCTCAGCATGAATGTTCAATTGATAGTTTGGAGGATGAACAGTTGAGGGAATTCTAGAGAGAGGGCAGAGTAGCCCCCTCCACCTCTCTCTCTCTCTCTCTAGAATTGGGTTTCAAATATGGGTCCTTATGCCGTGGTTGGGTCAAATGAATGTAAACAGATGTTTGTAAGTTTTTGTTCGGGTTTTTCGTGAGATAACCCTGGGGTATTTTGCCCCCTCCACCTCTCTCTCTCTCTCTCTCTCTAGAATTGGATGTTATTTTAAGATACAATGTCATCGGTTTATGATAAAATGCTATCATTTTTTTCGCACCAAAAAAAAAAGAAATATAAATATATAAATGAAATATCCAAAAAAAAAGAACTGAATAAGTAAAGGAAACACAATATAATAAACATTAAGTTAAGATTATGGTTGCTATATGAGCTAAGTAGCTAGAGTTTGGCTCGAGTTTTGCTCAATAAAAGTTGCTCGAGCATCATTTATAAAATGAGTTAATTATGAACACTTTTTTATGCTCAATTCAAAGCTCGCCTCGACTCAATTGAAACTCAAATGGCACGAATTTTGTGAAATTTAAAAATTTTCTTTTAAATTACTATGTCATGAGAAAGTAAAGTTGCATAATCCTTGGGAAAAAAGACCTCATCTCAAGCTCATTGATTTACTAAACAAGTCGAGTATGAGCTCAAGTTCAAATATAGGTTCGATTCGAACTTGACTTGTTTCTAAATGAGCTAAATATAATCAAGCAATTCTAGACTTGTTTGACTCGAATAATAACCCTAGTTAATATAAAGTATAATTTGTTGGACTAATAACATATAATAATATATAACCAGATATAAAAATTTTAAACTTGCGTAACTTTTTATCTAATTGTCGAAATGATTAGTATAACCTCTCATTTCGAAGCTATCGATATGAATTATAATATGTGAATGTTAGTTTAAGTAAAATATAAAAGCATTATAGTCTATTGATTCAAAATTAAAGTGATTAGTATACCTTTAATTTTTAAACATTCATAACTTTTTACTTAGATGTCGGATTAAGGCATATTATATCAAAACGAAGCTATCGGCGAGGAGAATACACCGAGATAGTTCATCAAATGAGAGAGGAGGCACGTGACCCTCCGGGCCCCCCCGGCTCCGCCCCTGGATGGAGTTGTTGGAGAAGAAACCAATAATAGAGGAAAAAGAAGTGAAAATGAACTCCAATGCAAGGGTGTGACACTGCGGCCTCTTATTTATGCTTTTTAATGACATCATCCTTTCTAACAAAGTTGGTCTCTACGATGAAAAATCGATCACCGGGCCGTAAGTGTGCTGAAGGACTGCATGAGCTTGTTAAATGACACGTTTCGAAGTTTGAACCAATCGGAAAGCAAACAGAGGGGTTGATGGAGATGGAGCGGGGAGATCTAAGGTCGTGGATTAGTGTGGCAATGACGGATCAGCGTGGATGGATTGGAGAAGATGGGATCATCGGTGGTCAAGGAGGTGAAGAAGGCGGTGCAGAGGGCTATGTCGGGGATAAGTAACACGCTAGCAATTCTAACTTATATGGATGTATTTTTGTTTTTGAAACAGAAAGAATTCGACGCACCAAACATGCATGGTGGGTCGGGAGGTTGAAAAAAATCAGCAACGGACAAACTGTTATGAATAGAAATAAAACCAATGGCAAAACAAATATAAGAGAATACTACACTGAGAAAAAACTAGAGAGCGATGGATGACATTAGCATAGGCGAACGATGTTGGAACTGGGACAATGTGAGCCTTCTTTTCTAACATTTAGACTATTTAGTAGAGAACTTATATGGATGAATAACGAGAGGATATCGAAGGGGCGCGAGGTGAAAAACACATAAACTGAGGGGTACGAGATGAAATATGTCAAACACTTGTATACCCCGTGAATTAACCCTTATTTCAGGGGTACCTCGTGAAATTTTCGTTATTTATATTTAATAGTTGTAATTTTATTTATATCTAAATTATTTTTAGCAGAAAAAGTATTTATATTTTAGTTACTTTTGTTTTTATTGAAAACTACCTATTAATAAATTGATTAAATTTTACGTATTATAATTTATATTAATTATACCTGTTAACGTATCCCAATATATAAACTTACACTAGTTATTTATATATATTTGTTAAGGAATTAAAAACTTACACTGGCCAGCGGTGTCACTGTTTGGTGGTGCTTGGCGTCGACTCTTCGTCTATATTGTCCCCGACTTTTTTGTGATTGGCTCGCCTGCTCGACTGTATTTGTTTGCGTTCCACCGTTTGTTCTGCACATTTATCCTATTTTTTTACGTTGTATGTTTAGGTGATTCACCGTCTGCCAACTCTGTCGCCATCTCGAGGTGTCAGATCTGTCCGGCCCTCGAATTATTTCTTAATTAAAAAAAAGTGTCCAGTTTTTTTTTTATGATTTTATACTTATTCAAATCATCAAAAAAAATAATAATAAAAAAGCTACTATTTAATACAGTAGTATAAATTTTTTATTATTTAAAAAAATAAATAAAATATTTTGCTTATATTTCGAATCATTTGCTCCCTTCTTGGCCGAACCCGAAGTGCTTGTCCGCTGATGTTCTGTAGTAAACCTTGGGGCTTCCCTTCTTTGTCCACGCTCTACCCAGAAGAAGTTCTTCTCCTTCCATCCTCACTTTTGGTGGTTCGTCGAGGCCACATCATCGGTGCTGCGCTTGGGTGAGTGGGTGGGTCTTTGATGGCGTGTCCTCGCCGGTGATCCTTCGTAGTCGTCGGTGGCCTTAATTTGTTAGTGCTCGAATCAGCCAGAGAGAGGAGGCACCAATCGAAGCTTTGTTTGAAGCACCGCTCGCCACTGATTTGTAAGATAAACCCCAATTCTTCAAACATTGTACTCAAATTGAAGCTTTTGTTTTGTGTGTGTGAAGAATTAACATGGGAAGAAGGGGATATGGAGACTTGCCTGGTTTATGGGACCTGTAATTAGGAATTGACTTGTGAAGAATCTTCATGGATCCACTTCAATTCATAGATCACATTTGTTTGTATACAACTCCCCACCTCTTTGCCTTTTGAAAGATCATGCCCTGTTTCATAACTTGAGTGTTGGCGCTGTTGTGGTATTTGCACTGTTTGTGAAAACTAGTAGATTAATTCCATGGCTCAACAATGTAGTTTAGCTCTAAGATAAGTCTCTAGAGCTAAGAAATTAAGAAAACCACACAAGAGTAGATTTTTTTTTTATTATCATAAATCCAGTTAAGGATGTACCTCTCCAGGTGTTCGATGAAATGCCCAATGGCCACGATTTCGAGGTTGAGGCATAAAGAGAGAGGAAGCCTGCAATTTGTTCTTTTATGTTTCATTTTAGTGGCTGCATTAGTGATCATGCTTGCTGATTCATCTCAAAATTGCATTTCATGGTGGTGCCCTTGTTGTTTTTCTAAATTTTTTTCTTTGGATAAATCTCACCAGTTTTTATCTAGGGGCTTGTATGAGAAGGTGAATTTGATCTTCTTATTCCAACGGGAATATGCATTTCAAAGGAACCTAATCCATCTTTAACTTGTAATAATTTGGTTTTTCGTGTTTAATGTGGCAGTTGCCTAGCAATGTGTTGTGAAGATGATTAATGGTTATGTTGCTCCTACCACATGCTACCATCCGCTTTTGCACAAGGTTCAGCCTCTCCAGCTCCCCCATTTTCAATGGACCTTTTGCATACTTGAAGAGCTCCTTCAGATATCTGCATTCTATTGATCGGTTTAAACGTAAAACCACCTTTAAATCTGTTGCTGGAAAATGGAAGAGCGGCCTCAGTTCGGGGCAGAAGGAAAAGATGGACACAGTTTACATGAGGGATCTTGTTAGAAATATATCAAATATTTTACGCTCCTCGTCTTGGGACTCTGCTAAGGAGCAGCTAGATAGTCTCTCCTTGAAATGGGACTCTTTCACAGTCAACCAGATCTTGAAAACACATCCTCCAATGGAGAAGGCTTGGCTTTTCTTCTGTTGGGCTTCCGGGCTTAGAGGATTTAAGCATGATCACTTCACATACACAACCATGTTGGATATATTTGGCGAGGCGGGGAGGATATCTTCAATGAAGCATGTCTTTGAGCAGATGCAAGAAAAGGGTATAAAGATTGACGCGGTTACTTACACTTCGCTTATTCATTGGTTGGCAAATGATGGTGATATTGATGGTGCTATTAAGACATGGAAGGAAATGAGATCTAGGGGATGTCATCCAACAGTTGTTTCGTATACTGCCTACATGAAGGTTCTTTTTAATCATAAGAAAGAAAAGGAGGCAATTAAGGTTTACAAAGAGATGTGTGAATCTGGATTGTCTGCAACCTGTTGCACATATACTGTCTTAATGGAGCATCTTATTGATTCTGGTTAGTGAAACTACATCTGGTAACTTGTATTATTTGTCCTTGGCCTTCCTCTTCTTATATGTAAGTAGCATATGCTTATAAATTTCACAAGGTTGATGCTTCTGTAAATTAAGAAATGAAAATCTTACATTTATTGTTGAAACTATTGTGCTAATGCACTGAACAAAATTTGTTTATTTCGTCTGTTTGCACCTTTAGATTTTAAATGTGGTGCAGGATTTTAAAAAATTCCTTTCTGAAAGGTGTTTATGAAAAGAGAAAATTCCTTCCACTGATATTCTAAAGAGGTAGTTTTGATGCCTTGATAGGGAAGTGCAAATCAGCTCTTGAAATTTTCTGCAAAATGCAAGAAGCTGGTGCTCAACCTGATAAAGCAGCATGCAATATCCTGATTGAGAAATTCAGCAAATTGGGAGAGGCATGGGCAATCATTCATGTTCTTCAATATATGAAGGAAAACTTCCTTGTTCTTCGTTACCCTGTATATTTATTGGCACTTGAAGCCCTTAGAGCTTCTGGTGAGAGTGACGAGCTTCTGCATCATGTTAATCCACATATACTAATGGAAGAAAACACTGACAAAGGATTTGCCAATGATGTTCATCTTGCTACTGACAGGGGGCTGATCTTATTCTACCTGAAGAAGAAAAATTTTCATGCCATCGACTTTCTACTTGCTCAAACAGATGAGAATGTAAAGTTAGATCCAGAGGCAATCTCGACAATCATCAAATCAAGTTGTGTTCATGGTAAACTGGATACCGTGTTCTCAGCATTTGATTACACCTGTAAGATGGGCATTCATATCGACGAAGCTGCTTATCGTTCTCTCATAGGGATTTGTGTTAGAAATCAAGAATTTCAAAGGGTGTTGCAAATTGTTGAGGAAATGGCCAAGGGCGGAATCTCCCTTGAAACAGATGTTGCTTCTCTACTGATTTATAGGCTTGGGAGTTCAAAACAACTCGATTGTGCACTGAAGATCTTTGATTTATTGCCAAATGAGCAGAAGGATACTGCTACTTATACTGCTCTAATTACAGCCTGCCTGTCTTCTAAAAACGCAGAGAAAGGAACTGAAATCTTCAGAGCCATGAAGAGTGCAGGGGTTCCTGTTGTCACCGGAACTTACAACGCACTGATAAGTGGCCTTGAAAAGTGTGGAAGACACAACGATGCTAAGCTTTTTCTGCAGGAAAAGAAGAGGTTGCAAGCAGGAAGTTGCTCCTTAGAAAGTGCTGCAGCCGCGGAGGAAAGTCTGTGTGACCTTTTGTTTGCAGGATTGTATGTATTGTGATATTGTGCTAATTGTTAGACACCATTTTCCGGTAGAATGGAAAAAGTTGTTTCCAAATTTCATTGCAATTTCTGGTGCAATGGAAACTTAATTTAAAGTGTTTGCTCTTATTGCACTGCCTTTTGTTCTTGAATTGCACAAGGATCACGGATTCACGGTCATGGACTCATGGGTGTTCATCAATACTAAAGCATGAGAACTTTCGCAAAACTACCCATAAACATGTTCTATTAGTCTTTGTTTGTGGTTGTTTTTGCAAATATATCAATTTTGTATGTAGTTTTTTGATATTAAGATCCTGAATAATGCGTAGTAAATGATAATGGCATCCCTAGTTTTGATACTGTAGCCAAAGCTGAAAGACAAAGCAATCAAACAATAACCACATTTGTGATTTTTTTTACGCCTGGACCGAGTTGATTGTAGATGAATGACAATGAAATGTATAACCACATGTGGCAACTTTTGAAGTAATGATATGTGAAAACATAACAAATACCTTGACATACCCAGGAGGAAAGAACCATTATCCTGGATTCCTGGAGGAAGGCAAAATCAAAACAAATCCAGCTCTCCTAGCAGCTGACGAAGGAAGGACGCCATCACAGATTTTTATACATTAGGAATCCTAGCTTCAGTAAGAGTCAGGCTTACTGAAACTGTGCTAGGTTATCCGCTATATAATCAAAGAATTACATATACCAGTCAAGATGAGAAGGAAACATTGCCTGCAATGCATCTCACATAATTGACTCCAAGTGACAAGGTATATAATAACAGATTTCTATAAGCTGAGCCATGAATATCCACACAACTTTCTGGAAAATGTCTACAGAGACGTGGAGATGCTGGCGTTAGTCATGCTTCTGCTTCGGTCCATACTACATACAGATGGAAAGACCTTGAGTTGGTATCAATTGTATTGAGGTCTCAACACATTGCCATTTGCCAGCTCAAAGAAAATAGTTGTAATGTCAAGAAGATCAAGCTGATCCCGCCAATTCAAAACGTCACAAGGCATTTAGTAACAAAAATGCAACAGATTATCATAATTCTTTAGTCCTGTAAAGATGCAATATTCAGCTTACACAAATCTGTCATCAATTCATGAGAACAAGAATCAATCAATCAGTAATTTATCTTTTTTTTTTTTGGGTTGTTGAAGATGCAATGCAACTAGTACATGATCTGTAACTGTGTAACGGAAAGGCTTTAAAAGCTTTTATCAAGAGAAAAGAAACACACGACATGAAAGATGATCCAGAAAACTCAAGTGATTTCCATGTAAACTATTGTATGACTACTCGTACAAGAGCTACAATCTGCTTTAAATGCTGTTATCAAAGTGACCTAAACCGTAAATGCCATATCACAACAAAGATAATCCAGAAAACTAGAGTGATTGCCATGTAAACCATTGTATGACTATTCGTACAAGGGCAACAATCTGCTTACAAAACTGTTATCCGTGAAGGCCAAAACCTGAAGGCCGTAGCAAGAAAAATGGATAGGCAAGAAAGATATCATGAAATATACATAATTCCACGCCGATATAAAGCTAGGCTTAAGGAAGTAAAAATGGTCCAGGTAAAAGCGACCCACCAAGCCATGAACAATGCAACTTCCTTAACAAATGCAGACCCAGGCAATATGCTACGAAACATCTCGAAATGGTCTACTGAACCAATGTCAAGCTGGGACAAACCTACGAAGAGAAGCACCAATACTCCAGGCGCAAAAAACTGAAGGAGAGCAAGGCACAAGTAATGGTTATGGAGAAAGACCTTGGCCCTGCTGTACTCCAACTCAGGGACCTTGCTAGCGTGCAATCTCTGGTACCACGACAACACTGCTTCATTCAAATACATCTGCAGATTTGGCCTCAAAGCTAGCAGTTGAAAGACACCCGAACCCAACAAACACAAAAGTCTGAACTTGGCAAAATCGTCTTGGGTCATACCCACATTCCCAACAAATTTACCACCACCAATGCTCTTGTTTACCATAATCTCGGTAAATGGCTTGATCCAAAGCAAGGAACTTAGTGCCATCATCAAGTAACTACCATAAAGAATCACTTGGGCTAACCATCCACATGAGATTATCGACAAATTGGACCGAGTCTGATCTGTCCCAAGCCAAAATGCCCTTGCACTCTTCCTCCCAGCCATATACATGAATGCAGCAATGCTACCAGACAGCAAGGCAACACAAATCCTCCCAAGGGAATCGACATTTCGGAGCTCGAACTCGAAAACCGAAGGGTATATCCCTAAGCAAATCACAATCCCTATGAAAAAACCCAAAGACCCAGCAATCAGAGCCACCTGCCTCTCGGATCGCTTGAAAGCGGACCGATCGAGCGAGATCCGAGCTAGCGAAATCAAGACCCGGAATAGCCCCAAACTCGCGAGAAAGCCCGGAACAAGAGACCCACCCCGCAAAACCCCATAACTAATTTCAGCATCCAAGTAATTGTGCAGACAAAAACACCCAAACCCCACAACAAAGCAATTGAAAGAGTTCTTGTAGCTGTCAAAGTAAATCCGGGAGCCCAATTGGGCGTCGCCTAACCTTAATCGAAAGATCTGAGCTTTACCCTCGTCGAATTCGAACTTGTCCTTGGCCTTGCGGCGGGCCTTGAGGTCGGAGGCCGTCTTGGATGAGAGGGATTGGAAGCCATTGAGGCCGCCGGAGCCGGAGCCGGCGCCGGCCTGGTTGGGGAGATCGGAGGGTCTTCTAATGGCGACTTTTCCGGATTGGGGTTTGTTGGGGTTGGGATTGACATCGTCGGGGTGGATGTAGGTGTTGAGGCCGCGGAGGAAGAGGGTAGGAAGGCTGAGGAAGTGGAGGAGGAGGGAGAGAGCGAAGGAGAGGGAGAGATGGAAGATCAAGGGCTTGTATGAGAGGAAGAGAGAGTAAAGCATCGTGAATCTGAATCTGAGTCTGGGTGAGGAAGAAGACGATCTGTGTCGTGTGCCGTAGAAGAAGCTTTTAGTTTGGTGATCGGAACTCAGCTCACTCCCACACCAAAGTCACCAAACCAACTTCACCATTCGCACGTCCACTGCTTTTTTTTTTTTTTTTTTTTTTTTTTTTTTTTTTGCCTACTTGTAATAAAAAGGAAAAATGATTAAAAATAATATGTTACGAGAATGGAGAAATCTCGAACCTTACTTTTTTTTTCATTCGATAAGATTTTTATTTCATTGGGTTTTCTTGGCACATCATCTCTGGTGATGTTTAATGAAGAAGTCCAATCTATAGTTCACAAATCTGTGAAGAGTTTGCTTAAAGATCAATCTGAGGTATTTCTTTTAATATCACAGTGTGCATTTTCCCATCCATATACCGTCTAAAACCCCAACAATCCCTTTTTTTTTGTTTAAATGGATTCATATTGTTTCTATACAGGACTATTTGGTTTCCTTCCCTGAAGTGTTGAATCTCCTACTGAACAAAACCTTTCTGTTTTGGATTGAGTTGAAAACTTCTGCAATCGTGGTGACAACTGACAAGATATACACTATCAAGAAGATGACAACGGGCGAAGGTTTGATTGAACAGTTTACATTGGCCTTTCCATCGCTCCAGGTTTTTATCCTCTAAAAGGATGGTTTCATTGTTGAATAACACAACTTAATGTTCTTCAATTTTTAATCTTTCATTATCTCTCTTGTGATAGGAAAGTATCTCTGAGACGTCTGACTCTCATAAGCTTGCTCTCGGTGGTGGAGATCAGGATTTATCTACTCCACAGAAACACTTTCGAACTTCCGACAAGGATGGTGATGACAATGGTGGCTGCCTCATGTCCACCACGAAGGAAACTGTCATCGTGAAATTCAAGAAGGACGTTGTGAAAGTCGAGGAGGACGATGTGAAAGTCGAGGAGGACGCTACCTGAATTGCTGCCTATAAGATGGTGTCCCATTTAATAAGGTCGATTTCCATTCAATTTATGCTCAAGACTAATTTCATCATATACATTTGGTTTTCTGATTTAACAATTACTCTTACAACTTTATGCTCCATCTAGATCAAGCTCTCAGTTTTTATTCAAACAATATTATGAGAATATATTTTTTATCAATATTACTAAGTATCAATTACAATAATTTAACTTGTATATCCTCTTGTGTTATTATTTTTTACTCCCCTTGCTAGATAAGCATCTATTGCAATTTCTGTTTATTTAGCTACCAACTGTACTTTCTAAAGTTGTCAACATTGTGGGGGGGGGGGGGGGGGGGGTGGGTGGGTGAAAACCTCAAATTGTGGTAAAAACCGTGAGGACTGCTTTATAACTTGGTTTACTTGAAACCTGTGCTAAAAACCTCAATCACGCGGTGACTTTACAACTCGGTTCAACCTAAAAACCGTGCTAAAAACTCCAGTTTTAAAATAACACATGACTTTATAGTTCGATCAAGTCTAAAAATCGCGCTAAAAAACTAATGTTTTAAAATTACATAGTGACTTTATAACTTGGTTTTATTTAGAACCAGGCTAAAATTTGTGACTTTATAGATTAGTTCTATTCAAAACCAGGCTATAAAGCAAGAGAATCGGACTAAAAAGCCGGTCCTCAAAAGTTTTTACCACAATTTTGGTTTTCACCGGAGCGCACCCATATATATATATATATATATATATATATATATATATATATATATATATATATATATATTAAGTATCAATTATAATAATTTATGCTTTATACCTTCTTGTGTTCTTATTTTTCTCTCAATGCTAGATAATCATCTGTTATAAGTTCTGTTTATTTAGCCACCATCTGCACTTTTTGTTTTGTCTTATAATCAGAGTATTGTTTCTAACAGAAAAAAGAGGTCTTATTTGAGGAATGATATTTTGTACAAGAATTCATTTATGACTAACTCCTTATTCCTGAATGTTAATTGTCCGGTTGGATAATTAGATGAATGACAACAATAAAATTGATTGTTGAAGAAATCATATTTCATATAAGATTCCTAAAGCCTAACGTAAAAAATGAATGAATGCAACCGCCTAATTAGCAGAGCAATTCAACTGTTTGGAGCTACTGAGTAATTGAAAAAATATTTACATAGAGCTCACACAATAGATGAAAAGAAATAGTCATTGATTGATGCAAAAGCCATCATACTGAAAACACCACTGTCAACAATCTTTCTAAGCGGATTCCTGTACGTGTCAACTCAAAATGGCATCGTAGATCCGATTTTGTATATAATCCCCTCTTTTTGTGCACCATCTGTCTATTTCCTCTTGTGTACAAATATATTTGTTCCATGAAATATACACAACCTCCAATTCCAATAAGAAATCACAAATTCCATCATAATTGCCCTTATTCACTTCTCCGAGCCGGTGAATTATGCAACAGATTCACTTCTTCTCTATAATAGACCTTGCTTCTAGTTTCTATACATTTTTACTTTCTTTGTGGTATACGAAGAATACACTCGATGAAACTTTGTCTTCCTCACTCGGTTGGATAAGAAGACACGTGTATCTGCTCATTTTTTTTTCTTGAACAATATGTCTTTCTGACCGATTTCTGAGCCCTTAGTGCTGCTAGAATGTTACTTGACAGACTCTGAGCTTCAAATGTGGACATGAACACCTTCCTCGACACTTGCCTACCAAGTGTTTGTGAATTTTCTTGGTCACTCGATGAAAATGTTTCTTCCTCACTCGGTTGGATAAGAAGACACGTGTATCTAATCACTTCTTTGTTGACGATAGCGACACAAATCAAGTCTCATCGGTGTATTCTTATCCAAGTGTGGAACGCGACACTCAGCACAACCCAGCTCTCCCGGCCGCCCGGGACCACATCGAGACTCCAACACCGATAATCATGTACTTTACTTGGGGAGAGGTGCACAACCTCTTCAAGCCAAGCACACAAGCAAATGGGGTGCCAGCCCAAAATCAATTGGCGTTGAGTCGAGTATCCCACCTACTTATATGCTAGCTTAGAACCCTCGCAACTTTCGATGTGGGATTTGCTTGTTTCACATGTGCACTCCCAACAATCTCCCCCTCACATGTGAATCACTTCCTCTTCTGCCGAAATCCTAAGGCCAAACCCAAATCGATGTGAATCACTTTCGATGTGGGATTTGCTTGGCCCTGGGATTTCAGCGGAAGGGGAAATGATTCACATGTGAGGGGGAGATTGTTGGGAGTGCACATATGAAACAAGCAAATCCCACATCGAAAGTTGGCAGGGTTCCAAGCTAGCATATAAGTAGGTGGACTACTCCACTTAACACCAATTGGTTTTGGGTTGGAACCCCATTTGCTTGTGTGCTATGCTTGAGGAGGTTGTGCACCTACCTCTCCCTAAGGAAAGTCCGTGATTGTCGGTGTTGGAGTCTTAGTGTGGTTCTGAGCGGCCGAGAGAGTCGGGTTGTGCTGAGTGTCGCGTTCAACACTTGGAGAAGGGTCCACCGCCGAGACTTGAGTTGTGTCGCTATCCCCAACTTTCTTTTCTTCAAAAATATGTCTTGCTGAGCGATTTATGTCAAGTAATTGCTGCTGGAATGTTTCTTGATAGATTTTTAGCTTTAAATGTTGATATGAACACCTTGCTTGACACTTGCCTTCCAGGTGTTTGTGAATTTTCATGGTCACTCGATGAAAGTCATGAAATTGTCTCTTCCTCACTCAGTTGGATAAGAAAACACGTGTGTCTGATCACTTCTTTTCTTGAACAAAATGTCTTGTTGTGCAATTTCTGAGCCCTGAGCGTTGCTAGAATGTTTCTTGACATATTTTTTGGGCTTCAAATGTGGATATGAACACCTTGCACGACACTTGCCTACCGTGTGTTTGTGAATTTGGTCGATTAATATGTTTCACATTTTTTGCATCATCTTCAAGGATAAGGATCAGAGGTTGTCGGTGTCATCCGCTTCTGTCGCTATATTAGGATGCCTTCCCGTGGCCGTGATTCCGCCCTTACCAAGAACAAGGAGTGTTTTGATGGTTGGTCACAAACTCTTAACAATTTGTGCATTCTTTATATTGTCTTGTGTGTTTTGTGATTTGGTGGTCTAATACTTTTCTTATGTGGAAGTACATTATTATGTACCTCATTACTGTTATGTTTGCCTAGGGTGTGTGGTTTAGAGGACCTTGATGAAGGTTCATTCATCATTGTGTTGAATGATGCAGATGGCAGTAGAACCGATGTTTGAAGTTTGAGGCTTTGGGAAATAGGATAGCTATGTGGTTTCCTTAATATGCTTGAAATGTAAGCCATGTGGGCAATGCTTCAACTTTTTGTTCCATATTAATGTGGATCATTGCATTATCCTTAACTTTGTTTCCATTATAATTTACTAAAATGGTGTGATAAGATCATGCTAAATTTTTTTTTACCATTTTTTATTAATATTTGATCTATCTAAATTTTTTTCCTTGTTGTTATTTTTTTCCATGTCTAATACTACTATGCTTTTATGTGACTTATGCAAATCATCTCCAAACTTTGTTGACATCTATTTTGACCTGAGTACTATCCACCCCTAGGGCACCCTTCCTTGCACGTATGTGGTAGTCCATATTCCTCTTGCACTCAACGCGGTGGATTCTCGAAGTTCTACCCGTATATGTATTTGCTCACTCCCTCAAACTATATGACTCATCCAGTTTTTTGTTTCCTTTTGATTTGTCTTCGGTGGTTGTATTATTCCATTAGTGAAGTTTTATCATTCATTTTTCCCTTTCAATTTGCTCTCTCCCAAACTCATCTGGCATCATTTTGACTATAATTTCATTTACTTCCCATACCGTATTAACCTATGCCTAGATCTCAAGTCTATATGATAAGTTTGGAGCTATATATGTCTTATCATTTTCCGATTCAGTGACATATATAGTCACCACAATCAAAACCGTTACCATGTTCTTTTTCCTATGTTTGTCCACCTTCTTTTGCATATTGTTACCTATTATAATTTCTGTTTTCATGATTATTGCTCATGGTTTTTTCCAATAGCAAGTTGCAAGCACATGGATGCAGATCCCCTTGATCCTCAATTGTTAAGATTGAAAGCAAGCTAGCACTGGCCAATAAAGGAATACAAGGGCGCCATCTTTTTCATCCTCATTTGAATATTTATACGTGACTCTGAAAATTTGTATCATATATTGATGTGATATTACCATATGAGCTCGAGTCACATGAACTTTCAATTGAGAAAACAGTCTGGCGATGTATCGATTTTTTGGATCCACCGGACTATATAAAATTATAATTGAAGCCTATGAGAACTTTTTGGAAAGCTATTTTACGTGACTACAACTTTCATGAAGAAATTCTTTTCCAAATTAGCTTTGAAGATGACCGAAAATGTTGTTATTTACAGCTGTCCGAAATCTGGCAGCTTGTTGGAACTGCGTTTATTGAAGACGGGACACATTCAATGAAACCGAATAAATTATGATGTAATCAAGATGCAAATTTTTATATGTATTGATGATCTTGAAGGTTTCTGACTCTTCACCTTTCTATCCCGTGGTTGCTCACCTCCTTTTCTTCATTTTTAGGGATCTTTCATATTATCCGCCAAATAAATGTTTTAGCTAGCCTTTGGCCTTTCATTTACTATTACTTTTCTTATATATAAAGAGCTTGTATGCTCACCTAGAAATCATATTTGAGATTAATGAAAAATTGTGTTTCCTTGAAATCGAGATGAATCTAAATTGTTGTTGGTGAGATGCATTTGACGCCCTCTGAGGTGAGATGCCAAAAAGAAACTCATTTGTTGAATCACTATCGGTGAGATGCTTGTGATTGATTCCCAAACAAAGACTCAATCATTCAAAAGTGAGATTCCGACGTTTGAGAGAGTGAGTTTTGTAGATCTTGTAGTGAGATGCTCCAAAGATCTAGCAATCCATATCCTTATCTTTTATTTCCTATAAATCCCCAAAAATCATCCCCACAAAAAGAGTGTTCCAAAGCTCGAGCTTTAGTCGATTGATCGATCAGGTCGCATCACATACCCCTCAAACAATCGTTCTTTGTCGTGGCTGCTGATAAATCACATACTCCAGCTATAAGATGACAAAGGACTCCTCCACTCGATATTTCTAATTTTAATTACAATTCAGTCAATTTTAATGGATACGTCCTTTTTATGTTGTTATTACCTCTTAATTTACATCAATTTATGGTTTTTCATTTACATTTGTGTCCATATTACTTTTAACCTTAACGTAATTTAATGTTCTGTTTCGTCCTTTACACATTATACAGGTCATCAAAATTCACTTACCCCAAATTCTACTAATTGTAAGATGGCTCCTATGAAGGCTATGGGTCAGATTTCCAATGGTGATGCTTGCATTGTGTAGCTTTCCTTCATATTTATTCGTTCTTATTAGAATCGGAATGCACATTTAAAATCTTTTACCCTTTTATAATTATCCACTTTCATTCTTTCACTTTATATCTTTGGCCCTTGCTTCATTTCTCTTTATATGCACCTATATATATGTGTTATCTCATGCCATTATGTTCCAATATTGCAGAAAACTAGCATGCATCACCATCTGTTGCGGATAGTATTCCTACTATGTGTCACTCCATACGTACTGATGTTTTTTTTCATGGCATAGCTGCTACTACATTTCCTTTGGGTATCATCGCATATTGTTACCTTCCATGCTCTCTTATTATAGTTTTTTCTTCCTACTTACTTACTTGTATCATGTATGTAAAAATGATTTCATTGAAATTGTGACATCGATTACTCCTCTAACAGTTGCTATTTTATGCAACTTCTTATACCACACATACCCCAACTTCTGTTGGACGTTAGAGGACTCCTATGAGAGATATTTCTACTTGTAATTCGTTCCATCTTTTTTTTTTATGACGACTTCCCTTATTCCGTTCTCATATTAAATTCTACTTTACATTATCCTTTTTAACTTTCTTCACTCTCTTCACTTTTTGTTCTTATTCATTTCTGATCTTAATATTCCTATACCGCTACTCATTTCAATCTCTATATGGTACATAGTAAGCAGTTTACCAAACTTCACTACCTCCAAATTATGCAGATCCGCATAGGTCTCCTATGAAAACAGTGAGGGGTTTTCGAGATGGTGAGTTCATTGCATTTTATGATTGTCTAATGCCTTCATCCATGTCACTTTTTTCGATGCTCATTTATTTACTCCACAATATTTAGCGCCCATAAATTGCCTTAATTTGTCTAAACTTACCCATCTCCATGTAGTTCATACTTCTTTTTTTCTTTAGAGGGATTTAAAGCAAGTAACCCCCGCCCCGGTTTGGTTTGCTAGCCTAACCCACTAACCGGTTCTAATTGCAAGGGTTAGACCCCCCCCCCCCCAAAAAAAATGGGAAGGTAGCCGGTTGGGAAAGGGGGGTGGAAACCGGTTGTTGGGAGTCAATTAAGAAGGGAGGGAGGAGGAGAGAGAGGGCAGTTTTAAAAACCTGTCACATCTTTGCTGTGAAAAACAAAGAGAGAGAGAGAGGAGGGAGTGGAGAAGGCAGGAAACCGCCATTTTTGAAACGAAAACGAGAGAGGAGAAGAAGGCAAAGGAAGAAGACGAACATGGGAGTGCGGAGGAGAAGACGGCGCCGCATTGAAAGCCAGTAAAGGAAGCGTGTAGAAGACGACCCTGTGGGTGTTTAGAAGAGAGAGACCGACCGATTTGAAGTAAGTAAACCCTAACCCTACTGATTTTGTACTGATTGCAGAAATTGAAAGGATGAGGGACCATTTGAAGACCCTAATTTGTTTGCCATGGTTTGCAATTGGATGAAATAACGGGTGGAGTATCCGCCCCTGTCATGTGGGATGTAACAGGCGTCTAGTATGAAAACAATGGGTGGAAATGTGGGAACGGGGGTGTTCGAGTTGGGGAGAGAATGGAAGTACCATTGTGGTGATGATATGGTAAAGGGCTTGAAGGAGGAAGCAAATTAGGGGAAATCGATACATGTATTGTGTGAATATTTGGGAAATTGGTGAAATTGGGGAAAATGTGGGAATTGGGGAAATTGGTGAGATTGGGGAAATAGGACAGATAGAGGGAAATCGGGGAACCTAAATATGGTTTAAAAAAATTCAGGAACAAGTTATTGAATGTAAATGATGTTACATTGTAAACTGTCATGTTTTTAATATTTAGTTGCCATGTGTAATAGGTTTGCTGTCATGTTTAATTGCAAAATTGCGCGGCTTCTATTTTGTTGAAGCTATAAAATGGTTATAATGCTCAGGTGATAAGTATAATTTAAGATATGGTGAGGCTAGAAAGTTACTGGCATTTGTGATAAGTGCAGGAAAGATATGGTGGCTGTCATGTGAAAATGGTCACTTGACATGTTAAAATTGTCACTTGACATGTTAAAATTGTCATTTGACATGTCAAAATTGTCACATGACATGTTATATGGTGTCTGTCATGTGGGAATTGGGGAAATTGGTGAGATTGGGGAAATAGGATAGATAGAGGGAAATCGGGGAACCTAAATGTGGTTTAAAAAAAATCAGGAACAAGTTATTGAATGTAAATGTTATTACATTGTAAACTGTCATGTTTTTAATATTTAGTTGCCATGTGTAATAGGTTTGCTGTCATGTTTAATTGCAAAATTGCGCGGCTTCTATTTTGTGGAAGCTATAAAATGGTTATAATGCTCAGGTGATAAGTATAAGCTAAGATATGGTGAGGCTAGAAAGTTACTGGCATTTGTGATAAGTGCAGGAAAGATATGGTGGCTGTCATGTGAAAATGGTCACTTGACATGTTAAAATTGTCACTTGACATGTTATATGAACTTAACGTCATGTGCATTGTGACTTGTGTGATGAAAATCTGCAAATGTTTGAAGAATGCTAAAGTATTGCTCCCCAACCTACAGGGTATCAAACTACAACATGAGTGATTCAGGAGAAAGAAGGGTAACGGAGACACCGACAACAGGCGAGGTATGGTTTGGCTAGTGTCGATCAAGGGTAGAGTGTTTTACAGATGAGTCGGTCTAACATTCCACCCCACTGTGCAGGCGATATATGCTGTCCCCGAGGACAAGCATTTCAAATGTAGGTGCAATCAATATGCCATGCCCAATGTCCTTGCAAAGCTAGACCAGTACCTGAGCCCGTCAGACTGGAAGCGTCTTTGTGAAAGCCAATTTGGCGGCATTGCGAGGCTCGTGGCCAAAGTTGAGTTCTCCGCCCAGCTAGTCCTCTACGTCCTGCAGCGGCAGTTGCGGTCGGAAAAGGAAAAAGAAACGTGGTACATGATCCAGGGGTCTATAGTCCGGTTCTCCATTGCGGAGTTCGCGCTAGTGACCGGACTGAATTGCTCGGCAAACGTGGCGAGGACCGTGGACACTGCGGTGGACAAGGCGGCCTGCTTCGAGTTCTTAGGCAAGGAAAAGATGAGGATGGAGGCCATCGAGACAGAGTACACAGTGTCGATGAAGTCAGATCGTTCGGCTGCAAGGCGCTTTAAGTTCGCGCTCATATTGCTGGTGGAGGCGGTGCTGTTTTCGAAGGAACCCCGTAACTATATTCACGGGTGGGTTGTAAACATGGTGTCTGACACCGAGGCGTTCTTGCGTTACCCGTGGGGGCGACTGTGCTACGAACGAACCCACGATTTCCTCTACCGCTGTGTTGAGCGCAAGCTCCAGCACGGGGTCAGCAGCTCTCGGCCGTCGTACTTGTTAGCCGGCTTCCCCCTTGCATTCCAGGTATGGACATAAATCTCACATGACAAATAGTGATTTAAACTAGACACTGCCTCCTGGTAACTGGACACGATTAAATGCAAAGTGTCGACATGTCATCACCTGGTTTGTTTTGTTTGTTTGTAGTTGTGGGTGTACGAGGCTCTGCGGCCAGTTGCAAATCAATTTGCTGACACCAGCACAAGCACAAACACAACCTACCCTCGGTGCCTGAGATATAAGTCAAAAGACCACAATATGACGTACGATACTCTTGCCTCCCTCATCCAACAGTCGAAGGAAGAGTTGGGCATGTTCGACGAGGTGGACGCTGTTCGGACAGTCCTTCTCCCGGATGCCGAGGAGGTCAGGAAGGGGGTTATTGTTGGCGCCATGTACGCGACATAGAAGCCGGATAAGTTCTTCGACGACCTTGTGGTGGAGTATACAGCCAAACATGCGCCGAGCACGACGAAAGCATCTGGGTCAGGCACGAAGCGTGAGGGAAGTACGACGGCTTCCGAAGTGGATGTGTCAAGGATTTTGTCAAAGATGGATGATCTGGGGACGATCTTATTGGCAACGTTTAACGAGAGGATGGAAAGGATTGAGGCAGCGATGCAGGAGCTGAGAAGGGAGGTGAGGGGGAAGAAGCGAGGTGAGGACGAGGTGACACACTCGCAGGACAGGCATGGAACTTACAGTGAGGAAACCGAAGATGTTGAGTTGCAACCAAAGGAGGTAAGATGTTCAATTTGTAATGTCAGTATCCCTAACCGTCATGTATAACAATATATGCGTCATGTATAACAATATAGGCGTCATGGTAACATACCTTTCCGATAAATGCGTAGGTTGAGGGTACTGTTAAGGAAATGGGTCAGAAATCGGGTACTGATGCAGGTGAAGATGAAACCACCAAGACAACTTTTGAGGTTAGTATCCTAACTGAAACCGTGATGTAAATTTTGTGAATGACGGTCACACTAACTCATAATCTGTAGGAGATGGGTAAGAGTAAGGGACCAGTTGATGGGGAGACCCAAATAGAGAAGGATGCTGATCCACAAGAACCCCCCAAAGAAACACCCACCACACAGGTTAGTTATCCCTGTCGTACTGCGATGTGACTGTTGATAATGGTGTCGAGTCTAAGTTCCTTCGCATATTTGCGCAGGGTGAGACTGATAGCACAGGGCCAACTGAAATGGTAGGGGCTGCCGGGCTTGAGGCAGTAGCAGCCACTACCAATGTCACAACCGCTGAGGTAAGCCATCTGCCGCCTAGTGTCATGTGAAGATTGTTAGTCGTCATGTCAAAACTCTATTGTTGTCATGTAGGAGGACCCGGCTACTGAGGATGAGGTCTTAGATGAGGGGTCTAAGACTGTGGCGAAAGGGCCTGGGGACAAGTCAACCATCTCCGAGCCAGAAGCACCAACGACAAAGGCAACCCCTGAGGTAGGACGCGTTTATGAAACTGTCATGTCAAGAACAGTTATGTGTCATGTTATTTTACCCTTGTGTCATGTAATCAACCATAGGAGGCACATGCAGAGGAGGAGGCAGTACTTCCCCTTCAGCGTAAGGGCGGAAGGGTGAGGCGAGCGCCTGCTACGTTAGAGGGCCACGAAGTTACTCAGCCGGTGAAGAAGCCGCGTGTCGACAAGGGGAACAAGGATAAGGAGGTGGTTGAGGACGTGATGAAGGGGCAGAAGAAGCCGCGGGCCACCAAGGGGAAGAAGGTGATTGTGGGGGTTGACGCCGTGGCTTTGGGCCTGATGACCAAGGCTGACGTGGACGCATTCACCGAGTGGATGACCACCGACGACGCCCAAGGGACTGAACCCGCACGTACAATGTTGGGCACCCGCCTTGAGAGGGATTTCTTGGGGGACCTAAAAACGCCAATGAAAGTGGTGGGCTCGGAGGTAAATTTCGGCCACCCCTTCTCCGATAACTTGACATTTTTTGGTTGACTGGACACGTGTTCCTTGTTTGCAGCATATCGACGAAGCATGCGGCATCCTCCGAAAGGAGGTAGCCAGCGAGTCGAAGTACGCAGGCGTCGCAGTCGTCGACCCCTACTTCGGGGTCCCGCTGCAGAGACAAACCGGTATGCCCGTCGACGAGGAGTTGGAGTACTACTTCAGCGGTATGTTGCCGGAGAGGTGTCCGAAGCCTTGGGCGAGCCTCGACCGTGTGTTGGCCCCATGGAATCTGAAGGACAACCATTGGGTAGCGGTTGAGATCGACCTGGCCGAGTGGACTGTCCGTGTGTATGATCCGGACACTCGTCTCACTCCTGAGCGACATTTGCCAGGCCTTCTGAAGCCCATCACGCACACCCTTCCCCCGCTGATGGATGGCCACCAAGAGCTGCACGCCAAGCATGCAGGGAAACTGCCCCAGCCGTTCAAGTACAACCGTGTGAAGGGGATCCCTCAGAACAAGCAATCGTAAGTCGTCGTAGTCCATCTTCTGATTTATATTGTAATTAGTGCGCATTAGGTTTGACACATACTTTTTGCGACACAGAGGAGACTCCGGCCCCTACGCTATCCGTTTCTTGCAGATGCTCGCATCAGGCGACCGCGCATTCAAAGGGGTGGACGACGCTTTTATCGATGCTTACCGCCTAGTCCTATGTGTCGCCATCTACCACCGTGGCTTCTGTCCCAGGCCCGATCCTCAGTAGACATTGGCTCCGTCCTTTTTTTACAAAAACATTGTTGTTTGTACTGTTGTCTGCACATGTTGTTGGTGGCTTGAACAGTTATGCTTTCGTAGGATTTCATTTGGTTGACTTTGGCATCGACGGTATGTCGTTTTGGGAAACCTAGGGCTCAGGTTTTAAAACTATGATGTCTTGTTGTTTTTGAAACTATGTAGGTCGTACGATGGTTGACAGTTATATATTTACGTCGTCCACATTTCCACTGAAAATGCACAATTCAAACATGTCATGTCCAAAATATCTCCTGCCAAGTTTATATCACTGCATGTCAAGTACAAAATGACTTAGCTGCACCCAGGCCCAACAAGCCGTAATAACAAAACACGGGCGACGTCCATACTTCAATGTAAAAGGGGGAGCGATAAAGTTTCCGAATAAGTTACCCCTGCCTACAAACCGCGTGAAATACCTACTGGCTTCAAAATGCACAAAATATGTCATGTCAAAATAGCTATCCGTCATGTCTACTTCATTATCTGTCATGCCAAAATATGTACCCGTCATGCCAACATACCACCTTTTTCTTCACTATGTGCGGCGCCTTTTCGGGAACTTCCTTTCCCACTGAGACGGGTACCTAGATGTCTTCGGCCTGCCAGGGCGTACCTTGATAAGTGGGGGGAGGCAAGTCTCCTTGGCGATTGCCTCGGGCACCCTCCAATTCTCTCGCGACGGTACTGGGTATATCACGTCATTGTAGCACGCACGCCACGCGTCTACCTTGTACAAGTCGTTGACGAACGAGTACATATTCATCCCGTGCATTTGGGATGCTGCCATTTCGTGCGCGCATGGGTACTGGTCTACATTGAAGCGTCTACAGCTGCATAAACGTCCTACTAGGTTTACAAGCCATGTGGAGGTTCCCTTGCGTACCTCGTATTCATGTGCACTCAACTGTCTGACGCCCATGGAAAGGGACTGCACGAAGTTTGCTCTGATGGCGTTACCAACCCAGTCGCTCACGACTTTCCCCTGCTCGCCGCTTGCCTTCCTATGTTTGACGAACCACGTGCCGACGGTCTCAAGGATGGCATCTACAAGGGCTGTTAGCGGCAAATCTCTAGGATATTTGAACACCGAGTTCAAGCACTCGGAGTTATTAGTGGTTGTGATGTTGTACCTGTTTCCAGTGTAGAAAGCCCTTGCCCAGTTGCTGAACCCGGCCTCATTCAGATATGGGCCCGCTCCGGGAACCCGTGCACAGAACTCCGCGTACAACACCTGGAACTCATCGTACGTGTAAGCTTTACACATCGTCATGAACTCGTCTTGCAAGCCCCCGCACTTGAACCGGAAACAGACGTTTTGAAATAAGTGATATGTGCATATGCCATGCTTTGCGAAGATGTAGCTATCCCGTATGCCCTTCAGGATGCTCATGTGGCAGTCAGATACCCACACCAGATCAGTCGTGTCTTCAACGACACGCAACATCTGCCTGAAGAAGAACCCCCAAGACCCATCATTCTCGCCGTCAACCATGGCGAAGCCTACGGGGTAAATGTGGTGGTCAGCGTCTTGTGCAGTAGCAAATAGCAAGCACCCTCGAAATTCCCCCTTCAAGAAGCTCCCGTCCACCGATATAACCTGGAGAATAAACATCTTGATGAGCTAGATCTGTCATGTCTAGGCAAACAGTGGTCATGTGATATTAGTATACGCGTCATGTTTCTAGTAAATGAGCGTCCTGTTAAATGTAAGGAAGGACTTACCTTCCGTAGGTGGGGGATAGCCCTCCGCCACGCTCCAAGACTCACAAACGCATACTCGAATCGCCCATCCGCATCGCGTTCTATCCTCGTGTACGTCCCAGGGTTGGCCTGCTCCAGCATGTACATGTACGAGTACATGCTCCGATAACTTTCCTCGTCCGTTCCGTACACTATGTCCCTCGCACTCAACTTGGCTCGGCGCGCCTTCCAGTAGCTGCATGTGACCCCCAGCTGCGACTTCATCATCCTCTGCACTTGATCGGGATCGAGGGGCTTCTTCGACCGTCCGAAACTGAACATGCCCATTCAAACACATGTGTCCAGTGAAGTTAGTTGTGTGTCCAGTGAAAATATAACTGTGTCCAGTTACACTAGTTGTATGTCCAGTTAAGAAACTTGTGTGTCCAGTGATTGAAGTTGTCCAGTGAATGCAGTTGTGTGTCCAGTTACTAGTGTTGTGTGTCCAGTGTGTATATCTATATGTCCAGTGGAATTTAGGCAAGAGTCTAGTTAAGTTTTGCGTATTGGGGCACATACCTTTCGACAATGCGACGCCTCAGCTGCGTGTATGACGCACTGCATTTTTGGGTGACCGCCTCGTCCAGCGAGCACGTGTGGTCGTCCACAAGCTTTCGGATCTTCCACAACCCCGTTCCCTTGTAAGTCGAAGCCCGACATGACCACTTGCTGTTGCGAGCAGCGCACCCTACAACATACAAGGTCTTCGTTGACTTCTTCACCTTCATCGTGAAGCAGCGAGTCAGACCCGCCCACGCTACGAGTTCCTGCACATCCTCCTTCCTCCGAAACGTTTGTCCCTCCCGGAGCGTAATACCACAGTGGCTGGTAACAATGGGTTCCCCGCGACCATTGGTTCACTTTCAGCAGGCTTCGGAGAAGTGGTTGACTTCCATTTTCGTCTTTCGTATGCTTCCTCGACTTCCCTCACCGCTCGCTCCGCCTCATAATCCCATGACCAAGACTTCGTCGGACCAGAACTACCGTGTTCAACTTTAACCACTTTTGGGATTGCATCATCCTCGTCGGAGGAGCTACCAAGGTCAATGGCTCCATCTTCCATGTCACTGATGACATATATGATCTGCTTCCCTTTATTCACTGCGTCGGCATTCTTTTCCCTCTTCGCAAACTCCAACTCTAACTCCTGACTTATCCCTAACTGGTAAGAAGTCTCCTTTAACTGGACAGCTGTTTGTGTTAACTGGACATCAAATGATTCCACCTGGACAGCTGTTTGTGTTAACTGGACATCCGATGATTCCACCTGGACATACGTTTGGTTTACCTCGACAATTTTTTCTCCCAAATCTTCGTCTTCTCCGACAAGCCCCACGGGGAGATCTGCATTTGGGTGATCTTCTTGGGTCACGGGCGGACCAGTTAACGGGACAACAACATCCTCCAAGCCTGCAGGAGACAAACCACCACCGTCTGAGTCATCCGTTGTCGATCCTTGTGCTTCGGGCACGTCTCCACCAACCTTGCGTCGTAGGGAGACATTGAGGTCGATAGGCCAATTTCGTTCTCCAGACAGCCCGTTTACAAACTTGTAGGCCTCCAAGTCTTCGTAATCCCCGATAGCAAACGGCCTGGACCCTTCCTTCTTTGGCTTTACATATGTGAGCTCCACATCATTCCTCCCATCGACATTAAACTTGTCCATCACCTGTTTCTTCAGCTTTACGTAGTTAATCCTTTCGTCCACCACCATGGCTTTCTGGCTCCTTGTTCCCGTGAAGACCCAAGTGCCGCCTTCACACGCCCACCATCCTCCAAACAATACAGTGATACAAACTGATGATTTTTCCCCTGTTGCATTTCATAGGTAGGCACAAATTATTTTGTATCGACGGTATTTACATATGAACAACACTTACCAAACATAGAGAGAACACTTACCCATTTATGTCCGATCAGAGGACTGTCCAGTTAATACCAACACGTGTCCAGTAAGTACGATATAACCATCCAGTGAAAAGTGGCTTCGTACAAGTAAACCGTTTGATGGGGACCAGGCCCACTCGCTTCTTCTTCAACGGATTCTCTCTCTTTCTTCAGATTTTGTGAGTAAAAGTGACGCCCAGAAATTCTCTCATCTCTTTATATAGACCACACATCATTTGACACCTACCCTCTTTCTTCTAATCAAACGTCGGCCATTCCCCTTCTTCAAGTTCCATTTCCCCTGCAATTCATTAATGGGAGGTAATGATTTCCCTCAGACATTCTTCAAAGCTTATATACCCTCCCCCTCCTCCCTCCCTTTTACCTTTTTTTTTGGCGCCATCCCTGGGCGGGAACAATTGCCTCCCTCCGATTTACTGTACACAGCTGCTTCATCCCTCTCCCTCTCTCTACCTCTCTTTTCAATATTGATCAGGTATTTCACCCTCTCTCTCTCTCACACAGACTCTCTTTCTCTCTGTCTTTTCCTCGCTTTTCCTTCTCTCTCTCTCTCCTTCTCTCAGTTGTCCAGCTGTAATACCCACACTGTCCAGTCCCCCCCCCCACTTACCTGCTACCGGATGAGGCAAAAATCCGGATATCCGGATTTTAGCAAATTTTTTCCGGATGGGGTTATGTGTGCAAGGGTTTCACCAAAATGGGCTATTTTAGCAAATTTGCCTTTTCTTTACCTATTATCTATTCCATATCTGAGTGTATTGGATTCGCTCTAGAAGTTGGATTACAATCCAATGAATATAATACTAACTCCCATTCACAACACGATTTTTCTATTAACACTAACGCACTCTGCAATTTATTTTTACTAATTCACAACTTTTTATGTTATACATTACTCATTTACCCAGAATTCCCAATATCACAATGATAATGATGTTTTTTCCTCATATGTATGTTGCAGCTAAGCTGAACGATGATGTTCTTTCGGTGGAGACAGACAATGATACTGCTCAAATACCCATAGGTCACATCTAACATAAAATTATATATTATGTTATTCTTTTACCGGAATCTTTGTTTGTTTGTATTTACATTCACTTGATGCCATTATTACTATGGTTAGTAATAATTGCGAAGTAGTGATTGCGAAGTAGTAATAATACGAGGAAAACGCTTCACCTGCAATTCTTGACAATGGTTAGGGTTCATGATCCTTGGAATGATTTCATTGTTATTCTCAATCAATGCAATGCAATTGATATCAAAAGTTACGCCAACTTGTCTTAGATAGATTGATCAATAGAGGGACAACCACTTACATTCTATGAAATACAACATAGAATAACATAAAGATCCAAGTGCATGGCCAATTAACAATATCAATCTCAATGCAATTAGGAATCAAAAGAATGCACAATTTTACAGCTCTTAACCTAAATCTCATAGAAATCAATATAAACCAATAGTAATCATCCTGCAAAGACAATTGATGCTTTCACATGATAAATTTTCCTTGCTTGCCACAAAGATACCAATCTTACGAAAGGAATCGCTAGCAAAGATGCAATTTCTATCTAGATGATCAATCATAGAGAAAACATATGCAAATACTTAACAATGAAGAACAAAGATAATGAAAGAACTCATGAATAACAATATGAAATCAAATTCTCACAATTCAACCAACCATGTCTTCGAATCACAAGCAAAACTATAAGTTTAACAACTCATAATCAACACTTCTCTCTCTCTCTCTCTCTCTCTCTCTCTCTCTCTATTGTTCTACACAATACCATTCTTGCCACACACGGCTGTAAAATAGAATAGATATAAACCTAAAAGAGTCGAGCAAACCCTGGGGAATAAAATAATAACAAACTAATAATATCTTTGGACAAAATCTTAATTGTTGAACTCGCATGACCGGCGGGCGCCGGTATAAGATCGGTGGGCGTCGCTACTTTGGCTCCGCGAGTTTCTTTTTCTTTGACTTTGCACTCCTTAGCTCCCTTGATGATCTTTCCTTAGCATCTCTTATGCTCCAAAACCATCTCTTATGAATCTCTCAATTAAGACTACCTTCAATTTTGGATTGTAAAACTGCGGAATACACACAAAATAGCGTAGATTCCGAACTCGAATACTCAAATGCAAGACAATGTAAATAAGACAAAACACATGCAATATGAACACTCAAATGCAATAAAACCTATCTATAATGCCTATATGAAATATGCATTATCAAACTCCTCCACACTTAAGCTCTTGCTTGTCCTCAAGCAAATGAAGAATAAACATAAATCAATGCATCCCATAGAAGATTCCTTCACAACTTTTACCTTATCAAAAGCAACATCAAATCAAGTGCAAATATGAATAAGACACATAAACATTATAACATGTATATGGATGATCAGGTAGCCCGTATGTTTATCAATCGAACCTCACAAGGGAGAATATGTGTATCTTTCACTCTCATGTGTTTAGACTTTAAGAATACACTCAACTCAATTCCATATATTGCAAACATCATCTCAAATATTGACACTTATATCACAAAATCTCCACCGGATACATCAAAGCAAAATAAGAAACATCAAGAGGACTTTAGCTCAATGGAAATCTCCAAAGAAGACTCCATTCGACGGGGTTGTAATGGGGTTTGGTAGAAATATAAGGGTAAGTGATAGATTACATAGGTCTCCTCATGTATAGTGGGCTAAAAGCCCGTTAAGGCCCAATACCTTTGTAACCTATATATATGTTTATCAATGAATGGAAACCCTCAAGGAGGACATTACAATCAATCTCGTGATCTTACATGGTATCACAGTCTTTTCTTCCTCACGGAACCCTAAATTGATCCTCCCGTCTCGCCGGTCATCCTCTTCCTCCGACCTTCCTCCTCGCCGCCATCCTCGAGCCGCCATAGCCGCTTCCTCCTTCTTCCCTCTCCTACCTTCGCTTGTTCAGTCTCGCCGGCCCCCAGGCTCACACCAAGCACCACCGGCGCCGCCCGCTATCCAGATCTGCGTCGCTCCGTCCCTCACACTCTTTCGATCTCGCACCTTCTTCCTCCTGTTCCCATCCAAGCCGCCGTTGCCCAGGCTACCACCGCCGATCCCCACACCACCCAAATCCAGCCTTCCTGGCCCCGGATCCGAGCACCTTCTACGGCCTCTTCATCCCCTCCATTCAATTACCAGATTCATCCCCTCCATTCAATTACACAGCGTCGAGCCTTCCCCTTGCTTTCTTGCAAAATCCGAAACCCTCCCCCTAATTTTCTTTTGCCCAATACCTTTGTAACATATATATATATATATATATATATATATATATATATATATATATATGTTTATCAATGAATGGAAACCCTCTAGGAGGACATCACAATCAATCTCGTGATCTTACAGTAAGGAATTGTATTTGGTCATGTGGTGCTTTCAATTCCGGGAACTAAGATTCCTAAAACTTCCAACATAACTCAAAACAACTCAAAAATCACATCAAGCTCACATAAGTAATAAACTCTCAAAAATATAATCAATAAGTTCTCAAAATAACATAAACTCTCAAAATAAATATTTATCCATCTCTCATGTGCAAAATAAATAAACAAGGCTCTTATTCATAACTTTTTTTATTTTTTTATTTTTTCTTCTTTTTTTCTTCTTTTTTTTTCCTTCTTTTGAGCCATATGCAGGAAATACACATATGAGGAAAATAAGCACATAACATTACATCTCACTTAAAACTTCTCAACAATAAGCACAACCATAGCTTTTCTCTCAAAACTCAAAATAATCAATCCATAACCATCTCAAAATCCCAATTCTCGGAAAGGTCGGGTTTATCATAGGCTAGGAAACATGAATTTGTGGAGCTTCAAAGAAAAAGGCTAAAGGCTCAAATTGGCTTCAAGCAAAGACATAACATAAGCTAGGTATGGATAAAATATGGCTAAAAACATGTCTATATCATATGCAACTTATAAGCAATGATCATGTATATAATCGGCCTCGAAAATAAATAATCATGTCCACACTCACAAAGAAATGCATAGGAAGAGTAAATCACACAACAAAAGCAAAAAGGAAATAAATGTAACCCCTTATTAGGCCAAAAATTCTCATTAGGACAATTTTTTGTTGGATGTCAATCATGCCTAGGAACTTGGATCATACATGCTCAATTACATATGCCAATTCATATCTCACATAAAACAATTTTCAAGACAAGGTTAAGTTATCCAGAATTCCATGGGATTTATATGATCATGCCAAAATAAAATAGAGTACAAAATAAGCTAGGTGGGTATTTGAATATATATATATGGTTTACTTCAAATGTAAAAACTCCTTAACGTGTAAAATTTGCTTATCGCGTAAAATTAGCTAATGGGCATAATTTAATTACTAATGGGCCTAATTTAATTAGTAGATGTCTGCCCCCCTTGCCCATGCGTGTGCCCCCCTTCTCGGACCAGTTTTTTTTTTTTTAAATTTTTTTTTTGTCCCAATTTTTTTTTTCCCGTGTTAACACTTTATGCTGTGCAAGTATAACTTGCTTTTGTGCACATATAACATCTTATTGTGCAAATATAAGTTTATTTTGTGCAGACAAATAATTCATTATGGGGTAAATAGGTAAATGTGCCTATTTCAATTATAAAAATTTATAATTGAAATATGTTTAATTTATGGGTAAATTGGTAAATATGTCAAATTTTATGGGTAAATGCACTTTTTCCCGTTTTCGATACCTTTTGTGCAACTGTGAAGTGCATTTGTGGAACTGTGAAGTGCATTTGTGCAACTTTAAAGTGCAAATATAAGAACATAAAGTGTGAAAATAAAACTGTAATGTGCAAATTTAGAATACAAGTGTGCAAAAGTAGGATACAATTGTGCAAATTTAAACTACAATTGTGCAAAAGTAAGATACAATTGTGCAGATTTAGAATACAATTATGCAAATGTAAGATCATAATGTGCAGTAATAAGACAAAAGATGTGCTTTTGAAATCGATGTTTTAATTTTGTTTTTTTTTTTTTTTACTTTTGAGAGTTTGGGTTCACCTCTCGGATAATTTAGGTTGATAGATGTAAGTTTGAAATCGATTTTTTTACGTATAATCTTTTAAAATTAAAGTGCATAAATAAGATTAAAATGTGCATAATTAAGGTTAAAAAGTGCATAACTTAGATTATAATGTGCATGAGTAACAATTTGCGATTGTTGCGCTCTTGTCTATTATGTAACCTATGTGGGATTTGAACCCACATCTTCTGTGCAAACGCACATTGCTCTACCAATTGAGCTAATAGGCTAAATTATGATTGTTATGCTAAAATAGAAGAGCCTAATCGACCTAAAACATATTGCAATAAAATTCTAAAATGCAATTAACTCATGATTCACAAACAATTTGACAATGCTATAAACATGAAATTAGCTCCAAATCAACCCAACAACACAACCATATCATCAATTTCAGTCAATTTGGCCGTTGCAAAAAACCCCAAATTCTAAAGCATATCGCAATATAAAATTCCAAAATTCAATTAGATCATGATCCATAAACAATTTGACAATGCTATGAACATGAAATTAGCTCCAAATCAACCCAACAACACATCCATATCATCAATTTAAGTCAATTTTGTTTTTGGCAAAAAGCCCTAAATTCTAAAAAATATCGCAATCTAAAATTCTAAAATTCAATTAGCTCATGATCCATAAACAATTTGACAATGATATGAACATGAAATTAGCTCAAAATCAACCCAAAAAGACAACCATGTCATCAATTTCAATCAATTTGGCTTTTGGCAAAAAGCCCCAAATTCTAAAACATATCGCAATCTAAAATTCTAAAATTCAATTAGCTCATGATCCATAAACAATTTGACAATGATATGAACATGAAATTAGCTCAAAATCAACCCAACAACACAACCATATCATCAATTTCAATCAATTTGGCTTTTGGCAAAAAGCCCCAATTTTCGCTCCTAAATCAAACCCTAGGTTTTCAATCTCAACCTAAATCATTCAAACAATCTAAATAGATGTAATAAAAAAGTTTAGGGTTAGAAATCATACCAAATTAGAGTTGAAACAAGGAGCAAAATCGGGAGTTTGAAGGTATTCAGAGCCAAAACCACCGATTAGCGCTGTTGGGAGAGATGGGCTCGGTGTGGGCTCGGCTGGGCTCGAACCATGGGGGTTCCGGGCTCGGGGGGTGCGCCTGAGGGAGGGGGTTGGAGCTGGTGGGGGCTGGTGGCCGGAGGTGGCTCGTGGGTGGCGTGGGAGGCCGACGAGCGAAGATACGACGTAAGCCTTCGACTGGGCAGTGTGGGCGCGTCTGGGCTCGAACCAAGCTAAGTCAGGGCTCGGGGGGTGCGCCCAGGGGTTGGCTCAAGCATGGCTAGGCGGTGGTGGCCGGAGGTGGCTCGACGTGGGGCTGTAGGTGGCTCGACAGGGTGGGTGCGGGGCAGCAGGAGGCCGAGAGAGAAGCCACTGTTGAGCGCGCGTGTTGTAATTCATTAAAAAAATAAATTTTACACGTTAAGCGGATTTTACACGTTAAAGAGTTTTTACATTTTAAAGCTTCCCTATATATATATATGCAATGCATGATATTTTTGGATTTTTCATCACACGTTTTAAGAAGATGAAAACTCTAAAAAAATATTAAAAATAATTCTATGCTTATTACTAATTGCATGAAATTAGTTTTAAAAAATTATTCAAAATTTTGATATTTTATATATTTTTAAATTTTATTAAAAATTATGAGAAATAATAAAAATAAAATATTCTAGATTAGATATAGTATATAATTACAAGCACTAGAACTTATGAACTACGTCTTTAATATTAGCATTTTAAAATTATCACAAAATTACCCAATCTTGATTTTTTTAATTTAAAAAACGAAAAAATGGACAAACCCGAAATCGACGTAATTTGACCAGAAATCGGGTCAAACCCGAGTTTAAGTCGACCCGGATCTACCTGAGACCCATTTTACCTAGGACCCGTTTTACCTGGAACCCGTTTAACCCGAAATCTGAAATGACCCGACCCGAACCCGATCAGAATGACCCGATTGACAGGTCTACCTATATCTCTCCAAACCCACTCCCCTAGGCAGTCGTTGTGAGGGCTCACAAGTGAATGAGACAAACTAAGGGATCGCTTAAATCGTTCCATCTCTCAGAAAGTCTTCCACACGTAGAGTCGATCCTATCGTTTTATGGGGTTGAGCTGAACCAAAATCTAAAGGCCCCAATAAAAATTAAAAATAAACATTCTGTATAATTTCATAAATACTTCTGTTATTTTTATATTTGAATCATTACTCAATTTGAAGAAAATAAAAGAAGCTTAATAAATCGAAAATAATTGAAATTTTTCAAAAAGATAATAGTAGTGAAAACTAGTTATTGTTGATTGGTATCCAATATAATATGTTAGTACAACTCCATTGTCCTGGAGGCGGTTCTCTAAAGTTCTGTCTTCACACCACCAAGGAATTGTGCCCTGTTGTATCTTCTCTCCAACGGTGCTACTTTGATAGTACTTGGTTCGCCTTCCACTGGCATATTCAGTTGAAGTATTAACGTTTGGTTCCCCATTGTTTCATTGACGACTTATCTTCCTCTCCGCTTCAGTCAACTGTAGATCGTCGGATTGTTGATTTTTTTAGAGGAAATTGCACAAAATAGGCCAAAAAATGGGCCTATTTGCACAAATAGCCAAGAGGGTGAAAAATTGGCCCAAAATGGCCTGGCCATATCATGCAAATAAAAGGCCCGGTCATTTGGAACTATTCATGACCGGATGTAGAAGGTGACCTGTGCGGGAGTGAAAACTGTGACAGAAAATCGAGGGAGGAGAAAGGGTAAATAAGGGGAACTCTAGCGAGAAAGGGTAAATAGGGCGGAGCGCTCCGGCTTCTGGGAATCAACGGGCTCGGATTTGAGGCTCGGTGGGCGGTTTCCGGCGGGTTTGGCGGCGGATGCTACGGTTTGCAGGGCGGGGTGTGATTTTGGGACGGTGCAAGCGGCGGTCGAGGCGGCGCCGGAGGGCGGAAAGAGGCATGTGATACACATAAAGGAGGGGGTGTATGAGGAGACGGTGAGAGTTGGTTCTGAGAAGAAGAATTTGGTGTGGGACGGGGACGGAATGGGGAAGACGGTGATCACTGACTCGTTGAACACCGACGTTTCTTCCCTCGCTCTTCTCAAAATGCTGGAACACGGTAATTTCCCTTTCCTTTCTTTCCATTACCTCGCTAGGGTTTTGATTTTGCTCTTGAATTTCGATCTGTAATTAGGGCTTTGCTGCAAATTGTTTCGCGGGTTGAATTTGAGATTGAATCTGGGGGAATTCCTTCCAGTACGTGGTTGCCAAGGATACATTTATCTACGACGACAAGTGAGCAATTTTGTTCTTATAGCATTGATCTCTTGTAGGAAGCTTGAAGCAAATTCTGTGTCTGTACTCTGTAGTAAGAAAGCTTGCAGAAGATTGCTGCAAATATGGAACTAAAGAACAATGTACTACTTCCCCAGGCAATTTTGCTCTTGAATATGAAGCTTGCAGAAATTGCTTTTCAGGTGGAAACATCACATAATCTTTTGAAGAAGGAGGGGGAGATCTTGCTACATTTTCAGTGGTAAGGTAATGTAATGATTCCATATTGCTAGATTGGTATATTATAAACAAATATTTAGGAAAGGGGTGGAAAGGATGGATTTTTTTTTTTAAAAAAAATCGAAATTAGTGCTAGGATGTTTGGTTGAAGGTGGAAGGGATGGAGAAGAGGGGTGGAGAAATTCAATCCCGTATTGCCCTCGTCCTCGCCTTTCGACATTCGACATCCTCGGCCTCTCTCTATTGCCATCGCCACCGTTGTCGCTGTAGGTGGCGTGGGTGATCGATGATGGAGCTTCTGTTGCTGGCGTTGGTGAGCTATGATGGAGCTGTTGTTGCTGGAGATGAAATTTTAGGCAATTTTAGTACTGATTTTAATCTAGTTGTGTTTATGTTTGTTTTTATGCCATTTCTAATGTGTAGCTATTATCAGAAGTACAGGTGAACAAGAAATTCACTTGTATTAGTTTTAATGAATCATTAAAGAAGAAAAACAAGCTTTTATTAGTTCACAACTCACTAGGAAGTAGGAACATATAAGAAAGAACCAACTAAGCCTGCATATATCTAGATAAGTAGATAGTAGATAAAGTAGATAGTGAGCTCTTCCACCATGAATACCCTGTCACTTTTTGAATGTAGATTTGATATATGTATCATGTATGTTGATGCTTTCCGTAGGGTCTGAACATTGAAAGTTTGTTTTCAACTTTAGATTATAAGAACCAAAATTCCAGAGTTTTTAAGTAAACTAGGCTAAAAAACATGAATCAAATGATGGTGATAGGTGAGGGTGAGAGTAAACTGGATAGGGTTTGATTCTATAACATGTAGAATGATGTAACTTTCCTTGGTATTACTTTACTTGAAAATCACTGATTTTCATTATAGGATGCATTCATTCATCTTCTTTCTTGGGAAAACATCAAATTGGAGGGTCTTGAAATTGATGTTCTGGTAAAAATCCTATTACTTTCCCTGCTGAAAATAAATGACAGCCCATTATAGTCTGATTCAAGTCCTATCCCCTTTAAGAAAGCTCCCATGTCCTTTAACAGATTCATGTCTAATTCATTGACATGCAAACAACTTGGAAGAAGATGAGCCTCGAGGAATGAGGGCAATTCGAAATAAGATTGCTTCTTGCACACATGTGATGTGACCATTGTTTGTGATACAAACTCGATAGGCAAGTTCGAGAACAAAAAGTCACTCCCTAAAGTAGATCACATAGTCTATTAGCTCAATTGGTAGAGCATTGTGTACGCACACAAAGATGTGAGTTCGACTATCACATAGGCCAATTTATATATGATTGAAAATGGTAGAAAATATATACACTAGTGGTAGGACAAATTTGTGAATCTGGTAGGAAAAATTCGTAGGCTTATAAAATTATGAACCTGGTAGGAAATATATACACTAGTGGTAGGACAGACTTGTGAACCTGGTAGGATAAATATATTTTTTTTTTTGTGTTCTCTTCATCTCTTTGGTTGTTAAAGTGGAAATAGTTTGGAATTAAAAGGATGAACTAGTACATTAGTTTCAAAAGGATGAATTACTACATTCTTTCTCCCAGGAAGCCTGCAACTCAGCTTTGATTTTTTTCTGACCATGAAACGAGTGTTTTTACTTCACTAGATTACTTCACTAGATTATTTCTCACATAGGCTAATGCGGAGTATGCGTTCATATCTCTCTGGACTTATACGACTATGAACATAGTAGGACATATATACACTAGTGGCAGGACAAATTTGTGAATCTGGTAGGACAAATTTATGAATTATGAATATCTCTGAACTTATAAAATTATGAACCTGGTAGGAAATATATACACTAGTGATAGGACAAATTTGTGAACTTGGTAGGATAAATATACGATATTGGTATGATAATAATGTAATCACCGAAATTCCTAAGTGTAGAATTAAGTCAAAAAATACCAGGAAACTTGAAAACTCATGGTAGGATAGATGGAAACTAATGGTAGGGGAAAATAACGATATTGGTAGGATCAGAATGGAAACCCAGTAATTCCTGTATAACTTGACACTAATGGTAGGATAGAGACACACTAATGGTACGATATATTTATACTATTGGAAACATATAAATGCATAATTGACTTTACGAAAAAAAATGAATGATGATGAATCTCATAAATGCAAAAGGAGAAGGCAGACTCCACATGCAGAAACTGAAGTTATATGAACCACAGATGCAAAAGCTATACATTGATATATCATGTGTGATGATGAATCTCAAGCTATGGTCCCTATCTTGGATAAAGTTAGTGCTGCACTGAAAGACAAGATCCAAGTAGTGAAGATTGACACTCAAAAGTACCCAATCATCGCTGACAAGTTGATGATCAACATTTGGAGAAAGAAAATTGAGTAAAACCTAAACTTCGAAAAGAAAAGGGGGAAAGTGAGACAGTGTAAAAGAAAAGGGGTAATTGTCCCTACCATATTCACAAATTTATCCTATCACTAATGTATATATTTCTTACCAGGTTCATAATTATACAAGTCTGGAGAGATTTATGAATTTGCCGTACCATGTTCACAGATTTGTCCTACCACTAGTGTATATATTTCCTGTCATGTTCATAATCGTATAAGTTCAGGGATATTTATGTATTTTCTGCCATGTTCATAATTGTATAAGTTCAGAGAGATTCATGAACACATACTCCATATTAGCCTATGTGAGAGTCGAACTCACATCTTTGTGTGCAAACACAACGCTCTACCAATTGAGCTAATAGACTATTTTCAATGGGTACTTATGATCGTCTAGGCATCAAGAAGTGATAATTTTGCAGGAAGCAAAAATAGCGCTTGAATTTGTAATCTTAATTTTCAAGTTATGCAATTGATCAAAAAGAGAGAGTATAAATTACGAACTCTCTGCAACTGGTCTCGTGAAACCGTCACCTTGGGGTAGTGCTGTTATAAGAAAAAGGAACAACTACATAGGATATGTACAAGATCACTTACCCATCGATGCCACTGTCATCGGACAAACTTCTTGCACTTATTTAGGTATGAAAGAACAGTTGTACACTATTGGTAGGACGGAAATATTCTATTGGTAGGATGGGGACTGTATCGTTTTCTGGAATGAACGGGTAACTTTTTCCCCGTCCTTTCCGCTTCTCTCCTATTCTGCCTCACTTTTTGCAGAGCATGTTATAGTGTTTCAGATCCTCCTTTCAAACTTATATATGTTCTTGGGGGACATCCATCAATGCAATCATTGCATTTTACCCTCATAAATGCTCCCCCCTTTCTCCAAAGGAGGAACCCTGTTTTGGCGCCAAAAATGCACTGACAGCTCGCTAAATCAGCTACAGTGAATCCCCTCTAGATTCTCTCCAAAATATCTACAGGTATGGAAAGACAGGTTTAGCCTATTGGTAGGACCAATTAATTCTATTGGTAAGATGGACAGTCTACAATTTTCTGAAATGAACGGAGGATGTCTTTTTGTGCCACATGTCACTGACAGCTATAGTGTCCCTCCCCTTCACCTGCAACTTCCTCTCCCGGTTGCCTTTTTTATTTGCAAAAAGTAACCACTTTCTACCCCTAGCAAATAAACAAGGGACATGGCTATTTGTGCAAAGTTTTTTTTTTTTTGTCTAGTTATCCAAAATGACATTTTTTTATTGTCCTCATTTGTGATGGTTTTTCCGTCTACCAGTTATCAACATATTGAGAAGGCCTATCTGCTCTAGAATTTTTACTTTATCAAAAATATATATTTATAAATTGTCAATACCTAGGTTTTTTTGTAGAGGGATATAAAAAAATTATCTAACAATACTCGAATGTAGTTTTTATTCTTAGATATTACATATATGACCTCCTATGATATTACATACGACAATGCCCACAAACCTCACCACTTTTGGTAATGCAAACCCTAGAAACGATGAAAAAATGATTGAGATAATAATAATTTAACTTAGGATTACTTTAAAAATATTGAATAGTAGAGATGAAGAAATTTCGAACCCTTGAATTGATTTGGTCCTTCTTCTTCGAACCAACAATAAAAATCTCTCGCCCCCTCTCCCGAACTATTGAAAAGATTGGATTTTACATAATTATGATTGAGAATTTGGGATGAAAATTAAATCAGGAGAAGAAGTTGAAATTGAGAGATAAAATTAGGATTGGGATTAGGACAGTACTACGAACACACACGAAAAGCAGGTGAGGATAGAATTGTCATTCTAACTATTTTTTTAAAATATTCATAAAAATATAAATATTTACCAAAATATTCAAATATTCACTCTTTAAAACTATTTACAAAAATATTCAGTTTTGTCAGATGTATCCGAAAAACACGGTCTTAAACCACATTTTACTCAAAATTTGAAATTTGATGGAGGACTAAAAATAAAAAATGAACAATTCGGAGAAAAACGCGGGTTGAAAGTTGAAAACGCGCTTCTTTAAAAAAAAATATTCCATAATTAAAAAAATAGAAAGGGGTCAAGCCGCTTTATGTTAAAAAAAAAAAATTCAAGGTCTCCTCCTCCCCACCTAAGTCTCCAATGGCTCCGTTTCGATTGCATTCGATCACCAAACCGGCTATACCAAGGCCAAAGACCACCAACAATGCACTCTACCATCACCCAGAAGACCACCTTGGAGGCCCCGACACAGCAGCTCTCCGGGAAGTTGCTCAAACGTCGCCGAAAAATTCTGCAGAAATGTGATCGACAGCTTACATTTCGGGCTTTGCCTTCGCCACCACAATACTCCGAATCCGTGGATTTTGATTCCAACGTACACCTTGCATTACCTTCTATCGATATAAACTCTCTCCATGCTCAGATAAGCATCGAGACACTCGTACCATAGCCCCGAAATTGGCTGAGGAGCGGATGTTTTTCCATTAAAAAAAGCTGCTCTCCAGTCAATTTCGGAGCTATGGTTCGAGTTCCTCGAAGCTTCTCTGAGCATGGATAGAGTTGTTAATGACATAGGGTAATGCAGGGTGCACGAAGGTATCTAAATCCATGGCATCGAAGCACTGTGTTGGTGAAGCTAGAGCCCGACAGGTAGGCTGGTGATCACGTTTCTGCAGAATTTTCCGGCGACGTTTCGAGCGACTTTCGGGAGAGCTACTGTGTCGGGGCCTCCAAGGTGGTTTTCTGGGTGATGGTAGAGTGCATTGGTGGTGGTCGTTGGCCTTGGTATTGCCGGAGTGGTGATCGAACGCAATCGAAACGGAGCCATTGGAGACTTAGGCGTGAGGAGACCTTGATTTTTTTTAAAAAAAAAATTCACCCCTTTCTATTTTTTTTAAGAGAAAATTTGATGTTTTATACTTTTTTTTGACCTTTTAATTAGGTAACTAGTCTCTTACAATATTTTATTAGCCGTCCTAGCTCCTTTGAAATTTAATTAGGTTTATGTATGAGTTTTTTTTCGAAATAGCCAAATTTCGAAAAAAATTTAGGGAACTAGCCAAGTTCCGAAACTTATTAGAGAATTAGTCAAAACAGGGCAAAGTCGCTGTTTCAAACAGCGACTTTACCTAAAGATTTAAAAAAAACAAGTATGATTCCCGCGCCATGGCGCGTCTTCTTAAAACTAAAATATTATATATAAAAATATTATAAAATATTCATAAGTGTTAAGATAAAAATCATAAAAAAAAAACTTTACAACAAATGTATCTTATAATTATCTTAAAAATGATTTTTTAAAAATCTTATCTAAAGTATAATACATAAATATAGATATTTTAAATTACTCAGTAAGAATAATAATATCAATAGCATTATAACATTATAACATTGTTTAAATGTGATGTGTCATAATCAATATTTATATTGAATGTTTTGAATTAAGTCCAATAGTTAGTAAATAAATTTGAGTTAAACTCAATAGTTATATTAGATTGACTTCAATGTTTTGAATTAAGCCCAATAGTTAGTAAAATTAAAGAAAAAAGGGAATTAAAAGAAAAAGAAGAAAAAGAGATAATTAAATAAAATCAAAGAAAAATGGGAAAAAAAAATAGGGTGATTTTGGTAGCTAGCTTATTTTGAATGTTCAATTAGGTAGTTAGCCACAAGGTAATTTAATTAGTTTGGGTAGAGCTCACCCAAATTGGTCAATGGTCAACTGGTTGACCGTTGACCAACCCATTTGGATTTTTTTTTTATATATTTATTTTAGTGATGCCATATTTTACCGTTTTAATGCCAAAATTTTACTTTGATGCAACTTTTCTAATGAAATTGAAGGTTCGATAATATAAAAACAATGTAATAAGAAATACTCTAGAAGAGGGGTTGAATAGAGTATGCCCGTTTTTCGCAGAAAGTCTCAAGACTTTTGGAGCTGGAACCAAAACCTTTGAGATTAAACCTGAATCACACAGTTAGACAATCGAACCAAGTGCGGAAATAAGGTAAAGCAAATAAGTAGAGGACACTAGTAATTGTTTACGAGGTTCAGCACAACTGGCCTACGTCCCCGCCTAGGGTTCTTCCACAACCCAACGATTCAAAGGCTTTATTGAATGCTTAGCTTAGGATCCTAATAGCTCACCGAGAAGCCTCTCTCCTATACAATTGCAATCTAGTCAACTCACGTTCCCTTGGAGTCCTAGACCAATCTAGAAGAGCCCCACCTCTCTCAGCTATCTAGTACAATCCTCTAACTCTCGCAAATCAATAGCCTAGTGCAACTTCCCGAGTTATAAACTCTCGAGTAACACTTGTAATGAATATATCCTATAAGCTCACAGTGACTCTCAAAGGCTTTGAAATAAACAACAAACTATTTGAGCGCTTTGCAGAGAGACACTTGGAAGACAGATCGCTTGAATGAATTAAAGCTCGTGTGTAGCACTTGTGTTTCTGTCTTCTCCTTCCTTTCCTTTATATAATAGTATGAAGATAGCATGGAGCGTGAGGATCTTCATAGCCAGATCTCCAACGGCTCTTTCCAATCAGGTTTTGATCTTGGATCTTCTATTTAAGGATACTTCGAAGCCATGATCTATTTTGAACCGATCTTCTCAACAAGTAAAAGGAAGGATGTAATCTTGATTTATACTTCCTGAAATGGTTAGTCCAACGAATATATATAATATAAAGGAAGTATATAATAAGATAAAATAATATACGAATAATAAGTTAGGTTTTGTATTTCATCAACTGTTAACGCTCCAAGGCCTTTGACACAAAAATCCTGTCAAAGCCTTTGGAACATCTTTTCCGATTTTCATCAAGGGAGGGAGTTATCAATCTCCCCCTTGATGAAAGACAAAACCTGTGCATCCCTGCAGCTTAGTCAAACAGATATATCATAAGCAAGATCAGACTAAGTACCTGCAAGGGTTAGACAAATGTTGGATCAAATAATTTTTAACGTAAGAAAACATCCAACCGAAAACCAGAAATAAAAAAGCAAGGTCTTCCAAGACCTTTAATCAGAGGTTTTCAAGGTCTAACGATCATCTCCCCCTTTTTGTCTTTCAACAAAGGGCGGAGGTAAAACAGTCACCAAAAAGTTACCAAAAGTTTTGAAAATGTTTCCAAAAACCAGCAAAGTAACAAGTTTCAGGGTGGGATAGGGTGGGTTAAGGTTTAGGCTTGGTCAATCCAGAGCATCATCAGTGAGCCTCGTCCATAGTCCTTCCAGCAACGTTGAAATCCCGCTCATCTTCGTCATCACCTCCGTCTGCAGCTCCTTAATATCCAGGCGAACTTCCTCCAAGCCCAACTCTAGGTTGTCTATGCGTTCATCGAAAGCTGGAGCAGTGGGAAAGGCTTTTGAAGGAGTGGCAAGACTCAAGGTCCCTTGGGGAGACCGAGTGATGCCAATCTTTTCAAGGCCTTTAGAGTCGAACATACCCGTATGACGTAGCTGTTCTTCATTTTTGAGATCAATTCCAAAAGCTTTGAAGATAGGGGTCAAAAGGATAGCAAATGGGAGGGGAGAGCCTTTTCGAGCTTTTCTGGCATGGGCCATGGTTCCAAGGATGGTGTTGGCCAGATCAGGATCAAGGCCATTTAGAATGCGGTAAAGCAGGACCATGGCATTGTCGGTTAGGAGTGAGCCAGAGTTGAGACGGGGTAAGAGGCATCTAACAATGATGTTAAAGATAATTTTTGCCTCAAGGGTGAGGGATGAGTGGATGAGTTGCTTTGAGGTGTTGTTGGCCGCTTCGGGTAGGAGATATTTGGCTCGGGCTAGGATGATGCAGTTTTCTTTTGAGGGGTGGATTTCAGATGGTGGAACAGGGGTAGGTAAGCCTAGGAGATCTGCAAAATCATTGGGGTTGAGAGAGATTCTAACCCCTTTGACAACAGTCTCCAAAGACCAACCATCAGTGACGTTCTTGGCTTTGAGGTTAATGTAGAAGAGTCGGGTAAGCTCAGGGTAGTAAATAGTTTCTCGGTTAAGAAGAGTCCAGGCTGGGGAATTTTTGAGGAGCTCAATGCAGGGCATCTTCAAAACTTCAAAGAAATTGAAATCTAAAAAATCTGAACAGCTAAGCTTACGAGTACGAAACTCGTCTACCCACTTACCAGCAGTCTCAGCATCTAAAAACCATGAGGAGGGCATGGATTGATTTACCTGGATATAGGCCGGGGGTTCAGCGTTCTTCCTGCGTGCAACAGTTGGAGCAGCTTTCTTGGCAGGCGCTACAAGACTCTTGACAGGGCCCTTCCTGGTACGCTTAGGGGAGGGAGGCTTGACTGGAGTAGGGGTTTTTCGCTTCTTTGGAGACGGGGGAGGAGGAGGAGAAGGAGAGGGAGTTTCTTCCTCCTCTTCCTCAGCCCCCAGTCCTCACCGGACCCCGCTTCGTCACCTTCTGGTTCCTCATCCCCTTCAGAATCCTCTTGCTCTTCCTCTTCTTCTTCTTCCTCAGGATCCTCCTCGGACTGAGCCTCCTCGGCTTCGGCTTCCTTCCGAATCCGCTCAGCCTCTTCCTCGGCCAGTTTCTTAGCAAGCTCGGCCTCTTCATCGGCCTTTTTCTTCCTTAGAGCCTCCTCCTCGGCTTCCCTAGCAGCGTCTCTTTCCAGGGCAGCATCAAGGTCGTCTTCCTCCTCTTCCTCGTCAGGTTCCTCAGCCAAGATCTTTCTCTTCGCTTTCTGTTTAGCACTGATCGGCTTCTTCGCAGAGCGCTTTTGAGAGCCTTTGGGAACAATGGCCGAGCTCTAAGCAATGGTGCTCTGGACAACGGTTGGGATGATGGCTTGAGTAGCCGGTTCTGGTGTGGGAGAAGTAGCAGTGGCCTGGCGTCCCTTGGGGGTGGCGCCAAGTCTTTTGGGAGTGACGGCTTTCTTGGTTTTGGGTGCCATGGAGGTAATCGGTTAGGGTTTCTTTGAGAGGTTGAAGATGAAGGAGTGGAAAGGTTTTGGGAAAAATCTGAGTGTGGGTTGTAATTGGGTACAGAATGGGTTTAAGTAGAGAGAGAGGGTGACGGATTGATGGGATGGGTTTAGGGTTCCAAGGAAAGAAATCATTACCTTGCCAAGTTGAAGGATTTTCAAATTCAAATTTGAATTCAAATTACCATAAAAATCGGAATAAACACAAACCAATTTAGCTCCATAATTAAAATATCTTAACGGTTAAGGAAATCATGAAAAATAGGCAATTTTTGAAATCCGATTAAAACAAATATAATTGATTAAATATCTAAAAAGATATTAACCAAAAATATATGATCCGATATATGTACTCCACTGTTCAATTAGCAAACCTTGACATAACTCTCAAAGGTCTTGACACTGAGTGGAGTTTATCTTTCGTAAAGGGAAAGCTCCCCCTACGAAAGTGCATCCTTGTCAAGCATCCCAATCTCTCGTCTAATGAAGGTGAACCTGTCCTCTGCCAAAGGCTTAGTAAAAATGTCAGCCCATTGATAATCAGTAGAAATAAAAGATATGGACACATCACCTTTTTCAACATGATCTCTAATGAAATGATGTCTTACATCAATATGCTTGGTCCTTGAATGTTGAACAGGATTCTTAGTGATGGATATGGCACTTGTATTGTCACACTTAATTGGGATACCCTTGACGTTGATGCCAAGATCTCGCATTTGTTGAGCTATCCAAAGGATTTGGGAGCAACAAGCTCCAGCTGCAATGTATTCGGCTTCTGCAGTGGATAGAGCGACTGAATTTTGCTTCTTTGAGTGCCAACTGATCAAGGATGCTCCTAAGAATTGGCAACATCCTGATGTGCTCTTTCTATCCACCTTGTAGCCTGCAAAATCTGCATCACAATATCCAATTAAAGTGAAATCCTTTTGCTTTGGGTACCATAGTCCAAGTTCCTTAGTGCCATTGAGATATCGAAAGATCCTCTTCACAGCCACGAGGTGAGATTCTTTGGGATCAGCTTGAAACCTAGCACACATGCAAACACTAAACATAATGTCAGGTCTACTAGCCGTGAGATATAATAAAGATCCAATCATTCCTCGATACTCCTTTTGATTGACACTTGTTCCAGTCTTGTCTTGATCTAGAGACAATGTTGAGCTCATGGGAGTCTTGGCTGCTTTGGATTGATCCATCTTGAACTTCTTCAAGAGATCCTTAGTGTACTTGCTTTGGTTGACGAAGATTCCTTTCTTGGATTGATGAACTTGTAACCCCAAAAAGAAGTTTAGTTCACCCATTAAGCTCATCTCAAATTCACTGCACATAATGTCAGAAAATTCCTTGCACAAAGATGTGTTAGTAGCACCAAATAATATATCATCAACATAAATTTGAATAACCAAAATGTCCTTTCCTTTGGTCTTGATAAAAAGAGTCTTGTCGATCAACCCTCTTTTAAAATCGTTTTCTAAAAGATATTTTGACAAGCGCTCGTACCAAGCTCTTGGGGCTTGTTTCAAACCATAAAGCGCCTTGTCAAGTTTATAAACATGATTGGGAAATTCTGAACTTTCAAAACCTGGGGGTTGAGCCACATAAACTTCTTCTTCTAAAAACCATTAAGAAAAGCACACTTGACATCCATTTGATATAACTTTATGCTCATGAAAGATGCAAATGCTAATAAAATGCGAATGGCTTCAAGCCTGGCTACGGGAGCAAAAGTCTCCTCGTAGTCAAGACCTTCCTCTTGATTGTAGCCTTGAGCAACAATCCGTGCCTTGTTCCTCACAATCTTGCCATTCTCATCTAGCTTGTTTCGAAACACCCATCGAGTGCCAATGACTGATT